>OY997398.1:2200200-2808635 GCA_963921505.1 Phakellia ventilabrum | reverse complement strand
AAAATCATTAAGACTGGTCAGTTTTATATAAAACATTGCCATTTCTGCTATGTTAGTAACACTTAAAGGACTATCTGTAACATAGAAACTGTCAAGACTTTGTTTAAACTGACCAGTTGGCACTTCCTTTAGGGGAAAATCATTAAGACTGGTCAGTTTTAATAAAACATTGCATTTCTGCTATGTTAGTAACACTTAAAGGACTATCTGTAACATAGAAACTGTCAAGACTTTGTTTAAACTGAGCTGTTGGACTAATTGGCCCATCCTCATGGGGATAATCATTAAACTGCTCTGTTTTAATTAAACGATGTCATTTCTGCTATGTTGATAACATTTAAAGGACAATCTGTAACATAGAAACTGTCAAGACTTTGTTTAAACTGACCAGTTGGACTAATTGGCTCATCCTCTAGGGGAAAATCATTAAGACTGGTCAGTTTAAATAAAACATCGGCATTAATTTTGTGCTATGCTAGTAACACTTAAAGGACTATCTGTAACATAGAAACTGTCAAGACTTTATTTAAACTGACCAGTTGGACTAACTGGCTCTTCCTCTAGGTTAAAATCATTAAGAATGGTCATTTTTATATAAATCATTGCCATTTCTGCTATGTTAGTAACACTTAAAGGACTATCTGTAACATAGAAACTGTCAAGACTTTGTTTAAACTGACCAGTTGGACTAATTAGCCCTTCCCCTATGGGAAAATCACTAAGACTGGTCAGTTTTATATAAAACATTGCGTTTCTGCTATGTTAGTAACACTTAAAGGACTATCTGTACAATAGAAACTGTGAAGACTTTGTTTAAACTTACCAGTTGTACTAATTGGCCCTTCCTCTAGGGAAAATCACTAAGACTGGTCAGTTTTATATAAAACATTGCATTTCTGCTATGTTAGTAGCACTTAAAGGACTATATGAAACATAGAAACTGTCAAGACTTTATTTAAACTGACCAGTTGGCACTTCCTCTAGGGGGAAAATCATTAACACTGCTCAGTTAAAATAAAACATTGCCAATTCTGCTATATATGTTAGTAACACTTAAAGGACTATCTGTAACATAGAAACTGTCAAGACTTTGTTTAAACTGTCAAGTTGGACTAATTGGCCCATCCTCTAGGGGAAAATCATTAAGACCGGTCAGTTTAAATAAAACATCGGCATTTCGTTCTTAATTAGTAACACTTAAAGGACTATCTGTAACATAGAAACTGTCAAGACTTTATTTAAACTGACCAGTTGGACTAACTGGCACTTCCTCTAGGGAAAAATCATTAAGACTGGTCAGTTTTATATAAAACATTGCCATTTCTGCTATGTTAGTAACACTTAAAGGACTATCTGTAACATAGAAACTGTCAAGACTTTGTTTAAACTGACCAGTTGGACTAACTTGGCCCATCCTCTAGGGGAAAATCATTAAGACTGGTCAGTTTTATATAAAACATTACCATTTGGGCTATGTTAGTAACACTTAAATGACTACCTGCAACGTAGAAACTGTCAAGACTTTGTTAAAACTGACCAGTTCGACTAATTGGCCCATCCGCTAGTGGAAAATCATTAAGACTGGTCGGTTTAAATAAAACATCAGCGTTTGTGCTATGTTAGTAACACTTAAAGGACTATCTGTAACATAGAAACTGTCAAGACATTGTTTAAACTGACCAGTTGGACTAATTAGCCCTTCCCCTAGTAGAAAATCACTAAGACTGGTCAGTTTTATATAAAACATTGCATTTCTGCTATGTTAGTAACACTTAAAGGACTATCTGTAACATAGAAACTGTCAAGACTTTGTTTAAACTGACCAGTTGAACTAATTGGCCCTTCCTCTAGGGAAAAATCACTAAGACTGGTCAGTTTTATAAAAAACATTGCAATTCTACTATGTTAGTAGCTACCACTTAAAGGACTATATGAAACATAGAATCTGTCAAAACTTTGTTTAAACTGACCATTTGGCACTTCCTCTAGGGGAAAATCATTAAGACTGGTCAGTTTAAATAAAACATCTGCATTTGTGCTATGTTAGTAACACTTAAAGGACCATCTGTAACATAGAAACTGTCAAGACTTTGTTTAAACTGAGCAGTTGGACTAATTGGCCCTTTAGGGGATAATCATTAAGACTGCTCAGTTTTAATAAAACGATGTCATTTCTGCTATGTTGATAACATTTAAAGGACAATCTGTAACATAGAAACTGTCAAGACTTTGTTTAAACTGACCAGTTGGACTAATTGGCCCTCCTCTAGGGAAAAATCACTTAAGACTGGTCAGTTTTATATAAAACATTGCATTTCTGCTATGTTAGTAACACTTAAAGGACTATATGTAACATAGAAACTGTCAAGACTTTGTTTAAACTGACCAGTTGGAACTTCCTCAAGAAAAAAGTCATTAAGACTGGTCAGTTTAAATAAAACATTGCGATTTCTACTATGTTGGTAACACTTAAAGGACTATCTGTAACATAGAAACTGTCAAGACTTTGTTTAAACTGACAAGTTGGACTAATTGGCCCATCCTCTAGGGGAAAATCATTAAGACTGGTCAGTTTAAATAAAACATCGGCGTTTGTGCTATGTTAGTAACACTTAAAGGACTATCTGTAACATAGAAACTGTCAAGACTTTATTTAAACTGACCAGTTGGACTAACTGGTACTTCCTCTAGGGAAAAATCATTGAGAATGGTCATTTTCGAACAAAACATTGCCATTTCTGCTATGTTAGTAACACTTAAAGGACTATCTGTAACATAGAAACTGTCAAAACTTTGTTTAAATTGACTAGTTCGACTAACTGTCTCATCGTCTATGGGAAAATCATTAAGAATGGTCATTTTTATATAAAACATTGCCATTTGTACTATGTTAGTAACACTAAAAGGACCATCTGTAACATAGAAACTGTCAAGACTTTGTTTAAACTGAGCAGTTGGACTAATTGGCCCTTTAGGGGATAATCATTAAGACTGCTCAGTTTTAATAAAACGATGTCATTTCTGCTATGTTGATAACATTTAAAGGACAATCTGTAACATAGAAACTGTCAAGACTTTGTTTAAACTGACCAGTTGGACTAATTGGCCATTCCTCTAGGGAAAAATCACTAAGACTGGTCAGTTTTATATAAAACATTGCATTTCTGCTATGTTAGTAGCACTTAAAGGACTATCTGTAACATAAGAAACTGTCAAAACTTTATTTAAACTGACCAGTTGGCACTTCCTCTATTGAAAAATCATTAAGACTGGTCAGTTTAAAGAAAACATTGCTAATTGTGCTATGTTAGTAACACTTAAAGGACTATCTGTAACATAGAAACTGTCAGGACTTTGTTTAAACTGGCAAGTTGGACTAATTGGCCCTTCCTCTAGGGGAAAATCATTAAGACCGGTCAGTTTAAATAAAACATCGGCATTTCGTTCTTAATTAGTAACACTTAATGGACTATCTGTAACATAGAAACTGTCAAGACTTTATTTAAACTGACCAGTTGGACTAACTGGTACTTCCTCTAGGGAAAAATCATTGAGAATGGTCATTTTTATATCCAACATTGCCATTTCTGCTATGTTAGTAACTCTTAAAGGACTATCTGTAACATAGAAACTGTCAGAACTTTGTTTAAATTGACTAGTTCGACTAACTGTCTCATCGTCTATGGGAAAATCATTAAGAATGATCATTTTTATATAAAATATTACCATTTGGGCTATGTTAGTAACACTTAAAGGACTATCTGCAACATACAAACTGTCAAGACTTTGTTTAAACAGACCAGTTGGACTAATTGGCCCATCCTCTATAGGAAAATCATTAAGACTGGTCAGTTTAAATAAAACATCAGCGTTTGTGCTATGTTAGTAACACTTAAAGGACTATCTGTAACATAAAAACTGTCAAAACATTGTTTAAACTGACCCGTTGGACTAATTAGCCCTTCCACTAATGGAAAATCGCTAAGACTGGTCATTTTTATATAAAACATTGCCATTTCTGCTATGTTAGTAACACTTAAAGGACTATCTGTAACATAGAAACTGTCAAGACTTTGTTTAAACTGACCAGTTGAACTAATTGGCCCTTCCTCTAGGGAAAAATCACTAAGACTGGTCAGTTTTATATAAAACATTGCATTTCTGCTATGTTAGTAGCACTTAAAGGACTATATGAAACATAGAAACTGTCAAAACTTTATTTAAACTGACCAGTTGGCACTTCCTCTAGGGGAAAATCATTAAGACTGGTCAGTTTAAATAAAACATTGCCATTTGTGCTATGTTAGTAACACTTAAAGGACTATCTGTAACATAGAAACTGTCAAGACTTTGTTTAAACTGACAAGTTGGACTAATTGGCCCATCCTCTAGGGGAAAATCATTAAGACTGGTCAGTTTAAATAAAACATCGGCGTTTGTGCTATGTTAGTAACACTTAAAGGACTATCTGTAACATAGAAACTGTCAAGACTTTGTTTAAACTGACCAGTTGGACTAATTGGCCCTTCCTCTATGGAAAAATCACTAAGACTGGTCAGTTTTATACGCATTTCTGCTATGTTAGTAACACTTAAAGGACTATCTGTAACATAGAAACTGTCAAGACTTTATTTAAACTGACCAGTTGGACTAACTGGCACTTCCTCTATGGAAAAATCATTAAGAAAGGTCATTTTTATATAAAACATTGCCATTTCTGCTATGTTAGTAACACTTAAAGGACTATCTGTAACATAGAAACTGTCAAGACTTTGTTTAAACTGACCAGTTGGCACTTCCTCTAGGGGAAAATCATTAAGACAGTTAAGTTTTAATAAAACGATGTCATTTCTGCTATGTTGATAACATTTAAAGGACTATCTGTAACATAGAAACTGTCAAGACTTTGTTTAAACTGACCAGTTGGACTAATTGGCCCATCCTCTAGGGAAAATCATTAAGACTGGTCAGTTTAAATAAAAGATCGGTATTTGTGCTATGCTAGTAACACATAAAGGACTATCTGTAACATAGAAACTGTCAAGACTTAGTTTAAAGTGACCAGTTGGCACTTCCTCTAGGGGAAAATCATTAAGACTGGTCAGTTTTATATAAAACATTGCATTTCTGCTATGTTAGTAACACTTAAAGGACTATCTGTAACATAGAAACTGTCAAGACTTTGTTTAAACTGACCAGTTGGACTAATTGGCCCATCCTCTAGGGGAAAATCATTAAGACTGGTCAGTTTAATATAAAACATTGCCATTTGTGCTATGTTAGTAACACTTAAAGGACTATCTGTAACATAGAAACTGTCAAGACTTTGTTTAAACTGACCAGTTGAACTAATTGACCCTTCCTCTAGGGAAAAATCACTAAGACTGGTCAGTTTTATATAAAACATTGCATTTCTGCTATGTTAGTAGCACTTAAAGGACTATATAAAACATAGAAACTGTCAAAACTTTATTTAAACTGACCAGTTGGCACTTCCTCTAGGGGAAAATCATTAAGACTGGTCAGTTTAAATAAAACATTGCCATTTGTGCTATGTTAGTAACACTTAAAGGACTATCTGTAACATAGAAACTGTCAAGACTTTGTTTAAACTGACAAGTTGGACTAATTGGCCCATCCTCTAGGGGAAAATCATTAAGACTGGTCAGTTTAAATAAAACATCGGCGTTTGTGCTATGTTAGTAACACTTAAAGGACTATCTGTAACATAGAAACTGTCAAGACTTTGTTTAAACTGACCAGTTGGACTAATTGGCCCTTCCTCTAGGGAAAAATCATTAAGACTGGTCAGTTTTATATGCATTTCTGCTATGTTAGTAACACTTAAAGGACTATCTGTAACATAGAAACTGTCAAGACTTTGTTTAAACTGACCAGTTGGACTAACTGGCACTTCCTCTAGGGGAAAATCATTAAGACTGGTCAGTTTAAATAAAACATTGCCATTTCTGCTATGTTAGTAACACTTAAAGGACTATCTGTAACATAGAAACTGTCAAGACTTTGTTTAAACTGACCAGTTGGCACTTCCTCTAGGGGAAAATCATTAAGACTGGTCAGTTTAAATAAAACATTGCATTTCTGCTATGTTAGTAACACTTAAAGGACTATCTGTAGCATAGAAACTGTCAAGACTTTGTTTAAACGGACCAGTTGGACTAATTGGCCCATCCTCTAAGGGAAAATCATTAAGACTGGTCAGTTTAAATAAAAAAATTGCCTTTCTGCTATGTTAGTAACACTTAAAGGACTATATGAAACATAGAAACTGTCAAGACTTTGTTTAAACTGACCAGTTGGACTAATTGGCCCTTCCTCTAGGGAAAAATCATTAAGACTGGTCAGTTTTATATAAAACATTGCCATTTGTGCTATGTTAGTAACACTTAAAGGACTATCTGTAACATAGAAACTGTCAAGACTTTGTTTAAACTGACCAGTTGGACTAATTGGCCCATCCTCTAGGGAAAATCATTAAGACTGGTCAGTTTATATAAAACATTGCGTTTGTGCTATGTTAGTAACACTTAAAGGACTATCTGTAACATAGAAACTGTCAAGACTTTGTTTAAACTGACCAGTTGGACTAATTGGCCCTTCCTCTAGGGGAAAATCACTAAGACTGGTCAGTTTTATATAAAACATTGCATTTCTGCTATGTTAGTAACACTTAAAGGACTATCTGTAACATAGAAACTGTCAAGACTTTGTTTAAACTGACCAGTTGGCACTTCCTCTAGGGGAAAATCATTAAGACTGGTCAGTTTAAATAAAACATTGCCATTTGTGCTATGTTAGTAACATTTAAAGGACTATCTGTAACATAGAAACTGTCAAGACTTTGTTTAAACTGACCAGTTGGACTAATTGGCCCATCCTCTAAGGGAAAATCATTAAGACTGGTCAGTTTAAATAAAATATCGGCATTTGTGCAATGCTAGTAACACTTAAAGGACTATCTGTAGCATAGAAACAGTCAAGACTTTGTTTAAACTGACCAGTTGGACTAATTGACCCTTCCTCTAGGGGAAAATCACTAAGACTGGTCAGTTTTATATAAAACATTGCATTTCTGCTATGTTAGTACCACTTAAAGGACTATCTGTAACATAGAAACTGTCAAAACTTTGTTTAAACTGACCATTTGAACTAATTGGCCCTTCCTTTAGCGAAAAATCACTAAGACTGGTCAGTTTTATATAAAACATTTAAACTGACCAGTTGGCACTTCCTCTAGGGGAAAATCATTAAGACTGGTCAGTTTAAGTAAAACATTACCATTTGTGCTATGTTAGTAACACTTAAAGGACTATCTGTAACATAGAAACTGTCAAGACTTTGTTTAAACTGACAAGTTGGACTAATTGGCCCATCCTCTAGGGGAAAATCATTAAGACTGGTCAGTTTAAATAAAACATCGGCGTTTGTGCTAAGTTAGTAACACTTAAAGGACTATCTGTAACATAGAAACTGTCAAGACTATATTTAAACTGACCAGTTGGACTAACTGGCACTTCCTCTAGGGAAAAATCACTAAGACTGGTCAGTTTTATATAAAACATTGCCATTTCTGCTATGTTAGTAACTCTTAAAGGTCTATCTGTAACATAGAAACTGTCAGAACTTTGTTTAAAGTGACTAGTTCGACTAACTGTTTCATCGTCTAAGGTAAAATCATTAAGACTGGTCATTTTTATATAAAACATTGCCATTTCTGCTATGTTAGTAACACTTAAAGGACTATCTGTAACATAGAAACTGTCAAGACTTTGTTTAAACTGACCAGTTGGACTAATTGGCCCATCCTCTAGGGGAAAATCATTAAGACTGGTCAGTTTAAATAAAACATCGGTGTTTGTGCTATGTTAGTAACACTTAAAGGACTATCTGTAACATAGAAACTGTCAAGACATTGTTTAAACTGACCAGTTGGACTAATTAGCCCTTCCTCTAGGGGAAAATCACTAAGACTGGTCAGTTTTATATAAAACATTGCATTTCTGCTATGTTAGTAACACTTAAAGGACTATCTGTAACATAGAAACTGTCAAGACTTTGTTTAAACTGACCAGTTGAACTAATTGGCCCTTCCTCTAGGGAAAAATCACTAAGACTGGTCAGTTTAAATAAAACATTGCCAATTGTGCTATGTTACCACTTAAAGGACTATCTGTAACATAGAAACTGTCAAAACTCTGTTTAAACTTGCAAGTTGGACTAATTGGCCCATCCTCTATTGGAAAATCATTAAGACTGGTCAGTTTAAATAAAACATCGGCGTTTGTGCTATGTTAGTAACACTTAAAGGACTATCTGTAACCTAGAAACTGTCAAGACATTGTTTAAACTGACCAGTTGGACTAATTGGCCCTTCCTCTAGGGAAAAATCACTAAGACTGGTCAGTTTTATATGCATTTCTGCTATATTAGTAACACTTAAAGTACTATCTGTAACATAGAAACTGTCAAGACTTTACTAACATAGCAGAACTGGTCAATTTAACTAAAGTCTTGATAGTTTCTATGTCTCAGATAGTCCCTTAAGTGTTACTAACATAGCAGAACTGGCAATGTTTTATTCAAACTCACCAGTCTTAACGATTATCCCTCAGGGGACCGGTCAATTAGTTCATCTGGTCAGTTTAAATAAAGTCTTGACAGTTTCTATGTCATAGATAGTCCTTTAAGTAAAGTCTTGACAGCTTCTATGTCACAGATAGTCCTTTAAGTGTTACTAACATAGCAGAACTGGCAATGTTTTATTTAAAGAGACCAGTGTTAATGATTATCCCTTAGGGGACAGGCCAATTAGTCCAACGAGTCAGAGTCTTGACAGTTTCTATGTCATCGATATTCCTTTAAGTGTTACTAACATATCAGAACTGGCAATGGTTTATTTAAACTGACCAATCTTAATGATTATCCCTTAGTGAACGGTCCAGTTAGTCCAAGAAGTCAGTTTAAATAAAGTCTTGACAGTTTCTATGTCACAGATAGTCTTTAAATATTACCAACATAGCAGAACTTGTCAGTTTAAATGAAGTCTTGACAGTTTCTATGTCACAGATAGTCCTTTAAGTGTTACTAACATAGCAGAACTGGTCAGTTTAAATAAAGTCTTCATAGTTTCTATGTCACAGATAGTCCTTTAAGTGTTACTAACATAGCAGAACTTGTCCGTTTAAATAAAGTCTTGAAAGTTTCTATGTCCCAGATAGTCCTTTAAGTGTTACTAACATAGCAGAACTGGTCAGTTTAACTAAAGTCTTGACAGTTTCTATGTCACAGATAGTCCTTTAAGTGTTACTAACATAGCAGAACTGGCAATGTTTTATTTAAACTGACCAGTCTTAATGATTATCCCTTATGGAACGGTCCAGTTAGTCCAACAAGTCAGTTTACATAAAGTCTTGACAGTTTCTATGTCACAGATAGTCTTTAAATGTTACTAACATAGCAGAACGTGTCAGTTTGATTGAAGTCTTGACAGTTTCTATGTCACAGATAGTCCTTTAAGTGTTACTAACATAGCAAAACTTGTCAGTTTAAATAAAGTCTTGACAGTTTCTATGTCACAGATAGTCCTTTAAGTGTTACTAACAGCAGAACTTGTCAGTTTAAATAAAGTCTTCGTAGTTTCTATGTCACAGATAGTCCTTTAAGTGTTACTAACATAGCAGAACTTGTCCGTTTAAATACAAGTCTTGAAAGTTTCTATGTCCCAGATAGTCCTTAAGTGTTAAATACTGACATAGCAGAACTGTTCGGTTTAAAGTCTTGACAGTTTCTATGTCACAGATAGTCCTTTAAGTGTTACTAACATAGCAGAACTGGCAATGTTTTATTTAAACTGACCAGTTTTAATGATTATTCCTTAGGGAACGGTCCAGATAGTCCAACAAGTCAGTTTAAATAAAGTCTTGACAGTTTATGTCACAGATAGTCCTTTAATTGTTACTAGCTAACATAGCAGAACTGGCAATGTTTTATTTAAACTGACCAGTCTTAATGATTATCCCTTAGGGGACGGGCCAATTAGTCCAACTGGTCAGTTTAAATAAAGTCTTGACAGTTTCTATGTCATAGATAGTCCTTTAAGTGTTACTAACATAGCAGAACTTGTCAGTTTAAATAAAGTCTTGACAGTTCTATGTCACAGATAGTCCTTTAAGTGTTACTAACATAGCAGAACTGGCAATGTTTTATTTAAACTGACCAGTGTTAATGATTATCCCTTAGGGGACAGGCCAATTAGTCCAACGAGTCAGAGTCTTGACAGTTTCTATGTCATAGATAGTCCTTTAAGTGTTACTAACATAACAGAACTGGCAATGTTTTATTAAACTGACCAGTCTTAAAGATTATTCCTTAGGGAACGGTTCATTTAAACTTGTTAGTTTAAATGAAGTCTTGATAGTTTCTATGTCACAGATAGTCCTTTAAGTGTTACTAACATAGCAGAACTGGTCAGCTTAAATAAAGTCTTGACAGTTTATTGTCACAGATAATCCTTTAAGTGTTACTAACATAGCAGAGCTGGTCAGTTTAAATAAAGTCTTGACAGTTTATGTCACAGATAGTCCTTTAAGTGTTACTAACATAGCAGAACTGGTCAGCTTAAATAAAGTCTTGACAGTTTATTGTCACAGATAATCCTTTAAGTGTTACTAACATAGCAGAGCTGGTCAGTTTAAATAAAGTCTTGACAGTTTATGTCACAGATAGTCCTTTAAGTGTTACTAACATAGAAGAACTGGCAATGTTTTATTTAAACTGACGTGTCCTAATGATTATCCCTTAGGGGACAGCCCAATTAGTCCAACTGGTCAGTTTAAATAAAGTCTTAATAGTTTCTATGTCTTAGATAGTCCTTTAAGCGTTACTAACATAACAGAACTTGTCAGTTTAAATAAAGCCTTGACAGTTTGTATGTCACAGATAGTCCTTTCAGTGTTACTAACATAGCAGAACTGGTCAGTTTAAATAAAGTCTTGACAGTTTATGTCACAGATAGTCCTTTAAGTGTTACTAACATAACAAAACTTGTCAGTTTTAATAAAGTCTTGACAGTTTCTGTCACAGATAGTCGTTTAAGTGTTACTAACATAGCAGAACTGGTCGGTTTAACTAAAGTTTTGACAGTTCCTATGTCACAGTTAGTCCTTCAAGTGTTACTAACATAGCAGAACTGGCCAAGTTTCATTTCAACTGACCAGTCTTAATGATTATCTCTTTGGGCACAATCCAGTTAGTCCAACTAGTCAGTTTAAATAAAGTCTTGACAGTTTCTATGTCACAGATAGTCCTTTAAGTGTTACTAACAGCAGAACTTGTCAGTTTAAATAAGGTCTTCATAGTTTCTATGTCACAGATACTCCTTTAAGTGTTACTAACATAGCAGAACTTGACCGTTTAAATAAAGTCTTGAAAGTTTCTATGTCCCAGATAGTCCTTTAAGTGTTACTAACATAGCAGATCTGGCAATGTTTTATTTAAACTGACCAGTCTTAATGATTATCGTTTATGGGACGGGCCAATCAGTCCATCTGGTCAGTTTAAATAAAGTCTTGACAGTTTCTATGTCACAGATAGTCTTTAAATGTTACTAACATAGCAGAACTTGTCAGTTTAAATAAAGTCTTGACAGTTTCTATGTCACAGATAGTCCTTTAAGTGTTACTAACATAGCAGAACTGGTCAGTTTAAATAAAGTCTTGACAGTTTATATGTCACAGATAGTCCTTTAAGTGTTACTAACATAGCAGAGCTGGTCAGTTTTAAAAAAGTCTTGACAGTTTAAATTTAATTAAAGTCTTGACAGTTTCTATGTCACAGAGAGTCCTTCAAGTGTTACTAACACTTAGCATAACTGGCAAGTCTTAATGATTATCCCTTAGGGGACAGGGCAGTTAGTCCAACTGATCAGTTTGAATAATGTCTTGACTGTTTCTATGTCACAGATAGTCCTTTAAGTGTTATTAACATAGCAGAACTGGCAAATCTTAATGATTATCCTTTAGGGAACTAGGCAGTTAGTTTAATTAAAGTCGTGACAGTTTCTATGTAACAGAGAGTCCTTTAAGTATTATTAACATATCAGAATTGGCAAGTCTTAATGATTATCTCTTAGGGGACGGGACAGTTAGTCCAACTGATCAGTTCGAATAAAGTCTTGACCGGTCCTTTAAGTGTTACTAACATAGCAAAACTGGCAAGTCTTAATGAGTACCCCTTAGGGAACTGGACAGTTAGTCCAACGGATCATTTTGAATATAGTGTTTACAGTTTCTATGCCACAGATAGTCCTTTAAGAGTTACTAACAGAGCAGAACTGGCAAGTCTTAATGGTTATCCCATTGGGGACGGGGCAGTTAACCCAATTGATCAGTTAAAATAAAGTATTCACTGTTTCTATGTCACAGGGAGTCCTTTAAGCATTACTAACATAGGAGAACTGGCAGTCTTAATGATTATCCTTTAAGGGACGGACCAGTTAGACAAACTGGTCAGTTTAAAGAAAGTCTTGACAGTTTCTATGTCACAGATAGTGCTTTAAGTGGTAATTACTAACATAGCAAAACTGTCAAGTCTTAATGATTATCCCTTAGGAAACTGGCCAGTTAGTCGAACTGATCAATTTACATAAAGTCTTGACAGTTTCTATGGTACAGATAGTCCTTTAAGTTTTACTAACATAGAAAAAACTGTCAAGTCTTAATGATTATCCCTTAGGTGACAGGACAGTTAGTCCAACTGGTCAGTTTAAATAAAGTTTTGAAAGTTTCTTTGTCAATGATAGTCCTTTAACTGTTACTAACAGAGTTGAACAGGCAAATCTTAATGATTATCCCTCAGGGGACGGGGTAGTTATTCCTACTGGTCAGTTTAAATAAAGTCTTGAGAGTCCTTTAAGTGTTACTAACATAGCAAAACTGGCTAGTCTTAATGATTATCCGTTAGGGGATGGAACAGTTAGTCCAACTGAGCAGTTTAAATAAAGCCTTGAGAGTTTCTATATCGCAGAGAGTCCTTTAAGTTTTACTAACATTGCAGAACTGGCAAGTCTTAATGGTTATCCCTTAGGGGATGGGGCAGTTAGTCCAGCTAGTCAGTTTAATTAAAGTCGTGACAATTTCTATGTCACAGACAGTCCTTTAAGTGTTACTAACATAGCAGAACTGTCAATGTTTTATTTAAATAGACCTGTGTTAATGATTATCCCTTAAGGGACAGGCCAATTAGTCCAACGAGTCAGAGTCTTGACAGTTTCTATGTCATCGATATTCCTTTAAGTGTTACTAACATATCAGAACTGGCAATGGTTTATTTAAACTGACCAATCTTAATGATTATCCCTTAGGGAACGGTCCAGTTAGTCCAACAAGTCAGTTTAAATAATGTCTTGACAGTTTCTATGTCACAGATAGTCCTTTAAGTGTTACTAACATAGCAGAGCTGGTCAGTTTAAAAAAGTCTTGACAGTTTAAATTTAATTAAAGTCTTGACAGTTTCTATGTCACAGAGAGTCCTTCAAGTGTTACTAACATAGCATAACTGGCAAGTCTTAATGATTATCCCTTAGGGGACAGGGCAGTTAGTCCAACTGATCAGTTTGAATAATGTCTTGACTGTTTCTATGTCACAGATAGTCCTTTAAGTGTTATTAACATAGCAGAACTGGCAAATCTTAATGATTATCCTTTAGGGAACTAGGCAGTTAGTTTAATTAAAGTCGTGACAGTTTCTATGTAACAGAGAGTCCTTTAAGTATTATTAACATATCAGAATTGGCAAGTCTTAATGATTATCTCTTAGGGGACGGGACAGTTAGTCCATCTGATCAGTTTGAATAAAGTCTTAACCGGTCCTTTAAGTGTTACTAACATAGCAAAACTGGCAAGTCTTAATGAGTACCCCTTAGGGAACTGGACAGTTAGTCCAACGGATCATTTCAAAATAAAGTGTTTACAGTTTCTATGCCACAGATAGTCCTTTAAGAGTTACTAACATAGCAAAACTGGTAAGTCTTAAAGGTTATCCCATAGCGGACGGGGCAGTTAGTACAACTGATCAGTTTGAATAATGTCTTGACTGTTTCTATGTCACAGATAGTCCTTTAAGTGTTACTAACATAGCTGAACTGGCAAGTCTGAATGATTATCCCTTAGGGGTCGTGACAGTTAGTCTAACTGATCGGCTTGAATAAAGTCTTGACAGTTTCTATGTCACAGAGAGCCCTTTAAGTGTTACTAACATATGTAGCAGAACTGGCAAGTCTTAATGATTAATCTTTAGAGGACGGGAAAGATAGTCCAACTGATCAGTTTAAATAAGGTCTTTACAGTTTCCATGTCACAGTGTTACTAACATAGGAAAACTGTCAAGTCTTAATGATTATCCCTCAGGGGACGAGGTAGTTCCAGCTCAAATAAAGTCTTGAGAGTCCTTTAAGTGTTGCTAACATAGCAGAACTGGCAAGTCTTAATGATTAGCCCTTAGGTAAAAGTCCAGTTAGTCGAACTGGCGAGTTAAAAAAAAAGTCTTGACATTTTCTATGTCACAGTTAGTCCTTTAACTCTTACTAACATAGAAGAACTGGCAGGTCTTAATGATTATGCCTTAGGGGACGGCGTAGTTAGTCCAACTGGTACAGTTTAGATAAAGTCTTGTCAGGTTATATGTCACATATAGTCCTTTACGAGTTACTAACATAGATGATCTGGCAAGTCTTAATAATTATCCCCTATGAGACGGGCCAGTTAGGCCAACTGATCAATTTAAGTAAAGACTTGACAGTTTCTTTTAAGAAGTTAGTCTTTTAAGTGTTATTAACTTAGCAGAACTAGCAAGTCATAATGATTATCTATTAGGGGACGTGCCAGTTAGTCCAACTGGACAATTAAAAAAAACATCTCTGTCACAGATAATCCTTTAACTCTTAATATCATGGAAGAACTGTCAAGTCTGAATGATTATCCACTAGCGGACGTGCCAGTTAGTCCAACTATTCAGTTTAGATAAAGTCGTGACAGTATCTATGTCATATAGAGCCCTTTAAGTGTTACTAACATAACAGAACTGGCAAGTCTTCATGATTAATACTTAGGGGACGGGACATATAGTTCAACTGATGAGTTTAAATAAGTCTTGATGGTTTCTATGTCACAGAGAGTCCTTTAAGTGTTACTAACATAGCTGAACTGGCAAGTCTGAATGATTATCCCTTAGGGGTCGTGACAGTTAGTCTAACTGATTGGCTTGAATAAAGTCTTGACAGTTTCTAAGTCACAGATAGTCCTTAAAGTGTTACTAGCATTGCAGAACCGGCAAGTTTTAATGATTATCCCTTGGGTAACGGGTCGTGTTAGTCCAACTAGTCATTTTAAGTAAAGTGTTGGCAGTTTCAATGTCACAGATCGGCCTTTAAGTGTTACTAACATAGCAGAACTGGAAAGTCTTAATTATTATCCCTTAGGGAACGGGCCAGTTATTCCAACTAATTAATTTGCATAAAGTCTTGACAGTTTTTATAACATAGATAATCCTTTAAGTGTTACTAACCAGGCAGAATAGGCATGTCTCAATGATTATCGTTAAGGGGAAGGGGTAGTTAGTTCAACTGGTCAGTTTAAATAAAGTCTCCAGGGTCCTTTAAGTGTTACGAACTTAGCATAACTGGTAAGTCTTATAGATTATCCTTTAGGGGATGGGACAGTTAGTCCAATTGAATAAACTCTTGAAAATTTCTCTGTCACACAGTCTCCTATAAGTGTTACGGACATAGCAGAACTGGTAAGTTTTAATCATTTTCCTTTGGGCGATGGGACAGTTAGTCCAATTAAATAAAGCCTTGACAGTTTCTAGGTCACAAAGAGTTCTTTAAGCATTGCTAACATAGCAGAACTGGCAAGTCTTAATTATTATCCCTTAGGTGAGAGTCCAATTAGTCCATCAGGCCAGTTTAAAAAAGTCTTGACAGTTTCTATGTCACAGATAGTCCTTTAACTCTTACTAACATACAAGAACTGGCAAGGCTTAATGATTATCCCTTAGGGGACGAGGTGCTCAGTCCAACTGGTCAGTTTAGTTTCTATGTCACATAGAGTCCTTTAAGAGTTACTAACATAGCAGAACTGGCAAGTCTTAATGATTATTGCTTAGGGGACGGGACAGTTAGTCCAACTGATCAGTTAAAATAAAGTCTTGATGGTTTCTATGTCACAGAGTGTCCTTTAAGTGTTACTAACATAGCAAAACTGGCAAGTCTTAATGATTATCCCTTAGGGCCAACTAAATAAAGTCTTGACGGTTTCTATGTCACAGAGTGTCCTTTAGGTGTTACTAACATAGCAGAACTGGCAGGAACACCACGGAACAGCAGGCACAGCAGGAACAGGAATGAACATCAGGAACACTATGGAACAGCAATAACATCAGGAACAACAAGGAACTGCAGAAACACAGCAGAACAGTAGGAACAGCACGGAACAGCAGGAACAGCACGGAACGGCAGGAACAGCAGGAACACAATGGAAAAGCTGGAAGAACAGAAACAGCAAGGAACAGCAGGAACACAACGGAACAGCAGAAACAGTAAGGAACTGCAGGAGTAGCAAGAACACAACGGAATAGCAGGAACAGCAGGAACAGCAAGAACATAACGAAACAGCAGGAACAGCAGGATCAGCAGGAACAGCAAGGAGCAGCATGAACGGCAAGGAAAAGCAGAAACACCACTGAACAGCAGGAACAGCAAGTAACAGCAAGGAAAAGCAGAAACGCCACGGAACAGCAGGAACAGCACGGATCAGCAGGAACAGCAGGAACACAACAGAAACATTGGAACAACAGGAACAGCGAGGAACAGCAAAAACACAACGGAACAGCAGGACCAGCAAGGAACAGTAGGGACAGCAGGAACACAACGGAACAGCTGGAACAGCAGGAACAGCAAGGAACAGCAGGAACAGCAGGAACACAACAGAACAACTGGAACAGCAGGAACAACAAGGAACAGCAGGTACACAACGGAACAACAGGAACAGCAATGAACAGAAGGAACACAACGGAACAGCAGGAACGGCAAGGAACAACGAGGAACAGCATTAACACAACGGAACAGCAGTAACAGCAGGAACAGAAGGAACAGCAGGAACACAACGGAACAGCAGGAACAGCAAGGAACAGCAGGAACAGCAGGAACAGCAGGAACACAACGGAACAGCAGGAACAGCAAGTAAGAGCAAGGAACAGCAGGAACAGCAGAAAAAGCAGAAACACCACGGAACAGCAGGCACAGCTGGAACAGCAAGGAACAGCAAAACAGTAGGAACACTACGGAACAGCAAGAACAGCAGGAACAACAAGGAACTGCAGGAACAGCACGGAACAGCAGGAACAGCAGGAACACAATGGAACAGTAGGAACAGCAAGATCAGCGAGGAAGAGCAAGGATCACAGGAAAGCAACTGAACAGCAGGTATAGCATGATCAGCAAGAAACAGCAGAAATACCACGGTACAGCAGGAACAGCAAGGAAAGGCAGGAACAGCAGGAACACAACAGAACAGCAGGAACAACAGGATCTGCATGAACAACAAGGAACAGCTTGAACAGCAAGGAACAGCAGAAACACAACGGAACAGCAAGAACAGCAAGGAACAGCAGGAACACAAGGAATAGCTGGAACAGCAGGAACACAATGGAACAGCAGGAACAGCATGATCAGCAAGAAACAGCAAGAATACAACAGAACAGCAGGAACAGCAGGAACAGCAAGGAAAAGTAGGAACAGCAGGATCAGCAAGAACAACAAGGAGCAGCTTTAACAGCAAGGAACAGCAGGAACAGCAGAAACAACTTGAAGACAATGGAATAGCAGGAACAGCAATAACAGCAAGGAACAGCAAGGATCAGTAGGAAAGCAACAGAACAGTTGGAACAGCAGGAACTGCAAGGAACTGCAGAAACAGCAAGGAACAGCAGGAACACAATGGAACAGCAGAAACAGCGGGAACAGCAAGAAACAGTAGGAACAGCAAGGAACAGCAGGGACAGCGGGAACAGCAAGGAACAGCAGGAACAGCGGGAACAGCAAGGAACAGTAGGAACAGCAAGGAACAGCTGCGACAGTAGGAACAGCAAAGAACAGCAGGAACAGCACGAAATTGCAGGAACACAACGGAACAGCTAGGAACAGCTAGGAACTGCAGGAACAGCAAGGAACAGTAGGTACAGTAGGAATGCCACAGAACAGTAGGAACAGCAGGAACAGCAGGAAAGCAGCGGAATAGCAAAAACAGAAGGAAGAGCAAGCAACAGCAGGAATACCAAGGAACAACAGAAACAGCAAAGAACTGCACGAACACAACACAACAGCAGGAACAGCAAGGAACAGCAGAAACAGCAGGAACACAACGGAACAGCAGGAACAGCAATGAACAGCAGGAACACAACGGAACAGCAGGAACGGCAAGGAACAACAAGGAACAGCATGAACACAATGGAACAGCAGTAACAGCAGGAACAGCAAGGAACAGCAGGAACACAACAGAACAGCAGGAACAGCAAGTAAGAGCAAGGAAAAGCAGGAACAGCAGAAATAGCAGGAACACCACGGAACAGCAGGCACAGCTGGAACAGCAAGGAACAGCAGAAACAGTAGGAACACTACGGAACAGCAAGAACAGCAGGAACAACCAGGAACTGGAACAGCAGAAACAGCAAGATCAGCGAGGAAGAGCAAGGATCAGCAGGAATGCAACGGAACAGCAGGTACAGCATGATCAGCAAGAAACAGCAGAAATACAACGGAACAGCAGGTACAGCAGGAACAACAAGGAACAGCTTGAACAGCAAGGAACAGCAGAAACACAACGGAACAGCAGAAACAGCAAGATCAGCGAGGAAGAGCAAGGATCAGCAGGAATGCAACGGAACAGCAGGTACAGCATGATCAGCAAGAAACAGCAGAAATACAACGGAACAGCAGGTACAGCAGGAACAACAAGGAACAGCTTGAACAGCAAGGAACAGCAGAAACACAACGGAACAGCAGGAACAGTCAAGGAACAGCAACAACAGCAGGACCACAAGGAACAGCTGGAACAGCAGGAACAGCAAGGAACAGTAGGAACACAACGGAACAGTAGGAACAGCAAGAAAAAGCAGGAACAGCATGAACACAACAGAACAGCAGGAACAGCAGGATCAGGAACAACTAGGAATAGCTTTAACAGGAAGGAACAGCAGGAACACCACTGAACAGTAGGAACCGCACGAAACAGCAGAAACAACATGAAAACAACGGAATAGCAGGAACAGCAAGAACAGCAAGGAACAGCAAGGATCAGTAGGAAAGCAACAGAACAGTAGGAACAGCAAAGAACAGCAGGAACACAACAGAACTGCAGGAACAGCAGAAACAGCAGGAACACCATGGAACAGCAGGAAGAGCAAGGAACGGCAGGAACACCGAGGAACAACGGGATCAGCAAGGAACAGCAGGAACACAACGGATCAGCAGGAACAGCAAAGAACAGCAGGAACACAACAGACCAACAAGAACAGCAGGAACAGCAAGGAACAGCATGAACAGCTGGAACAAAATGGAACAGCAAGGAACAGCAGGAACAGCAGGAACACTACGGAACAGCAGCAACAGCAGGAACAGCTAGGAACAGCAGGAACGCAATGGAAAAGGAGGAACAGCAACGAACGGCAAGGAACAGTTGGAAAATAACGGAACAGCAGAAACAGCAGGAACAGCAAGGAACAGCAAGAACAGCAAGGAACCGCAAGAACACAACAGAACAGCAGGAACAGCGGGAACAGCAAGGAATAGCAGGAACACAACAAAACAACAAGATCAGCAAGAAACACGAAGGAACCGCAAGAACAGCAAGGAACAGCAGGAACAGCAAGAACCCCACGGAACAGCAGGAACAGCAGGAACACCACCGAACAGCAAAAACAGCAGGAACACCACCGAACAGCAAAAACAGCACAGAACAGCAGGAACAACAGGAACACAATGGAACAGTTGGAATATCAGGAACAGCTAGGAACAGCAGAAACAAAACACAACGGCAGAAACAGCAACAAACAGCAGGAATAGTAGGAACACAGCGGAACAGCAGGAACAGTAGGAACAGCAAGGAACACCAACAACCCCACGGAACTGCAGGAACAGCAGGAACAACACCGAAAAACAAAAACAGCATGGAACAGCAGGAACAGCAGGGCCAGAATGGAACAGCTGGAACAGCAGGAACAGTAAGGAACATCAGGAACACAACGGAACAGCAGGAACAGTAGGAGTAGCAGGAACAGCAAGAATAGCAAGGAACATCAAGGACTGCAGGAACAGCAGAAACAGCAGGAACACCATGGAACAGCAGGAAGAGAAAGGAACGGAAGGAACACCGAGGAACAACGGGACCAGCAAGGAACAGCAGGAACACAATGGAACAGCAGAAACAGCAAGGAACAGCAGAAACACACCGGAACAGCAGGAACAGCAGGAAAACAACGGAACAGTAGGAACAGAAGGAAGAGCAAGCAACAGCAGGAATACCAAGGAACATCAGAAACAGCAAGGAACTGCAAGAACACAACGGAACAGCAGGAACAGTAAGGAACAGCAGGAACACAAAGGAACAGCAGGAACAGCAATGAACAGCAGGAACACATCGGAACAGCAGGAACGGCAAGAACACAACGGAACAGCAGTAACAGCAGGAACATCAAGGAACAGCAGGAACCCAACAGAACAGCAGGAACTGCAAGTAAGAGCAAGGAACAGCAGGAACAGCAGAAATAGCAGGAACACCACGGAACAGCTGGCACAGCTGGAACAGCATGGAACAGCAGAAACAGTAGGAACACTACGGATCAGCAAGAACAGCAGGAACAACAAGGAACTGTAGGAACACTGCGGAACAGCAGGAACAGTACGGAACAGCAGGAACAGCACGGAACAGCAGGAACAGCAGGAACACAATGGAATAGCAGGAACAGCAAGATCAGCGAGAAAGAGCAAGGATCAGCAGGAAAGCAACGGAACAGCAGGAACAGCATGATCAGCAAGAAAGAGTAAGGATCAGCAGGAAAGCAACGGAACAACAGATACAGCATGATCAGCAAGAAACAGCAGAAATACAGCGGAACTGCAGGAACAGCAGGATCAGTACGAACAACAAGGAATAGCTTGAACAGCAAGGAACAGCAGGAACACAACAGAACAGCAGGAACAGCAAGGAACAGCTGGAACAGCAGGAACAGCAAGGAACAGCAGGAACAGCAAGGAACTGGAGGAACACTGCGGAACAGCAGGAACAGCACGGAACAGCAGGAACAGCACGGAACAGCAGGAACAGCAGGAACACAATGGAACAGCAGGAACAGCAAGATCAGCGAGGAAGAATAAGGATCAGCAGGAAAGCAACGGAACAGCAGGTACAGCAAAGAACAGCAGGAACAGCTGGAACAGCAAGGAACAGCAGAAACAGTAGGAACACTGCGGAACAGCATGAACAGCAGGAATAACAAGGAATTGCAGGAGCACTGCAGAACAGCAGGATCAGCACGGAACAGCAGGAACAGCATGGAACAACAGGAACAGCAAGATCAGCGAGGAAGAGTAAGGATCAGCAGGAAAGCAACGGAACAGCAGGTACAGCAAGGAACAACAGGAACACAATGGAACAGCAGAAACAGCAAGGAACAGCAGAAACACACCGGAACAGCAGGAACAGCAGGAAAACAACGGAACAGCGGGAACAGAAGGAAGAGCAAGCAACAGCTGGAATACCAAGGAACAACAGAAACAGCAAGGAACTGCAAGAACACAACGGAACAGCAGGAAGAGTAAGCAACAGCAGGAACCGTAGGAACAGCAGGAACACAAAGGAACAGCAGGAACAGCAATGAACAGCAGGAACACATTGGAACAGTAGGAACAGCAAGGAACAACAAGGAACAGCATGTACACAACGGAACAGCAGTAACAGCAGGAACATCAATGAACAGCAGGAACCCAACACAACAGCAGGAACAGCAAGTAAGAGCAAGGAACAGCAGGAACAGCAGAAATAGCAGGAACACCACGGAACAGCTTGCACAGCTGGAACAGCAAGGAACAGCAGAAACAGTAGAAACTCTACGGATCAGCAAAAACAGCAGGAACAACAAGGAACTGTAGGAACACTGCGGAACAGCAGGAACAGCACGGAACAGCAGGAACAGCATGGAACAGCAGGAACAGCAGGAACACAATGGAACAGCAAGAATAGCAAGATCAGCGAGGAAGAGCAAGGATCAGCAGGAAAGAAACGGAACAACAGATACAGCATGCTCAGCAAGAAACAGCAGAAATACAACGGAACAGCAGGAACAGCAGGATCAGTAGGAACAACAAGGAACAGCTTAAACAACTAGGAACAGCAGAAACACAACGGAACAGCAGGAACAGCAGAAATAGCAGGAACACAACGGAACAACAGGCACAGCTGGCAACAGCAAGGAACAGCAGGAACAGCAGAAATAGCAGGAACACAACGGAACAACTGGCACAGCTGGAACAGCAAGGAACAGCAGAAACAGTAGGAACACTATGGAACAGCAAGAACAGCAGGAACAACAAGGAACTGCAGGAACACTGCGGAACAGCAGGAACAGCATGGAACAGCAGGAACAGCAGGAACACAATGGAACAGCAGGAACAGCAAGATCAGCGAGGAAGAGCAAAGATCAGCAGGAAAGCAACGGAACAGCAGGTACAGCAAAGAACAGCAGGAACACAACGGAACAGCAGGAACAACGGGAACAGCAAGGAACAGCAGAAACACAAGGGAACAGCAAGGAACATTAGCAGCAGCAGTAACAGCAATAAACAGCTGGAACACACCGGAACAAATAGAACTGCAAGGAATACAAAGGAACAGTATGAACAGCAAGGAACTGCTGGAACAGCTAAAATACCACGGAGCAACAAGAACAGCAGGAATACCACGGAACAGCAGAAGAAGCATGGAACAACAGGTACAGCAGGAACAGAATGGAACAGCAGGAACAGCAGGAACAGTAAGGAACATCAGGAACACAATGGAACAGCAGGAACAGCAAAGAACAGCATGAACACAACAGAACGGAAGGAACAGCAGAAACAGCAGGAAGACCATGGAACCGCAGAAACAGCAAGGAACAGCTGGAACACAACGGAACAGCAGGAACAGCGGGAACAGCAGGGAACAGTAGGAACAGCAAGGAACAGCACGGACAGCAGGAATAGCAAGGAACAGCAGGAACACAACGGAACACCAAGAACAGAAGGAACAGCAAGAAACCGCAGGAACACAGCGGAACAGTAGGAACAGCAAGGAACAGCTTTTAACACCAAGGAACAGTAGGAACAGCAGGAACGCCACAGAACAGCAGGAACACAACGGAACAGCAGAAACATAAGGAAGAGCAAGCAACAGCAAGAATGCCGAAGAACAACAGAAACAGCAAGGAACTGCAAGAACACAACGGAACAGCAGGAACAGTAAGGAACAGCAGAAACAGTAGGAACACTACGGAACAGTAAGACAGCAGGAATAACAAGGAACTGCAGGAGCACTGCTGAAAAGTAGGAACAGCACGGAACAGCAGGAACAGCATGGAACAGCAGGAACAGCAGGAACACAATGGAACAGCAGGAACAGCAAGATCAGCGAGGAAGAGTAAGGATCAGCAGGAAAGCAACGGGACAGCAGGTACTGCAAAGAACAGCAGGAACAGCTGGAACAACAAGGAACAGCAGAAACAGTAGGAACACTGCGGAACAGCATGAACAGCAGGAATAACAAGGAACTGCAGGAGCACTGCGGAACGGCAGGAACAGAACGGAACAACAGAAACAGCATGGAACAGCATGAACAGCAGGAATAACAAGGAACTGCAGGAGCACTACGGAACGGCAGAAACAGCACGGAACAGCAGAAACAGCATGGAACAGCAGGAACAGCAAGATCAGCGAGGAAGAGTAAGGATCAGCAGGAAAGCAACGGAACAGCAGGTACAGCAAAGAACAGCAAGATAACAACGGAATAGAAGGAACAACAGGAACAGCAAGGAACAGCAGGAACACAACAGAACAGCAGGAACAGCAAGCAAGAGCAAGGAACAGCAGGAACAGCAGAAAATAGCAGGAACACCACGGAACAACAGGCACAGCTGGAACAGCAAGAAATTGCAGAAACAGTAGGAACACTACGGAACAGCAAGAACAGCAGGAATGACAAGGAACTGCAGGAACACTGCGGAACAGCATAACAGTACGGAATAGCAGGAACAGCATGGAACAGCAGGAACTTCAGGAACACAATGGAATAGCTGGAACAGCAAGATCAGCGAGGAAGAGCAAGGATCAGCAGGAAAGCAACGGAACAGCAGGTACAGCAAAGGACAGCAGGAACACAACGGAACAGCAGGAACAACGGGAACAGCAAGGAATAGCAGAAACACGACGGAACAGCAAGGAACATTAGCAGCAGCAGTAACAGCAATCAACAGCTGGAACACACAAGAACAAATAGAACTGTAAGGAATACAAAGGAACAGTAGGAACAGCAAGGAACTGCACGAAGAGCTAAAACACCACGGAGCAACAAGAACAGCAGGAACACTACGGAACAGCAGAAACAGCACGGAACAGCAGTTACAGCAGGAACAGAATGGAACAGAAGGAACAGCAGGAACAGTAAGGAACTACAGGAACACAATGGAACAGCAGGAACAGCAGAAACAGCAGGAACACCATGGAACAGCAGGAACAGCAGAAACAGCAAGTAAAAGCTGGAACACAACGGATCAGCAGGAACAGCAAACAACAGCAGGAACACAATAGACCAACAAGAACAGCAGGAACAGCAAGGAACAGCAAGGAAAAGCTGGAACGCAACGGATCAGCAGGAACTGCAAACAACAGCAGGAACACAACAGACCAACAAGAACAGCAGGAACAGCAAGGAACAGCATGAACAGCTGGAATAAAACGGAACAGCTAGGAACAGCAGGAACACTATGGAACAGCAGGAACAGCAGGAATAGCAAGGAACAGCAGGAACACAATGGAAAAGAAGGAAACATCAACGAACAGCAAGGAACAGTTGGAAAATATCGCAACAGCAGAAACAGCAGGAACAGCAAGGAACCGCAAGAACACAACGGAACAGCAGGAACAGCGGGAACAGCAAGGAACAGCAGGAACACAACAAAACAACAAGATCAGCAAGACACACGAAGGAACCGCAGGAACAGCAAGAACCCCACGGAGCAGCAGGAACAGTATAAACACCACCGAACAGCAAAAACAGCACAGAACATCAGGAACAATAGAAACACAATGGAACCGTAGGAATATCAGGAACAGCTGGGAACAGCAGAAATGAAACGCAACAGCAGAAACAGCAACAAACAGCAGGAACAGCAGGAACACAACAGAACAGCAGGAACAGCAAGTAAGAGCAAGGAACTGCAGGAACAGCAGAAATTGCAAGAACACCACGGAACAGCAGGCACAGCTGGAACAGCAATGAACAACAGAAACAGTAGGAACACTACGGAACAGCAAGAACAGCAGGAATAACAAGGAACTGCAGGAACACTGCGCAATAGCAGGAACAGCATGGAACAGCAAGAACACAACGGAACATCAGGAACAGCAGGAACAGCAAGGAACAGCAAGAACAGCAACAACCTTACAAAACAGCAGGAACAACAGGAACACCACCGAACAGCAAAAACAGCACGGAACAGCAGGAACAGCAGGAACAGTAAGGAACATCAGGAACACAACGGAACAGCAAGAAGAGCAAAGAACGGCAGGAACACAACAGAACTGCAGGAACAGCAAAAATAGTAGGAACACCATGGAACCGCAGAAACAGCAAGGAACAGCAGGAACAGCAGGGTTGTTCCTGCTCCTGCTGTTCCTTGGTGTTCCTGCTGTTCCGTTGTGTTCCTGCTGTTCCTTGCTGTTTCTGCTGTCCCTGCTGTTCCTTCCTGTTCCTACTGTGCCTTGCTGTTCCAACGGAACAACAGGAACAGCAGGAACACCACCGAACAGCAAAAACAACACGGACCAGCAAGAGCAGCAGGAATAGAATGGAACAGCAGGTACAGAAAGATCAGTCAGGAACATCAGGAACGCAACCGAATAGCAGGAACAGCAAGGAACAGCAGGAACTACAACAGAACGGCAAGAATAGCAAGGAACAGCAAGGAACAGCATGAACACCACAGAACTGCAGGAACAGCAGAAACAGCAGGAACACCATGGAACAGCAGGAAGAGCAAGGAACGGCAGGAACACCGAGGAACAACGGGATCAGTATGGAACAGCAGGAACGCAAAGGAACAGCTCGAACAGCACGAATACCGCGGAACAGAAGGAACAGCAGGATCAGCAGAAACAACAAGGAACAGCTTTAACAGCAAGGAACAGCAGGAACACCACTGAACAGCAGGAACCGTCCGGAACAGCAGAAACAACGTGAAAACAAAGGAATAGCAGGAACATCAACAACAGCAAGGAACAGCAAGAATCAGTAGGAAAGCAACAGAACAGCTGGAACAGCAGGAACTACAAGGAACCGCAGAAACAGCAAGGAACAGTAGGAACACAACGGAACAGCAGGAACAGCTGGAACAGCAAGGAACAGTAGGAACAGCAAGGAACAGCAGAGACAGCAGGAACAGCAAGGAACATCAGGAACACATCGGTACAGCAGGAACAGCAAGGAACAGCAGGAGCAGCAGAAACAGAATGAAACAGCAGGAACAGCAGGAACACTAAGGAACATCAGGAAAACAATGGAACAGCAAGAACAGCAAGGAACAGTAGTAGCAGCAGGAACAGCAGGAACACCACAGAACTGCAGGAACAGCAGAAACAGTAGGAACACCATGGAACAGCAGGAAGAACAAGGAACGGTAGGAACACCGAGGAAGAACGGGATCAGCAAGGAACAGCAGGAACACAATGAACACAGAACAGCCGGAACAGAAGAACAACGAAACAGCAGGAACAGAGGATCAGCAGGAACAGCAAGGAAGCAGCAAGGAAAGCAGGAACTCCACTGAACAGCAGGAACCGCACGGAACAGCGGAAACAACATGAAAACAACGGAATAGCAGGAACAGCAAGAACAGCATGGAACAGCAAGGATCAGTAGGAAGGCAACAGAACAGCTGGAACAGTAGTAACTGCTAGGAACCGCAGAAACAGCAAAGAACAGCAGGAACACAACGGAACAGCAGGAACAGCGGGAACAGCAAGAAACGGTAGGAACAGCAAGGAACAGTAGGAACAGCTAGGAACAGTAGGAACAGCAAGGAACAGCAGAGACAGCAGGAACAGCAAGGAACATCAGGAACACATCGGTACAGCAGGAACAGCAAGGAACAGCAGGAGCAGCAGGAACAGAATGAAACAGCAGGAACACTAAGGAACATCAGGAAAACAATGGAACAGCAGGAACAGCAAGGAACAGCAGTAGCAGCAGGAACAGCAGGAACAACAAGGAACAGCAGGAACACCACAGAACTGCAGGAACAGCAGAAACAGTAGGAACACCATGGAACAGCAGGAAGAGCAAGGAACGGTAGGAACACCGAGGAAGAACGGGATCAGCAAGGAACAGCAGGAACACAATGGAACAGCAGAAACAGCAAGGAACAGCTGGAACAGTAAGAACACCACGGAACAGCAGGAACAGCAGGATCAGCAGGAACAACAAGGAACAGCTTTAACAGCAAGGAACAGCAGGAACTCCACTGAACAGCAGGAACCGCACGGAACAGCGGAAACAACATGAAACAACGGAATAGCAGGAACAGCAAGAACAGCATGGAACAGCAAGGATCAGTAGGAAGGCAACAGAACAGCTGGAACAGTAGTAACTGCTAGGAACCGCAGAAACAACAATGAACAGCAGGAACACAACGGAACAGCAGGAACAGCGGGAACAGCAAGGAACAGTAGGAACAGCAAGGAACAGTAGGGACAGCAGGAACAGCAAGGAACAGCAGGAACTCAACGGAACAGCAAGAACAGCAGGAACAGCAAGAAACCGCAGGAACACAACGGAACAGCAGGAACAGCAAGGAACAGTAGGAACAGCAGGAACAGCAGGAACACAACGGAAGAGCAGGAACAGAAGGAAGAGCAAGCAACAGCAGGAATACCAAAGAACAACAGAAACAGCAAGGAACTGCAAAAACACAACGGAACAGCAGGAACAGTAAGTAACAGCAGAAACATCAGGAACACAACGGAACAGCAGGAACAGCAATGAACAGCAGGAACACAACGGAACAGCAGGAATGGCGAAGAACAATAAGGAACAGCATGAACACAACGGAACAGCAGTTACAGCAGGAAGAGCAAGGAACAGTAGGAACACAACGGAACAGCAAGGAACAGCAGGAAGGCAACGGAACAGCAAGATCAGCAAGGAATACGAAGGAACACCAGGAACAGAAAGGAACTGCAGGAACAGCAAAAAAACACCACTGAGCCGCAGGAACAGCAGGAACACTGCGGAACTGCAGAAACAGCACGAAACAGCACGGAACAGTAGAAACAGCAAGCAAAAGCAAGGACCCGTAAGAACGCAATGGAACAGCAGGAACAGCGGGAACAGCAAGCAACAGCTGGAACACAACAGAAGAGCAGGAACAGCAGGAACAGAATGGAACTGCAGGAATAGCAGGAATGGAACGAAAAAGGAGGAACAGCAAGGAACAGTATGAACAGCAAGGAACCGCAAGAACTCAATGGAACACCAGGAACAGTGGGAGCAGCAAGGAACAGTAGGAACACAGCAAACAACAAGATCAGCAAGAAACACGAAGGAACCACATGAACAGCAAGGAACTGCAGGAACACCAACAACCCCACGGAACAACAGGAACAGCAGGTGCACAACTGAACAGCAAAAACAGCACAGAACAGCAGGAACAGCAGGAACACAACGGAACAGTAGGAACAGTAGGAACAGCAGGAACAGCAGGAACAGCAACGAACAGCAGGAGCAGCAACAACCCCACAGAACAGCAAGAACAGCAGGAGCACCACTGAACAGCAAAAACAGACAGAACCGCAGGAAGAGCAGGAACACAACAGAACAGCAGGAACAGCAAGGAACAGCAGGAAGGCAACGGAACAGCAAGATCAGCAAGGAACATGGAGGAACACCAGGAACAGAAAGGAACTGCAGGAACAGTAAGAACACCACAGAGTAGTAGGAACAGCAGGAACACCGCACAACTGCAGAAACAGCACGAAACAGCGTGGAACAGTAGAAACAGCAAGGAACAGCATGAACAGCAGGAATACAACTGAACATTAAGGAACAGCAGGAACAGCAGGAATAGCAGAAACAACACAGAACAGCAGGAACAGCAGCAACAGCAAGGAAGAGTAGGAACAGCAGTAACACCACGGAACTGCAGGAACAGCAGGAACATCAAGGAACAGCAGGAACGCAACAGAAAAATAGGAACAACAAGGAACAGTAGGAATACAACGGAACAGCAGAAACAGCAGGGCCAGCAAGGAACAGCAGGAACAGCAAGGAAAAGTAAGGAACCATAGGAACACAACGGAACAGTAGGAACAGCAGGAACAGCAAGGAACAGCAGGAACACAACGAAACAGCAAGATCAGCAAGGAACACGAAGGAACACCAGCAACATCAAGAAACTGCATGAACAGCAAGAACACCACGGAGCACCAAGAACAGCAGGAACAGTGCGTAACAGCAGAAACAGTACGAAACAGCGTGGAACAGTAGAAACAGCAATGAACAGCAAGGAACAGCAGGAACAACAAGGAACTGCAGGAACAACAAGGAACGGCAGGAACAGCACGGAACAGCAGGAACAGCACAGAACATCAGGAACAGGAGGAACACAATGGAACAGCAGGAATAGCAAGATCAGCGAGGAAGATTAAGGACCAGCAGGAAAGCAACGGAACAGCAGGTACAGCAAAGAACAGCAGAAACACAAAGGAACAGCAGGAACAATGGGGACAGCAAGGATCATCCGAAACAACGAAACAGCAAGGAATATTAGGAACAGCAGTAACAGCAAGAAACAGCTGGAAATCACCGGAACAAATAGATCTGCAAGGAACACAAAGGAACAGTAGGAACAGCATGGAACTGCAGGAGCAGCAAAAACACCACGGAGCAATAAGAACAGAAGGAACACCACGGAACAGCAGAAACAGCACGAACAGCAGGAACAGCAGGAACAGAATGGAACTGCAGCAATAGCAGGAACGGAACGGAAATGGAGGAACAGCAAGGAACAGTAGGAACATCAAGGAACCGCAAGAACACAACGGAACAGCAGGAACGCAACAAAACAACAAGATCTGCAAAAGCACGAAGGTACCGCAGGAACAGCAAGGAACAGCAGGAACAGCAAGAACCCCACGGAACAGCAGGAACAGCAGGAACACCACCGAACAGCAAATACAACACGAAACAGGAGGAACAACAGGAACACAATGGAACAGTAGGAATATCAGGAACAGCAAGAAACAGCAGGAACATCAGGAACACAACGGAACAGCAATGAACAGCGGGAACAGCAACAACCCTACAGAACAGCTGGAACAGCAGGAACACAATGGAACAGCAGGAACAGCAGGAACATTATGGAACATCAGGAACGCAACGGAACTGTAGGAACAGCAAGGAACAGTAGGAGCAGCAGGAACAGAATGGAACAGCAAGAACAGTAAGGAACATCAGGATCACAACGGAATAGTAGGAACAGCAAGGAACAGCAGTAGCAGCAGGAACAGCAGGAACAACAAGCAACAGCAGGAACACAGCGGAATAGCAAGAATAGCAAGGAACAACAAGGAACAGCAGGAACACCATAGAACTGCAGGAACAGCAGAAACAGCAGTAACACCACGAAGAGCAAGGAACGGCAGGAACGCCGAGGAACAAAGGGATCAGCAAGGAACAGTAGGAACACAACAGAACAGCATAAACAGCAAGGAACAGCTGGAACAGGAAGAACACCACGGAACAGCAGGAACAGCAGAAACTGCAAGGAATAGCAGGAACAAAACGGATCAGCAGGAACAGTAAAGAACAGCAGGAATAGCAAGGAAAAGTATGGAACCGTAAGAACACAACGGAACAGCATGAACAGCGGGAACAGCAAAGAACAGCAGGAACACAACAGAACTGCAATATCTGCAAGAAACACGAAGGAACTGTAGGAACAGCGAGGAACAGCAGGAACAGCAAGAACACAGCTGAACAGCAGGAACAGCAGGAACAACAGGAAGACAATGGAACAGTAGGAATATCAGGAACAGTTAGGAACAGCAGAAACAAAAGGTTTTTGCACATGAATGGCTTCATCCCCTTAGGTGGTAGTATAGAGTCTGATAACCACAATGGGGCTATTGAAAAATATTACATGTGTTCGGATTAATAGTTACAAAGAAAGTTTTTTGCACTTGAATGGCTTCATACTCTTAGGTGGTAGTATAGAGTCTGATAACCACAATGGGGCTATTGAATAATTTGACAAGCGTTCGGATTAATAGTTACAAAGAATTTTTTTGCACTAGTATGGCTTCATACTCTTAGGTGGTAGTATAGAGTCTGATAACCACAATGGGGCTATTGAAAAATATTACATGCGTTCGGATTAATAGTTACAAAGAAAGTTTTTTGCACTTGTATGGCTTCATACTCTTAGGTGGTAGTATAGAGTCTGATAACCACAATGGGGCTATTGAAAAATATTACATGCGTTCGGATTAATAGTTACAAAGAAAGTTTTTTGCACTTGAATGGCTTCATACTCTTAGGTGGTAGTATAGAGTCTGATAACCACAATGGGGCTATTGAAAAATATTACATGCGTTCGGATTAATAGTTACAAAGAAAGTTTTTTGCACTTGTATGGCTTCATACTCTTAGGTGGTAGTATAGAGTCTGATAACACAATGGGGCTATTGAAAAATATTACATGCGTTCGGATTAATAGTTACAAAGAAATTTTTTTGCACTAGTATGGCTTCATACTCTTAGGTGGTAGTATAGAGTCTGATAACCACAATGGGGCTATTGAAAAATATTACATGCGTTTGGATTAATAGTTACAAAGAAAGTTTTTTTGCACTTGTATGGCTTCATACTCTTAGGTGGTAGTATAGAGTCTGATAACCACAATGGGGCTATTGAATAATTTGACAAGCGTTCGGAATAATAGTTACAATGAAATTTTTTTGCACTAGTATGGCTTCATAGTCTTAGGTGGTAGTATAGAGTCTGATAATCACAATGGGGCTATCGAAAAATATTACATGCGTTCGGATTAATAGTTACAACGAATTTTTTTGCACTTGAATGGCTTCATACTCTTAGGTGGTAGTATAGAGTCTGATAACCATAATGGGGCTATTGAATAATATGACATGCGTTCGGATTAATAGTTACAAAGAAAGTTTTTGCACTTGTATGGCTTCATACTCTTAGGTGGTAGTATAGAGTCTGATAACCACAATGGGCTATTGAAAAATATTACATGCGTTCGGATTACATAGTAAAGTTTTTTTGCACTTGTATGGCTTCATACTCTTAGGTGGTAGTATAGAGTCTGATAACCGCAATGAGGTTATTGAATAATTTGACAAGCGTTCAGTTAAATAGTTAAAAAGAATTTTTTTGCGCTTGTATGACTTCATATTCTTAGGTGGAAGTATACAATCTGATAACCACAATTGGACTATTGAAAAATTTGACAAGCGTTCAAATTAATAGTTTCAAAGAAATTTTTTTGCACTAGTATGGCTTCATACTCTTAGGTGGTAGTATAGAGTCTGATAACCACAATGGGGCTATTGAATAATTTGACAAGCGTTCGGATTAATAGTTACAAAGAATTTTTTTTGCACTAGTATGGCTTCATACTCTTAGGTGGTAGTATAGAGTCTGATAACCACAATGTAGCTATTGAAAAATATTACATGCGTTTGGATTAATAGTTACAGAGAAATTTTTTTGCACTAGGATGGCTTCATACTCTTAGGTGGTAGTATAGAGTCTGATAACCACAATGGGGCTACTGAATAATTTGACGCGTTCGGAATAATGAAAATTTTTTGTACTAGTATGGCTTCATACTCTTAGGTGGTAGTATAGAGTCTGATAACCACAATGGGCTATTGAAAAATATTACATGCGTTTGGATTAATAGTTACAAAGAAAGTTTTTGCACTTGTATGGCTTCATACTCTTAGGTGGTAGTATAGAGTCTGATAACCACAATGGGGCTATTGAATAATTTGCCAAGCGTTCAGAATAATAGTTACAAAGAAATTTTTTTGCACTAGTATGGCTTCATAGTCTTAGGTGGTAGTATAGAGTCTGATAACTACAATGGAGCTATTGAAAAATATTATATGCGTTCGGATTATAGTTACAACGAATTTTTTTGCACTTGAATGGCTTCATACTCTTAGGTGGTAGTATAGAGTCTGATAACCATAATGGAGCTATTGAAAAATATGACATGCGTTTGGATTAATAGTTACAAAGAAAGTTTTTGCACTTGTATGGCTTCACACTCTTAGATGGTAGTATAGAGTCGGATAACCACAATGGGACTATTGAAAAATATTACATGCGTTTGGTTACAAAGAAAGTTTTTTGCACTTGTATGGCTTCATACTCTTAGGTGGTAGTATAGAGTCTGATAACCGCAATGGGGTTATTGAATAATTTGACAAGCGTTCAGATAAATAGTTAAAAAGAATTTCTTTGCGCTTGTATGACTTCATATTCTTAGGTGGAAGTATACAGTCTGATAACCACAATTGGACTATTGAAAAATTTGACAAGCGTTCGAATTAATAGTTCCAAATTTTTTTTAACACTAGTATGGCTTCATACTCTTATGTGGTAGTATAGCGTCTGATAACCACAATGGGGCTATTGAAAATGTTTTAGGATTAATAGGGATGAAAGTTTTTTTGCACTTGTATGGCTTCATATTTTTAGGTGGTAGTATAGAGTCTGATAACAACAATGGTGCTATTGAAAAAATATTACATGCGATCTGATTAATAGTAACAAAGAAAGCTTTTTGCACTAGTATGGCTTAATACTCTTAGGTAGTAGTATAGAGTCTGATAACCGCTACCTTGATATTGAAAAAATTGACAAGCTTTCTGATAAACCGTTATAAATAATATTAAAAAACTTTAAATCCAATAAAAATAATTGCAAACTCAAGACATGTAGGTAAATGAATAACATCGGCGTCGTCAAAAGGGAATATTTTATGCAAAAATGCAATAAATTGCTATTAAGATGCACTTTTATTAATTCTAACAAATTTTGTCTACTCAACAGGATATGATTATTGTAGGTATGAAACTAACGATCCAAACGCATGTAAAATTCCTTACTCAGAAACTATAAATGTCGTTTTAAAATTGTCTGAATACTAACTTACAAACATGATGCTAGTGGAACGAAAATACTCCCTGCATGAGTGCAATATGCTGTATTGTAAGGGAATGCGTGTAATATGAGATTTATTCTATAAAGCTGTACTACATTGACCATAGCTGGCATGCACATAACATTGCACATCTAGTGTGGGTTTCCTTTAGTTCACAGATCGTACTTGTACTGTACCAAGAATTATTTGTGTCTCGCTAATGGTTGTCGAGATATCACATCATGCAAATTGTCAAAAATTACGAAATTCAAATTTACGGTTCAACTGTGCATACGAATTTGCACGTGCAATACGGGATAATATTGCACGGTTGCTCTACTTAATACTAATGTTATGCACAGTTGGAGTAATAGAATAAATGAAAATAAGCTTTAACGAATCCTGTAATTTAGATCCTTGTATAAACGTAATTTAGTTCTAAATTTTATTAACTCTTTAAAATAAAATAACAGTATAGCAAGATTCGTGACATTAAAAGATTTGCCACTGCAACTCTGCAATTGCAAAAGTGTTTGAACACCTATTTTTGGGCAATAAAATTACCAATAAGTAACCTCAATATAAATGAAAGTAATGAGTATTGTAGGTACATACTGTGTAACACAGCTCTTAAGGTTTAAACTCTTGACCGACCAATGACGGCGTTAGCCGTCATGACGTTACACCCTCTTTACAGACCAATGACGGCATTCGCCGTCATGAATATAAAACGGCTCTGAGGTCGACTGACGGCACTCAAGGAAGATCCCCCAAGTAATTGACGACGTTATAATGAACATGTCCTTTCATTTTGGCCTCGTTTACATGAGCTCCCCCATTCAAAATCGTGACAAAAATTTAATAAATAATGTCTGCTAAATTGATACACTATCTATCTTTCAACATTCTAAGCTTCAGAGCGGCATTGGCAGCTTTTCAAACTGCCAGCTGTACTCCAAACTGTTGGTGCAGGTCTGCAAACACCCTGATCTACCTCACACTCCATCATTAATTACTACTGAAATTGCAATTTCTTATATTTATTATGGAGACCTACCAATTTGTGTAATAAAAGTTCAAGAACTTGAATAACCGTTCAAAACAAAAGTACTTCATTCTTAAAAATGTTTGCACATTGGTTTTAACATATCGGTTGTGCAGAGGAACACAAATAGAGCAAAATGTAATTATTTGCGTTACAGGCTTATATCTCAACAAGCATAAATTTTAGCCATCTTAATATGAAAAATATTAAGCACGTCGCTTAGTGAACATGTATCGTACGGTAAAAGGATTGACAGCGTTACTAGACAAGGTCAATGGTTATTGGAAGGCGTATTGACGATTTTTTGAAGTCATAACCTTGGCAATCTTAAGTACACTTATATTGTATGAGTACAAAAATGGCCTACCAAATGTCGCACTCGAACGCACAAGTCTCCGTTTCTGTGATTTCAATGATAATAGTTTATTATATGAAAATTTAGACCTTAACTCACATGTTTGCTTACATACCATGGACAAGTCATTGGATGCTCAAAAATGTCTGTTACTCACCTTACCTACCGGCATGTACTGTTTCGATGGTCACATGATGTGGTTGGTACCATTTCAATGAGACTGTAAGGTGAAAAAATTACTTTTTCCTCGTTTAATGTTTCACTATAATAAGGTTATGTAGGTTAAGTCGACAACCGTGATCGTCTTATTTTTTGACGAGCTCTTGTAAGAATTTTACTCCTGATTCCAATTTTTTTTATAACAAATGTACTAGGTTAGTTAGGATAAACTATCTCTGCGAAAAAGTGTAGAAGTTTATACTAACTTTACAGTATTTCAATGAGAACATGCATGTTAGAAATTGTGGATGGAAACATTACAGATTAACTCGTATTTTTATGTTACAGTGTAAGAAGACAATAATACTGTACTTTTAGAATGCAAACCGCTTGTCACAAGATAGAAGCAAATCTAAGCGGTGTCTTTCTCCGGTCTGGTTGAATTTCATGCTTTGATGGAGAAAGCTTAAAAAAAAATTTGGGATGAAGGAATATTTTATTCTTTTCAGACTTGTCAGAACATACTTTAGTTTAATACTACAGAACTAGTGACTAGAAAGGGAGTGAAATACTTTGCCATAACAGTTAAATGCTGTCCAGAATAAAGACTAGTTTCTATCAAAATGCTATACTCTTTTGCAAAGATCTCATTTAGGTACATAACAAGCAAGCATTATTTCACAAAAAGCTCAGAATGCATATTAAATTTATTAGCTTCATTGCGTTCCATAAGAACAATTTTACAGCTAAAAGCCACAAAAGTATTTATCATCCGTTCTAACATCAGTTTTTAAAAACTTCGATAACTATAAAATATAAAATTTCCGCACTAACAGTTTATTTGTAAAAATTTTCTTTTAATGGCTATACTGAAGAGCCAAACACTACAATTTTTCAGCATGGAAAGTAGAGGACCAAAACCGTTTGGAAACTGGTGACAATTTTCATTTCGTCAGCCATTTTACAGAATGGAAACACAAAAGTCCAAAAAGTACTTTGAGAAGGTTATAATTTTCGAGCATTTGGTACGTCCAAATCCATTTTTAGCATAATTCTGTTTGCTGGGTTCCTTAAACTTATAAACCTTTTTTCTCTAGCATAAATCCTAAAATAGCTAATAAAATTATGCTATACTTTTTAATAGCTGTTCTTTTCATCCTCTAAGAGAAAGATCGAATTTTTTCTTCCAAAACAGCTTATCTGATTGCTCACCCTTTTCTAATGTTGAAGGTTGAAGCGATGGCACAAAAATACATAAACATTTTCCGTAACAACTTAATCAAATGCACACCAGAATTTGGTACAATTATTTAATTCGCCTCTTCAACTGTTTTTATAAAATTGCATGCAAGCTTTAACTCTTTGAGCGCGATAGCCGTTTTTATAGGACTGTTAATGACTTTCGCGTACCGCAAACGGCGTATATATACGCCTACTGCAGTTTGACGTAGAAACTGAAGTGAGGCAGACCCTGCAAATTTTGTAACAGCCACAACGGTAAGGGTAACGATCCTACGTACTTTAGCAATCGATCTGAAGCTCTACTTCCCGAACTAAAGTATTCTAAGCACTACTTTCTGTCCAGCTGTTTTTACATTGGCAGCACAGGTAAGATTTTTTAACACCAGGAATGGAGTGAGGCAGTCCTCAAAGCGCCTGTATAGGCCGTAGGGTTCAATACACTAGTTTTCAACACAGGTAACTCGCTAAATAGAGGGCAGACATCTACGGTACACAAACTGGGAGAACAACCAAGGTTAGCGCTTCAGTTTATCTTTGTTTAACTGCCATTCCGCGATAGTGATGATACAATCACACCCTTAACACACTAACTGATACAGCCTGTCTGACTGCTAGCCTTATAAGTCCCCGCTTACCGAGTAATACGGCCTGCAGCCATAAAAGAATTAGAGATATGAAACGTTTGGCAATAATTGATAATTAGCATCGCGTGACGTGGAACTTATGAATGTTAATAACCGCTGCCAAAGAGTTAAGCAATGAATAAATAATGAATTTCATGAAGCGACCATGTTCAAACTTTTCTATAACCGCTAATCTAAACGCATTTCTTTTATAATTGTTGGAGCCTATAAAATAATTTTTTTAAATCGTACTCAAGAAAGGTTTTCAGTGTAAAATCTTTTATGTAGGCATGCAGTTCAGATACCGCCACTGTTTTGGAGATTATTCCATTTTAGAGTACAAATTCAAAAAGTGTGAAACTCTAATATCTTTTCTCAATGTATACCGAACATTTTAGGTACGCCATTGTTTCTTAATGATCATTGCATTTCAATATCTCAAGTTTTCTCTGAATTTGAACGATCCAATTGAACAATTTTTCAATATCAACAACGAAGGATTTAGAACGTTTTCATTATAATCAGCTGAATCTTAACGCCTTCCAAAATTTTTGCTAGATCTGTACTGAAACTGACGATATCAATTTACAGCATTAATACGCAAAAGGACAAACCCGTTTCTAACACCTTAAAAGAATGCAAACTTGAATTGTCAATAGTTCCATCGATCTGTATAGTTTATAACACTGTATCGCGTTTTACTGTACACTCATACCACCACTGCAGTATTTAACTATAAGTTGAACTGTCCAATATACAGTGATATTGGACAGCTTGTGTTATCAAACAGACTATTTAGGATCACGAGAGGTGTGTACAATGTATAATAAATTCCTCATTGAATGGGTAGCCATCCAATATCACTGGACATTGGACTCGTCTTGCTTGTATTTTGCTCGTCCTTCGGACTCACCCAAATACTGCAGACTCGTCCAATATCCATTGATATTGGACCGCTACCCATCCAATAAGGTATATGTATTGTTATTTAAAAATTTATTTTCTAGTTATCATTCGCTTTCCTTTAGCCACCCATATCATAGAGCGCAAAGGCTTCATTGTAAAATGTTTTTCAATAGCTTACAAGAATTTTTATTAGTTTATTGTTTTTCACGCTTATACAACAATTTTACATGAAACTATAAAATTTTATATCAGCTTATTTAAAGTGACAATTTTATATACCTCCGTTTTCAATAGCGCCATTGTTGGTTAACTTAGAAAGCAATTTTAAAGCAAAAAGCAATAAAACCTGTGATGAATGTCATAATTGCGATAACGTATTCCATCGATCTTATAGAGCTATTTCATAGCATCAAACTGTAGACGTTCCAAACTTTTGATAATCTGATTTTAATACTTGCCCATTTTAGAGCTACACTATAGCAAAAAAAATCAAAAACGTTCTTTTTAAGTGTTTGAATATAAGCTTGTTTTGAGACAGCTATATTATCATCTATTTAGACTATTACACCATTTTAAGGTGTGAAGCCTCTAAGGTGCAAATTTTCCCTGTTACATCTTACTAGAATCATACCATAACTCTCATTACTTGTGCTCATTACAGCCTGTAAACATTGTCACATCTAGAAGCAATCAAACTCCAAAATGTTTCTAATGTAATAGCTCTTCCAAAACGCATGCTAGAATTTTCCTTATACTAATCTTCGTAGGCGGTTCAAAGGTACCGTTAGCTATCTATTCCTCAGAGAAATCTACATACGCTCTCTGCTAATTACGGTAGTTAGAATCTGACAAGTCGCGCTTCGGGCTAGTATTTTGGAAAATGAAGCCTCACGTGCATTCCCTGTGAACCACTACATTAATGCCATTTAACTATAATTTACATCCTATGGAATAATTCGTAATTTGCTTTGTAACGTTTATTGTTCATTTAAATTTTTCAACAGCCCTTTGTGATTAGCTAAAACGCTTAAACCTACGAAGCGAATTTTTAAAAAAACTTTCTTGGTAGACTACATATTTCTATATCCTCTAGCGTTTCAATGGATCCGATATCCGTAAAAGCTATTAAAAATTATGACTAATACTCGGATAAACTCTCTTATGGCTCCATGCACTAAAGTCACCCTCAGTGGCAGTTGTGAGTTACACACTCTGTATGATCATCATCTTTCGCTACCAGGACACGAAAACCGGGTTTGCAGTTGTTCCGTTTCGAAACGTACCGTGCACCGAAAAATCGATCCTGAACAGCCTGCATCGTTCCAATCCGGCTTCCTTTTTGCTTTGGATGGCTGTAGCAGAACAAAATCAGATAAAGAATCCGGAGTCTCCGCATGGTAGGTAAAAAAACGCCTAGCACTACACTGGTTTATTAGGAAGCAATTTTCTGGTGGAAAGTTCGAGAGGACGCATCACGCGTATGTAATAAGACTATATACTTCCACTTAAGAGTATAAAGCCATACAAGTGCAAAAACGTTTGTAAGTATTAATCCAAGGACTTGTCGAAGTATTTAATATCTCCATTGTTGTTGTCAGACTTCATACTATTACATAAAAGTTTCTTTCTCTTTATTCGAACGATTGTCAAGTTTTTCAATACACCCATTGTGATTATCAGACAATGCTACCACTTAACTCTTTACCGACCAATGACGAAGTTTGCCGTCACGACGTTACGCCCCCTTTACCGACCAATGACGGCATTCGCCGTCATGAGTATAAAACAGTTCTCTCAAGCAAAATTGTGACAAAATTAAAATGAATAATGTCGACACGCTAGCTATCGATCAACATTGTAGAATTCAGAGCGGCATTGGCAACTTTTCCAACAGCTAGCTATACTCCAAACTGTTGTTGGAGATCTGCAAACAGCCTAATCATCCCTCAGGACTATCTCTGACAGCCTGATTTGTGTGTAAGTATCGCTGATACGGACCATTGTACCTATCGATATAAAAGTTTGTTATTTTTTTGGCAGGTATTGTGATGTTTTAGACAAGTAAGAATGGCTGGAAAGGGAGAGAAAAGTTGCTGAGGCAATGGCAGAGCAAAGGAGAGTACCTGTATTGCATCACCACAGCCATAGGAGCGGCCAGTACCATGCATTCCCTATGATGTCGCCGTGATCAATCCTTGTACTCGAAGGTCAAACTCGTCAAAGAATAGCACCCTGTAGCGATAGCAAGACATATTATTCAACCTCAGACATTCTTTCTCAACTGATTCTTGTATTATCATAAACTAGTAAGCCTAAAAAACACTTTTATCAACCCTACTAGCTAGTTTATCTGCCTATCATGCCTGTACGTTTACCTGGTGTATTTTGTCTGCTGTTGTTTATTGCTCTCTTGCAGTACAGTGCTCTCGAACTTGCTATCATAGTAAAGCTTGAGAAGTCCTCTCTGATTCTGCAAAGTTTTCGGGACCAATTTTCTCCCTTTTTCAGCTAGAGGCGGCTAAGGCTATGCGTTACCATGCACGTGTACTGATTAAAATTCCTATGGTCATTCCATTACGTAATACGCAAGGGCAATGGTCGGTAAAGAGTTAAGAGTATGAAGCCATACAAGTACAAAAAACTTTCTTAAAACTATGTATCCAATTGCTTGTCAAGTTTTTCGATAGCGGTTATCAGACTCTATACTATCACTTAAGAGCATGAAGCCATACAAGTGCAAAAAGTTTTTAAAAACTATCCAAACGATTGTCAAATTTTTCGATAGCACCATTGTGGTTATCAGACTGTTAAGAGCACGAAGTCATACAAGTTCAAATTTTTTCTTTGTATCTCTTTTAGAACGATTGTCAAGTTTTTCTATAGCACCATTGTGGTTATCAGACTGTATGCTACCACTTAAGCTTATGAAGGCATACAAGAGCAAAAAAGTTTTTCTAACTTTATCCAATCGCTTGTCAAATTGAGATAGCCCCATTGTGGTTATGAGACTCTATACTATCACTTAAGAGCATGAAGCCATACTAGAGCAAAAAAGTCTTTTAAACTATTCATTCAAATGCTTGTCAAATTTTTTCGATAGCGCCATTGTGTTTATCAGACACTACTTATGATCATCAATCTAAACAAGTGCGTAAAATTTTCTTCGTAATTTCGAACGCTTGTCACAATGGGGCTATCGAAAAATTTAACTAGCGTTTGCATAAATAGATTTTAAAAACTTTTTGCACTTGTATGGCTTCATACTCTTAAGTGGTAGCATAGAATTTGATTACCACAATGTGGCTAAGGTAAATTTTATCAAGCATTTGGATACTTTCTTGCACTTGTATGGCTTCATGCTCGTAAGTGGTAGTGTAGTATCTGATAATCACTATGGGGCTATTGAAAAATTTGACAATCATCTGGATAAATTTTTGCACTTGTATAGCTGCTTGCTCTGAAGCGGTACTATAGAGTCTGATAACCACTATATGGCTGTCGATAAATTTGAAAAGCACTTTCAAAGAAATTTTTTTGTACTTGTGGGTACCATACTCTATATATACTACCACTTAAGAGCATGCCACCATACAAGTACAAAAAATTTTCTTTGAAAGTGCTTTTCAAATTTATCGACAGCCATATAGTTATCAGACTCTATAGTACCTCTTCAGACCAAGCAGCTATACAAGTGCAAATTTTTAAACTATTTATCCAGATGCTTATCAAATTTTTCAATAGCGCCATAGTGGTTACCAGACTATATGCTACAACTTAAGAGCCTGAAGCCATACAAGGGCAAAACATTCTCTTTATTCGAATGCGTCAGGTTTTTCAATAGACCCATTGTGATTATCAGATACTACACTACCACTTACGAGCATGAAGCCATACAAGTGCAAGAAAGTATCCAAACGCTTGACAAAATTTTCCTTAGCCCCATTGTGGTCATCAAATTCTATACTACCACTTAAGAGTATGAAGCCATACAAGTGCAAAAAGTTTTTAAAATCTATTTATGCAAACGCTAGTTAAATTTTTCGATAGCCCCATTGTGGTTATCAAACTCTATACTACAACTTAAGACCATGAAGTGCAAAAAAATTCTTTGTAACTCTATTCGAACGCTTGTGAAACTTTTCGATAGCGCCATTGTGGTTATCAGACTCTATACTACAACTTAAGACCATGAAGTGCAAAAAAAATTCTTTGTAACTCTATTCGAACGCTTTTGAAACTTTTCGATAGCCACATTGTGGTTATCAGACTCTATACTACAATTTAAGACCATGAAGCGCAAAAAATTTCTTTGTAACTCTATTCGAACGCTTGTGAAACTTTTCGATAGCCCCATTGTGGTTATCAGACTCTATACTACAATTTAAGACCATGAAGCGCAAAAAATTTCTTTGTAACTCTATTCGAACGCTTGTGAAACTTTTCGATAGCCCCATTGTGGTTACCAGACTCTATACTACCACTTAAAAGCATGAAACCATACAAGAACAAAAACATTTCTTCATAACTTTTTATTCGAACGCTTGTTAACGTTTTCGATAGCACCGTAGTGGTTATGAGACTCTATACTACCTCTTAAGAGCATGCAGCCATACTAGTGCAAAAAATTTCTTTGTAACTTCGAACGCTTGTCAAATTTTTCGATACCCCATAGTGGTTATCAGATTCTGTACTACCACTTATGAGCATGCAGCCATACAAGTGTAAAAAATTTCTTCGTAACTCTTTATTCCAACACTTGACAAATTTTTCGATAGCTCCATTGTGGTTATCAGACTGTATACTACAACTTAAGAACATGAAGCCATACAAGTGCAAAAATTCCTTCATAACTCCTTATTCGAACGCTTGTGAAACTTTTTTATAGCCCCATTGTGGTTATCAGACTCTATACTACAACTTTAGACCATGAAGCCATACAATTGCAAAAAATTTCTTTGTACCTCTTTATTCAAACGCTTGTGAAACGTTTCGATAGCCTCATTGTGGTTACCACACTCTATACTACCACTTAAGAGCATGAAGCCATACAAGCGCAAAAAAATTTCTTCGTAACTCTCTATTCGAACTCTTGTCTAAGTTTTCGATAACCCCATAGTGGTTATCAGACTTATTTTTCAGTAGGCTGTATCTATGCGAATATATTACAAAAAATTGGTTCTTGGCTTTAGGAAAGTTTTTGTTGGTGACAAAAATCTGGCTTTATTACATTATGTTACAATGTTAACTCACTGCACAGATATTACCATTTAAGAGCATGAAGCCATACTAGTGCAAAAAAATTTCTTTGTAACTCTTTATTCGAACGCTTGTCAAAGTTTTCAATAGCACCATAGTGGTTATCAGACTCTATACTACCACTTAAGAGCATGCAGCCATACTAGTGCAAATTTTTTAAACTATTTATCCAAATGCTCGTCAAATTTTTCAATAGCCCCATAGTGGCTAGCAGACTCTGCTACTACTTAAGAGCATGCAGCCACACAAGTGCAAAAAGTTCCATTGTAACTTTATTCGAACACTTGTCAGATTTTTCAATAGCCCTATTGCGATTATTAGACTCTATACTACCCTTAAGAGCATGAAGCCATACAAGCACAAGAAAGTTTTTTAAACTATTTATCCTTCGCTCGTCAAAATTTTCCATAGCTCCATTGTGGTTATCAGACTCTATACTACCACTTAAGTGCAAGCAGCCATACAAGTGCAAAAGTTTCTTTGGAACTTTTTCAAACGCTCGTCAGATTTTTCAATAGCCCCATTGTGATTATCAGACTCTATACTACTACTTAAGAGCATGAACCTTACAAGTGTAAACAAGTTTTTTAAAATTGTTTATCCAAACGCTTGTAAAATTTTTCGAAAGCCCCATTATGGTTATCTGACTATACTATTAAAACGTTTTGTAATTATTATAAATATTGCAATGTTTAAATGGTAAAGGATAATATAAGGCATAAAATAAATCATTAGCAAGCTTCAACCTTGCGATTTTGCCAAAAGATGAACTGTAAATTCAACCATTTCAAAGTTAATATACAAAATTGAGATTTCAGATTCATAATCTGCTCACTTGCAAATAAAGTTATTGGTAAATTTGCAGATTTTTTCACCACCATGGCTCTAATTTAACGCTATTTAGGTTCTTTTCTGTACTACATAGATTCTATTCAGTTTTAATGTTTTACTAAGTTTCAAAACAGGCAATGTGGCTATGATGGTTTGTATTTTTCAGTAGGCTGTATCTGCGAATATATTACAAAAAATTGGTTCTTGGCTATAGGAAAGTTTTTGTTGGTGACAAAAATCTGGCTTTATTACATTATGTTACAATGTTAACTCACTGCACAGATATTACATAATCATTGCGCAACGCCACACGTCAGTATACTGGATATTATAGTACGGCGAACAATCAGGTCGTCAAGATGACAAAAAGGAAGCCCCTTCATTCATAAACCATTAGATAACACTAACAATGAGAAATAATGATGTAACACTGCAGTTGAAGCGCTTGATTTAATCCAAGTATAGCTTAGAAGATCTTCAATCTGGGGATGAATCTGACATCCAGGAGGATCCACTTTTTTCACTACCAAGGGTACATATATCTGGAGACGATTGAGAAACGGAGGGGGAGTGTGCAGATGAAGGGGATGAGGTATCTGAGCCTGTAGAGGAATCAGAGAGCGACCAAGATGCAGGTAGACTGAACAATTATTAGTATGAGCATATAAACAAAGTAACAGAATAGTAAGGATGCATCATCATAAACCTATACAGGTTCACCAGTACCAGGATAATCGCAGTCGCACTTCAGGTTCTGGCCAGCCCCGGAATTTCACTCTCCCTTGGAAGAAAGTGGACCCTCGCATAGACCAATTGCCACGCCCGCTGGTGTTCACCACACCCAACATTCCTCTGACCGCCTCCTCTGGTATTGTAGACCTATTCGACCACTTCTTTGACAAGGATTTCTTTGGCCTGATAATGGACGAGACAAACAGGTAAAATGTGTACAGAAAGTTAGTTACATGTATGCAAAATTATGCCTAATTATAATCACGTATGACCATGTATATAACCAATTGTAACCGTACAACCAAATATAATCACATAATTATGGATATCAATGTATAACTACCCAAAACCATGTAATCAAATAACCATGTATAACAAAGGAATACCACATATAATCACGCATTGTTACACATAACCCATAACAAAGCTTAACTATATTTATACCACATTACATCATCTATAATAAGTGATTGGCTGAAAAGTATTGGTTACATAGGCTCATAACCAACACTTATTCTTACAGCTAGAGGCAAGACGTTGCTACGCGGCGCTGATAGTGCGCATGCGCAATGTGGTATAAGTCCGATAGACCACACACACTCGTGGGTTATGCGCCATAACCCACTTATTTGCATTTATCCCTCAGCTTTGCCTCGGGATAACCGCAAACTTAGCTGCTCATGGTGTGGGGACAGCTACCACCTTCCCTGCTACAACAGTGCAGAGCTGAGACAAGAGCCCTGCCACATGGACCCCCTCAGGAACCTCATCGTACCTCCCTCTTGGATCATCAGGATCCCCGCTGCGGAGAGGGTGAGGGCTATTGGGTGGGTATAAAACACAGGGGTGAATATTGAGGGGTGCTGTGTGGAAATATTACTGGTATAGTCATTCAGTGACAGTGCTGCATAGTACTTACTGGACAGCTACCGTATAGCGCCAATGTGGTTATACGTGGTTATATGTGGTTATACATAGTTATATGTGGTTATACATGCGTCCTAATTCTGCGTCAAAATTTGATTTTTCTAACTGATTTCCAATTATGCATCACTACCGTCGCTCTCTGCAGACTCATTTCCTACTATTGAGCCAGCTACAATGGTCTTTGTTGCTAACTAGCTACATGGTTATACATTACATGGTTATAATTATGTGATTGTATTTGGTTGTACATAGCTATGTGATTATACATGATAATGTGGTTATACATGGTTGCATTTAATTATGGGTGGTTATACACGATAGGTATGTGGTTATACATGGTTATATGTGGCTACACATGGTTATGGGTGATTACACATGGTTATGGGTGGTTATACATGGTTATAATTATGTGATTGTATTTGGTTTACATAGTTATGTGATTATACATGATTATATATGTGGTTATGCGTGTTTATATGTGGTTATACTTGTATACGTAGTTATATGTGGTTATATGTGATTATACTTTGTTATCGGTGGTTATACATGGTTACACTTAGTTATACATGATCATATGTGGGTTATAGGTGGTTATTTTTGGTTATGGGTGGTTATACATGGTTGTACGTGGTGAATGTTGGTTATGGGTGATAACACATAGTTTTGAGGCCATAATCAAGTATAACTATGTATAACCACGTATAAACCGTGTATAACCACCAATAACCAAGTATAACCACATATCCATAACCAAGCATACCACATATAACCATGTATAACAAAATATAACCATCCATAAACATGTATAACTCCCATAACCTCACATATAACCATGTATAATCAAGTTAACCGTGTACATGAACCATTCAAAACTATGTGTTACCACCCATAACCAACATTTACCATTTATAATTACCACGTACAACCATGTATAACCACCCATAACCAAAAATAACAACCACCAATAACCTATAAAGTATAACCACATATAAACATGCATAACCAAAAATAACAACCACCTATAACCTATAAAGAAGTATAACCACATATAAACATGCATAACTACATATATAATCATGTATAATCACATAACTACGTATAACCAAATACAATCACATAATTATAACCATGTATAACCACCCATAACCAAGTGTAGCCACATATAACCATGTATAACCACATAACTATTGTGTATAACCTGGACTGATAATTAAGTGCAACTATGTATAACTACCGATAACAAAGTATAATCACGTACAACCACATATAAATACGTATAACCAAGTATAACATGTATAATCACATAACTGTACAACCAAATACAATCACATAATTATAACCATGTATAATTATGCGTCGCCCCCCAAAAAATTTGTTTTTGCAAGGCAACGCAAATATTAGAAATTCGGATCGAAGCAATATAAAGGATCTGAAACCGCTTGCAAAGCACAAAAGAACTCCACAGAAGACAGCGACAAGGCACCTGTTGTGTTTTTACAGCTACAAAATGGTAAGACAACTGCAAACTAGCTAAAACAAGCTTGATTGAAGTCTAGACTAGCTGGCCTATCTGCCGTAATAATTTACAAACAAGCCAGACATCAAAGCAAGGTACCAGTGTAGTGTACATAGGTTCATTTATCTGCGTAGCTAGCTAGCAGCAAAGACCATTGTAGCTGGCTCAATAGTAGGAAATGAGTGCAGAGAGTGACAGTAGTGATGCATAATTGGAAATTATCAGTTAGAAATTTGGACGCAGAATTAGGACGCATGTATAACCAAGTATAACCACATTGGCGCTATACGATAGCTGTCCAGTAAGTACTATGCAGCACTGTCACTAAATGACTATACCAATAATATTTCCACACAGCACCCGTCAATATTCACCTCTGTGTTTCATGCCCACCCAATAGCCCTCACCCTCTCCACAGCGGGGACCCTGATGATCCAAGAGGGAGGTATGATGAGGTTCCTGAGGGGGCCCATGTGGCAGGGTTCTTGTCTCAGCTCTGTGCTGTTGTAGCAGGGAAGGTGGTAGCTGTTCCCACACCATGAGCAGCTAATGGCAATGACCTCCTGAAGGGAGATAAAATACGCCACTGATGCAACATGTACATGTACTACAAGAATACGTAGAATTTGAGTGTGGTACCATAAAATTTCACAAGAATTATGCTAATACAATACTACTTGCATACACAAAAACTTAAGAAGCTGATCATCTTTCCTTTAGCCTTCTTATATAATCATGTAAAACATGTATAACCAAATGTAATCACATATAACCATGTATAATCATGTATAAGCACCCATAACCATGTATAACTACACATAACCAAGTATAACCACATATTAAAAAATTACTAAAAAGCAACAAGGACAATGGTCACACTGGAGCATACACCACAGCGGCCTATGGACCGGTCTACCCATGTCAGCACGTGTGCTGACATGGGTAGGCCAGTCCGTAGGCCGCTGTGGTGTATGCTCCAGTGTGACCATTGTCCTTGTTTGTTGCTTTTTAGTAAATTTTTTTATATATAAATTTTTTGGGAAAAAGAGGGGGGCTGCCCCCCGCCCCCTCACCCCCCCGCTTCTGTTTTTGAAGTGATTCTCAATAAACAATATTGCTTTGGGCACTTGATATGGAAAGAGGAGTGTGGTTTATTACTCGCAGCGGAGCGGCGCAAAGAGTATTGTTTTTAGATTACTTTGAGGTGGGCATTGCTGGATGGACTGTTTCCCCTGCTGCTGCATCTGAATGTTAATTAGTGAAAATACTTGTTGGTGTGTCTGTAGGACGTGATGAGGGTGTGTAGGAGTTGAATGGTGGTGTGAGAAGTCAGGTTAAGGAAGGTGAATATCGTCACGAGAGATATTGTGTGAGCATAGGGTATTAGCCAGATTAAAATGATCTAAGAGATCTAAAAACTCGCAGAGGAGCGTCCGTGTATGGTAGAGGATAATACAGTAAATAATGAAAGTAGAAATTATGTATCAGATTTTAGGATATCAGGTAGTAGCTAATGTTAATAACCTGTAAATATAATGGGGGGAATAGCTATTAGCTAGTAGCAACTTTAATACTTAGTTATCTGAGGTATATTCAACACTATCAAACTACTGTACTATCTATGCCCTAACCAACCCTACCTCCAATATCCTATCCTGAGCAGTTCAACGCAGGCTGAATGAGTATGCTCACTTACTGTATATAGAGCCTAACAACCACCCATATATATAGCTATAGATTGCAATGTGGAAAAAGCTACTTCTAAAGGCTCATGGCTAGTCTCTTTATAGTAAAAAAAATATTCATAAAGGCAATATTGAAGAAGGCACTAAGTATAAAAGAAAACTCAACTCTATGCAAAGAAAAAAATGCTAAAAAAAAAGTTGTCACGACCAGGAATCGAACCAGGTATGGTAGTTCCTCACACCATCCACTAAACCATTACCTTACTGCAGTAAAGGTGGGTTAAACAACTGCTTATATTCATCTGTCACTCTCAAAACTATTACCACAGGAGGATCACTACAATGTTTCACAAACCCAACATAGTACTCTGCACGGAGCGGCTCCGCTGCTAGTAATAACCACCCATAACCATGTATAACCACTCATAATTAATCATAACCCATACCGTATATCTTCTAAAAATTAGGCAGGTTTTTATTATTTCTTAATGCGCTTTGTATATGTAACAGCATGGTTGGCAGTGCGATTTGGGAATTAATTGCACAAGTAAGGCAGTAATTGCACGAGGCGTAGCCGAGTGCAATTACGCCTTACGAGTGCAATTCATTCCCGAAATCGCACTGCCAACCATGCTGTCACATGTTAATCATATGCCCTTAGGCTATTAGCGCTATTTCCATGGCAACAACAAAATTTGGTAAGTTGCTTATGAAGGTTGAATATGCAACTTTGCCCATAGTTGCCATGGGATACGACTGGCAGCGCAATTATAGCATCTTGAGGCTACAAAATCAGTGCAATTACAGCTATAATCGCACTCCTGGCTCTAATGCATTCTCTATGTAGACTCAATATAGGTATATGATTAGCCAAAATAATAGAGATTAAATTGCAAAATTCCTACCGAAATGCGCAAGTGCCGAATAATTAGAAGTGTTACTATCTGCCAATCAAGAAGGAACGTCAAAACTATGTCTGTTCTCCTTGTTGAGACTGTGGGGCACGGCTACCATGTCTACAAAGCTGTGTGGGAGCCGCGCAATCTCAAGCTTCTGACGAAGGCTGTATGAGCAATAGACACCTCTCGGCGCATCATTGTTCCTCTCATCATGGCGAGGAGTGAATGTCTCTGTGTTAGGTTCGGCAGGGCAACTCCTTGGTCTACCAACTGAGCACTTTTGAGGAGCCATGCGACGCAGCACGTCTGGTGACTGGAATCGTCAGTGGAACCCCGGAAACTACTGTGGCTCTATACTAGTCGGCAGTTTCTGAAAGAAATCTGTTAGTTTTCACTGCTTGGCAGTAGAATTTCTAAGATTCTCAATGCATGGATCCTTCTCTCTTCTTTACAAGCACGAGGTGCCAAAAATAATTTTAAATAGAGACTAATTTTAGTAATATTTGGGATTCCCCTTGCCAAAATTAGAGACTATTTTGTCTGTTTCAGTGAAAGGGTGCTGAAAATCTAGAGATGCCAAATTTTTAGAAGATGTACGGTAACTACATATAACCATGTTAACCAAATATAATATCTAACCACATATAACCATGTATAAACCATGTATAACCACCCATAACCTTATATTATAACCAAGAAAAACCAGATATAACCGTGTATAACTAAATATAACCATGTATAGCCACCCATAACAGTGTACAACCACCCATAACCAAGTATAACCTATTATATAACCATGTTTATAGCCGTTGCTAGGTGGTTGCTAAATGGTTGTGTCTATATCAGGTGTGAAGAGTGGCTATATCAGGTGTTAATCTCATACCATAGAATCGGGATAGTAGGCACCGGTGCTTACTTTCGAAATTAGCAGCAGGAATGGGTGCTAACATTCGAGGGGTGCCTACTTTAATGGGGTGCTTACAATCGCGTGAATACATGGCTAGCTGCTGTGGCTGCCTTTTGTACTACAGGTACGACCATTACACTTGTGGGTTTGGCTCTAGGAAAGATATTCATTTCTAGATTGGCTCATTACAATGCAATGAATAGCTAACAGGCAGTGACGCACAGCTGGCAAGAAGCACTACAACTACTGTGAAGAAGGCGGTGCTGCAACAATGTTGTATGCATAGTTTTCATGAATTTGTATTATACCATTGACCTTACTCATCACGTTATGCGCGCACTTGCTGTTTGCTCGTGTGCTCTCCGTAGGATAGTGAAGCTTCCAGTTGTAGAAGGCAGTTTTTCCTGGTAAGTGCTGTAGTCTCTCTCTGTTGCTACACTACTTTGGCTTGGGTGCCTATTCTTGTAGGGTGCTTACTTTCGTGCAGGTGCCTATAAACGGGAGGCGGTTGTTGTAATTCAATTGGGTGCTTACTATCCCGATTCTACGGTAGCTATTGTAGAGCTAATGGTAAACTCCTATTTGAAACAATGAAATTATTTTGATATTTCACTCTTCTTGATATTTCACTGTTGCTATGTGAAATTTCACTGTTGTTTTGTGAAATTTCACTGTTGTTGGGAGCTATAAGATTAACATGTGATAGCATGGTTTGGAGTGAAATTTGGGATAAATCATACTCGTAATGTACCTAGGATGGTAAATTGCACTCGGCTTCGCCTCGTGTAATTTAACCTGATGCAGACAACAGTAAAACATAGTTAATGGAAGGACTGTAGGAGCCATTTAGAAATGGGCCTTTTCACGTAAGGCTAAGGTTTGCGCAGGGTCCAAAAATTGACGTGACATCACATCCGGAGTATACTCCAGTGCCATCTTGGAGTACTTCACTATTGCGGTCAATGGGAAATGAGGCCTGATTTGTTGTACTGTAACTTCCAGACGGTACCATATATTCAAATACAGCGAAGACTATTGGAAAGCTCGATCTTTGTAAAAGCTAATAGTGAAAAGCCGGTGATGATCAAGCAAACATGCAGTGAGCTACGAGGTGAGAAAAACGGCCAGTTATTAGTGTTTACAAGCTACAGTAGAGACCAGAGGTAAGCCAGGAAAGCATGACTGAAGGGTTTTAAAGGCTATAGTTACATAGAATAACGTAAGCGAAGAATAGGCTGGCTTAGCTAGCTACCTTTTAGCAATGGCATTATGCAATAATGCGCTGGTTTTTGGTAGTTCTGCCCTTGGCTAGCTAGTTATACACTATAGAGTAACTTATTAATCGTAGTATGGCACGGGAGGCGTGTAAGGCTTGTTAGTTTTCTGTATAGGCTTGCATGCTTTCCTGGCTTACCTCTGGACTCCACTGCAGCTTATAAATACTAATAACCGACTGTCTTTCTCACTTCATAGCTCACCGTGCGCTCGCTCGATCGCCACTGGCTTTTCACCGCTCGATGTCACAAAGATCGAGCTTTTCAATAGTCTTCGCTGTATTTGAATATACGGTACCGTTTGGAAGTGACAGTACGGCAAAACGGGCCTCATTTCCCATTGACTGCAATAGTGAAGTACTCCAAGATGGCGTAGGAAGTACTCCGGATGTGACGTCACGTTCGTTATAAGCAAATTGCATATTTCAGTGCGTTATACGAAAAGGTTAATTGAGCTGAAAGCTCAAAAGTAGTACTTGCATTATACAGTGAAACAGCTAGCTTGCGTTAAGACAAATGGTGTGAAAAGGGCTGTATCTGGTATGGTATAAAGCAAATACAGTTACAAGTTCTGCAAGACCAGGAGCCCATAACGGCTTCTGGCAAGATGCATCAAATAAAGCAAGCTGGAGCTTGTTAGAAGCATGAAGGTCATGCTATTCGGCACCGATCGTAAGGTGGAATGGCTAGCTAGCATCAACAAAAGCCACGAGGCACAAAACAATAGCTACAAGTGACAAAACGCTCCCAGCGACTGTGCAGGACTGTTTGCACCTATGATGGAACCTGTGGCTAGTGCTAATATGGCACAAAAACTGGGCTAAAAGCATGGCCTGATATGCACACACGCAAAAGGTAAGATAACAGCGTGAGTTCACATGCACTGACCACGAAATGCAACAAAACGGTCCTTAGGTAGTGGCTAACCTTGTAAATCCTTGTCTTCGACATGCTTACACAGTTTTAGCTTGGATTCCAGCTTGCTTTCTTTGATGCTTCTTGCAGAACTCGTAACTGCTTTTTACCATACCAGAAACGGCCCTTTTCACACCATTTGTCTAGCCTCGTACCCAGCCGTCCCAGCTTTTTTTTGCTTCCAGTAAGAAAAAGCGGAACACCTGGGAACACTTCTCACGTGCATGACGTAAAGGTAGAACCAAGGGTAGAACCGACTTAATTGCACGTGGGGGTACAAGGCCGCAAGATGGCAACCAAGTTCAGCTTGCCCACGCATATGGGCACATACACGTACGCTCAGTTACTACGGTTATCCCTGGGTTCCACAAACAATTTTTATTTGCTCCCGTATAAAAACGTACCTTTGGTAGACATCTAAGACGCTGGACCCCCGAAGGCGGTACAAGAGATTCATCCTCTGGTGACAGAGTCGATAACTCGAGCATATGCACGCGTACTATATAGCTATCCTCTCGCGTAGTTAGTGAGATTTACCGACACAAGACAAAGCTAGAGCACAAGTCACGACACCACAAACTGCACACGTGCAATTGCGCAATTCAGAAGGACATCATGCAGATAAAGCGACCGTTAATTCGCGTGGGTAGCTTATTGCTTGCGGTTACCCATGCCCACGTTCATTAAATCTTACGTCACGCACGTGAGAAGTGTTCCCAGGCGTTCCGCTTTTTCTTATTGGAAGCGAAAAAAAGCTGGGACGGCTGGGTACGAGACTACCATTTGTCTTAATGCAAGCTAGCTGTTTCACGGTATAATGCAAATACTACTTTCGAGCTTTCAGCTCAATTTCTAAATGGCTCCTATCTACATCAGATATAGCCCATCTTCACACCTGATATAGCCACTCTTCACACCTGATATAGCCACTCTGCACACCTGATATAGACACACTTCACACCTGATATAGCTGCTTCATGGTATGTTACCCATTTACAGGTCTACCATAATCTTAGCAACCACCTAGCAACGGACTATAATATCATATTACATATTGCCATATTAACTGTAACTAACTATAACTTTATTACCATCATACCTACTAGCCTCGTACCCAGGCCACACCCCCCGAAAGAGTGGCCTGGTATCCACTGCTTGAGCACGCGCTTAAGTTCTCAGAATTCTGAGAATTTAGGATATTGTCGTATCGTGTCCGCGTATGATTACATCACGTTTGCTTACGAATCCGCAAATGTTTCCGTGTCACAAAGTTGTAAGTGAAGGCAGGAGGCTTTCAAGCCTGCCGCGATGGTCTTTCATAAGGTAGATGCTTAGAAAGTGATTGGTAGTTCGATTCTTCGATCCCGCTTGCCACCGAAAAGCCCACATCCGAGATTGAATATCGAGCAGCTCACAGTCACTGCCAGGAGAGGCGCTTCCGAATTTCTGTGGTAAGATAGCTACCTTAATCGTAGCGGATAGGAAATTACAGATTCTTTTACCATTCTAGACTGGTTAGAGAGCCATTTTAGTTGCAGAAAGTCAGAATCGAAGGTTGATTTCTAATTCTCCGCTTACTATATACGTATACTGCTTCCGTACTACTCCTCGCCATGTGACTAATATCATTTACGGATACTTTTACAGACCTTTTTCCCCGTACATTTAGCAATTTGTTCGCGCATGTGCAAACAGTGGATAACAGGCCACTGTTTTTCAGGGGGTGTGGCCTGGGGACGAGGCTACATACCTACATACCATAAACTCTGGTTGTTAAGCGCACCTCGCTATTAGGTGCATAGTATTTAAGTGCATGCTTCCTTACTGTGCTTGACGTCATTCATTTAGTGCATGAGCTTCAAATAGATGTCTAAAAATAGCAAAGTAGACAGTAAAAGAGAGATCGAGTGGACAAGTTTATCACACAATTTTACCAAGGAAGGCTTGCTACAGCTCCAAGGTTAGTAAAGTTTGTGTAGTCTCTGTAAGACTAGAGATAGGAGCGCTGGAGACAGCCGGTACAATCGAGCAATGCTTAGGTGAGTTTCAAGCAGCACAATCCGTCTCTTTGCTGCTACCATCACAGGTTTACAAGCCTCCAAGTCTTCGGATCCTTCACCAATGCTCAATGTCTCAAACACTTGCAAACTTTTTGTAAGTGTCTAAAACCTAGCATAGTAGTCACAAATTGGGCGTGGCTTCAATAATTGCATCACTCATTAGCACATATCCGCTTAGTGTCTAAGTGCATGCACTTACTAACCACAGTTTACAGTATAACATTTAAAACAGGTTATGGTGCTTCCTTACAGAATTTAGTCGAGTTTGCTAGACCCTCCCTCCGCCCCCCCCCCCTACAAAAAACGAGGAAAAAGTAGAGGGTCCAGCAGAACTTGCAGCATTCCTTGTTGCATGGTGAAATGAAGCCATAATGCTCCTCAGCCAATTGGGCCAATTAACGATTGCTAATTGATAGCTGTAAACAACATAACCAGTGACAGAAAGCAACTGCTACAGAAGATGGAACATCTGCCTATACGTGCAGATTCAGGCTATTTGTAAATACTGATAAATGTCGGATAACTGAGCAAGGAAGAATATTTGGCAGAAAAACGGCAAGAACAGTCTTGCACGGAGCTGGGACGACAGTTGCGATGCCGACAGGATTGCCAAATGTATGCAAAAGCTATAGAAATTATGGATCAACTGGAAAGAACGGCACCTCGATAATTATATTCATAAACAAGTGGGCGTGGTACCGGAAGTCACGTGGGGTATGTGGGCGTGGTCTGGACCACACCTCCTGCATGCGCTAGTGAAGTCGCGCTACCTCACCGTATGTGCACTGTGGGCGTGGCTTCAGCCCCGCCCACACATTGTAGCGTGCAGTTACAGCCCCACCCACACTTTGCAACACGTGGTTAACGCTTGCGTACTTGACGGGCGGGAAATACAAGCGGGAATCTGAACAAACTTGGAAATGTCCTTGCTGCAGCTTGGCCCTGTCATCTTCGGTGGTACGGAGGGTATCATAACATACCTCCGAGCGCACAACTTGCTTGCGCGCATAAAGACTTGTGCAAGGTAAGCTATATGAAATGCAAATGGTATACCAGTAATAACTACTACATAAATCAATCTGCCAGATGTGGAGTACTCATGCAAGAGCGACCTAGACGGGATGTAAGTGATGGAGTCAGTTGGTGGTGCCCCCAGTGTAAAGGAAGGAAGTCCATTCGTGAAGGAAGTTTCTTCTCTAAGTCTCGCTTGACCCTCCAGAAATGGCTTCTGATCTTGTATATGTGGGCTAGGGAGTACCCAGTCACGGACGTCGCAGAGGAGGCTGAAGTAGATCAACACTCTGCAATTGATATCTACCAGTGGTTGAGGGAAGTATGCACCACAAGGCTTCTGCGAGACCCCCAGATCATTCTTGGAGGGCCTGGGACCGTGGTGGAGATAGATGAATCCCTATTCAAACATAAGCCTAAGGTATATACAAATAAACCATTAGGAACTTTATTAGTTTCATAAATAATATGACACATATTCATTGCAGCATCACAGAGGACGGCCACCAACACAGGAAGCATGGGTCTTTGGGATGGTAGACACCTCCAGTGATCCCGCATTGGGCTATATGGAGATAGTGGCAGCACGTGATGCAGATGAGTTCTTGTAAGACAGTACACTGTGTAAGCCAAGTATCCCCCTAACACTCTACCCATCAGTTTAATTTGCACCTGATTTAGTTTTAGCTAGCTACAGCATAATTTTGTGTTCTATAGGGATATCCGTTTGCAGGCATATTAACTTTATTATACCTAGTCATTTATCACACTATTAAAAGTTCTATAGCACCATAAGCCTTACATTTGGTCCATGTCTCCAGTTTGCTGAGCTTCGGCCTCTGCCTCTTCTCACACCCGTGACATTGCGGTTTTGAGCGCGCATGCGCATTAGCACCAATGTGAAGTGTAGGTGTGGCTCAATCGTGCCCCGCCCACAAACTTAATATGGCTTGGGTAGGTGTGGTCCAGACCACGCCCACATACCCCACGTGACTTCCGGTACCACGCCCACTTGTTTATGAATATAATTATCGAGGTGCCGTTCTTTAATAGGCTACGTAGTGACCTTACAGCGTAAAGCAACAGCTGACAGAATAGTTGGTGCACTACCAGAGCGTCTGCTCAACCGGTACCGCGAGTGGAGCTTCGATAGCCAAACCTATGATGTAATCGCTGGCAGAATTTTTGCTGATTGGTCAGTTCGAATCTAATGTCGTGCAACTTCTGCTAGACCCTTGCTCGTTTTTTATGCGGGGAAGAGAGAGGTCTAGCGAGCTAGACTACATAGAGTTCCATTACCCCCATATTGAGCCATACCGGTATTTTATTCCTGCTGGCCGTCCACTCTCTGAAGCACCACTGCCACTGGATATTTTCTGCCAGCTGCTGGGCCATTTCAGTTCGAGGGTAGCTGTGCTCGGTAGAATGTAGACGGGCTTCGCTTTCTTCCTTGGTTCACTCTCTGACCCGTTGTCGAAAGCAATCAGGCTATACAGCGCTACAATCTCCTCACTCCTAACTACCTCCCGTTCGAAAAAATGACAGCTGGTGCTGAACTGTGACGTTAACGGAACTGACGAATGAAATGTCAGAAAGTTTTTTGAAAGTTTTTTGACTCAAAAAACTTTCTGACATTTCATTCGTCAGTTCCGTTCAACGTAATTTCAAAAAACTTTATGACCCCCCGGCCCCCAATGTAATAGCCTCGTGATAGTCGACGTGATATGAAGCTGCCTGTACAAAAATAGTTTTGGCGAAGTTTTGTGCTGCACAAGAATCCGCTTGTGAAGCGAGTTAACCCAACCCCTGGGCAGCTACCGTGCTGAGGTCCTTAAACTGTCTAGCCGAGTAGTATGGAGTACCTACCTGGATTCAATCGACACAGAAAGATATTGCCCTTACAGGTCTGTACCAACTATCTTACATCTATCTACTAGCTACAAGCTATTGCAGCTGTATAACAAGCCCTGCTTAGCGTTTTTTTTTAGCTAGTTTAGTATTCAACCGCTCTTCTGTTTGCTCTGGCACCGTGGAATCACAGAGAATTACTCAAGGTTCATGAGACTGCTTAACGGTAAGTCATTTCGGCGTTTGCTAACTCCTTGTTGATGCCTACCTAGCTTTAATAGTCGGTAATTCGAGCACTGTAACACAAATGCGGAATGTAATTAACGGCAGTAAATGGTACGTGACTACGCTTACGCTTCACTCAACACAGCTTGCAATTATGCTGTTTCTAGGTACAGCACATCTTATAAACATTTGTTGCCACACAACTTACGGCCACTGCACATGCATACAGTCTAGGATGATCATGTTTATAGGCACACAGCGTTTGTATCACGTTTACATGTATAAGAACACAATATAAACCTCTGGTGCCATACTTATAGACTCAGGTATGAACCTTACAGATACCTACAAATCAGCTCAAGAGATGGACAGGGTTGTCATCATCAAATTTCAAAGTGCACAAACTAAAAATAACTGCACAAAATAAAATCAGGACATTACTGGAAGCACAATTACAAGTAATTCAAATCAGAAGATAGTACAAAGATTGAAGTTCACAGTAACTGTAGTCAGGTAAGTACAGATATAGTGAATGTGGATTTATGTTATGTTGATATCACTTTATTGGATCCAGTGGTCTGTTAAAGCCACCTCTTCTGTTCATATACTGTCTGCAAGAGAAGTAATGAAACAAATCAGTTATGACCTATGAGCTTCCTATACCGCAATAATCTCCCAAAAATTAGCCCACCTCGGTTTTTAGCAAAGCATGTAAGGAGGTCATTATCGCTCGAAAGTATGCCCACCTATAACATACTTATGTTATATCAGCAATTGTGCAAACAGGAAAGCACTGGAGTAGGTTTTAAAGAACTATTGTGAAAGTAGGAATAATAAATGAAGGCTGCCTTCACAAGAATTATTGTTGTCTGCAATTGCATAATCATTTCTATATTGATGCATGACATGAGACTGCCCTCCCCTTACTGTGTTAGTATCTGCATGTAGGTTCTTGAGTTCTGCATGCAGGTACAGTATTACTAGTCTTGTACCCAGACCTTGGCTCCTCCCCTTGCCAAATGGTCTGGCGCACAAAGTACAATTTCTTGGCCCATGTGATCAACTACAGAATGCAATCATTGTAGTACTGCAGTCATGCTAACTAACTGTAAGTCATGCTAATTAACTGTAACCACGTGTCGTAATGGTATCCATGTTAGAATGATTGTCACAATCATGATCACTGATGCTGGGACAGAAGATTCAGGACCACTATGTACAATCTGCTGCTTACCCCTGCCTGTAAGTAAGCCTAGCTTTGAGAAGGTCTCCACTTAATCCTTCATGAGAGCTGTCACAGGGCTCACAAATAAGCATAATTGAGTGACAAGTTCGGCAACGTAGCGTTTCCTTAGCCAGTCAAATACTAACAGCAAAGTCGCATAGCAAAAAGCTCTTACCTTCTCCAATGGATACACACACAAAAAGATCTTGACTGAGTAGAAAATCACGGATAGCTCTGCCTTGTTCAGCAGTTGTGCAGACGTACCCAAGTTTCTGGACCGCATACATAGTGGCTAGCAATTAATATCCACAGCCTTACAGGTGACATTGCACTTCAACCAAGAATTGAATTGCTAGCCATCTCCGAAAATAAACAAACCATCCGCTGTAATTTTCACACCTCGTAATAATTAAATTCTTGAGCAAGAGCTGCAATCTCATTGGACGCTTACGCATTCCTGTAGCACACCTTGGTATGGGTCAACTTATTGGACTTTGTGCACCCGGGGTTGCACGCAGGATGCACACGAGGCCAACTATTTACGTGAGTCAGTGAACAGCTGAACAGTAATTCTGGAGCAGGTACAAAAACGACTGACATTCAAATGAATTGTCTCTATCTACAAGATTTTCGAGGAATCAACCACAGATGCCACGACAGAGGGGCTGTAGTGCTTGAAACTCACATTCACATCGCTCGATCGTGCCGTCCGTGTCCAGCACTTACATTTCTGCTTATACATTATCTGACTCTTCGTGCGCTACAAGTTCGAAGACGGCATCCATGTAAGGCGGCATTTTGAACGGGTGCTGTGGCCCCCCGGGACAAAACGTGAATTACATCTTGATAATATATATATATATAAACGCTAGTTGAGATTCTGAGCCCATAGGTCGTGATTATTGGCCTCGCTGCGCTCGGCAATAAAACTGCTATGGTGTTGCTACATCTGCTTCAACTGGTTTTTATAACAGGTGGGTCATACATTAACAAGATTATACTCTCAATAAACTGAATTTGTGAAAACCCGGAACCTTCCGCTTTTTTGAATATGCATACTTTGAAGACGCGTATCTCCAGAACATAACTCACTATCTAAATGAAATCTGGGTGGTTTATATGGAAGATGTTAAAAGCGTGGAAATGAAGCCATTCAACCACACTACAAGGCTAATACAGGGCTGGGTTTGCAGAAATCTTGATCGCACAGCAATTTTCAAAAATGTTGGTACTGGTGCGTATCACAGAAGCTGAGAGAGCTGCAGACTTTTAGCACGGGATTCCTTTAGTTGAAGTTTGGTACCTCTACTGTATGAAGAATTATTCATGCCTCTCTAATGGTTGAGATACCACCACTTAAAAATCGGCAAAAATTGAAAATTTCTTACAAATGCATGACGTGTGGGTTTTTGCAAATTCGGTCACCTATGGTTGTAGCCATAGCCAAATACAAGCCTTCATCCAATAACAAAATGATAATTTAATTCTCCTAGACACAACCCTCTAATGATGCAACTATGAATAGCACATCCACAGCAGCCATTTAAGTTCCTGTCATAGGCTAGATTACCAGCAATGCTTTAGCTTAGCATATTACTGGTGATCACCAGCTATGCTTTAGCTTAGCATTAATGGTGATCTTCCTATGACAGGAACTTTACAAAATGGTCGCTATTGATGTACTATTCATAGCATTATCAAGGGCGCATCGAGCCACTGAAGGCGGTGAGAGGGCATGCAACTTCCTATAGTGCATGTATAGACGGTATAATGCTAAATATTACTAAAAATAGCGCTTCCGGGTAACCACGTGGTAGTGAGTATATGGTACATTTGCAGTGATGTAAGGCACGTTTGCAGAGGTCAGCTAAGTAATCCAGAAAAGCAGTATCTGTTTTGCCTTCTGCTAGCACAGTTGCATCTCCCACTGGCTTATTGAGCCAGATTCGGTGAAAGAGCATTGCTAGATATAGCGTGTAGCCCTGCCAAGGCGCGGGCTACAGTGAGTCAACTCTCAGAGCTGCATCAGTACAACCCAGCAAGCCCCCGGCCCAGATCCAGTTGGCGGTTCGATGCGCTCTTTGATATAGCCTTGTTTGAAGCTATAGCAGTAAGAAGTTTTATGTACCGCTAGCTAGCTTACTGCCAGCGATAGCTTGACACTAATGCCCCGCTTTGTTAAACACTACATGTATATCAACATACTGCAAGCACCAGATGATTGATGAGGGGTCAAAGCAGAGGTCTAGGAATGCAATTGATTAGTATTTCACTAATATTGACTCCTAGTGTTGAAGTTTTTATGTGCAACCAGTTGGTTTTGGTTGTAACTGAAACCTAGGCCATTTTACCCAGTACTGCTGGGTGATAAGAAAGTGTTAAATATAATGTTCATTCCAACTTTCTGATCACGGTAAGCAGAGAGAGTCAGTATTCTATACGTCATTGCTAATTGCCTGTAATATCCAGCAGGTATTTCTGGCATAGTCTTTTTTTTGCATGCACATTCATTATAGTAGCTAATACAGAAGCATGCATGTAGCTAGTAATTGTAAACAGTAGCTAAAATGCTAAATGGCTAGCCTCGCCGTTAGTATTCCAATTAAAGCTCACCAAAGATCGATTTTTGCGCTTTTCTGCTGACTGTACTGGGATTGGTAGGTTGTGACTGTAGATAGGTTTACTTCACATGAACAGTACATACGGGCTAGAGAAGATCAAAATGTCTGGTGATCCTGTCTTTCAGGGTGGTGGGGAGATATCATGGAGTACGGTAGTACTCATATATAGGGATGGCTCCAAAAAAAATGGCTGCCCCATTGCTTGTGTACAAAATGACATGTTCAAAAGTCTGCGCTAGATTTTAGTCATAAGCTTTTGTAGACCATACCTGTCATTCTCGAGTGTTTTCATCACTACCAAGACCCTTAAAGCTGTCAGAGAGCATTGCGGGAAGTGCCAAATTGGCAAGTCGCTAAACTGGCAAATCGTCAATCTTCTGCTTCTTTCTTCTGAGAGAATAGCACAATGACTGAAGCGATTACAATGATTCAAGCGCGAAGAAGCGCTACTGGATCCTAGCTATTGCACCCACACCATAGCGTTCTCAAACAAATCAAAACGTTCAGCAGTGATTCTCAAGCACTCAAGGTAAGGACTTGCCGCTACTGTATACGCCGTTCTGTTCCGTTCCGTTCTGCACATTAAACGGTGGTTACGCCTACACCGGAAACGCAGCCTCGAGCACGAGCTGTTCTGCTTAGATGTACTTGGAGTACGCTTTATGACGGACCCAAAGTGAGTTGGTGTAGTTACGTTATAATAGTAAGAACACTGATACAACTGCTACAACATTATAGAGCATACTAAACTCCATGATGTGCATTAAATGGAGTCGGCAAACTGCTGTAGACAGCTGGCTGCCATTACAATGTTGCATAGAAGAATGAGTGGGTGTACAGTGGCATTCTCAAGTGGGTAGGTGTTTAGCTACAATTCACATTAGCTGTATTTTGCTACTATGCTGTATCTTTAAGGCCCATTGAAAGCTTTGCAGTGCAAAGTGCATTCTGTGTCTGTTACATTATAGGTGCTGTTAGTTCATCATGAATGGGAGCATATGTGGATACAGCTAATACCGCTCATCTACCCCACACAACCACACCATTTAAACACCATTCATACCTTTCTCCTCCCCCCAAAAAACAACAGAAACAAGTAACAAAAAACATTTTCCAAAATGAAAGAACATATAGGGATAGAATCCCCAAAAAGCAACCAAACAAGGTAGGAATGATACCACAATACCCTTACGGATTGTCATCCCTATATCTTTTGCCATTTTTCCAACCTCACACACACACACCAATCCCTGGCATGCCACACCAGCCATATCCACAGCCAATAGAATGTGGCAATTGCAGCACTTCACAATGCAATACACATCACCCCCTCACACTACAACTTATCCTCCACATGCAGCAATACACACTCTAGACTACATACATGTACATGCACCACTTACACCACAACACCACAATCCACACCTACAGTGATACCTACACTCTTCCACCTGCGCATGCAACTCTTTCACTTCGCCAACAGTACTACAGAACACATTTCCAAAAACATGACTCTATTATACCAAAGTACTTTAAAAAAAACACCTAATCATCTACACCACAATCTAACATCCTGTCGTCCCATGTACATGTAACTAGTACTTACGTATAATGAGACCTAGCTGCAAAAATGGCTAAAAATATAGGGATGACAATCCGTAAGGGTATTGCGGTATCATTCCTACCTTGTTTAGTTGCTTTTTGGGAATTCCATCCCTATATGGTCTTTTATTTTTAAAAATGTTTTTTGCTACTTTTACATATCATATGTAATATCTGATATGTAGTATCTGCCCACCACCCTGAAAGACAGGATCATCAGACATTTTGATCTTCTCTAGCCCGTATGTACTGTTCATGTGAAGTAAACCTATCTACAGTCACAACCAGAGGAGGGTGGAAGGCATCACGTGCACCATACTGTCAGATGATGTAACGCTAAAGTCACTAGCAGAGAGGAGCAATATAGTTGCTCCACGAGTGATCTTGTGTAAGTTTAGCAGTTTTATAAAGTAAAATAGTTAGAATCTGAGCTGTAAAACCACTACCATACCTTCATTAGCATAGCTTTAAGAAATATTTTGCAAGCTCACTGAGAATCCACAGTATTCAAGCTGAATCTTTCCGCATCACAGTTTCACACTCGAAATCCAAGAGGGGTGTACCCAACCATACCCTCGAAGGTTGTGGAGATATAAAGCGTTCTTTTGGCCAGATACTGTATAACTTTGCATAACTTCTTCTCCATGGAACGCTATTAACTGTATGTGACGTCTGCAATATTTGACGGACACGTGATACCTTCCGACCTCCTCTGAGTCACAACCTACCAATCCCAGTACAGTCAGCAGAATAAAGCCTATTACAAGATCAGAACTTGGAAAAGGCTATTTCCAAATGCTCATGGCCAGTCTCATGAAAATGTAAAAACATCTATTCATGAAGGGGAACACTGAAGAAAGGACCAAGTGTACAAGAAAGCTCATGTAAAAAAATCTGTGAAAACCAAAATTAAGACTGGGAATCGAAACGGGTAAGGTATGGTAAGGTATGTAGCTTGTGCGCTATCCACTAAGCCATTGAATCACTGCTATAAAGATGAGTCTAATAACCACTTACTGTAGACTACGTATTATAAGCAGGGAACCTTAGGATGCAGCTAAAGAGTGGGGTGGGCGCTGGATCCATATCAAATGGTCCGCATTTAGCATATGATTAACCACTTACCGTAGACTACGTATTATGAGCGGGGAACCTTAGGATGCAGCTAAAGAGTGGGGTGGGCGCTAGATCCATATCAAATGGTCAGCATTTAGCATACAGATTCCCAGTCTTAATTTTGGTTTTCACAGATTTTCTTTACATGAGCTTTCTTGTACACTTGGTCCTTTCTTCAGTGTTCCCTTCATGAATATATAGATGTTTTTACTTTCATGAGACTGGCCATGAGCATTTGGAAATAGCCTTTTCCAAGTTCTGATCTTGTAATAGGCATATATAGCTATACATGTACTTGCCTTTCAGTCAGGCTACACTAAACAGCTCAGGTAAGAATATTGGGGTTAGGGTTGATTAGGGCATAGCTAGTACTGTAGTATACAGCTATGGGCCAGCCTAAGGGCAGAGGTATTGGGTATATAGTCATAGTAGCTATAGCCAAAGGACTTTTTGGTATCACTTCTGGTGTAGCTAAATGAGTGTGTATTAAATCTTATTGTGGCTGCATGTCATTATATGGGCAGAATTAGGTGTGGAGATGAGCGGTATCTCAATAATCTGTTCATGTCCACTGCAAATTTTAATGAAAGGGGGCACCCCCCCTCCAAAAAATGAACAATGAACATGGACACTCTGCTAGAGTTTTTTGAATTAATCTGCATAGATACACATTGTAGCTAGCCACCTCACACCTTACCTAGCCCCACCCATCATACCACCATCTAACTCAGCATCCTCATCACCTCCTTCAATCCCTCTTTTCTCCAAATAACATTACCTATATGGCTATATAATACCGGGTAGTGATCAGAACAAGATGATCAGTTCGCACTGCATCACACATCAAAATAAGTAGGGAATTTTAAAGTAATAAGCAAGGACAATGGTCACACTGAAGCACACACCATATCGGCCTATGTAGCGCCTCCCCATCTCAGCATGTACTCACACCTGAAGGGTGTGAGCACGCATGCTGACATGGGGAGGCCGGTCCAGAGGCCGAACTGGTGTGTGCTTCAATGTGACCACTGTCCTTTTTTGTTCCTTTTAATGTATTACCTACAGTTGCGGTCAATAAAAAGTTTACATAACATATAAATAGTACTTGCGTAGTACGCTAGTACGGAGGCCCGAAGTACGCAGGAAGTACGCGAGAACTACGCATATTCGCATAGCGCAGTACGCAATTTACCGTAACGTAATACGTAATACGTAATTTTGGACCACCGTATTTACGGTAACGCCTTGTGGTGTGAAAAAAGACAGATCAGCACAACTAACAACTTCGTCTTGAGCGCTGCTGTTGTTAACTTTGAAGAGTCAAGATGTCAATGCGCTATCGTCTGAAAGAGCTACAGGAGCAGAATAGTAAGTACATATGCTTAGATTTGTGTCCAAGTTTATAGTCTCGCTCCTAGGCTCCACCCCAACATGCTTTGGTGCCGTTTTTAGGCGGGGAATGGAGCCTGGGGTCGAGGCTACCTAGCCAGCATTGTTTTCAATACCTGCACACACGGTGTGGAAGTTTGGGGAAGGACAATTTAAGGCTCATACTGTAGCTGTAATAACTCTGTGGATGCTAGTATACATGTACATGTACTAGCCTAGTGTATCGACATGCAACAGCCAGTCATCTGGTGACCACGAGTAACATTTAATTGCTTTGTCCTCCAATACAGGGCAATATTTTTAGTTTTCTGGCCGGAAGAAGCGTCTGTATCTGTGGTGTGTGGGGATGACATCATTAGTCCCGAATTGCACACAATTGAGACAGGAGTAGACTGCAAGGTGAAAATAGGGAGAAAATTCTAGTCAGGAAAAGTGGCAGCAGTTGGTAAGTTTGTGTTGTAAATGGGAAAGTGTAGCCTCAAGGGACCATTGTGTTTACATTGTTCATGCAGGTCAAAAAGCAGACCTAAAGGACTTAGAAAACCACTTCGTGGAAGGGAAATTTACGCCTTTCACTGAGGATGCTGAAAGCGTGCCTTTGGCATCAGCTGAAAATGTAGAGGAACAGCCATCAAAGAAAAAACGGAAAGGTAAATCTCTTACTGTCAATATCTCACATTGAAGTGCATAACTTAATTTATTATGGTGGTGTGCTTACAGTTTCATCAAGCAAGAGTCGTGGAAAGGAGAACAAGACTGGTGGAGCAAAGAATGCAAAGCCTAAGAAAAGTGGCAAGGCCACCAGCAAAGTGAAAAACAGTGGCAGTAACAAAAAGCCAGGTATGCAAATTAAACCATGAATAGTAGTGAATGCTGCATTAAATGTATTTCTATATTTACTGTAGTGAGTGCAGAACCTACAGGCACCATCATCAGTCTGGGAGCACATGGTGGAGCCAACCAGTCCACATCTGTCACCACCGACACCAACCAGTCCACATCTGTCACTACCGACACCAACCAGTCCACATCTGTCACTACCAACACCAACCAGTCCAGCACATCACATATTACCAATACCAACCAGTCCTGTCCAAATGCCAACCAGTCCACATCTGTTGATCCCGATGCCATCCAGTCGTCATCAAGTGACATGGATATTGTCAGTATTAGTTCCAGTATTTCCAGTGTTGAGTTAGTGTCGACAGACGTGAACGAGGAGCCAAGCCACACCAGTGTGAATAGTGGCAGCACAGGCGATACTGTTTCAGATTCAGGTGAGGGATCTGTCTGTATAGTAGAGGGTCATTTACATTGTCATATATGCTGGGTGTTTTTTAATTGGAGTGTAGTCAGCAAGTCACTTGTATTTGCCAATTAAGTTACGTACCCCTGCATGCCCACCACCCTGAAAATTTTATCTTTCCAAGGCTGAGTGTGTTTTAATTGGAACACAGACACTTCTAGTTGCCTCTTGCAATTGCACGCTTGTATCATATTATTTGCCCCACACAGATCCTGTACTTCTGGAAATGACTGTCCATCTGGAAGAGAAAATCAACAATATGGAAGCGGTACAAAAAACCATTTTGTTGCGACTCGAAAATATCGAAAAGCTCATTCGAGGTCAGGAGTTGGAGAAGCGTGCAGGGCACACACACCCAGATGAACATTCCTGGCAACCAGACGATGATAGTTTTGATGACAGTGACTATTGGCAATCTTATTATTCCTCCACTTCAGCTTGCCCTCAGTTCACCTCACCACAGTATCATACACAACCTCAGTACACACAGCCACAGTATGCCCCTCCTCTCACAAACACTCGACCGCAGTTTACCTCCCCTCTCGCTCAACAACACTTCACCCCCCCACTCGGTGGCACTCATCCACACTTCACTTCCCCTCTCGCTCAACCTCAGCTCACTTCCCACGCCTTTCAGAGTGGACCAAGTTCGCAGGAAGGTTCCACAAGTGGCTTGCCGAAATGCTTACCTATTCGTCAGAAACCAAACGCAACTACTCTCTCCTCCAATGAGATCAATAAAGCAAGCTTAGTGACGACAGATGTGTTTTTCCAACGCCACCGTAACCTCAAGGGGAGCAGGAGTACTCTCTGTGAAATTAACAAGGGAAGTGTACTTTGGAAAAAAGGTTATGGGCAAGTGCACTGTGTCCGGATTTCGAGATCTTCCTGGACTCCCGACAACAGAATTAAATGAGTCAGTCTTCTTGCAATTTCCCCAGTTTTGGACAAATCCAGTAGAGTTTGAACCGTTGTGGTCCAAATGTGTAGAGGCTATCAATCAGGCATGCAAGAAGATCCGGCAAGAGAACTTCACATAGTCCCCTGTACTTGACACTTACCACTTTCCCTTACATCTTTTGTTTTCATGCTGTTTTTCTACTGTCATTGTGATCATATTTATGCTGTCATTATTTTACATGATGATACATGATAATATTTCATTATGCACACAGGATTAAAGTTAGTAGCCAGTTGCAGCTCCATTAAGTTCAATGACTCAAGGCACAACTTTTCGCAAATGCCTGATGTACTTTTTACACTTTGCAGTGTCTACAGTGTTCCAAAAGGTTAGGATTCCGTCCAAAAGCTCTTGCTTATTCTTGGGCTTTACCTCACGTCGCATGAACTCTTTGAGCTCAAGCCACAGATTCTCGATTGGGTTCAGGTCTGGTGACTCAGGGGGGGTCTTCCACCAGTTGATACTCCCTTCTTCCAGGAACCTTTTCGCATGTCTGGAGGTGTGCTTAGGATCATTATCCTGCATAAAACGGTGATGATCAGGAAACACGTCTTTCACAAACGGCACAAGTGAACTGTCAAGGATATTGGTGTACAGTGGTGCATTCATTTTGCCTTCAAATATGCATATCCCGCACCGTCCTTGAAGGCTGATGCCACCCCATACATGTACTTTCACCGGATGCTTGGCCCTGCAGCAGAATAAAAACAAAGTACTGATGAGCTTTATTTGGAATAGCAAACAATATCTGAACCCAAGCTGTTACATGTACTGTACTTGAGACATACATGCACATGTGTAAGCTTACCACGGTTTATTCTTCGGTGGCTCTCCCCGCTTTCTGCAGCAGAACCGTCGGTGGCTTTCAAGCTACACCGAGCACTCGTCAGTCCATATGACGTCATCGAAAACGAACGTTGGCTCGCAGGATTCGGTTATATACAGCCGTGCCCACTCTAGATGTTTTGCCTTATTTACCTCACGGATTAGCTGGCAATACTTGCTGCCTCGAAAGGTCCACCCTAGCACTGTCCGACATCGGAGAATTGTCCGCAGGGAAATGTTGTATCCACGCTCTCTCAGCATAGCATGTAGCTGAACAGCGGTCGTTTCGTCGTCTTCACGCATCTTCTGCTCAACCAACGACTTGATTTCTGCCATTATTTTGGAAGGGCGGCCCGAAACTGGTCTTCTAGCAATGCTGCCAGTTTCCTGAAATTTTTCAGGAACCTTGCAATCCCCACCTGGCTTGCACGAAGGCCTTCCTCCTCCAGTAAGCGACAAATTGTCGGCGCCTTGAAGCCCTGGAGGCTGTGGTAGAGTATTCGCTGTAGCTTATATTCACTGTAAACCATTCTTCCTTCTTTTATTCACACTTGACAGAGATACTACGGTCCAAACCGTACTAAAAACAGTAGTACGCACCATCAGCGTATCGTACACGTGGCGCTAATTTTATTACGCAATAGTATTACGTGGAGGGTACGCCTACAATACGGAACTGAGTCAATGCGTAATACGTAAGTACTACTGGTACGGTACGTAAACTTTTTATTGACCGCAACTGTATATACATTCATGAAATGATGCAATGCATATGGCGCCAATGGTACATGTTACTATCAGGCTTTGGAGAAGATCTTGTTGCCAAAGAATATGGTTATGCAGATGCCACCACTGCAGTTCTTGAAGAATCAGGACGATTTTGAGTGGAAATCTGCTTTGAGCCAGGGTAAGCCAAAATTGGCAAGGCAGAAATGAGGATATATCCCTCCTAGTATACTACTGCAATAGAACTGAATGGGGATTAAAAGTCATAATTTGGCACCTCAGGGCTACAAGGGAAATTATGGTTCATAATTTGTCCCCTCAAGCAAAGAATGATATGAATTAGTTGTAACAAGTTCCAGCAGTGCATGTAGCTATAATGAGAGCATAGCTATATAAGCTCTTTCCGTTCAGAAGCAAATTGAAAGCGAGGCTGAGGGAGGGGCTCAGACGGTTCCGCGCTAGTTGAAGGGCGGGGTTGCTCATTTTGTGGATAGGAGGTGGGGCTGCTTTTCGCTAGTTGGGTGTGGTCCGATAGTAGCAAATTGGAGCGCACCAGGACAGTCAGTCCACTCGCACATACCGACGCAAGAGTTCGAGTAAGGATAAGCCATTTCAGACTTTTTTCGCTACTAGCACCTGTTTTTCTGCATGAATGCAACTAGGTAAATTTAGTATCCAAGGAACGAATTGGATGACCAATGACGTACATACTCGCTTAGCTTCGAGGGATATATAATACTTATAGTACAGTTGTCAGGGATTTATGGCAACGTAAACAAACCTCGCCCTCGGGCTACCGCCCTCGGACTCGGTTCGTTTACTGCCATAAATCCCTGACAACTGTACTATAACTATAACATAACTCTAGTTTTATAACAGGGCTCTACAATACCATTCGTGTGTCCACCTTTTATCACATGAATTCACTACAACGCCATTCTCGTATGTCCACCTTTTATCACATGAATGTGGTGATTTTACCAGGCCCACCCCACGGGTGTACGGCAAGCAACAAACAATGGGGGATAGCTGGGTCCAAGGCTAGAATTATGCAATATACCCATCCACGTACAGAGAACACTAGTAGTTATAGGCCAAGTGAAATATATACTACTATAGCCCCTAGACTATAAAGCTTTCATTAGGGTTCATACCTGTATTTTTTTGGCTGACGTATCTTGACTGCACCAACGGTATTTCCAGGAACACGCTTTCCCTACAACAAAAAAAGGATTTTTAATGAATCACACAAATGCCTTAAGCACAAGACAATGCCAACATACAGGGAAGCTGTTAATGAGGTGGTATAAATGCATATAGCTGCAAGGTATTGTGCACAAACAGTGTTCTCTCTGGAAAATCTAATCCAAGGGGTGTAGTAGGGGTGTACTATAGGTACTGGTAAATTCCTGCACTATTATTCTGCAATAACCTAGCAGGCATGCAGCCCACCCATTAAAGGTAGGGTACCCCCAGGGTGCAGAGCTAACACTGCGCAGGCTCCAGGGAGTGCACAAGAATTCCAGGAGGTGCAGCACCTCCTGGAGAACCCTACATCAAACCCTTGCATATGTACTTATAATTAAACTACATTGTCACTATGCCATGCTGGTATTGGCACACCAGCTCCTTTGATCTACCCATGCCAATTACACAGCGAGCAAACTGATTCCAGGACATTTGATCCGCACACGCAGTTTGCAAAAAAAAAACACACCACAAAATGATCTATTATTCAAAAGCGGTAACTTTTGAAGAACGTTTTGCTGATGTATAATTCTGTTTGGAACTTGAAACATGAATAATAGTTAGCTGAAATTCTGGTTGGGAACAAATTCTACTAGCCAACTGAGAGAATCATTGCTAATGCATGCTCGAAACCATAATACAGTATTCCTCTATTCAGTCTACACTAAGGGGCCAAGACTTGACAGGTTTATTTCTCTTTCTCCCACCCACATTCATTAGTGATGTTATCTTGTAAACATGCTTGTAATGTTGTACACTCCAATTATAAAGTACATGTAAACAAGAAGATCAAAAGACAAGTGTTTTGGATAGCAAGGCAAACATGAAAAAAATCCATTTTTCCAGAAATCAACAACTTTTCTTGAAGTCCATAGACAGAGTTATGCTATGCAAATCACTAGTACTGTACATGGAATGGTTACGTAACGGCTCTGCATTTCTGGAACGTGGGAGATGTTTTGCCCAAAAGTGTACAAAATTCAAAAATGGCACCAAGAGCTCAAAGTAGGCAAGTACAGTTGACAAAAAGCTCCGTATCTCTGGAAGCTACAACGTAGAGAGCTGCGGTTTGCAGTAAATGGCAGAGCAGTTGTTAGAGATTCTCCTGCAACTTGTCTACTGTTAATCCAAGATAAGGTGTCAAAGCTACAGTTGCCACAACTATTGAATTTTTCGGAGAATAAAAACAGCCTTATCCCGAGTTGCACGGGAGCTAGCATACTCTTGCTTGGCAAGTAACAAAAAACATTTAAAAAAACGAAAGAACATATAGGGATGGAATCCCCAAAAAGCAACCAAACAAGGTAGGCATGATCCCACAATACCCTTACGGATTGTCATCCCTGGTATTGGTAGAGGATGCGTTTCCGGTGTAGGCGTAACCATCGTTTAATGCGCAGAACGGAACGGAATAAAACGGCGTATAGCGGCAAGTACTTGCCTCGAGTGCCTGAGAATCACTGCTGAATGGTTTGACTTGTTTGACAACGCTATGGTGTGGGTGCAATAGCCTGGATCCAGTAGCGCTTCTTCGCGCTTGAATAATTGTAATCGCTTCAGTCATTGTTGTGCTATTCTCTCAGAAGAAAGAAGCAGAAGATCGGCTGAGAAGATAGACTATTTGCTGGTTTAGCGACTTGCCGATTTGGCACTTCCGTGATGCTCTCTGACAGCTTTAAGGGTTTTGGTACTGATGAGAATGACAGGTATGGTCTACAAAAGCTTATGAGTAAAATTTAGCGCAGACTTTTGAACATGTCATTTCGTACACATGCAATGGGGCAGCCATTTTTTTTTTGGAGCCATCCCTATATATGGAGTACTACCGTACTCCATGATAATCATGAAGTACCTTCACCTGTAGTGGAGCGCTGGACCTGCAGATCTGCCTTGTCCAAAAACGTACAAAATTCAAAGTTGCTCGAAATGCAAAAATGGCGGTCACGCGCTTGCCCACAGCAGCGAGACCAAGCCTGCCGATTGTCGCTCAACTAAACTAGTTTTGTTGACTTCGCCCTTTATGCCAGCTGTGTATCGACTTTTATACCAATCCACCAAGTCCTGACCGAGATACAGCGCGTTTGTACACACCGACTCCATTTTATTCACCGCCAGCCATCAAAGAAACGGCTACTTCTGGTACGTCCACGTGTCGAACAAATTTAACCTCTACGTGTAGACTGATTACTAATGCAGCAATTGCTATATCAAGAGTATCACACTAGTGGACTAACTGTTTGCAAAGTAATAGTACAAGGGTTACACTTTCACTACTCATCTGCTAAGACATCAAGACCTTAGATCGTAAGCCACGCAAGTACTATCCTTGAAGTCTTCCACATAAACCATACAAGTGTAACCCTTGAACCATTACTTTGCAAACAGTAACAGCGCTACACTATATGGAAGAGAGATACTCCCCATTGTTTGCATTATGGGATTCTTGCTATATATACCTATATGTGTCATCAACATTCTATTCTGATGGAATTAGCTGTTATGTTTGATTGGCTGATGTGCACTGAAAATGATACAGCTGCTTAGAAAGTGCGCAGTCCTGATTCTCAAGGTCAGGCATCAGCAGAAACTGGGGTTTATATGTATAGTAAGGGCTAGTAGGAGTGGTTGTAGCAATGATTTCAAATGCAGTTATGAAAATAATTACCATTCATACAAAGAAAAGTGTGCATTAAAATTATAACCTTTGTGGTGTCAAAGTGTGAGAAACCCATGATCTTTTTCAACAGTTCTTCCTCATCATCCAATGGACCTTCATTCGGTTGCTCCCAAACGTCCTCTTTCTGCCTTGAGTGAACCTGAGGCGACCTGTAATACAGGATGTCAGTTATTGTTAACTTATGGCCAGGAATGTACAAATTACCCTACGTACTTGGTACCCTTGTAGACAGCAATTAAGAAAAGGCTTTCTAATCACTGTATGACATATACTGTTTGGAACAAAATACTTTGGAGATGCCCCATCTTGACAAAGTCTGACAGCTCCAACATGAAACAACCAGAGCAGCTAAACGGCATAGATGACGTATTTATAGTTTACATGAAAACTAGAGGTATCTTAACTGTTACGTCAAATGCACTCACTAAGCTTTAGGCCTAAACACTAAACAAATCCACCCATACTAATTATTCAACCCCCTTAACCCTTAACATATACTACCACATACCCTACATACTAACACATTCACTTAACCTAAATACGCACACACTTACTAATCTAATTAGGCACATAGCAACATAAAAAATGAAGTAGAAAAGAGAAAAGAGCTCTGACTGCAACAAAGAGAACCCAGGACCAGGAAAGAACCAGAAAGCCACCCAGTCCGTGACCGCATAAAGTTAAAAAATTGAAGGTTAATTAAAAAGTTGTTTAAAAATGGTTAAAATAGAGGGGACCAAATAGGTCTTCCCTCTGTTAAAAACCTCCAGGAGGAAAGTTCCTCTGTTCTGGTTTGACCGTAAGGTCTCGCCAAAGCCAGCAGGGCCTCCATCAAAATGTTAAAATAGTTAAAAAGCTTATAAAAGATTAAAAACGTAAAAGCGGCCCCAAACCAAGCAGCCCCCAGCCCCCCCGGCCCCAGGCCCCCCAGTCACATCCCAGATTATAAACAAAGAAAGATAAGAAGTTTGTTTAGAAAATGGAAAGATAAAAAGATAAAACACACCATCTGGAAAAATAAAAAGCACTGAATGCCTAGTCTTGAGAACCAGGACTGGTGGGTTAAAGAGTCTTTGAAGGCTAGCCAACTCTCCCCACTCATTCAGTGCAAGCTCTTATAGCCTAGTATTGGGGACCTAGTTCACATAGTGGTATACAAATTATAGCTGCTTAGCTTTCAAGCTTCAGTGAACTGTGGTAGGTGGTCAGACACTTCACCATCTTCCAGCCTTCCAATTCAAAATTTTAAAACATGCACGACAATATTTTTGTTCACAACTTAATTGTGGAGTGCTAGCAGGGATAGTTATAGTTCAATGGTCACTACAAACAACTGCAAAGGACAAGGATTGTAGGTCGTATATACAGCAGTGAGAGCGAAGCAGATACTAACTATTCAATGCACATTATCAAGATTAGTTGGTCTATCTCCGTATGGTTTATACTCATACTGTATGACTTAAGGCGGTGGGATACCTGTTTTGTGACCTCAAGCAATGTTCAACTACGAATATCTCATCATCTACACATCACATAGCTAGCTAGCTATGTTTTACAGCACTATTACTACAATATGTGATTGCTTAGCACTCCAAAGGATATATTATTAAAAAACTAATGAGATACTGCAGCGTACGCTTCATGGGGAGTAACCCTCTAACCATTGACTACAGTGTCAACCAGGCAGGGTGATTATCACAACCTATGAATAGTTTTGAGTGTTTATTAGGGTCAGATGGAGAGTTTTTGAAGTGTTTGTCTAATTATGGACTACGGTAGTACTCCATATATAGGGATGGCTCTAAAAACATGGGTGCCCCATTGTATGCGTACAAAATGATATGTTCAAAACTCTGCACTAGATTTGGTCATAAGCTTTTATAGACCATACCTGACATTCTCGAGTGTTTTCATCAGTAAAAAGACCTTTAAAGCTGTCAGAGAGCATCACGGAAGTGCCATATTGGCAAGTCGCTAACCGGCAAATTGTCTATCTTCTTCTATCTTCAGAAAGGCTAGCACAACAATGACTGAAGCAATTACAATGATTCAGACGCGAAGAAGCGGTACTTATTCTGGGGATGGAGTCCATGAAGGTACTGTGGTATCATTCGTTCCTACCTTGTTTGGTTGCATTTGCTATTTGGGGATTCCATCCCTATTTGTCTTTTCATTTTTTTAAATGTTTTTGTGTGACTTACAGATAAATACCAGCTGTAACCACTGTAGCACGTGAAACTCACAATTTTTTGACATACAGGGACATAATTCCAGCAACCCACAAGTTATGGAAAAAAACTCTCCGTCTGACCCTAATAAACACTCTTAAATATTCACAGGTTGTGACAGTCACCCTGCCCAGCTGATCCTGGGGTCAAATTTTGGTTGGAAAGTTTTACTGTCCATGAAGTACATGCTGTAGCTTCAATATCTCAGGAGGATTGTGAGATAGGTACATATACTTTGGAGTACTAAGTGATCACACATTCGCAGTATTAACGCTATAAAAAGTATGAAGCTATGTAGTATGAGTAATGAGATATTCACAATTGAATACTGCTTGAGGCAACCTATGCTTTTGGTATCCCATCACCTTAAGCAGCTCACTTTTATGATAAAGTGCATTCCAAGTACTAAAGTCACAAAAAAACAAAAGACATAATAGGGATGGAATCCCCAAAAAGCAACCAAACAAGGCAGGAACGAACGACACCATAGTACCCTTACAGACTCCCATCCCTATATCTTTTGACATTTTTCAGCAATGCTATGAATCTTGTTACTGATGAAAACACTCGAGAATGTCAGGTATGCCATACAAAAGTTTATGACTAAATCTAGTGCAGAGTTTTGAACATACGTATCACCTTGTACACATACAATGGGGCACCCATATACTATGCTGTCGTGGACCTTCGCGCTGAAAAAAACAGTTATTTGGTACTAAAATCATTGTAATTACTTAACCAATTTTGAGTTATTTTCTCTGAAGAACGAGAAGAATGAGAATACGAACATTTCGGTAGTCTAGCTACTTATTTTCTACTGCAGTGATGCTTTTTAGCAACTTTAGGAATCTTGGTGATTGCAGAAACACCCAAAGATGAAGGTTAGGCGCCTGTAAAAGCATAAATGTTATATTTAGCCGAGATATGGAGGGTTTTATTTTGTATTATTGCATGGTGCGTGGGCGGATGAAAGGCACCGTGTATGCCAATTTTGGCATATTGGCACAGTTAACCGTGCCATATATCTGGATATGGCACAGGTCACGATATTGGCACAGTTCACAGAGATAACCAGATTTGCGTTTTTCGCACAATCACAATGTTGTAGCCAAGTACTAAATCACAGCTAAAAATACTGCTAAAACAGCAGCGGTAGACACAGCTACAAGGACAGAAAAGGTAGACACAGCAAGTCGGGCACATCGTGCTGCAGCAGAGAGCCCTCACCTGATAGTCACTTGTTGCTCGACAGACATTCTTTCTGTAGAGTATCCATGCTCTCCAGCATGTAGGAACTCGAATACAGTACACAGAAAGGTAGCAACACCAACAGTTGCATGCTCATGCACTCGAAAAAGAAGCTTAGTCACTCATCGCTATACGGGTTGAGTTGCATTTGTCAGCTGATCCCAACGCTTTCTGAAGCTAAGCGCTAGCTGTTTGCCGGGTTTCTGGCCAGCATCGCTTCTACAAATTGAGAGAATCCTCCACAGCTTGCAATCCTTGTCAACAACAAAATGGTGTGTTTGAATCTGCCTTTTATACACTTATCTGACGTCACCGGAAATGACATGCAATAAATTAGAAGTAACAAAAAAAACATAAAAAAAACATGAAAGAACATATAGGGATGGAACCCCAAAAAGCAACCAAACAAGGTAGGAATGATACCACAATACTCTTATGGATCGTCATCCCTATATCTTTTTGCAACTAGGTTAAGAACTGTGGCATACAAGCGCATATTTGTTAATGGGGACTGATGTTGCACACATGTGGGGCTTAAAGATACAGCAGAGTAGCAAAATACAGCTAATGTGAATTGTAGCTAAGCACCTACCCACTTGAAAATGCCACTGTACACCCACTCATTCTTGTATGCAACATTGTAATGGCAGCCAGCTGTGTACAGCAGTTTGCCGACTTCATTTAATGCGGTGTACTTCAATTAGCCACACTACTCACCAATGAATGGCATTTACGCACTCGCAAGCAACACACGTGCGTGGCTATGACAGTGATGACAGAGGTTGGCCATCTAATTTTAGTCCTGCATAACAACAGTTACTGGAAATGGTTGCGGCAAGTAGAGGGGCTCTTTAACTTACCCGTAGGTAATATATACAGGCACGTAGCCACACCCACCAAGAACACGCAGTATACTCGAACTCACAGGTGACACGCATGCGACGCTACAATCATACAAGAAATTGGTGTGGCTCATTACAATGTTTTTAAGGTTTAAATACGTGCATATTACATGTATATTCCCTGTTCATATTTTTTATCAAGTACATTACCACTCAAACAAATAATACTTGCAGCAGCATAAATATACAACAGCAATATAATTATGATAAGAACAGTGTCACTTTAGTTACTCAGTGTCATTTCCTTGGGAAGAATGTTGAAAACTTGGAGTTCTTGTAGGTAGAAAACGAGAAAATGTCGACCACTAGTCTCGGCACTAGCGGTCTGTTTATTCTAGTAAACGCGCATACAATAATCACAATAATACCGTAACCGTGCGTAGTGGAAATATTTGCACGAATGTACTTCCGCAGCGCAATTATAAGCATAGTTGTGACGTACTTATAAAGCAACTACAAGGCCAGCATGCCAGCACTCTGCGCTCTGGACTGTGCTACGTTTATGCTAACGACATACGTGCACTTCTGCCAAGTTTGTTTTTTAAAATAGTAATGTATATGTAACACTACATTGAATATACTTAGTGCTCCTTACTTGGACCTAGATCTTTTAGGATCACTGTATCTTCCTCGCTCTTTAGACCTACAAAAAAAACATAATTGGCTGATAGCAGATACGTACATTACTAGGGACTTGAAAATCATTGTACATATAGTATTATTGGGGTGAGCCTGAGTGAGCGCTACAGCGTAATATGCCTCGCATGGCAACCAGAGGCATCCATATATAAGTTAGATACCGAGACCAAGGGATCTACGGGCTTTAGAAACCCTCGGGCCCGAGGCTGTAGCGCCCGAGCGAAGCGAGGGCGCTACTAAGGGCCCGAGGGTTTCTAAAGCCCGTAGATCCCATTGGTTGAGGTATCTAAGTTATTTAGAGTGTAGCCCTAGCAACAGTTTTGCATGCAGCCTCCAGGCCTATAGTAAACAACTTCTACAAATAGTAAATACCTTCAGGAATACCCTGAGAGCACAGACTTGTAAAAGTTGTAGGTCTCTATATATAGAGACCCGCTTTTCTCTAGCAGGTCTCTATGAGATTTAGAGACCTGTAATTGACCAATGAAATTCAAGAAAGTACTAACACTATACTCTAAAAACAGGTAGTTGCTATATATTAAGGCTACACTACCTAAAAACGACTGCAGAAAAAAAAAAATTGGCCTTCAAAAGTAGATCTCTAAGCTGTATCGTGTGTATTAACATCTTCCTGGGAGGCATGCCTGCAGACCTTTTCCTGACATCATCACACTCCGGGTTTCACACGGGATGTGGACTGGGGCTGGGGTAGCCCCCGATGCACACGGGGCCGACTATTTTCACAAGTCAGTTAGCCACGAGAATAATAGCTGAACAGGGAAGCTGGAGCAGGTACAAAAAACGACTGATATTCAGGTGAATTATGTCTCCATCTACAAGATTTTCCTAGAATAAGCCACAGATGCCACAAGAGAGTAGACAGAGGGGTTGTAGTGCTTGAAACTCACATTCGCATCGCTCGATCGTGCCATCCATGTCTAGCGCTCATATCTCTACTTATGCAACAGGTACACAAACTCTACTAACCCGGGAGCTGTAGTAGGTCTTCCTTGGTAAAACTATGCGGTAGACTTGTCCAACTGTCTGACTCTTTGTGCGCTACAAGTTCAACGACGGCATCCATGTAACTGCCAGACACCATTTTGAACACGTACGTGCCATTGCCCCGGGGGCCCCCCAGGACAAAACATAACCGACAGCTCCATATATACATATTTAAATGCTAGCTGAGATTCTGAGCTAATAGGTGACGATTATTGGCCTCGCTATGCTTGGCAATTAACTGACAGCACAATCGAGTGATGCGCATTTGAGTTTCAGGCAGCCCAGTTCGCCTCTCCACTCTCGATCCCGTAACAGCCATGGCTGATCCTTAAAATACATGTATGTTGCAGATAGAGACAACAATCTGCCAAATACCAGTCATTTTTTCATAGCTCCTCCAGCAGCATAGTATGCGATTACCTTCAATAATAAGGCAATTTTAAGAAATGCTATGACCTGTAACTGGGATAGTTTAAATATGTACGTATGTACCTTGACCGTGATCGACGTCGTGGAGACCGAGACCTTGACCTTCTGTAGTCTGAGAAAATATGTCAGTGCATATAAAAGTAAATTCACCTTTGAAAGCAACAGAGTAGCTACCAATCATAATACATGTACACACTTTTTTCTGCTTATGTTGCTATGATAAAACAAGTCACAAAAAACTGAGGTAGGAACTATACCACAATCATGGAGTACGATAGTACTCCATATGTAGGGACGGGCCCGGAAAAAAAAATGGCCACCACATTAAACGTATACAAAATGGTATGCTCAAAAGTCTACTTTACATGTAGTCATAAGCCTTTATGAGCCATACCTATTATTCTCGAGTGTTTTCATCAGCAACAAGACTCTTAGTGATGCTGGAGAGCACCACTGAAGCACCACATCGGCAAGTCAATAAGTGGGCAAATCGTTCTTTTTCTGATAATTATTATTATTGTTTCTTTCAGCTGGGCTACCGCGATATTGGCTGAAGCAATTACAATGATTCAAACGCGAAGAAACGACATTTGCACTCGGGCAGTGCACTCATACCAGAGCATTTTCAAAGAACTCAAAGTTTTCGGCAGTGATTTACTAGTGAACGCTTGCCGTTCCATGTCATTTTCGTTCATAACAATTAATAACGTAATCGGAAGTTCAACTGAGCACGCATTTGGTAGTCTGAAGCCTATAATGCTTGCGATGTCTGAGGTGTACACGAGCTTCTGTCAGGACTTGGAGTGCTCTTCATCATATCAGTTAGTTGCTATGACACATACATTAGTGTAATGAATGTAACTGCTAGGCTAGGCTGACTTCAATGATGTGCATTAAATAGAGTCAGTACTCGCCTAGCTCTCAGTGCCGTGCACTCCTACTAGCTACATGCACAATCCTTGCCCATGTTGCCTTGAAGTTGTTTGTGGTCTCATTTGAAGTATAACTATACTTGCTAATACTCCACAATTAAATGTGCTGTGATATAGTTACGAGTTGCTATGCCATGTATGCAACCAGGACCTGTCTAGAGAAAGAAACACTGCTGCCATTCAGAATGTGCTCTGAAAAGACAGTAAATGACTTTGCTGTAGCTTTGCTGTTGTCGGTTTGCTTCAAAAAATAACATTACATCACTATTAAGCCTTTGCTAATCATGATTTATGACAACATGTCTGCAAGGAACGTTTCTCCCCCCAAAAAGCAACCAAACAAGATAGAAACGACACCACAATAGCTACTTTTACGGATTGCTGTCCCTACATCTTTTGCCAATTCATTCCTCATGGTGCTTATTGCACGGCATGACAGGAAGTTAGACCAACACAAAACATCCTGTGGCATTTATTTGAAAGTGTATGCTTTGGAAACAAAGGTCTGCATTGTGAGGTTGATACAATCATTTAGATATTGTCGCTCAACATGGTGTGGATTGTGTGTGAGGATGTGAGGTGAACAGTATTGAGTCTACATGCATGTTACTACAAAAGTTATAGTGTAAGGGCAGGTTACGAAATGTTGCAATCATTTATCGGCTGTAGATATGGGTGTGGCATGTAGGGGGTTGTGGTGTCGTTGGAAAAATGGCAAAAGATGTAGGGATGGTGTCGGAGTGAATAATGTCCCCCCAGATATTATTCACCAGTGAATATTGTCCCCCGGACATTATTCACTGGTGAATAGTGTCCCCCCCCTCGGAAAGTGAGTTCTGTCACACCATGGACGGTACCCCCTCAGAATTGGTCCCCCCGGACGTCAATTGGCTTGAGGCTGAGTTTTGAAGGCTAGATGAAGCGATGGCACTTTGCACCGACATGCATAATTTGTAGACTCACAATCGTGATGGACTCGACCGCTACCGACAGGAGGCGGACAACACGGGAGGCGAAAGTTGCAATGATCGAGAAGGCCCTATGTTTTCTCACCGAGAAGAGATATCCAGCCGAATTTACAAAGATTCCTAAATAGGGCATCATTATTACGTATGTCGTTTAATGCTGTCTAACTCAAAATTTACTTTCCGCTACTGTAACTATTTTATGTGCTTGCTAGCTAACAATAAACAATAATAAAAAAGAGGGGGGACAAAAGGCGGCCACCAGCCTGAGAGACTGGGACTCCACTGCTTGCCCCACCACAGCGAGAGCTATGGCATACACTGCTGAGTTGTGTGGCGGTGTGGAGGACGAAAGGTGGGAGGGGCTCCCTAAAATCTCAGCCGCCTCTGATTACCGTAATGCAGCTGATGTTTGTAGACCTCCACTCGAAAAAATTGGGGGGGGGGGGGGGGGACATTATTCTCTGAGGGGGGACATTATTCACCAGTGAATTTTGTCTCACCGGTGAATTATGTCCGGGGGGACAATATTCACTGGTGAATAATGTCCAGGGGGACATTTTGTGGGGGGACAGCGTACACTATGACAACGGCAATCCGTAAAAGTAGCTATTGTGGTGTCGTTTCTACCTTGTTTGGTTGCTTTTTTTGGATTCCATCCCTACATGGTTCTTCATTTTTTTTGTAACTTTATACCAAGGGTAACCGCACTGCCAAGTGAGAGGAAAACGGTCAATATTAAAAGTGGTCACATTTAAGGGCACGCGATAAGTGACCGGATTTGATTCACAAGTGAACAGTAGCTACATAGCTAGAGCTAGTGCATACATGTGTCATGCAGACGCCTTGAAGGAGGTAAGTGAAATACTCAAGTCCAGAAATAGTACACACAGTATTAGCTAATGCATCATGTAGTGGACCATTGCATAATACAAATAGAGGTAATTACTAACTCCCATGACTACTGCGGTGTGAGGAGAGGAAGGGGCTAATGAGACATATAGTCATACTAACTTCATTACTTAGTTACTTTATAGCTACTGTATCAGTATGTTTTCAAGAAAAAATACCACTAATTGTTGGTTACACCACTGCTAGTATAGTGCATGTGTGTATCACAGAGATGGTTACAGCATAGCTACTTTAGCTAGCTAGTTATTATATGGACCGCTTTGAGTACTATGACTTTTTTGCAGAATGAAGTGAGATGCATATGGTGTGAGACTGGGAGGAACTGCTGTGGAGAAAAACGAAAGGGACAGTCTGCAAATGACTACTTATTAATAATAATTCTCATACTAATCTCAAATTACAGTACTGTAGCAAAACATTGCACTTCTGCATGGAGAGGTGGTTAGTCTACTGCAAGTTGCAGTATGCCAAGGCATAAGTGTTGTCATTGTAAGCAAGCCTTGTGCATCACATTCAATTAGACTTGAACTGTGTATATATTGCGGTATTCTCACAGAGGAAACAGTCCACACTATCCTCAGCTACCAAGCTTGTCCTTGTTTGTACTGACACACAAAGATGAAAGAGGCAACCCAAACCAGCATGAGGCTCTGAGCTCACTGTTATCACTGAGTACATTTCAGTCCGAAAGAAATAGCACAAGCGTATACTGTCCTTACTCCCACTCATCATTGACAAGTTCAAAGGTCAGGCTACAGCCGTCAAGGGCACAAAGGTATGCCGTGGCCACGACGTGCAGAGCCCTGTAGGCCTTAATTCGCCGTGACATAGCTGCATTTGCTACTTCATAGAGTAGTCACAGAATACATCGCACTCCACTCACAGCCTGGGAACGAGGCTACAACCTACGGTTTTGGTAGTCGGCACTGGACTCCGGACAAATCACCGCGAAGGCACTCTTCAAAACTAGCACCCTTTCTGAAATGCAACTGTCAGTCACTTACTTCTGCAGCAGGTTCGTCACCCCGGCCAAATCTCTGCGAAAGCACTCGTGAAACGCAACGGTCAGTCCTACGATTAATACAGTATCCATAGTCAGTCAATTACTCTTGCAGTGGGCGGAAACCACAACAGAATAATTATTACAAATAGCAATACTGTATTACATCCGGCTATGAATCTCGTCCACTCAGGCACGCGGTAAAAATGGCGACTGTTGCGATCGAACAGAAGGAGAGGTGGCCCCAGTTCAGCCAAAGAAAGCAGCCGGATGAAAAAGTGGCTCATTTAAAGTTCCAGAATATTCATTGTCTTCCTTTAGGCACAGCTTATTAGACCTGAGAAGGTATGAGAAAGCCTGTACATTATATTACATTATTTAAAAGTTTTTTCCCTCTCACTAGGCACTGTAATTTTACGGATTGCCGTCCCTACATCTTTTGCCATTTTTCCAACCATGACTTGTTACGTGAGATACATTGTAACAAGAGGTTAGTTTAAAGTACACTTTTTCAAACGTGCATCGTCCAAAGGCTCTCATGCATGTTGCTGGAAGGCCTGGTACATTTTCTCACGTAATTTAACTTACTTAATTGTGTATGGGCAGGACTGTTCGAAAGACAGTTGCACTTTTCTACCTTCTGATGGTGACATTGTTCAACACTCAGTCCGTGGTACAAATGGGCTCCGGAGAGTGCATGGCTACAAGAAGTATAGATTTGCTGCCTTTCTTCATTGTCTGAGAACTGCAGCTGTCCTTGCCCACCCTTCTACCCTCCACGTCACAAACGTGAGAAAAAGTACCAAGCTAATGTGAAACACGCACGTGGGCATGGGAGCGAGGCCACATACTGCACATGTTGTATATACGCACAAACGGGTTAATTATGCTGTTGAAATGATGTGGGTGGAGCAGTAATGAGTCTATATGTGCATGTTACTATGAAGGTTATAGTGTCATGTGTTGAGAACTGCTGCAATCAGTATTACCGTACTCCTTAATCATTTATCTGCTGTGGATATGACTGGTGTGGCATGCAGGTGGTATGTGTGTGGTTGGAAAATTGGCAAAGATATAGGAGCAGCAATCTATAAAAGTATTCTGGTGCCATTCCTACCTTGTTTGGTTGCTTTGTCGGGATTCCATCCCTACATGTTTCCTCACTTTTTAACTGTTGAATTAACTGCTGAATTAAAATTCCAGCCATATTTAGGCTTTTTAGACATAGTTTTAAGCTACAGAAAAACTGCTTTCTGATCATCCAAGGCTGCTACCCCAGGCTAACCCGAGTATCAATTCCTGTGTGCTAGACACAAATAAAATGACTGTCCAAAAAACATCAGTGATCATCATGTATTCTTCGAGAGCCTGCTTGTCCCTTCTCTGGAGCAACTTTTGACTACATTTCTGCATAATTGGGAAGCCCCAGAACCCTTCTGCTCCAAGCCCGATTTTTTGTCGCCATAACCTGACTCGGTTGCTGAAGGGTGTTACTAAATATTGACCAGGCTCACTCCCAGACAGTGAATTCTATCATTTCTTTGGTGTTTACGTTATACACTATTGAGAAGGCCTGCAATATAGATAATTGGAATGTACAGCGTTTTAGCGACACGATAGCAAAAAATCAGCGTTCATACATTGCATCGTTCCCAAACAGTGTGAAGTATCTACTGAAGAGAAACAAGGAGAAAAGCTTTACCTCAGGAACGATGCAACATTTGAGCACCGAAATTGTACCATACATTATAATGATATCTGTATCACAAGCCTTCTCAATAGTGAGTATTGTAAAACCAAAGACATGTCAAATCTATACTGTTCGATTATAGAGGGAGTGGCCCTTGTCAGTATTCAAAAACGCCTCTCAGCAATCGAGTCAGCTATGATGATAAAAAACAGGTGTGGAGCAGAAAGTTCTTGGGGCTTCCAGAATATTGTCAAAAGTTACTTCAGAGAACGGACAGGCAATACTGTCCGAGAATACATCATTTTGACTGATTACTGATGTTTTTCAGACTGTCATTTTGATCGAGTCTAGCGCAAATAGAAATTGATGCTTGGGTGCAAGGTACAATGAATTCCTGCTCCATTTCTGTGGTATAGCTGAATGTCTCTGAGGCTTCATCTCCATGTAGAAGTGTCCAATCATACATGGTGTCTGACAATTGATGACTTACTCCAAGTGTCAGACAATTTGCAAGGGATGCTAAGATGGAATATTGTTACAACTTTAGCAGTATTCCACCATGTTATACCTCGGTAGGTTAGCATGGCAAAATAACATAAAACTGAATCGATGTGAAGGGCGATAAACAGAAATTGTATTCAAGGTTCAAGATACATACATGTAAGCATTACTTTCCGGTGACATTGCCATGCAAACCAGCTATCTTTGAGTTCATGCATACCTGGTGGTTGCTATATGTATTATGTGTCACAATTGTTGCTCTCTGAACAGAGACTCATTCCCTATTATAACAGCTACAATGGTCTTTGTTGTTTGCTTGCTAGCTAGCTACGCACATAAGTTTACCTATGTACACTGCACTGGTACTTTGCTTTGATGTCTGGCTTGCTTGCACATTAATATGGCAAATAGTCTCGACTCCAATCAAGCTTGCTGTACCAAATTTGTAGCTGTGGAATCTTACCACTTTCTAGCTATAAAAATACATGCTTTGCAAGCTGTTTCAGGACACTTACATCATTTCTCCATTTACAGTCACAGCCACCATTGTGCGTCAAATTATGTATCATCCTACTAAATTTCAAATATTGCGTCTCATTGCAAAAATAAATATTTTTGGGTGACGCATAATTAGAGTGCCTACAGTACACCTTTAGTACTCAAGACTTGTAAATATGCATAAAATGTACATACAGAAATATACCTTTATCTCTTCTCCTTTCTCGCTCTCTGCCTCGTTCTCTGTCTCGTTCTCTGTCTCGTTCCCTATCTCGTTCCCTGTCTCGTTCCCTATCTCGTTCTCTATCTCGTGATGATGATCTATGACGGCGTGAACGGTAACCTATGAGTATAAAAGGTTGGCAGGGCAGGCAGAGAAGTGAACATCTGACAAATGCTGTATAATAACACGCACTTTAATTGCTTCCCTATGGGATACACTGATAGGTTCTGAATCAATTAAAAATTAATCTATAGTGTCTTTGATGATTCTCAGTTTGTTATTTTTCTGTGCATATTAAACTATGGTGTATGTAAAGAAACAAAACTTAGCAGGTAGTTGTCACCTATAGCCTTGCTGAGAAGCTGAGAATTTAATACCTGCACTTTTTTATGCCTGCATGGTACGAATTGATAAATGCTCTTTATGTATAGTTCTAACAGATAAAGTTAAAATGAAGGCGGTATGAGACTTCCTGCAATACAGCAACAAACCCTTTTGTACACGTGGTTTGATTTTGCCGGCCATGCCTGGCTTGGCCAAGCATAACCCTTTTTCTTCTATTTCTGTTTTTTTTATTATGGGCTTTTCCTTGGTTTATACACAATACAAATACTACATTGGGCAATACTTAGAAATTGGGCTCTACAGGGAATATTCCGTTGCACCTTTACATAGCACTTTACCTCAATCCATATTTCAATTAATTACTAGGAATACGAATAGAGAATAGAGAAGACCCGTACACACTATTGTAATTATGCTGTACTGGGTAGGAGACTACTTGCATCAGTAGAGCGCACAGCTACATATATATATATATATGTCTGCATCACAATGTGGTTCCTTGGGGTAGCCCACCGTTGCACCCCTAGGTAGCAAATTGGATGGAAGGGGGGCTGGCAAAGTATTTTCACGAAACAGGCAGGCCCGAGATTAACTAAAGCAACCATTATCAGCATATCAGTGATTCTGGAGAAGCTACGAAAAAGTGACTTGTCTTCGGGAGACTGATGCCTCTATCTGTTAAATGTTTTCAAGGGGATCAGTCATGGCTGCTATGGGAGAGTGGAGGGACGGGCTGTGCTTCTTGGAGCTCACATTCGCATCGCTCGCTCACGCCGTCTGTCTCCCTCGTCCACTCACACAGAGGCTACACAAACTCCATTAACCTGAGAGCTGTGGTAAGCCTTCCTTGGTAAAACTATGTAAAAGACTTGTCCAAATCTCTGTGCCACAAGTTCGATTTCGAAGACAGCATCCATGTAACTGTCAGAGACACCGTTTTTGAGCACATGCCTTGTGAAGCATGAGTAACAAGTCTACGCATATATATACACACATATATTATAATTATATAGAAATACATAGAAACACTAGCTGAGATTCTGAGCGCATATGTCACGCTTATTGGCCTCACTGCACTCGGCAATAATCCTAGACATACAATGACCAACAAATTTCTTCTTAGCAGACAAGTGCAGGGTAGCACAGCCCACATTATCACAAATAAACATCTATCAAAGAAATTGACCGGCTAAAAACAAGATCATGACATCTAGGAACACACCAAGCACACAGTAGAGCAACCCATGGACCAGCCTCCCACTTGTACAAGCTCACAAAGAAGATACTGAAATCACATATGATTCTAGTGAGACGAATGTAGATGGATTTGCCGTATACAAAGTTGGGACCTCGGGGCATTTGGAAGCTGCAATTTCAGAACAAGGTGCATAAAATTTCTTCTGTGTTGGATCCCTCGTCCCCACTACCATCTGAGTATTTGCAAGGTGAGAGGCCGTCCTTATAAAAGCTCTCTGTGTGTGTCTTGTGTGTACTCTACTCCTAAGCTTGCACTACCAATGCTTGTATACTGCCTGCATGCATAGTCATACCATTGAGCAACTAACTCCATACTTCAGCTGTCAGAGATTTCTCAAATGTGGTTGTTTAATAGACTACCCGGTAGTTTAAAATATGGTAGGTGGGAGTAATTCCAGACCCACCTGTAAATTCCGCTTAGATGCTGGTTCTACTGTTCGATAAAGTATTTAGATGCTAAGGCCTACGAATGCAGACCTCAAGGGGCCAAACTTCGATGAAACCGTATAGCCCCTGAGTACTATGAGAGTGCTACTATTTAATTACTATGGTCGCCACACAGACCAGAGACGAAGGTAAAAATGCATGCAGAGTTCTCTCCTTTTACATGTACCTTAAGTGCCTAAAATAATTATAAATTATTGACTTGCATTTTAATATTATCTTGATAAGCATAATCTTCTAAGAAAAGAAACAAACAAAGGGGGTGGCCTGATGAGGATCTAAGAACGTGCAGTTTTAACTTTAATTGCTATATCCTGTTTATCTGTAGGGAAGAGGTGAGCTGTGGCAAGTTAGTACCAGGTAGTCTCATTCAAACATGTATGCAATGAAAATTTAGGCTTCCTTATTTTGTATGAGTTTCTTGAGTTATCCACGTGTCAGGAGTGTTTAATATATTTCCAGCTTACAGCCTAATACTGGCCTACTTCCATCATACCTTTAGGAGATCTGGACCTGCTCCTTCCCATGATTTCTGATCCTTCTTTGCACTCAATTGAACAGATAGATCTGTCTGAGAATTCAGGCCCGCGATCGCTCCCACACATGCACAGCGTACAGCATGACATGCACACGCGATCGAAGCAGCATTACGTGTGACGTCACACGTAAGACTGATATGATAAAGGGAGGTGCTTTTTTTTTGCTAAATTATTACGTGATGGGAATTCGAGACGTAGACAGGGTGGGGCTAAAAACAGGATGTCCGGTAGTCTCAGGCTAAGGGCTGCTATCTATGCTGCAACCTACGCTTCACGCTGTACCTACCATTCACCGGGCTGCGATCAGTATTTCAGTTGGTGCAACAAACAGAGATTGCCATGGCTTTGTCCGCTGCGCCTGTTTGGGCTAAACTAGAGGCTCACTACAAAGAAGCCCAAGATCTACATATGAGGACTCTGTTTGAGGAGGATCCTACGCGATTTCAGAAGTTCAGGTATATTTTATAGTACAATGCTTGCAATCATGAACCAGATCGAACACGTGAATATCCACATATGTGTAACCTCGTTCCCAGGTCCCTCTTTGGGGGGAGTGGCCTGTGAACGAAGCTGATCATTGTGTGACCAGCATGGTTAAAATTGCCATTTTCACCTGTTGGTGCAGGAGTGAGCCATGTAAGGCCACTTCAACTTGATATTGTTTCTCCAGCCAAGCTCCTCCCATTATTGAGTCAGTATTACTGCAAAAATATTCACGAGCTCATATGAATAATTCATATGAGCTCATGAATATTTTGCAGTAATACAACAATTTGTTGAACCTCATTTTTCTCAACTGAAACAGTACAACATAGAGTAGACATTGCAAAGGCACACAGAGTAAGTAATCAATTTTCAGCAACCAGGCAGATGGACACGGAAAGTAGCAAACACTCCCTTTTCTACACCCAGACATCCTGAAAAAAGCCCCACAAGAGGCAGAGTTCAAATTTTAGTAGCTGCTCCAGTTTTGAGACACATAACGACACTTGTGGGATTAGGTTCAAAGATTACTTATGGCAACAACTAGCCCACTTGATACACTACCAAGGGTAATTAACGAAATCCCTTGAGTTGTGTAGGCATATTATTATTGAGATATTAACATACATTTGTTAATTCGGTCATATTTTCTTGAAAATAGCTCGTAACTTTAATTGTGAGAGGAAAAAAGCTTTAAATAATCAATATAATGTACAGGCTTTCTGATAGCTTACCAGGACTGCAACAGAAGGAGATGCAGCTATCCACTTTTTTTCTTGTGGCTTTCTTTGGTAGAGTTAAGGCCATTGACTTTGGTGCACTTTGAACTACTCACCCATTTTGTGAGTCACGGTGTATACATTACATAATTGATCTAGGCCCGCTGCCTTGGCTCGGGAGACATGGAACTATATGGCACTGATTGATATTTGAAAGGCACTAAAGTGCAAGGGGAGCCTGAAGTTTAGTGAGCCTGAAGTTTTGTGAGTGAAATTGCACGATTAGGTCTATTAACATTTCATGGAGCAGTTTGATAGTTATAGCCCTACATTTATTCTAGCTACCCCCGTAAGACACATGTATGTTATTACCTATGATCTATGGCATAGTAACTGCATGACAGCATGTACAGGCCGTGGAGAAAGTACCATCAAGGGGCGAGCACTCCCAATGCACTGTAGTTACAGCTAAGACCGGGGTCAAGAAATTTTGACCATCATTTTGCTGCTTGACCACACTGCAAAAAGGCTCTTGACCGATTGACCAAATTTTACATCTGCAAAAAGGCTTTTGATCGTTTGACTGCAATATCAGGCTATATAATTGTCCTTGACCACTTGACCAATGGCAAAAATACCCCTTGACCTTTTGACCACTTTTTGACCCCGGTCTTAGCTGTGACTACAGTGTGTATCAGAGTGCATGACCACCCCTTGAAACTCACATGCACATCGCTTGATCATGCCGTCCATAATTAGCGCTCATATACCTCTCCTTACACAGAGGTTACACAAACTCTACTAACCTGGGAGCTGCAGTAAGCCTTTCTTAGTAAAACTGTGTGGTAGACTTGTCCAGATCTCTGACTCTTCGTGCACCACAAGTTCGAAGACAGCATCCATATAACTATCAGATCTAAAGACACCGTTTTGAACACGTGCTTTGTAGGGACCGCAAAGTCATATAAAATGTATATAGTTTGACCATAACTACTCACAGAAACTGAAAGTAGAGGAGCTTCACATACATTTTCTTATTTGTTCCCCCCTACTTCATGTAAAACATATTATTTACACCCCCTTCTTATCTTTGTACTTGGCAGAGTATTTACGTTGCACATAAATTTTTATTCTTGGGATTTTCTCACTGTCTGCTATATCATTCTGTTCTTTTAGCATCAAGCTGAGTGGAGAGGAGGGTGACATGCTACTGGATTATTCAAAGAACATCGTTACTGAGAAGACTATGAAGCTTCTTTTTGATCTTGTAAGTCATTGATATACTAAGGGATCAAGGTAATTAACTACAGTAGTATTGCTGCTCTTGCAGTTACCCCCTTCTTCTATGAATCATCAATTAAATGAAGGCCATCTTCCTTCAATAATCATGGAGTACGGTAATGTAGGGATGGCATAGAAAAAAATGGCCACCGCATTAAATGCGTACAAAATGATAAGTTCAATAGCCTGCTATACACATAATGTAAGAACTTATGAGCTGTACCTGTCACTCTCGGGTGTTTTCATATCCAAAAAGACTGATACCAATGCTAGAAAGCGTCGGTGAAGTACGAAATCAGCGGGCCAATAATCTCCACATTGTACTTTTGAGCTTTCTTGTTCAGGCAGCCTAGCACAGTAATTACTGAAGGGATAACAATGATTCAAATACGAAGTAGCGGCAATTTCTGCAGGATATTGCACTCATACCAGAGCGCTTTTAAAGAACTCGTAGTTTTTGGCAGTGATTTACTAGTGCTCTCGAGTGAACGCTAGCTGTTCCACGCCATTTTCATTGATAATCATTAATAACGTAACCGGAAGCTTATAAAACTAAGCATGTGTTTGAATTGCCTGCATGCATTGGACCACTTCTGCCATGACTTGGAGTGCGCTTCATCATAGCAGTGTGTTGCTGTATGGCAATATTATTATGTTAGTGTAAGCTAAATGAACATAGAGATACAAATGCTAGACTAGACTAACCTCGATGATGTGCATTAAATAGAGTCAGTACCCGCCTCGCTCTCAGTGCTGTGAACTCCTGCAACCTACAATCCTTGCCCGCATTGCTTTGCAGTTGTATGTGGTCTCTTTTGAACTATCCCTGCATAACACTCCACAATTATGTTCTGTTGCATAATTATAAATTATACATGGCAGTATAATAGTCTACATAGTTAGCTACAAGCTGGAACTACACAACCACAACCTGCATGAAATAAGAAACACATGCTGCCATTCAGAGTGTGCATGCACTACAAAGATGGATGATTCTGCTGGAGTCCTGCTATTGGCAGTCGGCTCTGAAAAAAGACCACATCACTACTGACAATCTAATTTTCTCCCTCCCCCCCCCCCAAAAAAACAGCTGAAACAAGTCACATAAAAAGCCTTTTAAAAAAATGAAGAAGCATGTAGGGATGGAATCAGTAACCAAACAAGGTAGGAACGACACCATAATACTTTTACGGATTGCCGTCCCTACATCTTTTGCCATTTTTCCAACCACACGCATACCACAATCTCCTTCATGCCACAACAGCCATATCCATGCACAGCCAATAAAATGATTGCAGCACTTCACAACACCTCACACTAAAACTGCCGCACATAGACTCAATATTGCTCAGCCTACATCTTCACACACATCATGTTCAGTAGCACTGAGTGATTGCAGCTGCCCGCAACAGACCTTTGTCTCCCTCATGTTATACGTGCATGCTACAGAAATTAAGAAATGTAGCGCTAAAGCTACGTACCACTTATGAAACATTCCAACTTCTCCCCTACTTGTACAATTCCAACAACGTAATTAACTCACTTTGTGATTAGCTATAGCTATACCAAAGCGTATATTTTTTTTAAATGCCACAGGATGTAATTGTATTAAACTAACCTCCTATTATCCAATATAATAAGCATCACGAGGCATGGTTGGAAAAATGGCAAAAGATGTAGGGACGGCAATCCGTAAAAGTATTATGCTGTCGTTCCTACCTTGTTTGGTTACTTTTTTGAGATTCCATCCCTACATGCTTCTTCACTTTTGCTTTTTTGTGACTTTTACTAAAGAGGTCTAGTTTGTGGAGAGGGACAGTGGCACGGAGGAAAGCTCCAATGACTTTTGCGTGAAACACTTGCTGATATGTTGAAAGCCTTTCTCCATTTGATGTAATGTTCACAGTCATCAATATCTCAACAATTTCCTGCTCCTTTGCAGCACTTTGTTTAAGCACTACTTCTTGGCATGCCAGTTACGGGTGCCATTTGTGCTGGTGTAATTTTGACATTAAGAATGCCGTATTCACTAAATTCAGAGATGAATCTTGTCAACTTTACTGAAGCGGTGCCATTTTGGCTGACATTAAAAAATGCAGTATTTAGTAAATCAAAAGATAGATTTACTAAATTCAGAGATGAGTTTAGTAAATCCAGAGACGGATTTACTAATTTCAGAGATGGATAATCAGCAACCCTATTTACTGAAGTGGTTGTCATGGTGGATGAAACATCTCTCCTTTACTGAAAGCAGATTTTGAATGTTCAACCGTCCAACTTCATGATTTACTAAATCTGAATGCTGATTTACTGCAGCTAACGAACATTGTGGATTTGCTATATTAGCCAGGTAACTGGATATATATGCATAATCAACGTGATCATATGTAAATTTTGTTTAGCTATGTGGCATACGTACGCACTGACATATGCCACGTATTGACATACTGTATAGCGGGAAAATTTGGCGAGGACTTTAATTTGCCGATTTGGCGAATTGTAAAAAAATTGCCAAATTAAATTCTCACCAATAATAAAGTAATGCATACCACCCACGCGCACGAGCGTATATATTATCTACGATACACGTACGTCTGAAGCGGTACTATTATCATGGCGCTGTACAAGTATTTCAAGAGAGGACCTGTACTTCCCACTCTACGGACGTGTGGTGAACAAGCAAACACGGAGGTTCTTAGAGAATCATCGAGAGAGCCGACCGAAAATAAAGCTGTCACGCCTCGAGGCAAGTACAATAGCTACATGCAGAAAGGGCACGGGTAGGGAAGTACGCCGCTGAGAACGATTCGACCAAGGCAGCTAGGTACTTCTCAAAGCTTCTAGATAGCCAAATCGTCAGCGAGAAGGCTTACGTACGTCGTTGCATTCGCTAAAGCACAATTAGTACGTCATAAGTTACAGCAGTTAAAATCGGCAAATTTAAATTTCGCCAATATTAAAACCTAGCCGTTTTCAGCCATTTCGGCAAATTTAATGCTCGCCAAATTTTCCCGCTATACGGTATGCACGTATAGCTATGTGTGTAAAATATGGCGTAATGTAGACTTTAAAAATGACATATTTAGTAAATCCAGAGACAAATTTACTAAAGTGGTGCCTTTTTGGTATAGTTTCCCATTAAAAATGCTATATTTATATTTATGTAAATCCAGAGACAGATTTGCTAAATTCAGAGATGGGTTTAATAAATCCCGAGACGAATTTACTAAATTTAGAGATAGATTTAATAATTCAGCAACATTATTTACTAAAGTGGTTATTATGTTTAGGGGAGATGAAACATTTCTTTTTTTCTAAAGTAGACAGAAATGATATACGTAGTAAAGCGTAGAATGAGATAAACTATGTATTCAGAAGCTTACAATTTACTAAACCGGATGATTGATTGAGTGGTAAGGATTGCAGCTTATGTTTGGTAGATTAAATACCAATTGACTAACAACTCAAACACTGTGGACTACTGAATTAGTTGACTGATTTACAAAACCCGTATTAACTCTACATTTAAAGCTGTATAGTCCTGGACTAAAAAAGAGTAGTCTTTTAGTGAATCAATAACTACATGTATCTGCAATCCAATGAGGCCAATTTTTCTGTCACTACCAGTCCCATCAGTACTATGGCCACTCCCATTGGTGTGAACCTGCATTGCCACCTCCATTAATTGCTGTCAGTGTTAGCATCACTGCAGTCACAACAGGGACAGGGACTGCTGGCCGCAGACACAAACCACAACAGCCCATGGACATAGAAAGTATATCCCCTTGAAGAGGATATAGACTAGGAACTAATTAGGGGCTAATCTCCGTCTTTTTCATGTTCATGACCAGAGCTTGGTGTATTTAGTTCAAAGTATGCACTAGTGACATGACAGTGCTTACTGACATCAACACCGATGGGAGAGACCATCCTATGTATGTACATGTGTATATCAATACCTATGTCAGTACATGGCGTATGTCAGGGCATACGTATGCCATGTGAATTTATATGTGATTGCATCAATCCAGCTACCTGGCTGATTTAGTAAATCTGCGATGTTTGTAAATTAGCATTCAGATTTAGTAAATCAACGAATTTATGAGTTGGATGCATTGTTCAACATTCAATCCGCTTTTAGTAACTAGAGATGTTTTAAACATGACAATTAACCACTTCGTTTGTTGATTTACTAAACCCATCTCTGAATCCGTCTCTGCATGGATTTACTAAACCCATCTCTGAATTTAGTAAATTTGTCTCTGGATTTACTAAATATGGCTTTTTTTTTTGTCAAAAACTATACCAAATGGTACCACTTTAGTAAATCCATTTCTGGTTGTACTAAATATGGCATTTAATGTCTACTATAATATTATTTTGGCACACATGTCACCTTTTTGCCAACAGAACAGTTTTCCATTGGAAACAGTTTCTACTTTGGCTTGGTGTCACAGACTTCAGCATCCCTACTCTTAACTTTCACTTCCATGAATGAACCGTAAATTAGTGGTCCACTCTCCACTTGTAAGTGTAGATCATCGAAGGCAACACAACTTATCCTGAAATAATTTTTAAAATGGGCCAGTAATAATGCTTGTTGCTCCAAAACACTATAATATTATCCTATGAAAGTAAATGAACGTAAACCATACACACAATGCCTTCAAATCACTGCTAATTGATCTGGTTCTATACAGGTACTGGCTAAAATTTTTGACCAATTGTAGCCTCTGCAGTTACTGTTAGCCAATTAGTGAACAGCTTCATTTGTGTCACAAAAGTTGCTGATAAACACGGGTGACTACGTAGCTAGGCTTAGCAAATATTAAAACAACAGCCGGAGTTTCGAATATGAGCAACGTACAGTTGTGAGTTTGCACATTTTACGCATGATCTATCCCTTTGTTCTATGCGTGTTTGTTGCATGGTTTTCCTTGCATACATGTCATACGTAGTATTAATGTTCTAATTGATTCGACTTTTCATGTTTTACCTGCATTGCATGTTTCATGCATGTCAATTTGTGCCCCATGCATGGTACACACATTTTATCGGCACTATACATGTTCCATGCACTCCATATGTATTATTTACTGGTACATCGATTTACATGCATGTTATAGGTGTGCATGCATAGAATGCGCTGGAACAATGGTACACTATTTTGAGTAGGTAGGCCTATAGTCTAATTTTCTGTGTGTCAGTGAGTAGCACTAATCCAGCAGTGCAGGGGAAAATCTTGCAATGTTGCAAGCAGTCGTGCATTCACTGAGGCTCGCCCCACATTGTAGTTTATTAGTGTCTCTGAGTCTAAATCTGAAGCTGAAAGGTACTGTTATGCCCATTATTAGTCTACAAATAGGGGTTAAATTTGTTTGACACTTGGGCGTACTGGAAGTAGTCAATTCCTGGTGGTGGACACAATGGAGTTGATATGTACAGACACGCTATATCTCAGTCAGGACTCAGTGGATTGGTGTGAAAGTTGATACAATTCCCATAACTTAAGTACCCGATTATCCCAAAATAATTATGATATTTCACTTTTGCTATGTGATATTTCACTGTTGTCAGAGAGCTATCATTGTAGGGATGGCATGGAAAAAAGAGCTGTACCTGTCATTCTCGGGTGTTTTTATAGCCAAAAAGACTGCTACCAATCATTATGTTAGAAAGCATCGCTGAAGTATAAATTTGGTGGGTTAATTTCTAAATCATCATTTGTCCTTCTTGTTGTTTCTTTCTCGTTCTTCAGAGCGGCTAGGACAGTAATGGCTGAAGGAATTACAATGATTCAAACACAAAGAAGCAGCATTTTCTGCCGGGTATAATTGCACTCATACCAGAGTGCTCTCAAAAAACTTGAAACTTTCGGCAGTGATTTACTAGCGCTCTCGAGTGTACACCATTTTCAGAGATAACCATTAATAACGCAACCGGAAACTTATAGCACTAAGCACGTATTTGGATTGCGAAGACTGTGTGTACCACTTGTGCCAGCGCTTGGAGTGCATAGCAGTGAGTAGCTATATGACATATTATTAATATTAGTATAAGCTTAATGAATCGAGAGATACATCTGTTAGACCAGACTTAGTCCTTGATGATGTGCATAAAATAGAGTCAGTACCTGCCTCGCTCTCAGTGCTGTGCACAATCCTTGCCCGCATTGCTTTGCAGTTGTTTATGGTCTCTTTCGAACTATAACTATCCTTGCTACCACAATTAAGTTCTGCTGCATAATAATAATGCATGGCAGTGTAGTCTACATACGTAGCTAGCTACAAGCTGCAGCTACGCAACCAAAACCTGCATGGAGTAAGAAATACATGCTTACATTCTGAATGTGCATGAACTACAAAGATGGTGGATGCGTCTGCTGCAGTCTTGCTGTTATCAGTTGGCTCTGAAAAAAATAACATCACTGAACAATTCTAATATCTGATTTGCACCAACACATCTCTGCAAAGAAACACTTCTTCCCCCCTCCCCCCCCCCAAAAAAAGTAGCAGAAACAAGTCACAAAAAAACATTTTAAAAATGAAGAAGCATGTAGGGATGGAATCTCAAAAAAGGAACCAAACAAGGTAGGAACGACACCACAATTGACGTCCGTACATCTTTTGCCATTTTCCCTACCACACACATACCGCTATCTCCTACATGCCACACCAGCCATATCCACAACCAATAAATAATTGCGGCACTCCTTAACACACAACCTCACACCATAACTGTCGTAGCAACATGTACGTAGACACAATCCTGTTCAACCCACATCTTCACACACGCAATGCACATCATCTTTAGCAGCACTAAGTGATTGCAGCTGCTCGTGACAGACCTTTATCTCCCCAATGCTAGCTATACATACGTACTACAGAATTAAAAACTCGGACACTAAAGCTACCACTTATGAAATATTCAGACTCCTTCCCCTACTTGTTCAATTCCAACAGCATAATTTAACTCAATTGTGATTATATACCAAAGCATGCATTTTAGAAAAATGCTACAGTTTGTAATTGTGTTAAACTAGCCTCCTGTTATCCCACATAACAAGCATCACAAAGTATGGTTAGAAAAATGGCAAAAGATGTAGGGACGGCAATCCATAAAAGTATTGTGGTGTCGTTCCTACCTTGTTTGGTTACTTTTTTGAGATTCCATCCCTACATGCTTCTTCATTTTTTAAATGTTTTTTTGTGACTTAAGATTAATGTGATAGCATGGCTTGGAGTGAAATACCATGCTATTACATGTACGTACCAATTATGCCGGACATTTTGCTGGCATAATTGCTGCATCCCTAGATTAATTGTATAAACAATGATAACTCACTTTATATACTTGCATATTTGATAGTGGAGTGATGATTTTTGGATGTTTTGATTTTTAGGCCAAGGATCGTGGTGTGGAGGAAATGAGAGACAAGATGTTTTCTGGAGAGAAGATCAATTTCACTGAGGTACGCAATGCACATGGTTTACCTGTTAAAAGTTAGATAAGGCTATTATTCTGAATGAGTATATACTGCTGCACAATAGAGGAAGTAATAGGAGTGCACCGTCATAAGGGAAGAACAGAATCTGTAGCACTGCATGTCTCAATGAAATCCAACATCATGTCGCTTCCCATGCAACCACTATTTGGTACGTATTTTTGTTAGCGCACACGGTATTGTAGTCTCACTTTATTGTGCAATTATGTCAAAATGTCTGCCACTTTTTCAGAAATCTTTTTCGGGAGCACACAGTGACAATATTCCTAGATGTAGTATCAACGATGTGTATATTTTTTGAGCAGATGAACTTTCTTGATCATAGGATCGTGCAGTTCTGCACATTGCTCTCAGGAATCGTTCTAACCGGCCAATCATGGTGGATGGCAAGAATGTGAGTGTTTCCATTGTACGTATACATGTACATATAACCCCAACTTTTACTGTGTGTGTGTGTGCGTGTGTGTGTCTGTGTGTTGTATGGCCTGTTACTAGGAATTATGACTGTCTTGTATTCTGATGTGAACTAGTCATATGTACGTAGGTGCACTACACGATACGTAGATGTTTTATTATAGTTACCCATTGCTTGTAGCTAATGTCTATCTCAACTTACGATTATGCCATAGTAACCAATATCATACATATAGTTTTGGTCACCGCCCGCATGTAAAATTGGTTCCACTTTACGCTTTTTAATATTTGTTCAAAGGTCACTGCACACAATGTAGCCCCGCCCATATGTTGCAAATGCGCAATGGGCAAAACAAGGATAGTAAGTGTAGCAATCAATTATGCATGCAACTGTATCACAGTATGTATTGCAGAAGCATATACAAGCAGCAAGTCAATTGCCAATCTAAAAGCCCCACTGAAAGCTTTGCAGTGCAAAGTGCATTCTGTGTCTGTTACATTATAGGTGCTGTTAGTTTATCATAAATGGGAGCATATGTAGATACAGCTAATAACGCTCATCTACCCCACACAACCAGACCATCTAAACACCATTAATACCTTTCTCCTCCCCACAAAAAAAAAAACAGAAACAAGTAACAAAAAAACATTTAAAAAAATGAAAGAACATATAGGGATGGAATCCCCAAAAAGCAACCAAACAAGGTAGGAATGGTACCACAATACCCTTACGGATTGTCATCCCTATATCTTTTGCCGTTTTTGCAACTAGTTCCGAGCAAAACGAAGCTATACTCCAGTTTGATTGACCTTTTTTCGTCGTAACCTGTTCCAGCCAGTTCTCCTGGTATAGCCTATTAACCCTCTGAGCGTGGTGAGCGTATATATACGCTCTACGTTAGTCAATCGTCATCGCGGCGAGCGTATATATACGCTCATACTGGTATTCATAGCTTACAGGATGCTGACATGGCTAACAAGCTTTCAAGGAAGCCCCTAATAATCCCTACTGACATTAGCAACGTCAGCATTCGATCTGAAGCTCCACCTACCGATCGAGAGAATCTAAGCGCTTACTTTTTGTGGTACTGTTTTTACACTGGCAGCTTAGGCAAGCTTTCTAGCACCAGGAACGCAGTTAGTAGCGCTCGAAAAGCCTATTATAGGCTTGAGGCATCAATCCAGTACCTATCTACCCCAGTAACTCACCAGCTAGAGGGCAGACATCGACGGCTCAAGAACAGGAAGAGTATGAAGGTTAGCGCTCGAGTTTAGCTTAGCCTAACGGTATAGTCAGGGCGCAATGACGCCCTTAGCACACAATTTAACGACAGCTTGACAGTTCCTAGCCTCCAAAGTTGCCGTTCACCAAGTAAACTAGCTAGCAGCCATAGAAAACTTCGAGTTCATGTACCTTGGTCATAATTAATTACAGCTTCCGCGTGGACAAATGGAATTTAATTTCCACATCCGCGCCCTAAGGGTTAAACACACAGCGAACACTTACCTTCGCTATAAACTGTGACTCCTAACGGGGAGACTTGAAAGTGATCGCTATCACAGTAAGCTTGCTTTGGCCTCTGGTCTTCTAAGCACATAATAGCAAGTAGCCATTTTGTTTTGTGGGTGTGTGTTTGACCTTTTTCATTTATGGGTGGGTGCTATGGGCGTGCCACCTGCATGCCATGTGCCACACCCAGCAATTCTCGCGAAGCAAGGACATCCCTGCACATTGTGTATCACTAGTATACGTAATTGCTAGTTACATGGGACGACAGGATGTTAGATTGTGGTGTAGATGATTAGGTTTTTTTGAACGTACTTTGGTATAATAGAGTTTGGAAATGTGTTCCGTACTAACTGTTGGTGAGGTGAAAGGGTGTTGTTGCAGGTGGAAGAGTGTAGTTGTCATTGTAGGTGTGGATTGTGGTGTAGAATGTGGGGTAAGTGGTACATGTATGTAGTCTAGCGTACGAGTGTGTATTGCTGCATGTGGAGGATAACTTGTAGTGTGAGGGGGTGATGTGTGTTGCATTGTGAAGTGCTGCAATTGCCATGCACATTCTATTGGCTGTGGATATGGCTGGTGTGGCATGGCAGGGATTGGTCTGTGTGCGTGTGTGTGTGTGTGTGTGTGTGTGTTGAGGTTGGAAAAATGGCAAAAGATATAGGGATGACAATCCGTAAGGGTATTGTGGTACCATTCCTACCTTGTTTGGTTGCTTTTTGGGGATTCCATCCCTATATGTTCTTTCATTTTTTTTAATGTTTTTTTGTTACTTTATAATATAGGGATGGCTCCAAAAAAAATGGCTGCCCCATTGTATGTGTACAGAGTGATATGTTCAAAACTCTGCCCTAGATTTAGTCATAAGTTTTTGTGGACCATACCTGTCATTCTCCAGTGTTTTCATCAGTAACAAGACTCTGAGCGTTGCTGGAGAGCACCGCTGAAGCACCACATCGGCAAGTCGCTAAGCTGGCAAATCGTCTATTTTCTTTCTCAGTCAGGTTCTTCAGCAAGGGTACCGCGATATTGACTGAAGCAATTACATTGATTCAAACGCAAAGAAGCGGTATTACTCCCAGGGTACTGCACCCACACCATAGCGTTCTGAAACAAATCAAACTGTTCGGCATTGATTCTCAAGTGCTCGAGGCTAGTACTGACCACTAAGCGCCGTTCTGTTCCGTTCCGTTCTGCGTAACGGTGGTTACGCCTACACCGGAAACGCAGTCTTGTGCACGAGCTGTTCTGCTTAGGCAATTATAATACCCGGTACTTGGAGTGCGCTTTATGACGGACCCAAAGTGAATTGCTGTAGCTACGTTATCATAGTAAGAACACTGATACAACTGCTAGACCACTATAGACCATGCTAACCTCATGATGTGCATTAAATGGAGTCGGTACCGCCACTGCTGTACACTCCTATGACCATCCTCGCCCTCATTACCTTCAGTTGTTTGTAGTGGACCTTGAACCATAGCTGTCCCTGCTAACACTAGAATTATTATATATTGTCTACAGTTTAGCTACCATATCGGGGGTCAATAGCTCTATATCCCCCCCCCCCCCCCCCCCCCCCCCCCCCACCACAAAAATATATTGTGTACTGTTTAGCTATCAACTGAGCATATCACTTGAGTTTCTCATACATGCGTATCGGGTTCCAATAGCTCTATATCCCTGCCCCCCCCCCTCCCAGAAAAACAACAGAAACAAACGAACGACACCACAGTACCTTTACGGACTCCCATCCCTATATCTTTTGACATTTTTCCAACTACACGCACACCACAATCCCCTAAATGCCCCCACACTAGCCATATTCACAGCCAATAAATGATTGCATGTACAATACATGTGACCTCGCGCAATAACTCGTCATACACAGCAGCATATACTGTAGGTAGACTCAATATATGTATGCTGCCCACTGCACATCCTTCTCCACTGCACCCCATTTGTACAATGACATCTTGCCTGTAACAACACACTATTATCTTCAACCCACAGCATAATGTAATCCATTTGCAATTAAGATTATAAACATACAAGAGCGCTTTCAAAAAAACTGCCACAGGATGTACATATCACGATCTAACAACCTGTTATTTCATGTAACAAGCTGATTGGAAAAATGTCTAAAGATATAGGGATGGGAGTCCGTAAAGGTACTGTGGTGTCGTTCGTTCCTACCTTGTTTGGTTGCTTTTTGGGGATTCCATCCCTATATGTCTCTTCATTTTTTAAATGTTTTTTTTGTGACTTGTGTATTAAAGGATGACTATAAAAAAAACCTGGCCTTCAAAATTAGATCTCTAAGCTGTATCATGTGTAGTTATTCCTGGGAAGCATGCCTGCAGACCTTTTCCTAACATCATCACACTCCGGGTTGCACACGGGATGCGGGCTGGGGTAGCCCCCGATGCACACGGGGCCGACCATTTTCGCGAGTCAGCTAGTCGCGAGAATAATAGCTGAACAGGTAAGTAGTAATTCTGGAGCAGCTACGAAAAACGACTGCCATCCAGGTGAATTATGTCTGTACCTACAAGATTTTCCGAGAATCAGCCACGGATACCACGAGAGAGCAGACAGAGGGGCTGTAGTGCTTCAAACTCGCGTTCGCATTGCTCAATCGTGCTGTCCATCTCCAGCGCTCATATCTCTACTTACACAATGGGTACACAAACTCTACTAACCTGGGTGCTGTAGTAGGCCTTCTTTGGTAAAACTATGTGGTAGACTTGTCCAACTCTCTGATTCTTGGTGCGCTACAAGTTCGAAGACGGCATCCATGTAACTGCCAGAGACGCCATTTTGAACACGTACCGTTGCCCGGGCGCTCCCCGGGGGAGGGGACGGACAAATAGATATATATATATATATAAACGCTAGCTGAGATTCTGAGCCCGTATGTCACAATTATAGGCCTCGCTGCACGCGGCAATTACTATGACCTTAGGATGCTGATTCACTATTATTTTCAGTCAGGAATAATTGCAGTGGAGATTTATCATAAGCTGGTTTAGTAGTCCTCTTGAGAGCCCCAGGACACTATATGAAGCAACATTTTTATATACTCAGGTAATGCTAGATGTGAACGGTGTACTGGCCCAAATGAGGAGATTCACTGAGGTCAGTGTGTTTGTCTGTGTGCGTACCTCTATTTGTTCAGGATAGCTGTATAAGTATAGGTAGGAGCCCATGAACACAGTGAACGGGGTTCATGGGCTCCCAGTATAGGATAGATCACTGCATAGCCGTACATACATGTATACCACAAATGTATGCATGTGAGTGCCGTATTTCCTCAATCAGACGTTGTGGCTACTAATTATTTCATCACACAATTTTCTACGACCACTATTCAAGGTGGTGTCTATTAAAATTGGACTCTGTTTGCTATCTACAAAGTGATGCACAAAAGGCACATTGAATCCATTCCTTTGATTGCCCTTCATGCCTCAAAGTGATCGCAAAGCCACCACAAGGTACATTGCTGGCCTTTTTCCAGAAGGATATCGAAAATATGGGTTCACAGGTAGCCTTAGTCGGGCTCCGATCCCTTCACAGATGTCGTAGAAGACAAAGATGACCTTGGATAACTACATATTCTTGTCTGCAGCTACAATAGTTTGCTGACCTGAGCCTTGTTCATATTGTACTCGAGTACTAGGCAGGGCCACTATTTAAGGGCGGTGGCTATTTTGTTCAATACATCAGAAGGTGCGGCTACAATTTGCGGGTGACGACTAATAAATGGCGATGTCTGATTGATGAAACACAGTAATTTTGTCATTTTTACTAATTTCTGTGAATATTATTTATGCATTTTGTATATGCATGTGACCAGATTTGCAAAAACCCGGCAATTCCCACATTTTTACAGATTTTTTTTTCAAGCTTTCTTATCTCAACAACCATTAGAGAGATATGAATTTTCTTTTTCTTTTTCTTTTTTCTCTTCTGTTAGTTGTTTTCCTTTTTTTCGGCTGTGTACCGTTTCCTTTTCTCTGCTAGCTGTCTGGCAGTCAGCTAGCATGACGGGTTTGGCCTAGGGTGGGGTCACCCCCCAAGGGTCTGGAACCAGGGATGGCCAGGAAATGTAAAAAAGGGCCTATCCAGGGCTAGGGGTGGTTGGGATAGGGGTGTGCTGGTACGCCAACCCAACTACCCATCCCACAATGCAGGCGGGCATGCCTAATCAGGAGCTGTTCGCCCAGGAGATGCTAGGTTAAATATATACTAAGGCATCTATCACAGAAACGGAGAGAGCTGCAGATTTCTGGTGTGGAATTCCTTCAGTTGAAGGTTGATACTTGTACTGTACCAAGAATCATCACAGTGACAAATGAAACTGGAAATCTGCAGCTCTTACCGAGTGGAGAATGCTAACCGCAATAGCACGAGGCAGGTAACTCAGTTGCGCATGTGCATCCCTAAAGCTGGCAGACCCTCCCCTTTCACCGCCTACTGACACACACCCCAGTCTCGCATGTTAACTTGGTTTAACTCCATTAAACCTTATTTCATGCATGTGTAATGGCAGCTTGAAGTACTTCTTGTGACAGTATGTTTATGGTTATATATTTTTCACATGTACCATGCAGTCAGTACGCAATGGAGAGTGGAAAGGTATGTCGTATAACTAGGCCAGATCACGACATTGTGGGAGTAGCATAAGTTAGCGTATGCCGCATGAACTTGGGGGTATCATGGACCTGGGAGTAGCAGAAATGTGGGTCTATAATCTATAAGCAACACAAGCATGCAAATACAATGTCATTGTTTACTTACGTAATTAATGCCCACAGAATGACTACCTACATCTGCAGCTATATCAGAAGCATGTCATGTTTACAGTTCTTCTCTGCTCACAGCAGCTTGCTCCTGATGATCTTGTTACAGTAACATTGTGTGTAGTAGCAATTAATGACGAGATTCTCTTTTCATTGAATGTAGGCTATCGTGGGGATCGCATCACTGATGTTGTGAATATTGGCATTGGAGGCTCTGATTTGGTTAGTGGCTATTTTTATTCTTTCTTGTACTGCCAAGTAAGAGCAAGGCAGTTGAGATTGAGCCAGCCATAGTTAGAACATAATATGCAGGGGTACATTTTCTCACATGATTAACTATAGGTTATATACCTACCAAATGTGATTATAAGACCCGTTGCATCGTGCGGTACAGCTTCATTAAAGTTTTTCCATGGATATAAAGGTCTAGCTCACATCCCACTTGAAAGGCATACAACTAGCTTATACCATACTAACTTAAGTCATTCTGACCAATCGGCGTGCAGTATTCGGATGCAATAACAGGTCGTATATCCCGTTTCTAGCTAGCAACCATGCATGTTGCAATGCAGCAGACCAATCGAATTCACAGAGCACCGGATAGGAATTTTGGCATTTGATTCCATTCCATATGCTCAAGAAGCTGTGGTAGGGTAAGCCCTAGGCAGGCCAGATGGCAGTTTTTGCTTGTAGATTTCTGGAGGATTACTGCAAGAAGCTATTATTCTCCATTTATGGTGAGTCTATGTAGCCACGCTGCTAGCCTACCGTTTTGTCCAAAATGGCTCTAGTTTTGTGCTAGACAGTAGGCACTAGCCGTCTTTCATGCTTGCTAGCTTTACTAGGAATGTTTTGCCGTATATTAGAGCCTTTATCTCAATGCCAGCTGGCCATTTTATCGTATTGTGCTGTGATAGTGGCGATTTTCACGCTTCTATCAAGTTAGCACTGAGTCAGTACTGAGTACAGCTAGGGGCAATGAGCCAGTCATCACTGTGGATATATGACGGGATATGAAGAATTCTTGCTGGGAATGCTCACTAGGTAGCTATTAAGGGGGCGGAGTTTCAAAAAAAACACACTCAAATGCAGTGATTGTTCCTGGAGAGGTTTGCAGAGTTGAAGTTTAGTAGTTCACACAAGGATTCTTTATACGTACCTCGATATTCATCTGTTGTACAGTGCCAATTTGCTTACAGCTCCCTTCTTTCTTTTGGCTGTACTGTCGACTACTGCTGCAGTGCAGATGGGTACCGCCCGCCATTGCACCCCGGCCTACAGTGTTGTACATGGACAATTACGATTGGTAGCTAGAGTGCAATAATAGCACTTCCTGAACGCTAAAAGCTCAAAATTTTTCCACACTTCGCATGGAAATTCAGGTGCTTCACAGTTTCTGCCTCCTCAGTCTAAAAATTCTAGTTCTGCCCCTGTTTCCTTACATAATATTAAGGTATACAGGATGACTGTATGGGTATGCATAAGTGGTTGATGAGTGCTGCAAACATCTGACTGAGCCGGAGGACGTTGGACATGATCATGTATAGGCAGCGCGCTTATGGAATTATATGGATTCTCTACGGAGCTGCCCATAGAAAGTAACTTTGAGTAAATTTTGCATTCAGTGACCAAGAAATACATATTGCTGGAATCCGCTTCTGAAATACTTTCAAAAATGCAAGTCAACCCCGTTCAGCCCCTGGGTCGTTGAGGTGCTATGGTCCTTGAAGTACCTACCAGTTGGCAAAGCGGGAGTGCCTACATTGAGATTGATTGACAAATGACAAGGTCTGTGCCAATTAACTATCTTACATCTGTCTACATGCTTTTGCAGCTTATAATGATCTCAAGTTACGTACCTGTTTGTGAGTATAGCTTTCAAGTCGTTACCATAGCTGTGATGTCACGATACAATACACCATAGAATCTTGAAGAATCATTAAGAGGCTACTAAATGATAGGTCGTTGAGGTGCTTAGTACGTAACACTTTATTGACGGCTACCTAGCTTTAGGCACTACTTTTTAGCTACTCTGTGGGCAAATGACATTCTGGTATTCAATGCGGAATGTGATAAATGACATGTGACTATAGGCTCGCTAATGAGTGTGTGTCCAACCACCTCTGCGACTGAGCCATTCATGGTGGAGGTTTTATTTCGGGTGGAGTGTTGTCCACTGTAGGTGTGTCTTAATTTCCTCGGCATTTTTTGCAGAGGCAGCTGTAAGATGCCACATCCTGTTCTATGGAAGGCCTTTTGATGCCCGAACAGCATCACTGCGATCGATGCCCCAGTTTGTCTCCTGATCAGCTATTTGTCAACTCCACTCTGAAACAGTGTGGTGGCACAAGTGACCTTGCCACTGTTGTTGCTGTACGTTCCTTCTCACAGAAGCGCTTCACAATAGAAAACAGCATGTTACGTCCCAGGGCTTGCTTGAAGAACTTAGGGGGAGTGGAATTTTTAACAGGTCATTGATAGAATGGACCAGATCATGGAATCAGGGGCAGGTATTCTGAGAAATGGTTGACAGCACAGTGGGGTCCTAGCTTGGGGTTGCTGTACACGCAAAGATCAGTGTTCTGAAGTTTTTGGTGCAACAAACGCCCTTGATAGTTTATGTTATTCTACCTCCAAGTTTCAATGTTTGTCACCTCCACAAAGTCCAAAACACTAATGTAGCATTAGGAAGACTCTGCTGTCTCAATACTGAAGATGCCTTGTTCTCACAAGGAGTCTTATTGCATGGATGTCGATGGTTGCACCTGCTTCTTGAATGTACCAATTCCAGAGGCAATGAGCTTCTGCATTCGACCATCGAGCACTCGGCATGTTCGAACAAAATCAAGGTTCTTCTGTTCGAGAATCCCCAACTCTGGCCTTCCATTCTCCTTGAGTTGCTGCTGTATCCCTGCCACTACCTGTTACAGCAAATCTGGTGGATAGGGAGAGTCACCCTGCTTGTTCACTTTCATGATGAACTCCACTGCTGTGATCTTTGGCACTAAGAATTTTCGATAGTCTCAGAAACTTCCCTGTGCTCGCTCCATGTTCTCCACACACCCATACGCCAGTTTGTGTTGTTGTTTTTTTGTATTTTCAGGTATGTGTTGATCAATTAGCTTGCAGATTCGTTTATCTTGAACCGGAGAATGGAATCAGTACGACTTATCCCTTTTGGTTAGGCAGAACTACTCAGTATCGTTAGGGTCTGGACTCTCCATGGTGGTAGATCCTACCCTTAGCTAGCTAGCTATTAGCAGCTACCAGAACTGACCTTTTGGTTTCTTAATTTGGCATGAGGTTGCGAAGTGTTTTATAGGTTTCTACACTTTCTGTGAATCTGATTGGTTTTCTGCTTGCAACACGGTTGCTAGCTAGGAACGGGATATGAACTGTTTAGTGTGTAGGGAAATAAGTATAGGTTATATCCCTGCCATGTGGGCTATAATTCCCATTATACTATACCTAAGTCATTCTGACCAATCAGATTTCAGCATTACAGATATATAACGCATCATACCTACTGCGGGGAAAACAATGTGGGATAGCACGGTAAGCTACTGGTCTTCGTCTGTAGCTAGTTTTGTTGCGTTTCTGTGTGTTTGTACGTGTAGCCGCACTGCCTGCCTACCGTTTTTGCCAAAATGGTGCTAGGTTCGGGCTAGATGGGTAGCTACCATGGCTATTAGCTGTTGTTCATGTTTGTTGCAATTGCTGGGAGTGTTTCGTCACTTGTAGCTAGTTGTGAAACTTGCTAGCTACCCAGTTTATTTCATTGTGATGAACAGCACCTTTTGAACCTTCTGGCAAGCTGTAGCTTGCCCTGCAGTTCTTGATGCTTTGGCAACTCTCGTCGAATGACTTAGGCATAGTACAAAACTTGATAGATCACTGCGTAGTGGGATGTATGGCCTGTTATCTACCTTGTGAGAAATTATTTCCCTTCGGAAGTACATCATACATCCCACTATGCAGTGATCTACGTATCCTATACTTGTATCCTGCAGGAAAGCTTAAGTGAAGCCGAGGAAGTGCCAAAGGCAAAGCCCCGAGGTACTTCTGAGGTTTTGTGAAAGCTTTCCCAGGAGATATATAAGGGTCTTACAACCCGCTTGGCAGGATACAACCAACTTTACCATGTCTAAGTCATTCCGACGAGAGTTGCAAGGTCTGTTAGTAACAAATGCAATTACTTCTCGAAATGGGCCGAAGCAGCTACACATCACGTTGCAGAGTTACTATACAAGATGATGAGTTGGCTGCCCTGAGACATTCGTATCTGATCAAGGTCAGGAATTTAACAATAGCTTGGTAAGTAGACTAGAGTTTCTTACTGGCTTCAAGCACAATGCCACAAGTGCTTATCATCCACAATCGATTGGCCTTGATGAATGCCTCAAGCAGACTCTGAAAGCTCAGCTTCAGAAAACAGTCAACAAAAACCAAGACAATTGGAATGTCCTTCTTGAAAGTATACTCTTTGCTTTTCATACAAGTTGTCAAGTTTCAACAAAATGCACTCCATTCATTGCTGATGTTCAATCGTGAACCTCGACTTCCAATTGATGTGATGCACATAAAGCAACCGCAAGGCGAATAAGAAGAGCTGTGAGGAGAAAGCGCTATCACCATTTCCAAGATCGAAAAAGCAAGTTTAAAGAAACGATCGCGAACCTTCGAACATTATCATCCCAGTATACTGCCTCTGTGGTAGGCCTGCCTCCTTTCAGGAGATGATCCAGTGTGATACCTGTGATGCGTGGTTCCACTTTGAGTGTGGGGGCATACAAAGTGCTAGTAGCTCTAGACGATGATTGTATGGTTCTGTTCTGATTGTAGTTTATTTTATGCTTCACCTTCACGGAGGCTGTATATATGTATGTAATGTTTGTCTGATTTGAACTATAGGGGCCATTCATGGTGACTGAGGCACTCAAACCTTATGGCAAGAGTGGACCTGTAAATGTTCACTTTGTCTCTAACATCGATGGTACTCACATTGCCAAGACGCTGGAGAATCTCAAACCTAACACAACTCTCTTCATTGTTGCCTCAAAGGTAGGTTGCCTTAATTGCAGGGGTGGGAGAGCTACGTATTATACATTTAATAGGCCCTATCTTTGGGGTATGTGTAGTTAAAGAAATTAATTTTCATATCTAATAAGACTGAGACAGTCTCTACAGTATCGGAAATCCAGAAAAAGTGGCAACTTAGTAATTTTGTATTGCACTTCAAGTTAGCTGCGAGAACTTGACCGAAACAGAAGTAAATGTATCTATAGCCTTGTTCCCTGTCTCCACTCTCAGCTAGGGAGCCTGGTCAAATTTATCACATGAAGTGTGTCGTATCTGCAGGAAGTGTGTGTGGTTTTGTGGAATGCTGTGATCTTGCCGCACTACAAATGAACTGTAGTGAATGGTTCTTTCACTCTTAAAGAAGCTTAAACGAAATCTTTAGGGATGACTACCTTAAGCGATAACCCCCTCAAAATGTGAACTTTCGTCTTTTTCTCCGGTGTTGACTGATTGAGGGAAACAATACTAGAATCCAAAGCTACCTTGCCCTGATTGTTTGCTATATCCAAAGTTTGAACTCTCTCGGAGTTAAGATGTAGATTTTAGGACCTTAAGCAATTTCTTCAAATCAGGTGCCTTGTGGAAGCCATAGAATCCTTAGGTTTTCACTAATTACTTTCACCGCATTGTAGCAGACATATGTAGGTACTTATAATCCACTTTTGAGACCTTAACTCCAAGCCATGTAGGGGGTAGAGCAATTTTTCCAAAAATCTACTCTCTAGGCTTGGAGCACTGAAAGTAATCGTAGCCAAGCACGTGCTTTGCATGCAACAGGCTGGTAAAAAGTGGGGGGTGAGGACAAGGTTATACATGTAGTTAAACGTATTTTTTTCCATTCCTTAGACATTCACTACTCTGGAGACTATCACCAATGCCAAATCGGCAAAGCAATGGCTGCTTGCTACTGCAAAAGATGTAAGGCTTATGTAGCTGGTTGTAGTTATAAAGATGTGACTGTACATGTGTTAGTCATATAATACACCAAAGAATGGGGTTTGAGGTACCATGTAATTAAATTCAGGGTAGCTGTATACATGCCCACTGCTTTCTGAGAAACTTTGTTAGTAGTGTCACTGCAAGGTGCTAGACAGCTGTTTTTGTCACTTTAAAGTACGTACACCTTACTTTTAATGAGGATGACAGTACCCCTTTGTCAGTAGGTCTTTAGGTATTGTTGGGATTCATCAGCATATGCTAGAAGTCACAAAAAGCATTTAAAAAATGAAAAGACATAGGGATGGAATCCGCATCCCAACAAGGTAGGAATGACACCACAATACTTTTATGGATTCCCATCTCACTGAATATTAGATTGTGATGTGTACATCCTGTGGTGTTTTTTGAAATCACTTCTGTGTTTAAATAATATTGGTCGAAGACAGTATTTCAAAGTGTGTTGTTACAGTTAGGATGTTGCTGTGTGAGTAAGTGGGGTTGATGTGTGCGGAAGGATGTGGGGTTAACAGTATACCGTAGAATCGGGATAGTAGGCACCGGTGCTTACTTTCGAAATTAGCGGCAGGAATGGGTGCTAACATTCGAGGGGTGCCTACTTTAATGGGGTGCTTACAATCGCGTGAATATATGGCGTAGCGCTGTGGCTGCCTTTTATACTACAGGTACGACCATTACACTTGTGGGTTTGGCTCTTGGAAAGATATTCATTTCTAGATTGGCTCATTACAATGCAATGAATACCTAACAGGCATGCGATGCACAGCTGGCAAGAAGCACTACAACTACTGTGAAGAAGGCGGTGCTGCAACAATGTTGTATGCATAGTTTTCATGAATTTTATTATACCATTGACCTTACTCATCAATCGTACTGTTCTGCGCACTTGCTGTTTGCTCGTGTGCTCTCCGTAGGATAGTGAAGCTTCCAGTTGTAGAAGGCAGTTTTTCCTGGTAAGTGCTGTAGTCTCTCTCTGTTGCTACACTACTTTGGCTTGGGTGCCTATTCTTGTAGGATGCTTACTTTCGTGCGGGTGCTGTCACGTAATATTTGGACCCCCGAAATATTTGTTCCCCCCAGAACGAATATTTCAACTTTCGCGTGAAATAAATGATCCCCCCTTGAAATATTTGTTCCCCCTTCCTATATGCGCGTACCGTGGAAGCCGAGAAACTCTATCTCCTAGTTCTCAGCTTATCCTATCTTCTAGCTTCTATATAGCTCCTTGCTAACCCTTCATAGCTCCTAGCTCTGGACTACCAACCGGCGAATGATTGTCGGTAGATGGCTGTGATTACGCTCGAGTGGGCGGAGCTGCTAGTTACAAGCTTCTAGCTCTTTATATTTATAGTGTGCTTGCACAATAGTTTTAGTACAGTCAATGTAGACATACATAGCTATTAAACTATGCATCAGTAGAACGCAGGAATTTAATGCAATCAAGTGGCATGAGTGGGTGGAGCTTGTAACTCCTATCTGACTACTCCTGTCTTGAAGGAAGAGGAGCTTAGTAGCTACTGTCACTATGTGAAAGCATATTGCAAGATTTAAAATCGAATAATAACGTTAAACAAAGAGCTAGCTCTCTGCTAAAACATCTATCTACACACCGGCTTTATCGAAGGACAAGAAAAAGCGCCGCGAAACGTAAGGTCCTGGGGGAACAAAAATTTCAGAGGGGGTCCATATATTTCAACACTTGCGCTGAAATATAAGTTCCGGGGGGTCCAAATATTTTGAAATATAAGGACCGGGGGGACCATTTTTGGGGGGTCCAAATTTTTCGTGACAGTGCCTATAAACGGGAGGCGGTTGTTGTAATTCAATTGGGTACTTATATTCATAGGGTGCTTACTTTCTATGGGTACTTACTATCCCGATTCTACGGTATTGAGTCTGCAGTGTACGTTGTTGCAAAGGAAGAGTTATTGTGTGAGCTTGTAAGGTCATGTTATAAAGTGCTGCGAACACTTATTAATATTGGTATGGCTGGTGTGGCATGTAGGGAATTGTAGTGTGTGTGGTTGGAAATAAGTCAAAAGATATATGGGCCTGAGATGGGAATCTGTAAAAGTATTGCGGTGTCATTCCTACCTTGTTTAGATGCTTTTTGTGGATTCCATTCCTATACAATATATGTCTTTTCATTTTTTAAATGCTTTTTGTGATTTGTTTGATTGTTTTTGAGGGGGAAAAGTATGGTAGCAGCGCTGCAGCTATATAGAGCTACTTGACAGTATACAGCTACTCAGGTGGATAATCATAGCTAAACTGTACACGTTGTTATTCACAGCTAAATTGTGGAGTGTTAGCAGGGACAATTACTATTCAAAGACCACCACAAATAACTCCAAGGTAATGTGGGCAAGGATGGTCGCAGGAGTGCACAGCAGTTTACTGACTGCATTTAATGTACATCATGGAAGTTTGTAAGGTCTACACATGCAGGTCTACACTGGTCTAGGAGTTAGATCTGTTCTTTACTATTGTGACTGAGCTATACCAACTCCATCACTGTTATAATTATAATAATCAAGTATTATAATTGTCCTAGCAAAACAGCTCGTGCTCAAGGCTGCGCTTCCGGTGTAGGCGTAACCTTTGTTATACGGAACGGAATGGAATAGAACAGCATGTAGCGTCAAGCACTCGCCTGAAGCACTTGAGAATCACTGCTGAACAGATCAATTTTGTTATGGTGTGAGTGCAATACCCTGGGAGAAATGCCGCTTCTTCGTATTTGAGTCATTGTAATCACTTCAGCCACTATTGCTGTAGCCTAGCTGAACAACAACGAGAAACAAGAACAAGTTAAACCAAAGTTGAACAATTTGCCAGTTTAGTGACTTTGTTGATGTGGTACTTCAGCATTGCTCTTTAGCAATGCTAACAGTCTTGTTACTGATGAAAACACTCAAGAATGACAGGTATAGCACATAAAGGCTTATGACTACATCTTGGGCAGAGTTTTGAATGTATCATTTTGTACACGTGCAATGCGGCGGCCATTTTTTTCCGTGCCATTCCTGTATGTGGAGTACTACCATACTCCATGATGTACATGCAGTCCATTATCATCAACAATTTTAGGGTGTGTGAAGACTTCATAATATATATGTGAGTAATAATTGGATGCCTATGCATGAGAACAGAGTAATAGATGAGCAGGTAGCGAAGCTTATTAGGGAGCTAATCAGAAGCTGTAAGCTGCAGTTTGAAGTATGTAGATATGAGCAAGGAAATAGACAGATATTAGTGAAGGACAGGGATAGAAGAGTACCGGCCTCAGAAGAGCAATTTGCAGAAAGAGTAGCAGAGAGAAGATCTATTTGCCGAAAGAGTAACAGAGTATTGGGAGAGGCTACGATAGTCAGTCACATTGTTCTAGTGGTTGATGATAAGCAAGAAACCAAAGCTGAGCCTGAGGCAGAACAGAGAATTGAGAGCATTATGAACTAGTGGTTTGGAATGAATTGGTATATGGATACTAAATCAGCAGCACCAGATAGACTTTGGAATGAATTATTAGCTTATGGAGGTACTAGGATGAAGTTACTCCAAAAAAAATGATCTTGTACAAGGAGATGAAGTACTTACCAAGGGATGACATTGGGAAGTAATATATTTATGTTGTGCACTGTAGTGCTTACACCATTGGCCAGACACCGACAGACGCAGGTGGAGCTTAAGTAATTCTGCAGAATGCATTAGCATTGGGAAGTAACATTTTCTCAAGTATACTGCAGACGTGGGTTTGGTAGATGTGCAGACCAAATTTTGTTAATTTAAGGAAAGAGACATACATACGTAGAGTAAGTAATTGATATTCAAACGTCAGCAATAATTGGACATGCTACCGCTGAATGTGTAAATTACCGAAAGTGTGTGGGGCCTTTGAGCGATACGATAGACCCTTCACACTAAGTAGTAGTGTAATTTTCAGCTATATGTGGTACAACTCATGGTGGGAAGGGGAGTTTTGCAGCGCTTTGCATAAGTAATACCAGTAGGGATCCATGGCAGAAACACAAAATTGTGTAACTTAACCATATTCTGTTTTTTGGATCTACCTTGGCTCGTGATCTGGCTCATATTTCATCATGGTTGCTTCCACACTAACGATAAATTTTTAACTGCATGTTCCTGCTTGCATTATTGATAATGAAAAGACGCAGAATCCCCCCCCCCCCTTCATTTTTCATGTGCTATACGTAATGCAGCTGAAATCACACTACTACTTGTCATCAACAAGAAGTTAGCGGCCATCTGCTCACATGCAGCAGAGAATGAAGCATTTTTGATAGTGATTGTGGGAGTGTAGAGGGCAAGCCCTATTGCAGTATTTGCAAGTGCTTCACACTCTAGCCAGAAGACAGCTGGCTGTCGTCTGACAGTACATACTATTTTCTGAACATGCTTGTCTGAATTTCAACTTTGACAGGCTATATAGCTCCAGAACCAAGCAATGGAGGAACAAAACACTTGACCTCACAGTGCGATGGGTCTTTAATATTGATTGAAGGTCCTACGCAGTTTTGGTAATTCATGCATTCGGCGCTAGGACATTCGATTATTGCTGTTGTCCAAATATTGATTTCTTCTTGTGTATCTGGTTTTATGATCACCTTTGGAGAGATGTATGGTTGAAGTTACAGAGATATGGTGTGCATGAGGAATTTGCTAGTTTAAAAATAACACCCTGCTAGTTGGTTTGTGTAGGCAGGGGGTATCTGCACCAATACTGATGGCTACATAGGAAGGCAACAGATTGGGTTTTAGCACTTTTACTAGTTTTTTTGAAGACAGAAAAATTATCTTGTGAATTTGATTACAGGAGTCTGCCGTGGCCAAGCACTTTGTGGCTTTGTCAACCAATGAGGTATGTTATGTTATATTCTCGTTGCACAGTATACATGCCATATCATTCTAAAATCCAGAGCGTACATGATAATTAAGCAGGGAAGGAAATTTCTCAGAACCGGAATGTTCTCACGTGAAAAGAGAGGCTGCGTAGGAAATGTGATCCTCACATGACTATATAGAAATTTACCAAGTCCGCCCCTAGCTCGATAGTCATCAATTGTCACCATAGTAGCAGCTAATTTATAGGTTCTCTTATTGTTGGCCTATATACCCTTCAAAAAAATAATTATTGATTTGAATGTCAAACTGGACAACAATACTGCATAAAGTGAATCTGATGTAGTTAAGTAACTATTAATAATCATAATTTCTTGCTGCAGTGTGTATTTTAGTGAACTGCTGAGGGCTAATTTTATTGGGTGGTTTTCCAAATAGCCTCATTTCCTGACTCAATGATGCAGAACGGAACAAGAGAGCCTGGTATATTTTGTGACAGAAAACAAGACGAGATATCACGTGAATGGACGGGACTATAGACAGCAGTTGCACTTTTGTCCGAGTTTGCTGGCAGTACTGGATGTTAGACAAGGCTAAAGTGAGACAACAAGCCTGAAAATACATGAAAGCTACCACCAGGGACACTGTCATGCCTAATACAGAAAAGGTTGAGTAAATGGATCAGTAATTACTGACCAGCGAGGCCAATAATTGGACCGCAGGGCTCAGAATCTCAGCTAGCAAAATTGCAGCCATGTAGTTTTGACAAGGAAGGCTCACTACAGCTCCCAAGTTAGTACCAGAGGTATAGCCTCTGTATAAGGGCTGGAGATGGCCTAGTCGGTCAGTGCCAATGCACCATTGCACCATTGCAAATGTGGGTTTCAAAATGAGTGACCACTTGCCTACAGCACGGTTTTCAAACTTTTTAAAATATGTGTATCCACTCGTATCACGTGCGCAATGAGTGTGTCATAACCATTACCACACGGCAGTAGTTTACCAGTCCAGCGGAGTTGCTGACAGTTTGTAGGCCAATGTACATTGTACATCAAGCTGACTTAATTTTGCATTACCTAGATGGCGAAAGAAGTGTAGATAGCAGTACACATACTATTGCTCAATGTTGTTACTGCATGCTAACTGGAGGCACAACGAAATTGCTGTGTCAGCACTTATTGTTGTAAATTCTGTGTAGGTTGGAACACTCACTGCCAGACATTCCCCAGTATATACCGCTTGCAGTACATGTGTAGGGGGACCCAGGAAGCTAAATCTTATAGCTACAAGTACAGCCTGTTCCACCTAACCTGCTCCATAACTGTATTATCAAGGCCTTACTGTACCTATTGCTAAGCATTAGCTTGGAGGATTGCCTTGGATAAAGATTGTCGAATAGAACTTGCCCTGGCAGGTTTTTGGATATGAAATATGAACCTTGTTTTTGTACGTAGCTTGCTGTTAGGTATCATTTGTTACTTTTGTGGCTGGGTGCCTTACAACACTATTTGACAGCCCCCAGCTTGCCCCAGGGTCTTAGTCTAGCCCCGGGTGCTACCTGGGCTAGCCTAATTTCCACTTCTGCTCATCCTGGGGGTCACCAACCTCCAACCTCCAGAGAATCCGTTTCATGTAGTCTGGGAATGAGACTAGTCTGTCTTTAGTTATAAGTTTTGGTATTACAGTCACAACGAATATCTGGTTGTAGTACTTCGTCAGAGGTCATCCCAGTAAGATTGTCTACGTGGAGTTTTTGTATAGTCAGAGTAAAGATCTGGTCCAGTATTATTGTAAGAGTTTCACTAGATCAAAAGTACAATTGATGATAGTGCATGAACCAATTATCAAGAGTGAAATGCACTTAAAGATAGAAGCATCATAATTGAATCAAGTACAATTTTGAAGGATAGAACACTTTCATGGTGTCCCAGATGCCAAATCAAACAAAGACCACATTCTGCAGCACACATCTATCAGCAGAGATAACACCCATCACATTGTCAAAGCATGTGAATGAGCAATCCCTGGTGACAGCAGAACCATTTATAGCAACGTACAACAGCACAACGGCACCAAACATCTCACCAGTGTGTACAGATGTGGCGACTCACCACTGGACGATGACAACAATCACAACGCTGAAACACCAAAAACTCAAACAACAGCACTCAAAGTCACCCAAGTCATTGCTGTGCCTCTCCTCCACCACTATCCCACCTGCCTCAGTTGCATGGGAAAGTTGCACCACTTCTAAAGCATGTTACAGAATGATACAAAAACTGCAATTTTGTGCCACACAAATCACAAGCTGACTCACCATCAGGGGAAAAGACTCTATACTATCACACTCCACACAGACGAAGCAGCCTTGAAAGCCATTTGTCACAACTGCAACAGAACCTGGTCCAAGGTACATCTATATATTGCTATAGTCCAACATTGATTATGCCTCATGAATCAAACCCTATAATCTGACAGTCAGACTCCATTGATTTGAGCTACACTGATTCCTCATTCTGATTATGTAAACGTTACCACTACTAACTTATTGTATACCTCACAAATCTTACCCTTATACCCCCACTCTGATTTATCATGCCTCACTGATCTTAGTTCTCTCTATACACTACCACCCTGATTCTGTACAATTCACTCTATCTTGTTAATCATTCACGTTTACTCTTCCAATCCACCTATGACATAAAAATATTCATGTAGCTGCATCCCAATTTGTTTTCAACTCACAACTAACAACCGCATGCATGCGATGCAAGCTTGTTAGCTACCATTAATAAGTACACTGGGGCTCATTTCCAGGCCCCCCCCCCACGAACGGGTGACCTGGTATCCACCGTTTGTGCATGCATGAGATAATTGCAAGAGTATACAGAACAGGGTCAGTAAATGTATTCTTGAACAGTCTTAGTCGCATGGCAGGAGTAGTATGGAGACAGTATACGAATATAGTAAGCGGAAGAACTAAAACACCAGCTACTAAAACGGTTTTCTAACTGGTCAAGCTTAGTTAATGAATTTATAATTAATGTCTATCCACTACGATTATGGTAACTATCTTGCCATAAAAATTAGGAAGCACCTCTCTCCTGGCAGTAATTGTGAGCTGCTCAACTTTCAATCGCAAATGTGGCCTTCCAGGCTTTTCAATGGCAGGCGGGATCGAAGTTTCGAACTACCCTAAAATTGCGATTCAATTACAAGACAATGCCACCAAGAAAGGATTTAGTGAATTCAATCAATGCACAAACAACACAAATTATGACGAGTGGAAGAAGGACCTAGCCCGCACAAAAAGCAGAACCGTAAGTACGGAGAGCTAATAAACCGAGGCCAGGAATAACTTTTCAGTCCTGGATAAGCAGCTACTTCAGCTATACGAAGCTACATGAAGCATAAATCCGTGCCGTTTAAGTGCCTAAGGCATCCCTCTCCTGACAAAACTGTAGCGCCTAGAAAACAATGTACACAGACCCTGCAGATGACTGAACGCTGGAGTACTCCAGGTCCATGACAGCACCAAGAACGGTACCATTTCACAGAGGAAAAAAAATCCCAGTTAGTAATCGCCGTAGCCAGCTAACTGCAGATATTCCAGTACCAACAAGAAGCTAGCTAGCCAGCAACGTTACTTGTTTGAATAGAGAAACCAACTGAAATCATTAATTTGACGTCACATTGAGATATTCGCTTAGAAACAAGCATCTGATGTCAAATTCCTTAGCAACAGAATGCGTTTGACGTCAGTTGCTAGACAACGGTGACGCAAAATAGTTATATCCCTCGTGCTATAGTAAGTATTCGGTAAATCACTCAATCCTCGGGCTCCAGGCACTTGCACTTGTGATATAACTATTACCTGAAATTCTCTAATAGGATACAGCTAAGGTCTTACCCGCTAACTCTAAGTATAAAGTAATGCTGTAGCGGCTTAGTGTGTGTCTTGCTACATGTATGCTGTGCTGAAAACACAGTCAGCCTGCAGCCGTCAAGTTTTATACCGATGTTCTAGGTTTCCGTAACTCCATTGCCACCTTAAATAGGTCACCCACTGGATGCACAAGTAGTGTACATGCAAGCATTAACTAGCTATTGACTTACACTACTTTTTGAATAGGCACTGCATGAGAGGTAATTACACATAATACAAGCATAATGTACATGCACACACAGCAGACTGTAAACCGATACATACATCATTCTAATCACTATATAAAAAGTAATGCATGCAAAATCTTAGGCAGGAGACCCACTTTATAGCCTCATTCCCAGGCTCCACTCTCACATGCATGCATGTACTGTGTAGACGGTGCAAGAAGTACACGGTACGTGCGAGAAAAGCTGGGGAGTGGCCGGAGCCTGGGAACAAGGCTAGGCCCACTTATCTTCTAGTACTAACCTCTTTTTCAGCAATCAGTCACAATACTTTTGTCACAGCACGTTTCTTTTTTTCTTTTCAAAGGTTGAGGTGACAAAATTTGGTATCAACAAGGACAACATGTTTGCCTTTTGGGATGTGAGTACCTAGCTTAAGAATCTATAGCATAACATACTTCATACTTCTGTGTTTGCAGATTAGTAGTTTGTGGTAGCATGTTAAAGCTGCTGCTTGGTTATCCAAAGGCTCTCAAACTTCAGTTTATCATTATACACACGTACTCCAGAACCAAGCAATGAGGGAATTAACACCAAACTTGGAGCTCGATCAAAATACAAAGGGTCTATAGAATCGATCAAAGGCCCCACCCACTTCTGGTAATACCGTATTCTACGTATTATCCGCCCATGGGCGGGCCACTTATTAAAGTGCTAGGTGAAAGAGGGGGGTGGGCGGATAATACGTAGTTTGTATAATCGCGATGTAGTATCCGCCCACTCAAACGCGTAGCAAATGCGCAATATGCAAAGCGAGGTTACAAGGTAAGTAGAGCCTTTTTTAGCGTATTTGAACCAAGTATGGATGCAAAATGTATTTAAAAAGCTATTATGGAAGCATGCAGATAACTATTATCAGCTAAAAGCTAAATGGCTAGCTGACTTACCGTCGGTATTCCAATTAAAGCACGTCAAAGATCGAATTTTGCCGCTCGATTCTACTCACTGCCTTGGAGTTTTCGGTTTTTAGTTATAGATTTAGCTCGCATGGACAGTATAAGGGGTGGGCGGATACTAAATATGTAAATACCCTCCACAATAACTTCTGTTCAAAGAAGGGGATGGGCGGATAATACATCATGGGCGGATAATACGTAGAATACGGTATATGCATTTGCACTAGTGCATCCGATTATTGCTGTTGTCCGAATGTCCATTACTTTACTCCACATGTCAGTTACTATAATAATGATGTCCCAGGCATGAGTTGTAAGTTAGTGTATGGAGCTCAGTAAGCTTTTTCAAACCCCTCATTGGGCCAAGAAGTTTTACTTGGTTTGCCAAACTATTTTGCAAGAGGGGGAGTCGAGGTTTGGGCACAGATATGGATGGTTACTTGCATCTACTCTCATACACACGTGCTCTGTTTGCACTCTCTTTTTATAATCTTTGACAATGTTTATTTATCTCCATATTTAGAGCTAATTAAATTTAGTGTACACACACCTATTTTTAATCTTTACCAGTGGGTTGGTGGCCGTTACTCTTTGTGGTCTGCAATTGGTCTTTCCATTGCTGTCTACATTGGCATGGACAACTTTGAGAGACTGCTTGCTGGAGCCCACTCTGTGGTAAGTACCTAGAAATATTGTTTACACATTTAAACCTTTTATTTACATCTTGATCTTTTTTTATAGGATGAACACTTCCGCACGGCACCATTGGATAAAAATGTAAGATTGCTATATAAAGTTAGGCACTCCTTCATCACCTCTGGTGGCTGCTGTAGCAAGGTGGCTTGAGCAAATATTGCCGAGAAATTTTAATTGCTCAAAGGGAGGCAGTTAAGTGTACTTATGCATATTATGCATTGCTTTTCTAATAGGTTCCAGTGATTATGGGTGTGCTGGGAGTGTGGTACAACAACTTTTTTGGCGCACAGAGTCATGCATTGTTGCCGTATGACCAGGTAATTGTAAAAATAAGCAAAAGCTTTTGCATGAACGTGTATATGCATGACATGTATTTGATTGGGGTTAATTACTATGTGGGGCTTACGTCTGGTCACGAGTCGTGATGGTTGCAGTTTATAACATATATCTGTACTGTGTGAAAAGGGTTAAATTTAATCACATGCACGTTGAGCTGTAGATATTATAGAGGACTACGTGTTTGCCATGCCTTATCTATTCATTAAACTCTTAATAATATATCACGAGAACAAGTCGATTGGGATGAAGAGCAAGTCTGTCCGTCCATCCATCCGTCAGATACAAGTCATATTATACAGGTCAAAAAAAAAAGAAAAGAAAAGCATAGAGGGATGGAATCTAAAAAAAAGTAACCAAACAAGGTAGGAATGACACCACAATACCTTTAAGGATTGTCATCCGTTTGTCTTTTAACATTTTTCCAACCAGGTCGTCATGTTGCTTGTTACATATGGGATAACAAAATGTTAGATTGTGATATATACATCCTGTGGCATTTTTACCAGCTGGTACTAAGATTGCTTTACGTTTTCGCGTTTGTCTGTGTCTGTGTGTGTTCGTCCGCAATTATCACGTGCACTAAGTTACATCATTCCGTTACTATGCCACAATAGCCACGAGTGCAGTGGAAGCTACTAGAAGTTTGCAGGCTCAATGGGCCAAGGTACGTCAAGCTAGATTAGTTTTGTGTGCCTAGATGGCGAAAGAGTGGTAGGTAACGATGATAGTTCTGATTGCTAACTGGAAGCGCACTACGAATTTACTGTGTCAGCACTTTCGCTGGAAGCTGTACATGATAAGACTATCTAGCCAATTAGCTGATCCATTATACAGCTGCATTTAGCTCAGACTGACCTACAACCTTCAGATAGATGAATTATGTAAAAAACACCCAGCTGGTTTTTAGATGTGAAATATTAGTCTTATTTCTAAAGTTAATTGCAAATAAGTTAATTAATTAACTTGAAGATTATTCTGTTAGTCGAAGGTAGTATTTCAATGTGCGTTGTTACAGGTGGAAAAATGTAGATGTCATTGTACGAGTATAGGTGTAGATATGGGGTGAGCATGCAGTCATGCTGCAAAAGATTATTAAATTATAGTGGTTTCTAGAAGGTCATGTGTGTTGTGAAGTGATACAATTGTTTATTGGCTGTGAATATGCCTGGTGTGATATGTAGGGGATTGTAGTGCATAAATATAGGGATGACTATCCATAAAGTATTTGTGGTGTTGTTCCTACCTTAAGGGATTCCAGTCCTAACATCCTTTCAATTTTTAAAATGTTTTTCGTAACTTGTTTCTTTTGTTTGTTTGTTTGTTTGTTTTTGGGATTGAGGTGGGGAATGTATGGATAGTTGTGGTTACACAACTGAAGTCTGTAGTTATATAGAGTTCGCTACTTTCATGTATACTCATTGGTTCAGATCATAGCAGCTACAGAATAATATATCGTATACAATGTGCAACAATGATTTATTCACAACTTAATTGTGGAGTGTTAGCAGGGACAGTTATAGTTTGAAGGACACCTCAAACAACTGCAAGACAATGTAAGCAAATTAAAGATTGTAGGTCAGGAGTGCACAGCAGTGAGAGTGAAGGGTTACTGACTCCATTTAATGCATAGTACCGAGATTAATATGGTGTAGATGTTGTATTTCCATCTTCTCTACACTCGTGTATGACTTGTAGCAGCTCACTTTTATGATAAAGCACGTATGCACTCTAAATACTATAATCACCCTAGCAGAAAGCATGCTGCTTTAGTACAAGAACAAAAATTAACAAATACCTCGTGGATAACTTGCTTGCTTGCAAGAAAACAACTCCTTGAAACTGGATTCAACAACTATGTACTGGATCTTGCATGATTTTACTTCTTAGTGATTCAACTAGACAATAGCTAGCTCTACTGATACTGAAATTTTAACTGGATCTCAATACGCATGCTCAAGGTTGAGTTTCCGGTATAGGCGTAACCTCCATTACATTGTCATATTCTCTGAATATTTAACAAAAATGACATGTAGCAGCAAGCACACGCCTGGGAATGCTTGAGAATAACAGCTGCACAGTTCTTTGAGAACACTATGGTGTGAGTGCAATACCCCGTACAAAGTGTTACTGTTGTGTTAGAATCATTGTAATCCATTATAGTGCACTAACCTGGCTGGAGAAGAATCGGAAAGAAAGAAGATGTCTGACAATTACTTTGCCAGTTTAGCGACTTGTCGATGTGATTATTTAGCAATTATAATGCTCTCTAGCAACTATATCAGTCTTAGTTATGAAAATATTCAAGAATGACAGGTAGATGGCTCATAAAGCTTATGATTATGCATATAGCAGACATATCATTTTTTACACATTCATTGGGGTAGCCAATTTTTTCTGTGCCATTCCTATGTATGGAGTACTACTGTATTCCGGAAAATATTTTTGTGCATATGCAGTCCATGTCACGTGTACCTGCATTTTGTCACCCATAGACAGCTGTGAGGTGACAGGTGACAGGAAACAATATATGTGACTGTAGATGCTGAACAGCAAGAGAGGAATTGGGAGACGAGCTATCCTGCTTGCTTCATAGCATAGTGAGACCAGACTAGTACTGGCCAGCAAGAGCGCATAAGAAAAACTTTCCCCGCCCCAAAGAGAGTAAGAGGGTACGGAAGTTAAACGCTCTTATACTCGCTTAGGTGCAGGGAAATTGTATTTATGGGCTCTTGCTGGCTGGGGTTAGGTGACATGGAAAGGGTTCGCTTGGTATATAGTCCAGAGCACAATGACCTGTGCAGTGCTGGATCAGGCTCGCCTCGCAATGCCTGCATTTTGACTAGTATTTTATACATATATTTCCTTTAATTCCAGTATCTGCACCGGTTTGCAGCCTACTTCCAGCAGGTTAGTGTATTGTTAGGTGTATGTGTAATTTGTACACCTGTATTTTTAAAGGTCTAAATGCACAAACATGAATGCAAGACATGTACATAATATATGAAGCCAGCAAGTCACATGCATATACTAACCTTTATCCACCAAGTTTTGTGATAAGAGATTCAGTGCATATATACATGCTTTAATTTTGGTACTATTTTCAATATACCCACAAGAGATAGGAATAAAACTACATCTCTAATGTAGACCTGTCCTGAATACATACTTGTTGGTTTTCTATGTTCATGGTGCCAAAGGGGGCAGAAGTGAGGTAGGAAAGTAAAAATGAGTGTCTTTTGCAGTTTTTAGGCAATGACAGGAGGTAGCTAGTAGATCCGTAGTTTATACACACTTTTTTGGGTCCATGTGTGGCACACATGTATATTACTGACACAGGTATCTCCAGTACGAATGCAGCCATATTCTTCATTAGCTATTTCCTCCAATGTGTAACTAAATCATGTACCAGACTCTCGGTAGCAAAGTGAAATATGCAAAGGAATATCAGCATTAAATTCTTCACTCATTCTGGGAAAACGTCAAAGTATTGCTGAGCCATCTAAATACACATTCTTTTATTAGGGGGACATGGAGTCTAATGGCAAATCAGTTACCCGTTCTGGGGCTCGAGTGCAGTACTCCACTGGTCCTATTGTGTGGGGAGAACCTGGTACAAATGGTCAACATGCTTTCTACCAGCTTATCCACCAGGGTGAGGTCATTACTGGACTGTTTAAATACATGGATGCCATCAGGAGCACATGCACCTCCAAAGGCACTGCCTTCAGTGGTTCATGTGCTCCTGATACTATTGGTGTTTAGGTGTACATACGATATATCATATTTATAAGGAGTATAAACGCAGACTAAGCAAGTGTAGGACATGTGGGACAAGTGTGAGCGAGTAACATCAAGAGTGCTGGCTAGAGTATTGTGTAGGATATCCAACTCCATACTTATTAAGCAACCTCATCTTAAGGAGGTGTCAAGAGTTGATAATACAGACAGTTAGCTGCATGGATGGCAGAACTGAGGTAGTAGGGTAAAGATGCTACAAATAAGGAATATTCAGTTACTTTTGGGGGGGGGGGGGAGGGGGGTGGCGTGCAGACCTATATTACAAGAAGGGATTTTAACAATTGCCACGCAATACAATAAAATGGCTAGCTAGCTAGCATCAAGACAGATTGAGGTTCTAAAATGTGGCAGAACATTCCTAGCAAACATGAAAAACGGCTAATAGCTGGCTGTCTAGCCTGAACACCATTTTGGTACAAAACTCGTAGGCTGGTAGTGTGGATACATGCATAAACACATTTTGGCGCAAAACGGTAGGCTGGCCGTGTGGATACATGCATAAACACATGGAAACACAACGAAAGTAATTCTCCGCCAATCTACGAGCAAGAACAGCCATCTGTACTGCCTAGGCTCCCATGGCAATGTACCCTTCAACAGCTTCTTGAACGAATGGAACGGAATAGGGTGCCGAAATTCTCATCCAGTGATCCATGAATCTGATTGTGTGCTGCAGTATAACACGATTATTAGCTGGCAATGATCCATTATTGCACCCGAAGACTGCAAGCTGATTGGTTAGAATGATGGTACGTATAACATCAGCTAAACCAGGGGGGTAGCTGCAACAAAACTACTGGCCCCAGGAGAACGATGTCTCTGTCTGCAACACATGTTCAAGGATGAGTATAAATAATGACCAATACGGGAGAGTGAAGAAATGGGACAGCTGAGACTCCATACGCATCGTCTGTCTCCAGCACTCATATCTCTAGAGGCTACACAAACACTCCAGCCTTCTCTCGTTCTTTGTACTTTCCATACCTCTTCTCTCCTGATACCACAACCTACATGCTAGAATTGGTCTAGGAGCATTCACACGGCTAGTAGCTGCTAGGCTGCTTATTACTTCTGGCCTCATTTATGCTATATTTCTAGTTGGAGTATCTGATGCTCCATCCTTTTTGCCCTCCTCCCTTTATTATTGGCACCTGCCTACACTCAGAACAACCCTCAAGAGCATGTTTCCTAGCTTTTAGCAGTTCTTTGAAACCTATGCTTATGAAGTTTCTTCAATTCCAACCAGAATTTCACATCAAAAATATCATCAAATTGCCAACGTTTCAACTACAGTACTGTAGTCTTCTTCAGGGCACATAATACAGAGCTAGGAATACAATCTCTTAAATACTAAAACAGAGAAGCTAATTAAACAGATACTAGCAAGCTAAACAGAGTCCACTTCAAAACAGCAATGGAGCTGCTTCGCTTCTGCTTCGACTTCAGATTCGCTTCGGTCTCAGCTTCCGTATCGTATCCCCAATGACATCAATGTTGGTGGGTGGAGCTCGACGCAGCACTTGTCATTGGTTGGGCGTGGCTCCACATTGCTGACCAGCACTCGGGAACGGCAATGCCTTCATCTCTGTTTAGCAGCTTTTCTGTGTCTGTAAGGTGGATGTGGAGGGCTTCTTGATGAGCAGTGTGGTGTTGTTTGCCGCCTCATCCAATACCTTGATCTCGTCCCAAAACACTTGATGGTGGTGGCTCCAGGCATGCTCTGCTATGGCTGACTTCTCTAGCTCACCCCTTCTGGTAGCTGCCTTGTGCGGATCTCAAGGGCTCTCTTCGTCTCACCTATGTATACACGGCCATGGCTACACGGGACTTGGTATACGATGTTTGACTTTTTCTCTAGTGGATCTCGATCTTTGACTTGCATCAACTGCCCGTGAAGGGTGGGTGCTGATCGGAAGATAGTCCAGATGTTGTATCGTCTGCATACCCGTCTCACATCTTCACTCAGGCCTGCCACATAGGGGATAAAGGCTGTTACTTGGGGTTCTTCAGCTGGTTCCATTCGTTCTTGCCTTTAAGAATTACCTAAAGTCCAAGTATGATAATGAGACGGCAAGACTTAATGTACAGGAATATGAGGAGAACCTTCGAAAATAAGCAAGATACAGCAATCATCTCATTTTCAACCTGCGCTGTAAGCAAGCCAGTCTGATACCGAGAAGCCTACGGATCCAGCCACTGATCTGAACCACGAACGGGTACCGCCCAGACCCAGTTGCACAGCAGTATTCAGAAGAACAAAGCAGACCTGGAGCAGAAGATGACTGAAGAGGACTTTAGAGGAATCACACAGATATGCGAGAGAGCTGTGGAGAAGACCTTCATTGACGCTAAGCGAGGAAATTTGAGAGCTTCTGGGTAGGATTTAGACCATGTGTTTGTGACTGGATCCCAGCATGCACACATCCATCTTGCAGCTCGACGCTGTACTTGTTCTAATGCCTTCTTGCCCACGTTGGTGTGGATTCCACACAGGGGCGCAAAATTCGAGCCAAGGTCAGACAAGTGCTGAATATGCTCGTTTCTTTGCTCTATTAATGTCCTCAGTGTGATCTCCCCACTTCAGTTTGCGATCAATCTTAATACCAAGATAACTAAAAGTATCAACCCATTCTAGAGCAATGTTATTAACGGAGTAGGAGTATTGAAGTGGACGTCTCTTGTTTGAGATACACATTACTTTACATTTGCTGGTGTTCAGAGGTAGTTGCCATTTTTGTGTCCACCTATGTAGTTTAGAGAGATCATTCTGCAGGGGGATGCAATCAGCGTTACTACCAATTTTGTGAAAGATGGCACAATCATCAGCGAAGAGTCTGGTTGTTGACATTAGATCATTATTGATATTGTTAACGTAAAGCAGAAACAGCAGCGGGCCCAGTATGGATCTCTGAGGGACACCAGAGAAGTCATTTGACCAGTCAGAAAAAGAGTCCTTACATGTTGCCGATTCGATAGGAAGGCCTCCATCCACCTCAACAATTGGCCTCTGATACCAATATGATCCAGATTTAAAAGCAGTCTCTTGTGGGGGACCTTGTCGAAAGCTTTTGAAAAATCCAAGAAAACAACATGCGTGCTCAAACCATGGTCAAGGGATTCAGCCCACTTATGGACTGTCTCAATGAGCTGAGTCTGACATCAGTGGCCATTGCGGAAGCCATGCTGAGATGGATTAAGCTTGTGGTGGATTGTAAGGAACTTAACAAGTTTCCTCTGGATTGACTCTTTCCAGACTAGTGAGGCGTACGGGACGATAGTTTAATGGAGAGTGCTTGCCTCCCTTTTTGAAAATTGGAGTAACATTGGCCCCAGTCCAATCACTCGGCAAGCATCCCAATCGCAGAGATACACCAAAGAGCGTAGAGAGGGGTTTAGCCAACCAAGGTGCACCTTCTTTCAGGAGATGGCCAGGTATTCCGTCAGGACCACTAGCTTTGTTCGGATCGATCTTGCAAAGCTCATCATACACTTCATCTTCAGTGATCACAATCTCATCAATCTGTACATCACTTCTGGAAGTTGCGAGCTCGGACTGTAGATCATCAAGGTAAGCTTCATCTTCCAGTGTGAACACAGAACTGAAATGAACATTCAGAGCTTTGGCCTTCTCTAGCGCTGAAGTCAGAGTATTACCTTGGTAGTGCAAATCTGGAATACCTGGACAATGGCATCTCAGAAGAACAACACCTCTGAGGAGTCCTGGATGGAAATGGGTACCCTGAAGCATTCCTGAGAATAGCCAGCAAGCCTCGTACAGTGACAGAACCAGCTGAAGAACCCCAAGTAACAACCTTTATCCCATATGTGACAGGCTTGAGTGAAGATGTGAGACGGGTATGCAGACGATGCAACATCCGGACTATCTTCCGTTCAGCACTCACCCTTCGCGCGCAGTTGATGCAAGTCAAAGATTGAGATCCACTGGAGAAGAAGTCCAACGTTGTATACCAAGTCCCGTGTAGCTCAAGGTGTTGGATGAGGCGGCAAATAACACCACACTGCTGCTTCGACTTCAGATTCGCTTCGGACTCAGCTTCCGCATCGTATCCGCGATGACATCATCATTGGTGGGTGGAGCTCGATGCAGCACTTGTCATTGGTTGGGCGTGGCTCCAGATCACTGACCAGCACTCGGGGATGGCAATGCTTTCATCTCTGTTTAGCAGCTTTCTGTGTCAGTAAGGCAGATGTGGAGGACTTCTTTGATGAGAAGCGAAGCAGCTCCATTGCTGTTTTGAAGTGGACTCTGTTTAGCTTGCTAGTATCTGTTTAATTAGCTTCACTGTTTTAGTATTTAAGTGACTGTATTCCTAGCTCTGTATTGATGTGCCCTGAAGAAGACTACAGCACTGTAGTCGAAACGTCGGCAATTTGATGATATTTTTGATGTGAAAATTCTGGTTGGAATTGAAGAAACTTCATAAGCATGAATTCTACTAGCCAACTGAGAGAATCCCTGAAGAATTTCCTTGACACCTAGTTTGTGCTATAAAGCCTGCTACTCACTGTTATAGCATTTCAGACCATTAGTATTCAAGTGGTGGAGCTATGTAGCACCTTGCAACAACAGTTTAAATGAACTAAACATGTCCACAGCTGCTTATAGTGTGGCCTCGTACCCAGGTCACACACCCCCACGAAAGAGTGGCCTGGTATCCACTGTTTGCACATGCACGCAAATTACCATGTTTTATGGTAATCATAAAATATCACCCATACATTGTTACTTATATGAACCGTGTATTATTCCTTTCACGAAAGTGAAAAGTGAAGACAGCAAGCATTGAGCCCAGTACTGATGTTTTTTTTCGAGGTACAATGTAGATGCCTAGAAAGTGATTGTTAGTTTGAGTTTTCGATCTCGTTTGATGTTTAGATTATACTCTACTTTTCAAACAATGAAATACTTGATGAAATATTCAGCACCAGCTAGGTAAGCTAAGCACAGTAATGTATATGCAATTAAAATCTCATTGCATTCTACAGACTCTACCTACATAAATAACTAGAGAGATTACAGAGGCCATGTTAGTGTATACTGCATGGGAGGTTCAGCAATCTATACATCAAAGACAGCTGCCTATGTTCTATCTACCGTAATTGGCAGATACCCCGCATAGAAAACTTAATTGAGCTGTTTGCACACCACAAACCAAATTAGTGTGCTCATGGAACATGAAGTGGGAGGGATGTTATAGTACAAGCCACTTAGATAATAGTCTCGTTCCCAAACCTTGACCCCCACCAAACGGTCTGGGGGCTTTCAGCACAATCCTGGGCTTCATTTAAATATTCATAGTTTAGCGGATACATAATTGTGAGCCGCTAATTAATTTACCCATAGTGAGAAGCAATGCTAGTGGGCAGCATAAATTTTGTGAAATAGCTGTAAAGAGTGAGCTACCAGCATGCACTAGGGAGAATGGATCGTTGTCTCGTTTGTGGGAAAGAAGTACCGTGATTGTCTTGACGAACTATTCACCCACCATAGTTCGTAGCAAGCCATGGAATTCAAGTTCTTTTATGATCCGTAAGGCCTTGTGATGGACAGTCACTCTTTATTTGTAAAAAGACATCCTTCCCAAGCACATACGCTTGCACTGCCTTCTTCTGGTCATCCGTAGCGCAGTCGTCACCCACTTTCTAGACGACGCTCAAAAGAATTACTCCTATTACTACTTGAAATTGATATGCCGATCCACAGCATTAGATACGTCTCTTATTGGACAGTAAAAGTAGCCGTTTCACTCTTCACCTTTCTCTAATACTTGCTTGATGATTTCGCACTAACATGTTATAACAAAAAATTCAAATTTCATTGGTTTGTTTGAAATTCCTGACAAAAAAGCAATTGGCTGGTATTTTTTAATGAAGACCGAGCATCCTGCGTAACGTCGCCAGACGCTCTTCCGGGGAGGCGGGCATCTGGGAATGAGACTACTTTGATGATGGCATTTTTGTGGTTTACAGGAAACCCACTCAAAGCTTGATCTGATAGACCACTCACGCTTCGCGCTTGTGATCTCTCAGATGAAGCCTCTCGTGTACTTCCTATAAACCACTCACTGCCATCATCTAACTATAACGTAGCACTGGTCATTTGTCATGTTTTTTTAGTGTTTTAGTTTAATTTGAGCATGATGAGTATTGCAGTTCTGTACTACCACCATTGTAGGTACCAAAGTGGTTCCCTGTGATTTTATTGCGCCTGTGGAGACACACAATCCAATATCTGGAGGCATTCATCATGAGGTATCTACGTGGGATGCTCATAACTATGTAGTTGAGGTGCTGGGATACGTGTCTATATAGTTACAATATTTTCAGTATCGAGGGTATAACCACACTGCCAAGTGTAAAGTACGGGTGAGCAGCAATAGCGCTGTTGATCTGACTGCGTGGCCGGGCAACACACATGTTATGTAATTGTAGCAGTGATTCTGAATATCATAAGCATATCCTGTTCTGGTGGCAGAGTTTGAGTGGGGTGGGAAGCCTTTTCACAATACTATAGCCTTTACAAGTGTAGGCTACACTCAATGTGAGCATGTATAGCCTTACTTCATTTCAGTTATGACAGAAAATGGGCTATTGCAAAATTATTATGGTTAGTTATTGTTTTTAATTTTAGTGCCAGCTGACATTCCATATCGTAATCCTCAGATCATGTCTGACCCCAAGTCTGACTTGAAGTCAAAAAAATTATAATCCTCACTGTGATCTAACCACACTTAGAACCATCATAGTATCAGACCATTAATCTAACCATGTCGAAAATATGGAAGTGATCACCGGGTTTAAAGATTAAAAGGTACATGCTAGACAACAGTCAGCACATGGGACTCATGCAATTGCTCAGGCTCACTCTACGATGCACTGTATTTAGTGGAATGGCTTTTCACTACAATTGAAGCAGTGTATCCGTAACAGTGTAGCTAATAAGTAACGGCTGCTATCACTAGTGTGCGGGAAGTCTATTCCCCATTGTATACAATAAATCCTGGCTGCATACTGTGAAAGGTATCATTATGCCTTTCAAACAAGTGTTGCTGCAAGTCCTCTGTGGTTACTTTGATAACCTAAAGTGTGAATGACAATGTTGCCTGCAGCTATTTTAAAAGCATCTTAGACCTTTAGTCAATAATATGTTTGTGTCACCTGTCACCTTAGCCGTCATCTAAAGCCTGGCATTAAAGTTTTGGGTTGAGATTGAAAATATCTGTCTACCTGACAGTGCTAGCACCAAGCAAGCAGTGAGGACCTACCTCCACCTCCCCAAATTGTGTAAAGTACGGGTGAGCAGCAATAGCGCTGTTGATCTGACTGCGTGGCCGGGCAACACACATGTTATGTAATTGTAGCAGTGATTCTGAATATCATAAGCATATCCTGTTCTGGTGGCAGAGTTTGAGTGGGGTGGGAAGCCTTTTCACAATACTATAGCCTTTACAAGTGTAGGCTACACTCAATGTGAGCATGTATAGCCTTACTTCATTTCAGTTATGACAGAAAATGGGCTATTGCAAAATTATTATGGTTAGTTATTGTTTTTAATTTTAGTGCCAGCTGACATTCCATATCGTAATCCTCAGATCATGTCTGACCCCAAGTCTGACTTGAAGTCAAAAAAATTATAATCCTCACTGTGATCTAACCACACTTAGAACCATCATAGTATCAGACCATTAATCTAACCATGTAGAAAATATGGAAGTGATCACCGGGTTTAAAGATTAAAAGGTACATGCTAGACAACAGTCAGCACATGGGACTCATGCAATTGCTCAGGCTCACTCTACGATGCACTGTATTTAGTGGAATGGCTTTTCACTACAATTGAAGCAGTGTATCCGTAACAGTGTAGCTAATAAGTAACGGCTGCTATCACTAGTGTGCGGGAAGTCTATTCCCCATTGTATACAATAAATCCTGGCTGCATACTGTGAAAGGTATCATTATGCCTTTCAAACAAGTGTTGCTGCAAGTCCTCTGTGGTTACTTTGATAACCTAAAGTGTGAATGACAATGTTGCCTGCAGCTATTTTAAAAGCATCTTAGACCTTTAGTCAATAATATGTTTGTGTCACCTGTCACCTTAGCCGTCATCTAAAGCCTGGCATTAAAGTTTTGGGTTGAGATTGAAAATATCTGTCTACCTGACAGTGCTAGCACCAAGCAAGCAGTGAGGACCTACCTCCACCTCCCCAAATTGTGGCATGTAGTGAAGGAAAAAAGGGCCCGCTAAAGTGGGGGTGGGGGGCTGAGACAATTATCATGAATTGTAAACATAATTCAGCTACAAACAGTAAATTGGTAAGCTGTGAAATGCACAAATGCCATTTTTCTAGCTGGGCTAGTTTTAAGAAACATATTGTATTCTCCTTTTTGATGGTTGCCAACCACCTGGTAACTGTATAAAAATTTCTCTATGTTCTATAACTCCATTGCCACCTTAACTTATAGAGTAACTTACCCTCCCTTCTTAACAGATTTATTTATACACCCCCTAAATCTTTACACTTGGCAATGTATGTATAATATTTCAATCCTACTTACAACTGAAACGATTTCAATAGACAGGTATACTTGTATATGTGCAGATCCTGCTGGCAAACTTCCTTGCTCAGACAGAGGCTTTGATGCGAGGTAAGACCCGTGGAGAGGCAAGGGATGAACTGATCAAGAGTGGTATTACTGGGGACAGGCTCAATCTCATCATTCCCCACAAGGTACGTTTAGAGCTAACTAATCAGAACACACACACACACACAAACGGAAAACATGAAAGCAACCTTAGGACCAGCCGGGGAGTGGGAGCCTGGGAATGAGCCTAGTGGAAGCTACTGGAAGTTTGCAGGCTCAGTAGGCTAAGGCATGTCAAGCTAGCTTAGTTCTGCATGTGTTGCTTAAGTTCTATCAGCTAACTGAAAGCATGTTATGAAATTGTTGAGTGAGCACTTTTGCTGAAAGCTGTGAAAGGTGAGACAAGCTGATCCATTCTATATCTGAGATAATTTATACCCAGCTGGTTTAGATTTGTTATTTTCAGAAACAAAGATGAGAACATGTATAGGTGAAATTAATCAGCATAGTATGCACAGTATCAGATGGTACTGATCACAAATTATATAGCAACAACTGCGTATGCAAGCCTACATATAGCCTACACACTTTATTACTTGAAGGCTTTGCTTAGTAAAGTGGCTGCTAGTTGATATTGTGGATTTATACATTGCTACCTGTAAACTGCATAACTTTCTGGGGAACCCTGCAAATATTCTCCAGCTGAGCATGACTTGTCCAGTTGGCACATTTAATTTACTCCCTTTAATAGCTATGGTGTACATTATTCCAGTTCTAAAATGTAGAATATCATAGAGTACATTAGCACCCACAATGTATTTAGCACCTACCCCCTCTTCTGCATCAACTTCTGCAAGGGTACATTTGTAATTTAGTATCCTCCCACTCAAATATGTTGCTAATGCACAATTACAAAGCAAGAATATGAGTATAAGTATAGCCTTCTTTCACCAAGTATGCATGCACATTTCTTCTGCATGGGTGCATACCTCTTTAATGGCTATAAGGCAACTAAAGTTGCATGGATAGCTGGCCGACTGTCTGTGTTCCTAGCTTAGCAAAGATTGATTTTTACCACTTGAGCCTGCATGCTCACTGTCTTAGAATTTACTCCCTGTAGGTTTAACTCACATGGATGCGTCAGAGAAGATGAATTATCCAGGAGGGTGGTGGGCAGATACTTAGCCTCGTTTCAAGGCTCTTGCAGGGGAGGAGTAAAAAGCCTGGTGTGCACTGTTTGTGCATGCTCAGTTCCCCTAGGATTTCTGAGGCTTCAAATACTACCAGATATGGTACTACGCTGCATCGTATTATCATTTATTACACATGTATAATTGAAGATGGTAGTGCTTTTACAAGAGTCTGGGAGTGAAGCTAAGCCGGTACTGATGGTTTTTTGCCATGTAGGTGCTTAGAAAGTGATCGTTAGTTTGATTCTTTGATCCTGTTTACCTCTGAAAGGCCTTGAAGGCCAGATCTGAGATCGAAAATTGAGCAGTTACTATGAGAGAGGCGCTTCCGGATTTCCATGGTAAGACAGCTACCATAATCCTAGTGAATAGAAATTACCTGACTGGTTAGAAAGCACTTGTAGAAAATAGATAGCTTCTGGCTATATATATGTATACTGCCTCCGTATTATTCTCACCATGCGACTGAGTTTGTTCACAGACACATTTGCTGGCCTTGTTCCATAAATTCTCACACGTGCGCAAACAGTGTACACCAGGCACTACTCCCCCCTGCAAGAGCCTGGGGATGAGGCTAAATACTAGCTGTGATGACATGCAGCTAGTCTGCATTCAGCACGCACCACTCTTTTATAGCCCCGAGCCACTATGTATAATGTACTATAATGTCATATCAGGAGTTCATAATCCGAATTGATAATAATTACTACTTATGTAATATTTATTTTAGGTATTTGAGGGTAACAAGCCAACCAATTCTATTGTGATGCAGAAGCTCACCCCGTATAGTCTGGGAGCGTTGATTGGTAAGGACTTACCTACTATACTTGTATTGGGATATATAAACAAGCAACATACCGATATATACTTATCAGGTGATCAGCTAAGACTAATATTGTTAAGAGGTCCTGTACTTAGTACTGTGACAACCTGGACTTTTGAACTATGAACTCAATGGACTCTTGAACTGTACTGTGATTGTATGTACCATATTATTGGCAATAGAAGAAATGACAAATTGTTACCGTATTGAGAGTAACCACACTGTCGAATGTACGGGTGAGCAGAGTTGTTGATGTAATGAACCATGACTTGTGTGAATTGCTTGCGAATGGCAATGGATGCTGTGACCCCCTTTTTCACACAAACTGTACCTGAAGCAGCTGTGTATCGCCTCATTGCTTGTCTAATTATACATTTAGCAAGGATGTAGCAGTCACCCACATATAGTAGCTGCTGCCTCTCACATAATCATATAGCAGTGTCAGATTGCCAGTTCAGAAATTATTTAAAACATGCAACCATACCAGCTGCAGAAGACACTAATGTAAGCTGCTCTGGATCAATGCCTTTGCTCAACAACTGGTTTCTCTTGGCATTTTTACTTGTACACAGCAATAAGGCATTTCTGTAGCCTCGTTCCCAGGCCCACATGCAGTGTTTCACTTTTAGCTAGCTATTTTTCCCACATGTGTGACGTGTAGTGTAGAAAGAAGGTAGAAGGGTAATTTTTTTTGCGTGTGTGGGGACAGCTGCAGTTCTCAGACAATGAAGGAAGGTAGCGAATCAACACTTCTTGTAGCTACTCTTTGGAGCCTGTTTGTTCCACAGACTGAGTGCTGAAACCGTGTCACCAGCAAAAGGTAGAGAAGTGCAATAGTCTTACGAGCGGTCCTGCCCATGTGCAATTATGTAAGTTAAATCATGTGAGAAAAAGTACCAGGTTCTCCAGTATGGAACACACAGAGAGCCTGGGGACGAGGCTAATGTTTCTGTGTGTTCCTGCTGTCATTACTGATGGCAAACACTTTGCAAACTCCCTATTCACACAAATTGTACCTGATACAGCTGCATTCTGCCTTATATTCATCTTCGGTCAGAACACCCAAGCTACGTAGGTTTTGTAGTTCAGTCAAAGCTTTGATCTGTTTTCATCACTTTTACTGGGCTAGTTCCGACACCAGATACCGTACTTGATACCACCCTTGGAGATAATGCACTGGCAATTGCTGTTGCAGCATCTGTCAGTGCTTGAACAACTGGAGTTTGCTGTTCCTTCTTCTTGTATGGTGTATCTACACTGGAATGCATGCCATGCACTCACCATCATTTCGGCCCAAATGCGTAGTTGCATTGGTGTATAACGTGATGAATGCATCTTCTTCAGGTTGTTGGCTATCTCCTGAACTTTATCTTCTCTGTTCTTCTGTTTCGGATGGCCTAGTCTCAGTCAGCTCACTTTCCAGACCCACGTCATTGCTTTGAACTTGCTTGCGACCTTCACTCTTTCTTGCACATCTCTTTACCAGACCATTACACCATAAGATCATCTTACTGCCAGTTTTCCTCAATCCAGACCAGACCTCAACAAGCCTTCCTTATTACGCAGTCTGACTATACTTGACCCATCAACAAATCCAGCATCGAAATCATCAGCGACAATGTCCTCACTTAACTGCAGTTTGACAGTCTTCTTCGAGCCATCAAATGAGGAAATCGCAGTGGTGTTAACATTGGAATAGTCAACACTTTTCCATCCTTGTTCCCACCTTTGAGTACAGCGCTCAATTAAGTGGTGGAATGGACACACTCCCTGAATACTGATCTTGTAATCTCTGCCTCTGCTGAGCTGTTATGGCAAAAGGAATACAAGCTGATGTCATTTGGGTAGCTGGGAATCCACTTCTATTTCGCAGTATGGTAGCAGATACAGGACGAGCAGCTGTGTTGACAAGCGGAGTAACCGTAACGCAACCTCCACTTGGGCTGGAGACTTGATTCGGCTATCCATTGTTAATGGTTACGGTAACGCTGGTGGCCAACTAATGCTACTGAACACGACACTGGAACCGCCATCACTTCTAATAAACACTCACTTGCTGATCTGGCATTTTTGCATATACACATGCTCATGTTCATCAAAGCTTAAATATGCACATGTGCGAGGTTTGATTACAGCAAGCAACCTGAAAAGGTCTATACCTGGTTTGCATGCAAAAGCTAGTATACATTTATGTGGTGCATATGTTCCATACCAATGCTCAACTTGTCCGGTTGCACAACGGGGCAGCCCGATGCGTAACTTAGCTGAATGTGCCAGCTGGTCGCGCAACCAGGTAACTCGGACTCTACCCGGTTGCGCAACTGGACAATGAGCTCCCTGCCCTGTTGCGCAACCGGACAACTATAGCTCTGCCAGTTGTGCAAGAGGACAACTGTAGCTCTGCCCTGCTGCACAACTGGATAACTGTAGCTCTTCCCGGTTGTGCAACCGGACAAGTAGTTCTGCCCTGTTGTGCAACCGGACAATTGTAGTTCTACCTGGTTGCGTAACTGGATATCTAGCTCCGCTGTACAACCCATTTCCAATCGAAACTGTGTAGGATAAAAACAGCACCAGATAGGCAAGCCTAATTTACATGTTGAGCAAACCTGTACTGTAGAAAGTAGTTTGAAATGTTAAGTATAGTCAAGAGTACAGCAAAATTAAAATAGGTATCTATTTACAGGATGAACAGTTCCAAAGTAAGGTCAATGTAAGGTATTTCTTCGGAATGGAGATGCATGCTGTATGATACCACTCATCACAGGATGAACACTGCACCATTTTAGTTCCTGTGTCAGTCAGGCGACACACACAGAAAACCGGAATTAGCTTTATTCTCAGTGGCTGAATCTTGCGTCTGGAGCCCCGTGTAGGGAATGGTCGAATAACACCAGACACCAAACAATCGAGGAGGTGGGTTCTCATCTGCCCCTGGTTATAGCTGTTGGTTGCTGGGTCTTGGCCGCTACATAATGATGTGGCAAAGGCCAGAGCAAAAAACCCACAGTCACTCACCCCACTTTGCCACTGGACATCAATGTACTGTACTTTAATTGCACGCTCTCGGGACTGTACTATGTCTGTTACCAACCTCTGTGAGCGCGATGAAAGAGTTCCGTGCAGGCTATCATATACGTTCATGGTTGAAGACTTCTCACAGCCAATTGTGGATATTGTTATCCAATGGCTGTTGCTAACATTCACCACTTGCACAAACTCTCCTGCCTGTGGCTCCATTGCAAACTTTTACCCCAGTGACGTCACCTGGAGACCCCCAACTGCTGGATACGGTTGCTTTAAGAGATTTTGTGCAGCTGTGATGATTTCATCATCTAGCCAAGCATCTGACTGAAGGATAGATTTGTGATAATGCTTCAGGGAAACGCCACCACACTTTGGCCAGTTGTCAATGGATTGTGGAGGTGTTGGCTGCACTGTTAAGTCGACCTCTCTAATCGGCTCACATTCGAAGTTGGTGCAAGTACATATGTCCAGGGTGGTAGCCTGGCATTACCAAAGGCTTTACATGGACAACACTTCCTACTGTTGCACCACATACGACACTTACACGGCTCTTGTATCTCAGACTGACCATCACTCCCACCAGACTAACTAGCACTCCCACCAGACTGACTGCCGCTCCCACCAGACTGGCTGCCGCTCCCACCAGACTGACTGCCGCTCCCACCAGACTGGCTGTCATACACTTTGTTTGTACAGTCCTCCCCTCTGTAACAGTGGCTACTGCAGTCTATCCCTTTCTTACGACAGTGACATATTTGGCTGTCACAGGTGCCTGGACAGCAGTTGCATTTGTTCCCTTGGAACACATTCCATGGTGCCTGCTTCCTGGCTGCCTCCCCGTGGCTGTTCTCTCCAGCTATCAATGGGATATTGTATGAACCGGCATATGGTTCAAGATCTGATGCCCTGTAACAACAATTCAACACCCCAGCTTCACACTGTAAACGATACATCACCTGCGCTTTTCCCACGATTTGCACCACAACACATGGCAACCACTGCGGGTCAGTACACACCCGGTCAATCCGAGGTATGCGCACACTCACACTCTGTCCGATAGTGAATTCAAGCACCCTGCGCTGCTTAGAGTGCTTGAGGCGCATCTTCTCAGCATTCTTGCAGTATGCTGTGTCAGCCTTTTCACGGACAGCAGAATGCTTTTCAAGAGTTGCCAACGGATGGGGTCCTCTGTAGTGTCCTGTAACAGTAAAACAGAACTGGGATGCATTGTGGGCAAGCCCGAGTGAACACATGTACACACAACATGGAGCAGCTCATGTACATGTGAGTGTGTATACTGTAAATTATTGCCGAGCGGGAAGCAAGGCAACTAATCGTGTTGCTCAGAGACTCAGCATATGTAATGCTACAGGAAGGCAATTATTGCAAAACATATTTCCTGTGGGCGGGATATTGCTTCTGCAGTGCACTATGCCATTGAGCCAAAGGAGAGCACACACTACAATGGACTCTCCTACAAAGAGGCGACGGTGATGAGGAGGCTACGTAGTACTATACTGCAATCATACCTGATCACCACTTTCATCCTCATCGCTGTCCTCCTCATCACCTGGATTCCCATCATGTCTGTGCTCGGGATTCTCGTCATGGCCATCGTCTTCATTTCACCCTGGACTCTTGTTATGAATGTCGTCAATGGGATCCTCTGTAGTGCCCTGGAACAGTAAAACAGAATTGGGATGAGCAATGCATTGTGGGCAAGCACATGTGCACACAACATGGAGCAGCTCATGTGCGTATGTGTGTGATACTGTAAATTATACTGTACTGTACCTGATCACCGCTCTCATCCTCATCACTGTCCTCACCAGCTGGATTCCCATCATCATGGCCGTTTTCCTCATTTTGCTCCAGACCATCATGGCCGTCATTATCATCACCACTGCCTTCTTGTCGCTTTGGACTGTCGTCACGGCCATTGTCCTTGTTTTGTTCTGGACTGTTCTCCTCATGGCCAACAAGGTCCTCCTCGTCCAATTTACCACAGAAACTTGGATCTGGAATCACAAGTGACCGTGGAGGTTGCCCAAAGGCAAGTTCATAGGGAGTGTGCTTGGTCACCTCGTGCACTTGGGTGTTCAGGGTGTCAGAAAATAAGAACGTGGGGAATATGAAAGTGGATGTGGACGAACTACAAGAATTGATGGGACTAAGTTATAATGATAATTAATTACGTCTGTAAACTGACACCTAGCTTTTTTGATGCTCTTTGGCCACCCGTCATGGCTTATGGGGGAGGGGGTATCTACCTACGTATGCTTTGCATGTCTTATCATTGCACTAGCCTCGTTAGTGTAGTTTGGTTTTGCTCTTGGTATAATACAATCCCACTTACAGACAATATGAGGAAACCAGGTAGTCCAAGTAGGAGACTTACTCCAATCTCAGCACATTTGGCGCTGATCATCCTTTCCAGGGTGTAGTGAGCCTGCTCGATCAGCCCTTGCGACTGGGGATGACGTGGTCGTCTGCTCACCAGCTGCACCTGTCCTGGCCAACTAGCAAGCACCTCCTCAATCAGCTTGTTGACAAATTCTCGACCATTGTCACTGTGGAGGATGCTAGGCAAACCCATCACTGGAAAGACCCACTTTTCCGGTGCATCTGCGACTTCTGTGGCAGTTTTTCGTACCAGCCGAAAGGCAAAGTGGAACTTGGACCAGTGGTCCACTAGGTGCAGGATCCATTTGAATCCATGGTCTGGAAGGTGCCTCATATCAAGGAGGTCAATCTACAAACAGAAAACAAGAACATTCGATAGAGTCTTCTTTTGTACTTCATAGCGTTCTCACAAGCTATAAATAATATTATAATGGTTAATATTACCAGCACTCTTGAAAACAGGCCATTTGCAACAATAGGCTGAAGTGGTGGCTGTGTTTTCTGAGGCTTCCGCAGGCTACACGTAACACACAGCTTTACAAACTGCTCCACCACACTCCTCGGGAGATATGCATACAAACTCTGGACCTATAGCAGAACAGATGTATTAACGCCTGCACAAATCATGAAGCACTCGTGCATGCATCTGAGGAGAACTTACTCGACCGTGCGTCTTCTTTGATCCTGCGTGCAGGCAGTCTTTGTTATGGACTTGCTTCAAAATGTCGTAAAAGTATGCAACTTTCCTGTGACACACCCATGGCAGTCCGATCATTTTCATTCTAAAGAGAAATGGTATTCACAATCCCAACATTTAATAAAAGACACTTTTATTATAGCTAGTACATAATAATATACAGTTTGTCAGTCAACTACTTACCCATTTGTCTTCCTTTAGTTCAACCTCAAGGATATCTTGAACTCCAGCTGCAGGGAGATCGAGCAGCTTAAACTGGTTCTTTTTCACAAAATGACGGAACAGCTTGCAGTCATCACGGGTCCCTTTCAGGTGCCGTACGATCCTTTCGCCATATTTGCAGTGAATGATGGCGCTCCTGGTTCTCTTCTCCTCAACAGGAAACTTGGAATTGAACAGACGTTCTAAAGAAGCAGCCATTACCAACACCGTACTCAGCTAGCTAGATAACATGGCAAAACTAAAATCGCACTTTGCTGATTCAGCCGTCCCGTAGTGCAACCGGATGTCCGGTTACACTACAGGGCAAATGGTTGCGCAACAGGGCGCCGATTGCGTATCAGTGCGGAACACATACATTATCATGGAGTACGGTAGTACTCCATATATAGGGATGGCACACCAAAATGGCTGCTACATTACATGTGTACAAAGTAATATGTTAAAAACTCTGTCCTAGATGTAGTCATAGGCTTTGATGAGCCATGCCGGTCATTCTCCCGTGTTTTCATCAGTAACAAGACTGTTAGCGGTGTCAGAGAGCATCGCTGAAGTGCCACATCGGCAAGTCGCTAAACGAGCAAATCAACTATCTCATAATTCTTACGATTCTTCAGAGAGGCTACCACAATAGCGGCTGAAGCGATTGCAATGATTCGAACGCGAAGAAGCGACAATATCCATGGAATATTGCAAAGAACTGGAATTTTTTAGCAGTGATTTACTAGCACTGTCGAGTGAACGCTTGCCGTTACATGCCATTTTCATTTACTTATAACAGTTAAGCTAACTCGCTGTGGTTATGAGACAACTAAGCAAAAAAAAAATTGTCAAATAGGAAGCTGGTGATTCAGTATAAGTGGTATAGTTTGAAGTGTTCATGGACCCTTCTACAAGTAAAAAATATGCAATCTTCACAGAAAAAGCTCTGAGGAATGTGCTCTGCATCAACATCTGTACATTTTAAGTCAAACCAAGAGTTACAAAGATCGCAACAAATCCAGGTCGAGCCGTCTTCTCCATAAACTAGCCCACATGTAGGGCATGTGCATGTACTCCCTTCCTCACTAGTAGGACATTCATCCTCCTCGCTGTCTGTGCTGCACCTAGTAGCAGTGGGCTTTTCAGCTTTTCCACGTCTCGTTTTAGGTTTTCTACCCTTCCGCTTCAGGCTTGTCAACAACATCTTTTCCAGTCTCTTTTTTCTCGCTTCCTTCTCTGCTGCTTTCTCTCGTTTTTGTTCTTCCTGGTCTTTTAAGCCTTGAAGAAAATCAGCATCCGTTAAGCATGTTGCTTTGGTGGTAAGACCTGGTCTTCCTCTCCTTTTCTTCTGAGTGGTAGCAGCCTTTGGGTAAGTGAGAATATCACTAAGGAAGGAAGACGAACCACCACTGCTCACCTCAGACCGAGGTTTTAGTGGGGGCTTTGTGGAGCTTGATGTGGGAACAGAACTATTACTAGGTACATCGGAGCGAGGCTCCGAGGGGGGCTTTGTGAAGGTTGAACTCCCTTCAGAAATGGAAATGTCTTCAGAGGCGTCAGTACGCACTGAATTACAAAAAACTGTGGATGGTGCAGTTAATCGATCAGTACCCTCACCAGGATTGAGTGGGTATACCGTATAGCGGGAAAGTTTGGCGAGCATAAAATTTGGCGAAATGGCTGACAACGGCTATGTAATATTGGCGAAATTTAAATTTGCCGATTTTAACCGTTGTAAGCTTATGACGTCATAATTGTGCTTTAGCGAACGCAATGACGTACGTAAGCCTTCTCTGATGATTCGGTTATCTTCCGAACTAGAAGCTTTGAGAAGTACCTAGCCACCTTAGTCGAACCGTTCTCAGCGGCATACTTCCCTACCCGTGCCCTTTCTGCACGTAGCTATTGTACTTGCCTCGAGGCGTGACAGCTTTCTTCCAGTCGGCTCTCTCGATGACTCCCCAAGAGCCTCCGCGTTTGCTCGTTCACTACACGTCCGTATAGTCGGAAGTACAGGTCCTCTCTTGAAATACTTGTGCAGCGCCGTGATAATAGTACTGCTTCACACGTACGTGTATCGTAGATAATATATACATGTGTGGGTGGTATGCATGACGTCAGCTTTTATTATTGGCGAGAATTTAATTTGGCGTTTTTTTTACGATTTGCCAAATTGGCAAATTAAAGTCCTCGCCAAATTTTCCCGCTATACGGTATCCCGCATTTTCTAAATCCACTCATTATGTTAACAGGCGTCATTGATTTCGGCCAAGCTTCAGCAAGAACACCAGTGATAGCTTGACTTGTAATCACCTGGCCAGGATGACTAGCTAGGTATCTCTTACACGCCTTGTTGTAGTTTCCCTTTAACGACTTGAATACTGCAACGTCCAATGGCTGCAGAATGTGCGTTGTATGAGCGGGAAGGCACAAAAGGTGCACATCATTCTTGCGGGCTTCTTCTATCACCTCGATGGAGATGTGCGATGAATGACCATCCTCGATTACGAGTACAGGCCGAGCTAACGGAATGTTTTGGAGGAAGAAATGGAACCATTTAGTGAACAAATCTTGGGTTATCCACCCATTCGAAGAGCACTGAAAGAGGGTACCAGGAGCAGCATCTTCTTTCATTTTGTCAGGCATTCACTGGCGGGGATATATCATCATCAGCGGGAAAACATTTCCCGCAGCTGAGGCACACACAAGAACTGTGTGCGTTTTCCCCTTTTCAGCAGATGTAACTTGCCACACGTTTTTCCGACCCATTTCAGTGACAACTTTTCCAGGCTTCTGTACAATGGATATGCCTGTCTCGTCCAGATTGTACGCTTGCATCGGTTTGGTGAGGAGGTTGGGAAAATGGCAAAAGATGTAGGGGTGACAATCCGTAAGAGTATTGTGGTGTCATTCCTACCTTGTTTGGTTGCTTTTTTGGCATACCATCCCTATATGTTCTTTCATTTTTTGAAATGTTTTTTTTTTGTTACTTAATTGCTTATGGTAAGGATCAGACAAGCGTTCTGCTCATTCCTTACTTTTTACTGATTTCATCAGCACATGCAATTAAACTACTCTCCTTTTCAGTTACATATCAAGTACAACAATATCTCTCTTTTATCTAGCCCTGTATGAGCACAAGATATTCACTCAGGGAGTCATCTGGGACATCAACTCCTATGATCAGTGGGGGTAAGGTTTTCATTGCTGTAATAAACATAATAATGAAGCAGTAAAGGGGGTTGGCAATATGGACTGGATAATGGTAATGAGAGGTATCCTAAATTACTACTACACGTAGACACTGAGTGGGAAGTGAAACAATGTGGTAGGCAGAGGAAAACCTGGATGAAAGTAATTAGTATAATGTTGCTGCAAATAACATATAGACGCTTTAACTTTATCATTGTATTCTGTATTCCTCCTGTTGTATCTAACTATAGAAAGCCTTCTGTAAAGAAAACATTACCAGTAGAATATTAATTTAGATCAGGTATCAGTGATTTGAATGAAGAATTAGGAAGACATAATGGTAAGAATGATGATAGACAGTGTAAATTGTACAACAACATATTATGGGAACACCTCTTTACATTTAGCATGTCAAAAGGGATCACTAGAGATTGTAAAAGTTACATTTTCTCATCTCTAACACCTTTTCCATCTGGAATGTGAAAAGACAAATTGAATCAAATTATGGAAATTGCAATTATACTTCATGAGCCACCATACGGTAGTACTCCATATATAGGGATGGCACCGGAAAATGGCCGCCGCATTGCATGTGTACAAAATGATACGTTCAAAACTCTGCCCTAGATATAGTCATAAGCCTTTAAGTACTATACCTGTCATTCTCGAGTGTTTTCATCAGTAACAAGTCTGTTAACGTTGCTGGAGAGCACCGCTGAAGTACCACATCGGCAAGTTGCTAAACCGGCAAATTGTTCATGTTCATGTTCTTTCTTCAGCCAAGCTACAGCAATAATGGCTGAAGCAATTACAATGACTCAAACGCGAAGAAGCAGCAATTCTCCCAGGGTATTGCACTCACACCATAGCGTTCTCAAAGAAATCAATCTGTTCAGCAGTGATTCTCAAGCGCTTCAGGCGAGCGCTACACTCCGTTCCGTTCCCCGTAACGACGGTTACGCCTACACCGGAAACAGAGCCTTAAACACGAGCTGTTCTGCTACTACTTGTGCTAGGACGATTATAATACTTGAAGTATAACAGTGATGGGCCCAAAGTGAGTTGCTATAGCTCAGTCATAATAGTACAAGTGAAGAACTGAGATACAACTCCTAGACCAGAGTAGACCAGTGTAGACCATACTAACTGCCATGATGTGCATTAAATAGAGTCAGTACAACCGCTGTGTACGCTTGCGACCGTCCTTGGCAACATTGCCTTGCAGTTGTTTGTGGTGGCCTTGAAATGTCACTGTCCCTGCTAACACTCCACAATTTAGTTGTACAGTTTAGCTATTGATCATCCACCTGAGTAGCTTTATACTCAGTCCAGTAGCTCTATATAGCTACAAGCTGCAGCGCTGCTACCATACTTTTTCCCTCAAAAAAAATCAACCGAAACAAGTCACAAAAAAGCATTTAAAAAATGAAATGACATATAGGGATGGATCCACAAAAAGCATCCAAACAAGGTAGGAATGACACCACAATACTTTTACGGATTCCCATCCCTATATCTTTTGACTTATTTCCAACCACACACGCCACAATCCCCAACATGCCACATCAGCGATACCAATAAATGATTGCAGCACTTTACAACATGACCTCACAAGCTCACGCTATACGTAACTCTTCTCTTGTAACAATGTACACTGTAGACTCAATATATACTGCTCATGCACCTAGTTCACATCCTTCCACACATATCAACCTACTTACTTACACAGTCCCGCCTGTAACAACACACTTTGAAATACCGTCTTTGACCAATACTTTTTGAACACAAAAGTGATTCTGAAAAACGCCACAAGATGTAGCTACACACCACAATCTAACATCCAGTCATCTCAAAAGATATAGGGATGGGAATCCGTAAAAGTATTGTGGTGTCATTCCTACCTTGTTTGGATGCTTTTTGTGGATCCATCCCTATATGTCATTTCATTTTTAAAATGCTTTTTTGTGACTTTTTACACAAGTATTTGGCCATGGTCTTCAATCAAAGAACAAGAACAATGTATCCCCAGCCTTGGGATTATAGTGACAAAGAGGAATATTCTGTGTTTCCACAAGCCCATGCAATAAATGAGTTGGTTCGAGGGACAGATGTCTTGTGATTTTCCCAGTGGATGCTTTACTTAACAGCCAGTCTGTGACATTCTCTGAATTCTGAAACATCTCCCGCTATTATAAAGCTGCTTGGCTAACACAGAGCTTAAACTAGCAGGGCATATAGTACACTAATGCTATACATGTAGCATTGTTTCAATGTTGGGGAAGGCAGAGTAATCGTTAGAAGGTAGAGCCATTTACGAACAGTAGAGAGCTAGCAGCAATCATTCTTTTACAAAAAAAGCTTATGACACTACTACTGTCATGTTCTTGGGACACACCTGTGACAAGAAATGTATGCAAAGCTAGTAAGCCGAGACTGGGCATTGACGTCTGAACTTGTGTTTGTATGTAACGTGTGATTAAATCTCTTTGTATCATGGGAAGCCATACTATCAAAGGTACCGACAGGGTGATATACATCTAAGAGCTACATTCAGCTAATATCACACCGAAATCCTGTGTGATATACCGTATATTACACTGCTAGGCATGCACGAAAACTAAACTACAGCCAGGAGCTGCCTGACACATGCACAAAAACTGAACTACAGCCAAGAGCTGCCTTACACCTGCACAAAAACTGAACTACAGCTTTAATCTGCCTGACACATGTGCAAAACTGAACTACAGCTTTGAAGCTACCTGACACATGCGCAACTTCCATCGATTTACTGTAGTGATGCTTAGCAATTATCAGCTGCCATGAGACAAATCAGTTAGGCCATGCCTACTGGTGGACTTTATCAGAGAATCGGTAGACTCTTGTAGGGATGGCATCAACACGCCCATTACACGCCCATTACGTACAAAACAAAAGCCTCGAAATCTCTGCTAAAATAACATGTAAGCTTTTACAGGCACCTAACCTTCATATTCAGGTGTTTCTGCAACCAACAAGACTCCTAAAGGTGCCAAAAAGCATCGCTGAACTAGAAAAGCGGAAGGTAGCTAGACTCCCAAATTGTTCATCTTGTTCTTGTTGGGTGTTGTTCTTCTTCTTCAGTGAGGCTAGCTCAAATTTTGCTCAAGCAATCGCTGTGGTTTTAGCGCCAAAGAAACGTACGTTTCAGCGCGAAGGTCCACGACAACATAGCATCTTTATAATTAGAAAACGGAACTCGAAAGCGATACACAGTGCACTCGTTCTGCAGTTGGTCGCCATTTTAATAATTTTGTACACATGCAGTTCACACATGTGCACAGTATATCACATGACATGCACTTGGCAACAACTGTTGAGTACAAGTCTAGACCACTTTACTAGAGAGTGTTGACTAGACTGCTTACTTTAGTGTATCGGAGAGACCATCAACTTATTCTTGTTGACTAAATCGTTCGGCAATCCCGGAGACCATTGACTAGCTAAACCATTTACTGTGGTAGACCGTTTATCCTGATTATTACCAGCTTCTGCTAGGACGATTAGAGTACTTGGAATGTGCTTTATCATAAAAGTGAGTTGCTATAAGTTATACATGTGTATAAACTATACAGGACGATAAGACTGGTAGACTAGACCAACCTTGATGTGCATTAAATAGAGTCAGTATCCGCTTCGCTCTCTGACACTGCTCTATGTACGACCTACAATCCTTGCCCATATTATCTTGCGGTTGTTTGTGGTGACCTTTGAACTATAACTATCCCTGCTCACTAGCACTAAGTTGTGTAACTTAATTGTGAACACATTATTTTTGTGTATATACATTATAATATTTTCACTATGTAGCTATCATTTGAGACTATCACCTGAGCATCAGAGAGTTGGTAGACTCGTTGACTAGATTATTTAGCTACTCTGGTGGTTTCATCTTAGAGGTGTCAGGATAATGGGGCATCTCCAAACTATTTTGCTCATGATCATGTCATACAGCAATAATGCACAGAATGCCTTCTTTAATTCCTGTCTACAAGGATATCAAGCAGGATAATTTGTACATTTCTATAGCCATGGTAGCACAGTACATACATTTCCATGTCAGGGCCCTTACCCCCTCCTTCCCTTAACATCACAATGTCGTTATCTTCAGAAAAATGGTTTACACACATCCCCTAAGTGAACTTGTTATTTATTGTCTATATAGCATGCATTGTATATAAAACACGCAGTGATCCTGTCAAGATATATATATCTTGTCAGGATCACTGCGTGCTTTATTAACATCCCCAACTTGAGAGCTGGAGATTATTAATTTTCAACTATATGCATTATGTCAATATATTTTATAAGAAAAAACTGACAGAAACAAGTACAAAAAAACATTTTCAAAAGGATGTAGGGATGGAGGTACCAAAAAAGCACTCAAACAAGGTGTAGAGATAGCAGAATCACAAAGTTAAACATACATAGCCCCACCCCTACATCTTTTTCACATGTCAACTGCAACATAAATAACACTAATTTTAATACAAGGGCTATGAATACAATTGGTATGGAAGGCAACTCCAGCACAGGGCTATGTATGTTTAACTCTGTGATTTTGCTATCCCTACACCTTGTTTGAGTGCTTTTTTGGTACTTCCATCCCTACATCCTTTTACGAAAATATTTTATTGTACTTCGCAAATACACTCAGCGATATCCAATTATTGGATATCACTTCTAATTGAATATCACTTCATGTATTTGTGATAATGCCCTGGTAGGCATGGTCTAATACGAAGCAGTATCACGGCTGTATGTATTTGCATCTGTTCACACGCTACGTATGTGGTCAGAAATGAATCCTGAGAGGCTGTTCAAGTCATGATTGGAATCTCTTTATCCCCTACTTTCAGTAATTGCCTCTTTAGAAAATACCATAATTGCGCTCTTTTTAAATTAGATTTCAACTTCCATCGTTACAAAATATATACCGGCCTTCAGGAATCAGTTCCTCTGGGAGGGGGGAGGGGCATACAAACAGGGCGGGATGGGAAGCTTAATATTGTCATGAGCCAGCCGGTTGAAAATAACAGGAACCATGCCTGGACTAGCTACGAAAAGATCTACTGACCTTCAGGAGAATGATGTCTCTGCCTGTAACACAGTCGAAGGATGAATCAGGCATGTCAGTAATGGGAGAGCGAAGACACAGGCTATGCTGTTTGAAACTCATTTTCGCATAGCTTGATGGTGCCATTTGTCTCCAGCACTCATTTCTCTACCTATACAGAGTCTACACAACTCTACTAACCTTAATTGGAGCTATATTAAACCTCTCTTTGTAAAACTATGTGATAGACTTCTCTGACTCTTTGTGTGCCACAAATTCGAAGAGCGCATCCCGTAAACTGCCAGTCACCATTTTGAACTCCTGAGGGCCTCAGGGGTTCAAAATGTGAATACATAAACACTTGCTGAGATTAATAGTCTCAGCAATAACTAACTAGTCCCCCAACCTTAATATTATTAATACTATGCCAATCCCACTTCATCTGCATGTAACTGATTAGATAGCTAGGTGACGATAACCTTGTGCCACCCCTGTATCAGGATTTCCCCCTCCAATAAAACAGCACTTTGTGTAATGTAACTGTCTATCCAACACCCATCTCCCACAACTTCATAAGCTGTCATCCCAAACCTAATGCATCTAAGAAAAGAGCATAAGTGTACTGTCCTTCCCTCATTCTGCCTTGTATGATCTCGTTTAAGGTAAAGACGACTCCTTTCCACTTCCTCTGACTACTTCATATCAGATTTTCAACAGATTGACTATTCCAGTACCCCTGTACATCATTATACTTCTGGTTTTAGACATTAAAATTTTGATTTCTGTATAACTTACATACTTTTATAGTAACTAACTGTTATACTCACCTCCCTTAATCACAATCACACAATAAATGCAGAGTTGAGCTGGGCAAGCAACTTGCCAAGATAATCCAGCCAGAACTGGCTGGTGATAACCCTGCTACTGGCCATGACTCAAGCACCAATGGGCTTATCAACTACATCAAAGCTCACAGGAAGTAGTTGACCAAACTTTAAAGTGACCTCTCATTGTAGTGGTAGTGAGCTGACTATAACTAGATGCTGCCTGTAGCTATGCATAATAATTGTTAGATTCCTAAATTTAAGGACTTGTTAAATTAGAACATGTAGTCTACATGTATTAGGTTTGAAGTTTATTTTTGTTTTAGGGATCACAAACTGATGTAATAGCGTGTGTTTGATATACAATGTCATGTAGCCTTGATCTCCCCCCAAAAATAAACATGTATGAAACCGTACATTATGCAGTATTCTGACAAAGTGCCATATTCTTAACTTCAGATGAATGTTATGAATGTGAGAGTGTACATACAATAAACAGTGAAATATTTATGAATTTAGTCACTGTAGTATATAGTCTTGTGACCAACCCATGGTTTCATATAGTGGGCTTGTGTTCAGTGGTGGTCAAGGATACCTGACTGAGCAAATGAAAAATGTTACAACTGTGTCTGCAATTTAATTGGTCACTTACAGGGAGTGTAAATTACATATGCACCACATGTAATTCAACCTGTAAATTCACTTATACATCTATATTATTTTAATTCCGGGTACGCACACTAGTTCTGGCATAAAATGGCTGCAGTTTTGGATAGGAATAGCTGTTGCTCAACACCAGGCTATGCCTCCATGTCATGCGATGGGGTGTCATCCTCTGTGTGGCCTCAGACTCTACAGTGCTACAGAGGAAGACAAAAAAAAATTGGAGAAATTTATTTTATTTGCTCTATCGCCTGCATGGTATAATGTTAAGCTCTCAAAGCTGGAATAAAAGTACACATACATGTCGTATCTGCTACTATTTGTGAAAGTGTTAATCTGATTAGTAAAAATCTGCAGGATTCTATGGCTTCCACAATTTTGTTAGGTTGGGAGCTAAGGTCCCAAAGGTGAATTGAAAGTAGTAAAGGTGGTGTGTCAACTTCGATCAAGATTTGTAGTTTTAACTCCCAAGGAGTTACTTGCAGAAAAACATAAGGCAATTTAGTTAGGTTCATTTTAGCTGCAAAGTTTTTAGTTAAGGGCTGCTTTTTGGTATTACGTTAGTACTTGCTTGAATACGAGGTTTACAACTGGAAATATGAAGGATTATTCCTCAAATTTGTTACTTTCCTCCTCACACTACTCTAAACATCGCGAGCCATGCATAGTTTTCTGTAATTGTACATGCCACAGACAGGTTAAGTTCAGTTTTGTACTCGGGAAGTCTATTTTGGTGTGCTTGCTTTGCCTAAACTCCTTTCTATTCAAAATGTAGGGGGGAAATACCCCAGTTTTGAAAATGTACTCTCTTACTCTGCAGCACTGTATGCAGTTTGCTTTTTGTTCAAGCCACAGAGTTAATTAATTAAACAGCAGGCAAATATGGTTTACTCAAAGATGCACTTCTCTGTAAATTCTATTGATGCCATGGAGGGTGGGGCACCTTCATAGTCTCAGACTCTGGTTCCATATCTGAGTCAGTGTCTCAACCATGAGCAAATTGGCAAACAGAAGATTCATTCCTATGCCAGACTGAATGTTTGCTAGCTACATAGTTCTGTTTCTAGTATGGAAAGCGATTGATTGGGTTTGACAACCAAAAACAATTTAGTGTTCTCACAGGTATGGAGTTATATATAATGAAACTGAGTCCACGGGATTTAGAGCCCCATGGAAACTACATAGTGTCCAAGGCGATTTAATTTCATAGGCCTCATGGTTTTCATCATATAAGGAATTAAGCCTGGTCGATTATATTTACAATAGCGTCTTCAACCCTCAGTGTGTGTCAATTAAACTCACAGTATTTCATCTAGCTAGGAGGATTGTTGTTTGCCACTGAATCTGGTCTGGAGTGGTGAGACCTAGGGCCATCTGCAGTTGAAAATATGTATGATAGCGCAGGTGTGAGGGAAAGAGCCGGTAATTAAGAGAGGAACAGTAATCTGAAGGTAAGGGAAATGATGCTGTGGAGCCGTTAGATCTGTAGTAAGCTTCTCTGAACCCAGGGTGACTGATAAATCTTGCCAAAATTTCAAATATGTAGAGGACGCTTGTACTCTTACTAGTTTCAGTTCCCCTGAAGAAGGTAAGAGTCTCTAGTCAAAATGTTGGCACGTTTTGTCAGTCATGCCGAGCTGGTTTCAGAGAACCATACTACAGTGCTTAAATTTTGCTATTGATCAGAATACACAGTAGCAATCCTGACCATCTTGTACAAAGATTGTACAGACTTCAGCAAGCATGGTGCCACATGTGTATGATATTCACCAGGACTGTGTAGAGCTGCTGTCACGCGGCTGTCAATACATACATAAGTTTCTCACTCAATTTTGACTCGAATAGTAGGTTTCATGAGTCTTTGCACAATTTTACTACACATTGGGTCACATTACAGACAAAGCTTATGTACTTACATACGTAACCTGTCACAGGACAGATAATTTTACTTACTCTTTTTGATCTGCTGGCCAGATTAAAGACCTTTTGACCAAAATGTGTATATCTTATTTATACCCTCACCCTATCTAATGCCTATACTGATATACATGTACATGTAGGTGGTAGCATTTGGCCGCACTGGCTGGGCAGCAGTCCATCCACATGCAGTGTGGGAAAATAAGATGGTTAAAGCTCAATGAATCATTCTTTTGTAATTAATTTACGTATGTGTATCATAAACTGTTTAGCAACGTGTTGAGGTAGTCTAAGAGTATACACAGACCATAATTTGCCGACTTTGTTAACTTACTGGTTTAATCATGTAATACTTGGATTTGGTTATCCAGCACAACAGTTTAAACCGTTTCACAAAACAATAATGATCAGTACATGTAGCTACGTACTTGTGTAGTGAAACTTATATTGCACCTATTCCAGTATCATAAAAAAGGCCTAGTACAGGCTTCAACAATGTTGTGGTGGGCCAGTGTCTGTCAACTGTGGCAGGTCTGACTAGTGTAGGGCCAGTAGTGTGCTTAACAACGATATGCCAGCACTCACAAGCCTGTAAATTGTTGTGCTGGCATCAGATTGAAATACAACATGCAGGCTTGCTACATACTGTGAATACCTTTCACTACTGTGACAGATGCCACCTTAACGTAAACTATGATAGCAGTACCTGAGTATCCTTCTGAGTTTCTGCTGAGGCTCATATGAGTGTGAAGGGGAGCAAGACGTGGCAACGAAAGGTTGATTGTTCCCCGAGTATCATGTGGACGTCTATTAGTATGAGTTGAACGGGTACCAGTTGCTGTAGCTGCACTTGCATGAGCACTAACCCTTACAGCACTGCCGGTTACACTTATTGCTGGTAGCTGTGGTAGAGCAGTTGGCCTTCTTTGTGTAGTTAGCAAAGTTATGGCATCTCTGAGTTCATCAATCTCATGAGCTTGCTCCTGCAGTTTTTCCTCCAGCTTTCTCTGTTCTCGGTGCATCATTCGAATGCGGTCACTAAATTCACGCTTGAGCATCTCTATCTTTTGCTGCATGTCCTCTCTCAATGCTGGAATACATTCGTGTTCTTTAAGTGATAGAGCAGGCACACTCAGTTGGCATTTAACACAGCGGACTTTACGATAATCACACAATTCAAGGTGTCTTGGTAGTATTGACCTAAGTACTATCACACTACAGGGACTATGGGGGCAAGTCACTCTCATGTAAGGGCATGTATCATAGTGGTAATCAAGTTGTTGAAACTCAACAATGACGTCACACCCAATGTGACAGTTATGACATCTAACTCTTAGATGGTTTAACTTGTCCCTCCAAATCCTATGTAGTGCAACTAAATCATTCACTGATAGTGGGCAGCGACATGAAGGACATGAATTGTGATCATGGAGCCATCTGGTAATGCATGAATGACAGAATGCATGCTGGCAAGTGAGGGTCTCCTTTGGATCATCCAGTACTTCCTGACAGATGCAACAGATGCAATCTGATGAGACTTCTTCAACAAATAAACTTCTGTCAATTCCCATTTGGCCTACGTAGCTACATGTACCTGTAGTTGCAACAACACAATAAAATACTTCAATACTTCAAACCTAATCGGTATTGCACATCATAGCCTGACACATATTAGTTGCAGACCCCAGACAGGACAGCATGAGCCAGCCCTGCAAGAGCTCATGCTGGCCTGTATGGGGTCTGCAACTAATTTGTTGGTATAGTATAGTAGAGTCAAGCAACCAGTAATACAAACTACTTAAATGGTACTTCTGTTACTTCACATTCACATATATACACACATACACACACACGCACACATACAAATACAAGCATCATTTTTTGACTATAGTACGTGTTACTGCATGTACTTATAACATTGCTATACTGGAATGCAAAACATTATCCACAAGTTGATGGTTTTTACATTGAAGAGGCATTGAAGAATAATTATTGTGGATTGTGGTATACATGTCATGACACAGGTCATTAGAAAAGAAGTGTGTAAGTGGTAATAGTAATGAAGCATGCCAGGATCACATAGTCAACTGGTCTCAGGAAGGTTGACCAAACCGCTTTGGAAAACCAAGATTAGATTCTTGTCTGCTATCGTGGGAACAGGACTGGTCTGTATATTAGCATAACCTGCCTATGTATAGTGAACCCTTCAAACTCCTGTACTAACAAGTTGGCTTGTTTTAGCCTCTGGTGTGGTGGTTAGCCTCATGCCCAGGCTTCCACAGCTGTGGAAAAAATTGCATGGTGAGTTTACAGCCAATTCCAGCTGTCTCGGATGAACAGACTGAAAATTGATTGATGCAAATGAGGACCTAGCCTACGTAGTAGTGAGTTGACCAGCGGGACTACACCTAGCCTGAGCTAGCCAATTCCTTCGACATAGTAAGGTGTGTACAAACAATGTACAACTGAGGCAGCAGTACTGTATACATTAAGATGGTCATCACATAAAAGAGAGAATTCTAATAACTTTGTCTATGAAAGGATTAGTCTTATTATTAGTCATACATGGGTTTATAATATTATGTTATGTACAAGTAATTTTTTTTAATTTGGTACATGCATCACAAGAGCCTATTGCTCACATTTGGGAATTGTTGGGTAAGTGCACATAAGAATTTGATGGGTCGTATTGGAGTAGAACAAAACACTTTTCAGCACATCCACATCTGCCCATCCTCGCTCTCCTCTAACTCTGCATTCCAGAAAGCACTAGCTAATACGTATCTTCCTGTAGAGTTCTACTTCACCTCTTATCTTGTTTTGTAGCTGAAAGAGAGAAGGCCGTGGAGAAGGGGGACAAGGTATGAGCAACAACTGATATCAGCACAACGAGGGCTCTGATGAGTACATGTATCATCTCCAAGGAAGTAGTTGCAGAATTTAAATCTACTAGCTCTTGGATCTAGTGTGGAGTATAGATTCAATTACAGCTTTAATTAGCTTAATTTATTCCATCTCTGCATGCTATGTGCATCTGTACCTGATGAGGGTGTAAGGCTGAAACAACTGTCATACGGTTTCATCGCACTAAGTCAAGATTGGTTGGATTTCTTGACTTTTGTAGTTTTACGTGCCCTGAAGGTTGCAGTGCAGTAAATGAAACTTCAGTAGAGATAATTTGTTCTCAGCCTATTATCCATTCTATAGCTTAAGACAACCTGTTACTGAGCACAGCCTTCAGCTGAATGATGTATGTGAAAAATGCCTGGCTGTTTAAAAAAAATTAATCTTGTCTACATGTACACCATGTGAAATTAACTGATGTTTATGGCAATGTCCACGGATTAACAATAAATGCTTTGTTGTTTTAAGATTATGTTATTGCACTCTAAAGATCCACATATTCTTATTTTATTTTATGATTACCTCCCAGTAAATTTTTTACCTGCATGTTACCACTACTGCAAGCATGTAAGTGAATAGATATTATAAAAAAGGTGATTGTAAAAGGCCAGATCCTCCCGACAATATGCATTGTATATGATTTTCATCTGTCCACTCACTATAAAGAAAGCGTGTATGTAGCTGAATGGCTGCATTTGACTTGGTATATATGTTCCGCACGGATACGCAACCGGCGCCCTGTTGCACAACCGCAATAAATCATGGGTACATCACTTGTTATCAAACCTGCATTGCCACTTATCCTTCGGACTTGTGGCAATACTTGTTGGGGGCTTGTGATATTCTATTTGATAATACATGTAAGCACAACCATGCCAACCAACTACAGCCATACCTCCACAACGAACTGAACCCTGCCCATACCATATATATAGCTAACCATACCTGTTACTTTGTTATTAGCTAGTAATGCCGTAATGGAGCTTAATGACTGGCCCATTACTATTATGCAAGTATGCTAACCATAACATATAACCATAATCATTTTGATCTCTCACAAATATTAACTAGTCTCGTCCCCAGCTCATCAAGGCTAAGGATCACTTTATACGCTATCCGGGCCCACTGTCTTAAAAGCGATCCTTAGCCTTGATTGTGGGTTGGGGACATTAGCTACATGTAAGCTTACATCCCCTCCTCCTTTAATACAATGAGGGATATATGTAGAGAGCTAAAGTCCATACCTTACTCGATAGGCCAGCTGTTAAACCATAGACGGAACGACAGAATCGACTATACCACGCCCATCCAAGTGGCTTACGCCCATCATTTCTGTCGGGACCCAAGACTCTAATATGGGTCCCGATGCAAGTAGTCTCGTTCCCAGCCGGCAAAAAATCGTCTGGGAACGAGACTATGACGCAAGCACATGGTATACGATCAAAGGTCAGTTATAATACGACGATCATCCATCCGTGCAGTGAATTTGTGATCTTCCGTCACACCATCCTTTCCTTTTGACGAAGCATGGCTGCTAACAGCGGGAAGCTACCCTACAAAGTTGGTGAGTTGCATTTCGCCATAATAATATATTACTAGGCAAATGCAGGGCTTTGTGGGGCGAGCCTGAGCATGCAACGACATGACCTTAGACTGTGGATCACTAATGGTCATTAATCCAGATGGCCATACATGGACATATAAAAAAAAACTGATCACAAATGGAATGAGGGTCCCCAAGATCATACAGTGTCATTCCAGGTGAGGAGTGGCAGGCAAATGATTCTGTCAGTAGAGGACACCTCCAGTGCAGCCATATGGATATGGCATGGGACTTTTGCATCTTGGTTTCTACAGCACGCTGTTGAATAAGTGGGAAATGCAACTGTCCAAGTGTTCCTTGCACTCGTCACTCCCTGTGGCTTTCTCTGTCATGTTATAGCCTAACCCGGGGCTCCCTCTCTTCTGCATTCTCAGCAGCTAGTCTGTCCCTCTGAGAACTACTCATCTCGTCTCCCTCTCTTCAACACTCTCAGCAGCCTTGCCTCTCTCTCCTCCAGTCTCAGCAGCTAATCTCTCTGCTTGACAGCTTCTCATCTACTGCAGCCTAGCCTCTCTCTCTTCGGCAGAGTTTCATCGGCTAGACGCTGCCTCCTTTGCTGTAGTATAGAGTCTCGTTTCTCGGCAGCCTGAGTGCGACGCCTATCTCTTCGCCTTCTTAACCTTAAATTAGACAGAAATAATATTTTGGCAGGGGATCATACTGACATTCCCTTTCACGAATCCGACTCGCGAGTGTCATTTTAATAGAGAATCATTTTAATATAAACCAAATACTTGCACGTAGTCTGGGGGCCTCATATAGTACTAGGTATACGCATTGCGCAGATAGCCTCGCGCAGAGGTATGACGTAAGTTAGCACAAAACCACACCCACTAGAGCGTTTGGGAGCTGCATCGCCCACGCAATTGCCGGAGAAGCTACTCTACACGAATGGGCCTTCAGGAAACGAATGTCTCTGTATACAACACAGTTCCAAGGACCAGTTATGGCTGCTACACGAGAGCAGAGTTGCTTGAAACTCGCGTTCGTATTGATGGCGATCGATCCGCTTACTCTCTGTCTCCAGCGGTCAGATCTCTGCTGAAACAGAGGCTACACAAACTCTAATCGCGTTGGAGCTGTAGTAAGCCTACCTGGGTAAAAATAAGTGATCGATTTGTCCAGATCTCTGATTCTTCGGGCGTCAGAAGTACAAAGGCGGCATACATTAACTTGTCAGGACGCCATCTTGAACACGTGCTTGCCCCCCGGGAGCCCCTGGGCCGGATGCGTTTCGTTATAAATGTAGTAACAACACGTATATGGAACGTACTGACATAGTAATAGCATGTATAAGGAACGTAACCGGAGATTTAATTGCATTCCTAAGTGTGACAGAAGTTGCTCACATATATATATATATGTGGCAGTCCCGGGTAGAAAACGAACATTATTCCGTTGCGTATTTCGATCGCACCCGCGCGTTCACTACGCTATATCGCAGCACTTCCGTTAAGGGCGGGGCTCATACATGCTGCGTAGAAGCCTCACATATTGACGCTACTACGTAGCGCGTATGAGCCCCACCCTTAACGGAAGTTCAGGGCTAACAGCGCTTTGAACACGCGTATGCGATCGAAATACGCGACGGAATAATGTTCGTTTTCTATCCGGGACTGCCACATATATATACAAGCAAGTGCGGCCTTCGGCCTCAGTGCAGTATACGGTCAACTATTTTATCACTGCATAAATGTGCATATAGAGCTACATCTAGATTATCTGTAGTGTTGTGTATTAAATTTAAGTTCAATCCCAAAATCATGAATAAGTGCATAAATATAGGATAGGTTCAGAATAATATAGAATAATGGGACAGAATAGAATGTCAATATTCAAGTACCAGCAGTGACATGAGTTCTCCTGTCAGAAGAGGGGCTGCTGGCTTTGCCCCTCATCACCATCTTGGAGGCTGGGCTCCTTCTCCCCTTGCTGACTTTGCGTGCTGAATGATCTGGATTCAGAGTCAGCAGATCGCAGTGCCAACCTGGACAGCAGAAGAGTGGATACTATACTCTGCTCTCGGTCTGTGTTCCTGGAGCGCTCAGTGTCTACCTGCAGAGCCATGGAGCAGATAATAATTTATTGGCACAATCCTGGGGTGAATATTATTTGGTACCTGGTCTTGCCTGCTTGCTGCTCTGGCAGCTCTCATTTGGTCTCGATTCTGCGCCCGCACAGCACTGAGCGGTCTCCGTGGACGTCCGACTGGCCCTGACGGCTCTCACTTGGTCTTGATGCCGCCTCCATCGCTCGGCGGAGGTGGTAGCGGTGGTGGGAGGCGGGGAGGGCCGGTTGGTAGCTTCGCTCGGACGTCTTTGAGCCATTCTTCGCTGCAGCGTCATGCTCCTCGTCATGCGCCTGTCCCCAAAAGCATGCAGTTGGTCCATTCTATACTCTCTTAGAAAACAGACTATCAGCGCCTGTCATCGACAATTATACATACTACTGATCACTGCCAGTCATCGCTGGAAAGTTCTCGAACACTATTTACCTGTCATGGCTGGATTCGTCCTGAGGGCACGTGCGTTCACCCCGACGAGTTTTTACGTTCGCGGGTCACAGGTCAAAGTACATCCGGGAGCGCTTCCGTTTTCGGTTTCGTCACACACGGTCAAAGTTTTCGGTTTCGTCACCAACGGACAAAACCAATCGTAAGTATAGATATATATATACGCTAGCTGAGATTTCAGCCCACACTACACGATTAGTTGGCTCACGCTAAGGCGCTCGGCAACTAAGGCTGGGACCCAGGAATGTGCCAGTACTGACTAGTATTTGACATGCAGACAAACTCACTTGCTCTCCTCTGAGTGAGTTGGCTGCAAGACGTAATTTGAGTACTATCTGGTAAGATGGGGCAATTGCATGGCAATTTTTGATAAGGTAATTCCATACTCGATGTTCAAAATTGACATATGCGAACAGTTTGCAATGCAATTTATATTATATTGGTGATTTATATTGGCGAAATTGCAGTGTCAACGCTGGAAGTTTGGAGATGTTCAACGACATTAATTATGCGATCTTGCCTTATATAGAGTGCAATACGACATTTTTCATTGGACATCAGCGATTATGTGCTACCACCTTGCTGGTGTGCAAGGTAGGTGAAAGTCTACAAGGCAAAAACTGAACAGAGGAAGTTGGGCATCCATTCATTAGCAAGCCTAGTCACATGCCATTTACTTCACTTAATCACGTTCCACGCCATTTTAATCATAACAATTAATAATGTAATCAGTAGCTAAACTGAGTATGCGTTTGCTAGTAAGCCTACAATTTGCTTGCGACAACTGAGGTGTTGACCAGGACTTGGAGTGTGCTTTATCATAGCAGTCAGAGGTCATGAATGAGATGCAAGTGCTTGACTAGTCTAACCTCAATGATGTGCTTTGAATAGAGTCTACCCACCTCGCTCTCAGTGCTGTACACTCCTGCGATCTACAATCCTTGCCCGTATTGCCTTGCAGTTATTTGTGTGTCATTTGGCTCTGAAAATGTAACTTCTCATCACTACTAAACAATTCTAATATCCCCTGCTAATTATAAAAAATGAAGAAGCATGTAGGAATAGAATCCCACCTAACACGGTGAGAATAATACCACATTGCTTTTACGGATTGCCATCCCTTCATCTTTTGTCATTTTCCAACTACACACATACCACAATCCCATACATGCCACAACCCATTCCACTGATTGTGGTAGTTCGCAACGCACAGCCTCATAACTTTGGTAGCAACATGCACATAGACTCACTACTGCTCACCCCGCATCCTTGCACACACAATCCACACCATGTTCAACAGCTGTAATGATCGCAGCTGCTCACCATGCAGACAATCTTTGTCTCCCTCATGCTATACATACATAGTACAGAATTACAAAACTGTGTAACACTAAAAGTACTATGTACGAAACATCCTGACTCCTCCCCCTACTTGTAGAATGCCAACAGCATAATCTGTATTAATTAACCCATTTGTGATCATGTACAGAAAGAAGCATGCTTTCGTGGGAAAATGCCATAGGGTGTACACATCACAATTGTATTAGACTAACCTCCTGTCATCTCAATGTAATAAACACCACAAGGCATTTTTGAAGAAAGGCAAAAGTTGTAACACAATGGACGGTGGTGTAGTCTTAAGTGTGTCATCCTCAGCAACTGGACTGATGAGATCTGATTTCAAAACCTTTTTTGCAAGTGGAGATGTATTTTACATGTTGGTATGAGCAATCTACACTCTGAACTTGTAGATTTTTGGTCCAGAAGGGTTCCAGCAATCTTGCCATAGTGTCATTCTGGCAGCAAAGGTAGCATGTGCTACAGTTACATCCTGTTGTGTTATTATAATCCTCCGGAAATTTCCATCAGTTGTTCAAGGTTGATTGCTTTCGCCTTTAACAAATTGCTTCTGAGCATGTGCTACATTGTACATCTCCAAAGTTCAGGAAAATTCAGCATCTTTGTTTGAACTGAATGTTGAAACAGTGCTTCCTGTAGCTCTCTGTATGACTCTATGTCATGTTGCAGCCTTCTGAGCATAGATTTGGCATGATGTACAAGACAGAGTGAAAAATCTGCCTTCACACCACTAGTGTGGGGCTCACTCACGCATGGTAAGTATGTCTTGCCAAATTTAGGTTAAAAAATTCACATATTATGTATGTGAGATGCGTGCTAAAATGGCTTCTCTGCTGTGTGCAAAGTATGCCATTTTTGAACTTGGAAGTTGTGGCACATGAAGAGTCAGACATCGGAGACAATCTACCACATAGTTTTACCAAGGGAGACTTACTGCAGCTCCAAGATTAGTGGAGTTTGTATAGCTTACGTATAAATAGAGATATGAGTGCTGGAGACGGATGGCACGATTGAGCAATGTGAATGGTGTTCCAAGCAGCAGAGTCCATCTCTCCACTTCCCCATAGCAGCCTTGGATATGCATTGCAGACCAAAATCTCACCTTCCTGAAGGCCTATTAGTCATTTCTTCTCCAGCATCACTGATATGCAGAGTTTTTATTACAGCTGGCTGGCTCGCAAAATATTAAACCAAGTATTTAAGGGCCTGCAGCCCTCACATGGCAATCACATGTATATAGGCTATAGCAGCAGAAACACCAGGAATGACTAGCCTCGTTCCCAGGCCCACATGCGCATTTATCTGTGGGCCTGGTATTTTTCTCACGTGTGTGTTTGTCCTATTGCTCTCTGGCAAACAAAATCCACCAGAGAAAGTGGCCCTGCTTCACATTCAGCAACTCCCCTCAGTGCTCGAGGCAGCTATGATTACGAAAATTGGCATGCGGCATTAGGATCGTAGAGCTTTCCAATGCTGTAGAAATCTTACCTACAGTTGCTCTATTGGGAACGAAGTCATACAATTGTCCGATCATTTCTACATTCAAACTCTTACCACTATAGCTCCAGCATTAAGCAACCTAGGAACACCAAACTTAGAACTCAGAGTGCAAAGGGTCTGGAGTATTGCTTGAAGGGCCCACCCACTTCCGATAATTTATGCATGCAGTGCTAGCGCATCCAATTATTGCTGTCTGAATATTCATTTCTTACTCTATTACTGCATATTTTTAATAGGGTAGGTTTGTAGTGTTTGTACTTATGTACATTTGGACGTAATAGCACTGGCAGACAGATGGCATGATCAGCAGCGATTGAACGATGTGTACGTGCGTTTGCACGGCTGATTTTCAATATATTTTTTAGAAAAGCTTCTGAAAGCTGTTTATTCATGGCAGACAGATGGCATGATCAGCAGCGATTGAACGATGTGTACGTGTGTTTGCATGGCTGATTTTTTTTAGAAAAGCTTCTGAAAGCTGTTTATTCATGGATAGGCTTCTCGTGCGGTGATTTCTTACTGCACAAGGCAATCTGCGCATACATACTTCTGGTGTATCCTACTTTGTATAATTCTCTTAGAGCAGTTACAAGTGTGGATATATAACACTTGAAACCATTGATTAGTGTCACTTCTAGACTCCGTCTTTTAGCAGTCAGATGAATGGGTTGTATATTTCATTAGTCACTGCTGACAGTGGCTACACACTTCAGTAAGCCGGTGTTGATTCCTCAGATGTGCAAGTTAAAATTACTAGTTCATGTGTGCCAAATTTAGAGATCGATAAACATCTCAATTACTGAATACTCAACGGTATTAGGTACTTAATTATGTGTGTATGGCAGCCATTTTAAATGTGGCACATTTGAAGCAGTGCAGTTATAGACACATGCACATGCATAATAATGATAACAGTCATAGTGATTTACTGGAAGTGCAAACTGCAGTCAGTAATTAATGTTATAACACTGAAACAGCTAACCTGGTAACCATGCTAGTTATGACATGCAAATCCAAAATTTCTTGCTAGTGACATGCAGGTATGTATGGAAATTTTGTGGACATTTGAGAGATACATTTAGTAGACCTACTGTAATTACTGGAGTGTGTTATATTCTCAGTCTCCAATCAGCCCAGGTTTCTAGTTTAAACAGCTAAAATTTGTAGTAAATTTTCCATTTTCACCGCATTAAATTGACACTCTCTGTGGCGGACTATATATGGTGTCCGTAAATCCAAGGAAACCGGATCCCCAAGCAGACTCCAAGAAATTAATGCAGAAGTTTGTAGATTTCAACTAGATGGCAAATACCAGGAGCCCCTTGAGTGTGGCGAAGCTGTGCTCATCGGCTTCTGGAAATACATGTCTGACAAGAAAGAACTGGCCAAGTTCAATGACATATGTAGCCTCGTACCCAGGCCACGCGAAAAAAAGAGTGGCCTGGTATCCACTGTTTGCACATGTGAGACGATTCCCAGAGACTTTGCGTATGTTTGTAAATGGTTCGTATAATCGATACGTATGTGTCCGTTTTATCTACCTGGCCCAAAACCATACTACAGGCTAGCAGAATCAGCAGACTCACTGCCATCTTCAAAAATAAATGCCTAAAAACTGAGCAGTAGTTAAACTGTAGAGTCCTGTTTGCCAATGAAAATCCTAGAAGGCGAGATCTGTGATCGAACATTGAGCAGCTCACAAGAGAAAGGCGTTTCCAAATTTTTACAGTAAGATAGCTACAGCAGTTGTGGAAAGTGTGTCACTTACTATACCATATACTATCACCGTACTATTCCTAGGCATGTGACTAAGGTCATTCACGGATACATTTACTGACCCTCTTCCATATATTCTTGCGCATGTGGATACTAGCTAGCCGCTTATTTTTCAACGATGTGGCCTGGGTACAGGGCTATGACATATGGTGATGACATCACACTGGAAAAGGTATGAGAATGGAGTCACAGGGCACATAATCTCTACTACTGCAATCAAGAAATGCAGGCCATTTTAGCAAGAGCCAGGTGCAAAGCACCTGAAGATATATGTAACTGATCCATACGTTGTGACATGGTATAATTTGTCGTTAAAAGGTGCAGATTGTACAGTACTGTAATGTTTACGACTGTACAGCTATATTTATGGCACCTTATTACAAAGTATATATATACACATGTATGTACATGTACAGCACCTGTCATCAAAATTAATTTTGTGTAAAATCCAGGGTGCATTGAGCTGCTGAAGCAGCTTGATGCAATCTTAAAACAATGTAATGTGTATGTATGATGCCATGCTTGCGTGCACCATGCATGTACTTGTTTCCCTCTACTGCAGCCAACCTTGAGCTGGCTGACTTTGGCCGTAAGGAGATTAACCTTGCCGAAGCTGAAATGCCTGGCCTGATGATGATGCGGAAGACATATGGCGAGTCCAAACCCTTGAAGGGAGCTAGGATTGCCGGTTGCCTGCATATGACTGTACAAACTGCTGTACTTATGGAGACTTTGCAGAAATTGGGTGCTGAGGTAATATCACTATATAATGTTTCACCTCTTGTTTTCTGGATTATATAATAAATGCTTACCAGCAGCTGTATTGGTTGAGTACGGAGTGATTATACAGTAGCAAGTGCACAACCAGTACTGTCCATTCAGACATATAATACCCTAGACATGACTTTAAATGATGAAATACAGCAAAGTGTAAAAAAAATTGTGACTAAGTACATTGTATTTTGTAAATCTGAAGCTTTGTCCTACAGTCCTTACAGGGCTGTGCTGGTCTTCCAGCTTCTAGGTCATAAGTTGCTAAAGCCATCTTTTGAGACTTTGGTATTTGTACAAAGCCTTCAGATTCACCAAAACTCTCCGTTTTCTGCTATCCGGCCAGCCATTAATGCTGCATGAGCTCAAATCGTAACAGTCTCTCCTTTTCACTTACTCTTTCCTACTTCCATTTTCTGTGCGTGGGTGTGGCAAAGAAATCCTGGACCTAGGAAAACCTTATTCATTGGTGAAAGTACTGTGTCTCTAGATATCACAGCTTTCCCTGGCATTAGATAAATATGGTATGTAAATAATACCACAAATAGACTGGTGTGGTAAATATTTTTTAGTGGCGGACTTAATTGGCTCTAGATATCTATTTTTAGCGGTAGGTGTCAGAACAGTGGTGACCGGCGTTGTACTAAGCTTGAACGAAAACTTTCAGCTGGCTCTCCATGTGTATGTACAAAGCCTAGTTAGCTGATTCTGCTGAGACTTCAACAAACCTTTGTGAGCCTTGGAGTCAAGGAACACATTATGTCATATATTTGGCTGATGACCATACAATGATCTTATATGTTTAAGGTTCAGGGCAGTGGAGGGAAAGCTTTAATGACTGTTGCAGGGATACATATGTAGGTATGATGGCTAGTAAGTCAAGAAAAGAATTTATGCGATTATTGTTATATAATGCCCTAGCTAAGTCAGCTTTGCGTTTGCATTGATCCTTTAGATTCAGTGGAGTTCTTGCAACATCTTCTCTACTCAAGATCATGCAGCTGCTGCCATTGCTAAGGAAGGTGTGGCAGTGTATGCTTGGAAGGGAGAGACAGATGAGGAATACATTTGGTGCGTTGAGCAGACGTTGTTTTGGCCTGATGGTCAGCCCCTCAACATGATTTTGGATGATGGTGGAGATCTCACAAACCTGGTGCACACCAAATATCCTCAGATCCTTGAGGGTAAGTGTAGTGGTTGCCAAACGACTCATTCATACTCAACATCTAGAAGGCTCTCTTAGCTCATATATTCTAAGTAGAATGCATAATATTAGTGAGATATTTCTCCTGTACCTCCCTTTCTAAGTATACATTGAGACTGAGAAAACCCAGGAAAAACAAGACTAATATTTCAAAGTTACAAAAAAAAGCATTTTAAATAATGAAGAACCATGTAGGGATGGAATCCCAAAAAAGCAACCAAACAAGGTAGAAACAGCACCACAATACTTTTACGGATTGCTGTCCCTACGTCTTTTGCCATTTGACCAGCCACACATACACCACAACCCCCCTACATGCCACACCCATATCCACAGCCAATGAATGATTGCAGCACTTTGTAACACGACCTTACACTATAACTTTTGTAGTAACATGTATGTAGACTCAATAGTGTTCACCCCACATCCTCGCACACAATCCATACCATCTTGAGCAGCAATATCTTCATGATTGTATCTGCTCACAATGCAGACCTTTGTCTGGCAACACTAAAACTACCACTTACGAAAAATCCTGACTCCTCCCCCTACATGTACAATGCATTAACCCATTTGTGATTACAAAAGTATGCGCTTTCGAATAAATGCCACAGTATGTACACATCACAATTGTGTAGGACTAACTTCCTGTCATGCCCTTTAATAAGCATCACGAGGTATGGTTTGAAAAATGGTAAAAGATATAGGGACGGCAATCCGTAAAAGTATTGTGGTGCTGTTTCTACCTTGTTTGGTGGCTTTTTGGGATTCCATCCCTACATGGTTCTTCATTTTTTTAATGTAAATGTTTTTTTGCAACTCGTTTCTATCGGTTTTTTGGAGTGAGAAACGTTCCTTGCAGAGATGTGTTGTAAATCATGATAATTTAGCGGAGGATAGTAGCTATGTTCAGTAGTGATGTAAGGTTGTTTTTTCAAAGCCAACCGACAACAGCAAGACAACAGCAAAACTACAGCAAAGTCATCTACCCTTTTTATAGAGCACATTCTGAATGGCAGCAGTGTTTCTTTCTCTGGTTGCATACATAGCTTGTAGCTATGTCACAGCACACATAATTGTGGAGTATTAGCAAGGATAGTTATAGTTTAAATGAGACCACGAGCAAGTGCAACAAAATTGGGGAGGGGAGCCTGAGAATGAGACTAAGGTTAACTTAAATGGGCTTTTATTGCCGAGCGCAGCGAGGCCTATGATGGCGACATACGGCTCAGAATCTTAGCTAGCGTTTATACAATAGAATATATATATATATATTTGTCCGTTTCCTCCCCCGGGGGCCCCTGGGGCAATGGCACGTGTTCAAAATGGCGTCTTTGACAGTTACATGGATGCAGTCTTTGAACTTGTAGCGCATGAGGAGTCAGAGAGTTGGACAAGTCTACCACTGTAGTTTTACCAAGGAAGGCCTACTACAGCTCCAGGTTAGTAGAGTTTGTGTACCCATTGTATAAGTAGAGATATGAGTGCTGGAGACGGACGGCATGATTGAGCGATGCGAACATGAGTTTCAAGCACTACAGCCCCTCTGTCTGCTCTCTTGTGGCATTCGTGGCTGATTCTCAGAAATTCTTGCAGATAGAGACATTATTCACCTGCTCCAGAATTACTGCTTCCCTGTTCAGCTATTATTCTCGCGACTAGCTGACTCACGAAATAGAAATAATCAGTCCCGTATGCATCAGGGGTGTGATGATATCAGGAAAAGGTCTGCAGGCATGCCTCCCAGGAAATAATTGGGCGAGTGTGAGCAAGACCCTGTTCAATTTTGAGTTTTGTCTGTACATCCGTCTGTCCGTCCGTACGGTCCGTCACATACCGCATATCGTTTGTGTATCCAATACAATGTTCGAAATGTTTCATACCGCACGCATATCGATATATATCGTCACTCCGCATGGCCTATACTGTAGTCCTTATGATACCACTGACTGTCATAGTGAGTAACGAGTATGCACACACAGACTAGGGAGAGGGAGAGGATGGCTGCTGAGTCTCCCGATGCCAGGAGATTAAGCTTCATCGACGCCGACAGAGGAGAGCTGCTACGTCTCCAGGCCACCGACAAGCCACACTGCGGCAGGAAAGGCTGGCTAGAGATCGGGAGAGCTAGACGCCGGTTAACCTCGCTCACGCTCGCCCCACAATGCTCTGCATTCACCTAGTTATGTTAATACGCTTGATACAGCTTAGAGATCTACTTTTGAAGGCCAGTTTTTTTAGTAGTGTAGCAACTACCTGTTTATCATGGCTCTGGTAGCCACGTGAGGCATATTACGCTTGCATATTCCTAGTATGAGCCTTGATTTTGAAGTTATTTTTTTTAACCCAATAAAGGTCTCACTAGCCAATGAGAGCTATCATGCATATTTGAGTTGCACACATGTAATAATGCTGAATAGCTACAATACAAAATCTGTGCTGTCTCAGTTCTGCATACATATTACAACAGAGTGCTTGTAATGTCGTCACATCCACAGCTCACTCTCCAAAACTGTACTGATACTTTGAGACTTTCTTGCTTTAGGTCTTCGTGGGATTACAGAAGAGACCACAACTGGAGTGAATAACCTCTATAAAATGTTCAAGCGAGGAGAGTTAAAAGCTCCAGCTATCAATGTTAACAACTCTGTGACCAAGGTTTGTTACACGAAAATGTGTATATTGCGCTAATTCTTATGATTGGGGCGAGCCTGAGTGAGCCCCACACTAGCATGTTGATGCAGAAATTTGGAATATGTATGTATGTATATTGTCATCGTACGTCCTGCCGTAAATTTTAAGTTTGCGTATTATGCAATACGTATGCGAAGCGCATTACATCACTACGTTTGTGGCATGAGCAGAATGGAAGCTACTGGAAGTTTGCAGGCCCAATAGGCCAAGGTACATCAATCTAAGTTAGTTTTTATGTTGCTTATATGACGAAGAAGGGCTAGACAGTGATCATAATCCGGTTTTGGAATGTTTTGGTTAACTACAAACGCACTACGAAACCTGCCTTCTGCTACTTTCCATTCTCCAAATCAACTCAACCTCTCGCTCAAACCAAATTTTGCACCACACTTCTATAGCATCATGCTGCACACCGTCTGCACATACTCACGCTCAGACTCGCCCCCACAATGCCATGCATTATGTCTAGTATGGATTATGTACATGTACATAGCCTAGCCTATGGACCTTACATGTATGCTCTGTACTACACATGGTTATACACTGTACTCAGTCTATGTGAGGTGTATTTCGCTTGAGTTTAGACTATAGTGTTTTGTCATTCTGCATTCTGGTTCTGATATTTTTATCTCAAAATGAGCCAGACAGTCAGAATTGTATGCTAATTTACCATCACAGCAGACTTGGTGAATGATATTTACATGGTATGTGTGTGGAAGGATGTGGAAAGCAAGATGCTATCAATGTTAGCATCAAAATGTTGGATATTTACAGTGCCAAGTGAAAGGAAAAAATACTTATGTTGTTGCCATAGCGCTTACGCCATTGACCACGCACCCACAGACGCAGGTGGAGCTTATAAGATCTCCAGCCCGAGGACAAGAGCAAGAGCAACCAGAGGATAAACCATCCTGATCGCCATATAATTTCTAGCTACAGTATCCCAGATTAATGTTCTTAACTAGTTTTTTAAAATCATACTTGTCCCAGTTATCATACCCTAAAATAAATTATCAAATGTAAAATGCCTCAAAACTTCCCCCCATACCACCATAGTTTTAGCATATTTTGTAGAGATTTTTTACGGGCTTTCGAACGATACATAGATCACATTGGTCTGGTGGGGGGAAAAAACATACCAAGAAAGTTTGCAACCCTATCGGAAGACGTCCCACCCAGCCCGCATGGACTTACACGGCTCTCTCCGACAAACAGTATATGAACTGCTGCAACTTACTCTTCCAGCTCTCAGATGGCTGTGACACACTCTAAGTTTCTCCTTGCATAGGAAATGGCGTTCTGTAAACTTCGAAGAGCCTCTACCAAAACGTTTGTCAGCTGTTTGAGATGGCTAGCTACCACATGACATGATTTTTACTTCATCTCCAGAGCCAAATTTTGCCGAAACTAGACGATATATAGATTGTAATGGTCTGGTGGGGAAAGTACCAAGAACGTTCTTGACCCTATTGGAAGATGCCCCACCCAACCCGCATGGACTTACCCGGCTCTCTCCGACAAGCTGTAAGGAATTGGAAGATGGCGTTTGCTAGGTCGAAGGTGCACTCCTATTCCTATAATATCGCTCACAATTCCGGCGGTTCTAGCTGCCTGCCTCGCAAAGCTAGCCTTGCAAAACTAACCGGATGCCAGGGGGAAGTTGATTACACTGTACTACCACGCCTCACGTAACCATTTTCCGTTTTCATTCAATTCTCCGTATACTAGTAAGTGGCCTAACGACTGTACATGTCTATTAACATTAAGTATGAATTGTGCATACGGAAGTATCTGGAATTTTTTTTAGGCATAGTGTAAATCCGATAGCAACAGGCACTGTAGTGCCATGTGCAGCAACAGCTTGGCTTGCCTATAGCACCAAAGAATGGGAAAGCCCGCCGTTGCTAAGTGAACAGACAGAATTTTAGTATGGCACTAACATGTAGAGCTTTCTAGAACTCAGTCCCCGTATCTTCCTTGCAGTATGCTGCAGCAACGCCTCCTGTATAAACCACCCACATTTCATTTGGATAGTGCATAGAGTTTCAGAGATACGTGTCTTTGAAGCACACACATTCACATCTGCGGGAAGTGCCGGGTTATCAATCAGCGGGTCACATTTTGTACACATTCAATGGGGCAGCCATTTTTTCCTGGGGCCATCCCTATATACTGAGTACTGCTGTACTACCTTGCTTCATAATGTGGTGATCCAAGATCAATTATGGGAGGAGCCTGACTCTTCCCCTGATTAATGATCAGAATTGTAATACTAGCTTATTGCATTGGCAGGATATTAGTATTAGTGCAGACTAAGTAATTATGTATCCACTTTTTTTGGTTTAGAGTAAGTTTGATAATCTCTATGGCTGTCGAGAGTCTCTTGTTGATGGAATCAAGCGGGCTACAGATATTATGCTGGCTGGCAAGGTATCTTAATTCCATTTATTGTTTGCACATTGTTTTTTGGTATGGCTTGTACTCTGATAAAGACAGTGTATTCTGACAGGTAATTGACTCACCTGATTGAAATTGTGCCAGGGAGGCAGATCTATCATCACTCAGCAGTGAATAACATCCCTTAATAAGATAAGATCACTTCCTTGCCTGTCCTTATCTAGTAGTCATTTATCTCTTTGGCAACTCTAAACTATGCCTGTACGTTCTCTATAAAGATTGTGGTATTTCATGTACAGTGGAGCCTCCTTAATTTGGTCATGACAAAATTGCTTTTCAAATATTTTTTACTTGTGTACAGGTTTGTGTGGTGGCTGGGTATGGTGATGTTGGGAAGGGATGTGCTCAGAGTTTGAGAGCGTTTGGTGCCAGAGTACTTATAACTGAAGTGGACCCCATCAATGCTCTTCAGGCTGCCATGGAAGGTTAGCTGTCTGTGATACTGTATAGTTACTAAACAGCTGAGGAGATCAGTTTGAGCTTATTGCATTGTCATAAGTTCGTCAATAATACGCTCCCAAGTGTCAAATTCAGCACAAAACACTTGGGATGTATTGTTAAAATTCTATAAAGATGTTGACAACATAAAACCAGTCAAAAGTTCTGAAATGGTCTGAAACTGAGAATACTGGACAGACGTATTTGTACCTGTGTGGGTGGCAGGGCCTTTTATTTTTACTCTTGCAATTAAAGTCATGCAAGTAGGGATGAGTGGAGACCACTGTACTACGTACGCTATCTCACTCGACTTGCAATGTAATAATTACGCGAAGTGCACATGTGCCACTGCCTCTGCTCATTAATTGAAAGTGGTGAGTCAGTAGCTTCGTGGTGTGCTTGGAAGTAGCGTACTACAAGGGAATTATTACTGTTATCTACCACTGTTTGCTGTCTAGGGCAACACAAGTACTAAGCTAGATCCATTGTGCTAGTAGCTAGACTAAGCAGCTAAGGTGAGTGATATTCCATGATAATAGTTACTGAATACAGAGTTACAACAGCTAGATACCAGACTTACCCCAGATATAAAATGGAGTCAACATCTTGACACCTGGCCCCACATTTCTTGCATTACACCACATCGAGTACATTCCCCCTACCCCTCACACACACACACACACACACACCAATATTTAGCCAATTCAAGTGTGTGCAGGTACAAGCTTAAGCCAACCAGAAATTCATATGGCATGCACTTAAGATTTGATTTCTAGTGCGGTAGCACTCTGAGTCGCTTGTGAAATAGCCATATGCTGTCAAGTCACTTATAACGTAGCTGTAGGGCCTGCATGGAGAGAGAAAAATCTATTACCAGCTTTTTTATTTATTTATCGCTCACCTGTTTCTCTGCTCACCTGGAAACTTTACACTTCAGTGTGGGTTACCCTCAATTAGTGCTACTTATGTGACCTTCGACGAATCATAAGTCTCAAGATTGATCACATGACAGCGCTTTAAATCCACATAATGCATACGTTGGCGTGTGTTAAATAATGCTAAACCATGCCCACTAGAGCTATGGCTGTTTCAGGTCAGTGAGAGCGCTAGATACTTTAGAAAACAGTTGGCAGTGCATTACAGGGCTAGTTAGTGCGCTCAAACAATATAGTAACGGTCTCATTGAGATAATGCACTCGCCTTCGGCTGGTGCATTATTCTGCCCTCAACTGTTCACTAAACCCCGTAATGCAGTGTCGACTGATATCTAAATATTACTTAATCTAATTAAAAGTTAGGCCTGGGTGATGACACCAAAACAGGATGATATTCATGATAAAGCATCTGCATAAGTTAATGCACAAACAATATACAGGAATGAGCCAGTTTTCAACCAAAAGATATTGATGTTCCAGATAATAAGGCATTACGATGTATGATGTATCCTCCCAAAGTGACGGTGCGCTTCCAAGGTACGGATGTTGCAGGTACATTTTTGCCACTTTTGACCATAGAGGTAGCTTCTGGTTGTTCTCTTTCCACCACTTAATTACTTCTCAAGTGCAGTGTACTTGGCAACTTCTCTAGGAGCCTTCAGCTATTCCAGTGCCCAGAACGTCACTTAAGAACTTCCCTTCTTAATTGCTGATAGTGATGACTCAGTGGGCTCAGCGCAGTCACTGCTGGCAGTAGTGCCATGATAGCTGTCCGAAGTGTCCAGGTCTCCAGTGAGCTCCTCCCTGACTCTATGAATAACCGCAGTCCTTTCTACTAAACTGGAAGTCTTGACTAGAAAGGTAGCATTATCAGTACACCTAGAGCTTTGCCCGGATTATGATTTTCTGTAGTGTTGAGTCAGATGCAGATTCAGGTAGGTGGTTATAAAGATGTTTGTGCAGCATAGGACATGCAGCTGAGCAGAAAACCCGTATTCTGCCCATATAATTTGGTTCTGTAACTTTCATAAAATGTCCATCTCAGCGTCCATGAGCATTACATCCAATTCCAGGAGAGTAGCACATCATGGTTGTTACTGCTCCAAAACCCTATGCAACATATCATGCTGATGTGCCAAATTCCAGTGTGTGATAACCTGTTGCACAAGACCTCGACTGTGAAGGGTACTTTTATACTAGCATACGCATTGCGCAGATAGCCTAGCCTCGCGCAGAGGTATGACGTAAGTTCGTTAGCACAAAACCACACCCACTAGAAGCTGCATCGCCCACGCAATTGCCGGAGAAGCTACTCTACACGAATGGGCCTTCAGGAGACGAATGTCTCTGTATACAACACAGTTCCCAGGACCAGTTATGGCTGCTACACGAGAGCAGAGTTGCTTGAAACTCACGTTCGTATCGCTGGCGATTGATCCGCGTACCGTCTGTCTCCAGCGGTCAGATCTCTGCTGAAACAGAGGCTACACAAACTCTAATCGCGTTGGAGCTGTAGTAAGCGTATACGGAACGTACAGACATAGTTATAAGGAACGTAACCGGAGATTTAATTGCATTCCTAAGCATGACGGAAGTTGCGCACATATATATATATATATATATATACGCTAGCTGAGATTGCAGCCCACACTGCACGATTAGTTGCCTCGCGCTAAGGCGCTCGGCAATAACTACCTTGATGTAGAGAAATGCGTATTTGTGCAGCTTTAGTTAGCTTGAACCAATCCACTCTGGTGTAATAACTTTCCTGCCAATATGTATTATTTACTGGTATGATTTGGCAAAATTTTGTGAGTTGGCAGAAATCGCAAGATTTAATGTCCGTACTGTAGTCACTCTAATTATCTCAAAAAGTCGAAAATAAGTATTATTGGCATCAATTAGAAGGTATCAAAAATTGTTTTTATTAGCATTTGAGTAAATTAGAACAGTGTTGCTAAAGTATCAACGTATCAAACAGTTGTTGAAAGTGACAGTACTAAAGCATCAGAAATATCACTAGTTGGCTAGCTAATTTATGCCGACAGAGCCTAAACTCAGCTATACACACGTAGCTACAGCTTGGTGTCTGTTAGCTAGCTCTATCGCCTGTCTACAGCACCAAGGTAGCAAGACTTACATAGCCATTTAGCTATTGACCTAGGATTGGCTGACTGACCAGGAATCTTTCTGAAGCCATCAAATCTCAATCATGTAATCTTATTCTTGTAGCGACTTCCGAAATTGTACAACGGCTGTAGGTATACTGTTTACGTACTTCTGTGTGAACATTGCATATTTCCTGCGAATCATGCATACATGCATATTATTGCACATGTGGGAGGCCAGTATAGGAGAATATTCAGTTTTAAGGCTGGCAGTATTGGCCTGACCAAAGGGAGGGGCAATGCAGAGGTTGAGAACTCGACTGCCCGACCTTACGAGTGTAATAATAGGTTTATTATGTGATCCATTGGCTATGCCTGATACAGTTGCCAACTCAAACCGAAGCCATGCCCCTGAAGTTCTTACTACAGCACAGACACGGGAAAGTCGAAATGAGCTTGCACAAAGTTTGCTCCTACAAGACAAAAGTATAAATTAAACAGAAAAGGTAGACATACCTAGAGAAATTGTCAAGAAATTATCCTGGATGTACTTTCGGGGAGGAGTGGGTTCCATATGCGACCTAGCCACTTTTCGAGTTTTCTTAAGCTATTAAGCGCTCCTTTCGCGCTCTCTTTTGTCCCTCACTACCTTCTGTCAGCACTGTCTGCACACAATTTCTTCGGTAGCTATGTAAACGGAAGTAGTACAACCAATTAGCAACGCCCATTCTGGTCACGCGGAAAATTGAACACAGAATATTCAGTTCAGTGCCAAGAAATGTTTCCAACCAGATCGCAGTATTCAGGGGTTATCTGTTCAGTCCTCAGTTATTATTACTGTACTCGCTCTAATTATCTGAACGTTCCAATTAAATCATTTTATTCGCTCTAATCCTCCAAACGAATGCGTACACACTGTTTGTGCTATTATAAGCTGTAGCTGAGAAGAGTCTGAGAGTAATTGAATTTATTCAATCCTCAAAACAATGGCCAATTAGAAGATGCTTTGCAGGGGTGCAACTGAACTCATTCATCCTAGCGCTGGAAGAAACTCACTGGCTATTTCATTGCCAAAGATGGCTAAACCACTTGACACTGTAAGCGACAAGTAATTCCCTTGTCTGCTTCTATATATGTGAGTCGCTCACGTATCATACTTACAATGTCATACATGTTTGAGCACACTAATGTGCATGTTTGAGTATTCGTGTGTGTGAGGTGTGGTCGATTATGAACATTATTGTGTAAGAGAGATCTCTAGATTTCTGCCCATCTTTGTCAGTCATTTCTGTGTAGGTCAGATTATAGATATTTCTGTATTAGACAAACAGTACAATGAGGACAACTAATAAGACATTCCCATGGTTCAAATCTCAGTTCCTTGTTGTCTGCACTGTAAATTATACTTATACATTTGACGTAATATGTACATTCAGGGTATGAAGTCACCACAATGGAAGATGCAGCGGCCAAAGCCAGTATCTTTGTAACAGCCACAGGCTGCTGTGACATCCTTAAGCCAGAGCACTTCATGTCTATGAAGAATAATGCTATCTGCTGCAATATTGGCCACTTTGACTGTGAGGTGGATGTTTCCTGGTTGGATAAAAACTGCAAAAAGGATACTATTAAGCCACAGGTTAGTAATACTGAGAAAATCTATGCATGGCTACAGGTTGCTATGATACATGATTAATTAGCTCTGTGGTGACAGTCAATGCTATTTCCCATGATAGTACATGTAGTTGGGATGTTTGTCCAGGTGTTGAATGAAGTAATAGTGTAGGCTAATTAAGGGTAGCATAGCCAATTGGGGGTGAGCCTTAATGAATGAGTCGAATGAGCAAAGTTTGTCATCACCACTACTATGAAACAAATTAAAGAACATGTAGGGATCATATCCCAAAAAAGCAACTAAACGAGGTAGGAAGAACACCACAATGCTATTACCAGGAGCCCATAACCCAAAGGGAAGGAGCATTGAACTAGTGATTCCACCTGTTGTCGAATGGCACCTACAAGAAAACTCCATATATGGAATGCTTAGCAGCTATGCATGGCTGGTTTACTACTAGACTAGCCTAAGTAAATTATAGCACTTACATAGCACTTACCATATAAGGAGTTTTGGGCAAGTGCTATTTGACAACAGGTGGAATCAGCATACATACAGAAGTTTAATGCTCCTTCCCTTTGGGTTATGGGCTCCTGCTATTACGGATTGGCATTCCTGTATCTTTTGACATTTTCCCAACCAGGTCTCATGGTGCTTGTTACATGGGATGACAGGATGTTAGATTGTGATGTGTATATTCTGTGGCATTTTGAATTTAGGAGTGGGCCTAGTTCTGAAGCAACAAAGAGAAAAAGTGGAACACTTGATCCTCAAGTTTTTTATCCTCTTCCTAATTGTATTGCAGTCCAGTAGATGTGATGTGGTGTGAGAAAGTCAGAACATTACTTAAAACTTCTTTCTCCTTTCACTTGGCCTATTTGCAACATATTTTCAGGATCAGCCATGGCTGCTACAGGAGAGTGGAGAGACAGGGTGTGCTGCTTGAAACCCACGTTATCACTCTGTCGTGCTGTCCATTTCTAGCGCTCATACCGTAGAATCGGGATAATAAGCACCGGTTCCTATTTTTGAAATTAGTAGCTACAGTAGGTGCTTATATTCATGGGGTGCCTATACTTATGGATTGCTTTTAATCGCGTGAATATATGGCATAGCAGTAGCTGCTGTGGCTGCCTTTTATACTACAGGTATGACCATTACACTTGTCATTTCTAGATTAGCTCATTACAATGCAATGAATACCTGACAGGAAGTGGTGCACAGCTGGCGAGAAACATGTCATGAAAAATTTGGACCCCCAAAAATGCCCCCTCCCCCCGTCTTTATATATTTGGACCCCCTCTGAAATTTTTGTTCCCCCAGGACTATGTTTCGTGGTGCTTTTTTGATTTTAAATCTTGCAATATGCTTTCACATAGTGACTGTGGCTCCTAGGAGATAAAAGTAGTCAGATATAGATATGAGTTATGAGCTCCACCCACCCACTTATGCCACTCGACTGTAATTCCTGGGTTCTACTAATACATAGTTAGCTATGTATGTCTACAGTGACTGTACTAAAACAATGTGCAAGCACACTATAAAGCTAGAAGCTTGTAACTAGCAGCTCCACCCACTCGAGCATAATTGCTGCATTCTACATTTACCGACAATGTGCCGATTGGTAGTCCAGAGCTAGGAGCTAGAAGATAGGATAAACTGAGAACTAGGGCATAGTGCTTCTCGGTTACTGAGACTACTAACCTGGGAGCACAGTCTAGTATCACTGATTCACAGTCACTCTGAAGTTGTGTGAAGTCCTAGTAGCCTTGTTCCCAGGCTCTCCCCCCTGAAAAATTCACACTTTTTGTGCTGCAAGCGACAGAAGCTGGGTGGAGGCCTGGACTGTTAGACCCCAAGGCCAGACTAACCCTGATGATGTGCAATAAATGGAACCAGTACCCGTTTCGCGTGCCCGTATGGTTTTGTATACCTACACTCCTTGCCTGTATTACCTTGCAGTTGTCCATTCCGCTCTCTGTTCACCCAGAAGCGTACACTTAGGTTTACCCTTGATAATAAATCTGGTAGGAAGGAAGGTTCAGAGAGGATTAAAACTATACCAATGTTCAAACACGAGTCAGAGATCTGGACTAGCTAGTCATCACACAGTTTTACCAAGGGAGGCTAACTACAGCTCCCAGGTTATTAGAGTTTGTGTAGCCTCTGAGATATGAGCGATAGAAACGGGTGGCATAATCAAGCAATATAATTATGGATGTGAGTTTTAAGCAGCACAGCTCGTCTCCACTCTCCCGTAGTAGCCATGGCTGATCCTTGTAAGTATATGTTGCAGATAAAAACATGGTCTCCCAAAGATCAGTCACTTTCTTGCAGCATCTCAGGCAGCATTGCCATGCATGTTTCCTGGTTAGTTATTTTCATGACTTCCTGCCTTGCGAAAAATCCCACATCTCTCTATGCCCATCATTACAGCCGCATCTCTACTCACCCTCCATAATTTACACTTGACAGTGCAATTACCTTTTACACTTGAGAGCGTATATACCCCCCTTAAATCTTTACACTTGGCAGTGTATATACTCCCCCCTTTTCCCTTAATCTTATAGTGTTGTAATGATCATGAAGTGCTCAATGTGTGCAACACTCCTCTCAGGTTGATCGTTATGAGCTTCCAAATGGGAAACACATCATTCTGCTGGCAGAGGGTAGGTTAGTGAACCTTGGCTGTGCCATGGGCCATCCGAGCTTTGTCATGAGCAACTCCTTCACTAACCAAGTCCTGGCTCAGATCGAGCTTTGGACTAAGGTTGAGGATTACCCTATTGGTGTCTACATATTGCCAAAGAAGGTATGTCCTGTTGAGTAACACGAATGATTATGTGTGTGTGTGTGCATGTGTGTGAACCATGCATGCATGCTCTTGCTTACTGCGGTGTGGCAATATTATGTCTCTGAAAGAAGTTTACTGCTGTACTTTTAGTGGCTATTACTTAAAACGTATGTATATGCTATAAGTGGGTATATTGCCACTGAAAGACCATATCACAGTGATTGTGAGTGTGATATACACATGCACACCCTACATACACACACACACACACACATGCAGCTTGATGAAGAGGTTGCAGCAGCTCATTTGGAACAGCTGGGAGTCAAGCTGACTGCATTGAGTGATAAGCAGGCTGAATACATTGGTGTTCCTGTTGCTGGGCCTTTCAAACCTGATTTCTACCGTTACTAGTTATATTGAACTAACATAACAGGATGTGACTATATTACTGTTGTGTGTAGTAGGTTTCTTGCAGTGTTGTAGGGTTAAAATGACATTACTTTTATAGGTTTCCTTATTTGTGTGCAGTACTGCAGGTGTGATAGAAGTGGTAATTTGTACTGGCTATTTAGTTTAGTGGATATTTAATTCCCACTGTAGGCATGGTTGTATGGCCAGAGGTTAGAATACATCACAATCTTCTGCATCATAATACTGTGCCTGTAAACATTAGGGTGTACACAACCAATGTTATGAACGTGTTCTGATCCAGATACTGTCCACTGGTACTTATTGTAACAGCGTAATTATTATGCTGCCCAGGCCTAACCCTAACCTCATACATTAGTCTTCCACCCAAAGAATCATGATTATTGCTAAGCTTTCTGTGGTCATTCAACCTGAGATTACAGGTAGATTACGGGTACATGTAGCTATAAAGCTAGTATAATTCCCAGCTTCTTGTGAGCTAGGAGAAATGGTAGTTACTGCACTGAGAGTTACACTATATGCTGACTAGTCGATACACCAGGAGACTGAGTTATAAAGTTCACCAAAACCCAGCCAGCAATAAATGTACACAGTCTTACCCACTGGCTTTTTTTTTGCAATCAAAGTGAAAGATTTACAGAGGTCCTTAAGTGACTAAAACTGTGCCTGACTTAAGTTGCTACAGGCTGGTATCTTTATGATTCCTGAACTTTAACAAGAGAATGGCTTACGCCAATCATGGCTCCAAAACTATGCAAGTTGGTGGATGGACAAATAAGCACTGCAAGTATACACTATACACTAGTATCACTTTTTCCGCTGCATAAAGTCCAGGATGGCCTTCATACACTCGTCTGACAACCATCTTTCCTCTAACAGTTCACACTCTTTTATATTAACCAGCTCCAGAGTTTCCACATCTACACTGCGAAGGAGCTGCTTGGACTTCTGCAGTGACTGTATTATAGAAAATGTGTGCATATATTATATGTGTACAGGTCACTAATTTGTCACTATGCATATCTCACGAACCAACCTATAAGCAAGTCATGATCAGCTACACGTGAGAATTAACACCAGTAGGATCAACATTGCTTAATTCCTACAGGAGAGTGGAGGTGAGCTGTGTTGTTTATAAAAGTTTGAGTGTCTTACACTCACGTCCCACCCATGAAGGTGACCTGTTTGAAGGAACTCGATGTACACAACAGCCCGGGAACAAGGTTAGAAGTTTACTAATGGTGCCCGTAGCTTTAAATAGACAACACAAAAGCTTACCCAGTGGCATCTGTACCTTAGGAGGAAGATTGGCCATGTAGTGGATGATTTCTTTCACATTCTGATTGAAATCTTGTTGAGGAAACACTCTAGTTACCAGTCCTCTCTCATGAGCTTCTTTGGCAGTGAGTTTGTGTCCACCTAACAGTACCTCATTTGCCTATTAAAAAGAACAGCCTATGTCACATATATAACGGAATCAACCAATTTGACTCAATGAGATACGTGTAGATGCAGCTCCCACACTTATCACTTACCTTGGCAGCTCCCATCATTTTGGGAAATAAGAAAGAAGAGCATCCTTCTGGGCTTTGGCCAAGTTGCATGAATGGTGTATGGAAAGTGGCCTAAGTAACCACAAAAATCATAATAAAAAATGTACATGTTAATACATGTACATGTACTCATATCCTAGCCTTGTACCCAGTCTCTCCCAGTCTTTCATCAGCTGGGAAAAGGGTAGCTGTGTAGATGCATGCTGGATACAGTACCCTAGCTTCACTCACACCTAGGCCTCAGGCCCAGATTTTATCTCGTAGTTGTGGGAAAAGCCTGATTATTTTGTGAGAGAAAATCTGGATATGTTGTTATAATATTACTGAAATCTTTTATCACCTCAACATATTATGCACTCTTGACTAAACGGTTTGAATAATTAATACACATGCATGCACGTAATTAACAAACACTCATATCCCCCAAATCTAGCTTAATTGGCTTCATATCATGTATACATACAGGCTTGTACCATACTTTTGAGACCTTCACATCAAACCATATAATTGCAAATAAATGTCATCCTTACATTTTCAGTAGCATACACTAGGTCACACAAGCCCAGCAGTGTTACCGAGACACCCACTGCAGGACCATTGATAGCAGCAATGAGTGGCTTCGGAAATTGGATGAAAGCCGACACAAATTTCCTATAAGACAAACAGTCAGTCCTGTATAAAATTCTCAGCAAATATACATGTAGTTATGACATCAGATCAAGTGGGATAGTGGAAACAGGGTTCTCCTGGGCTTTCTTATAGGTTAGACACAGAGACCAAAGGATCTATGTGATTAGAAACCCGAAGGCCCGAGGCTGTAGGGTTCCAAGCAAAGCAAGGGTGCAACTAAGGGCTTGAGGGTTTCTAAAATCATGTAGATCTCATTGGTCAAGGTGTCTAACTCATGTAGAGGACAGCATAGCAACCTAGTCTAGCTAGCAATGACACATTTTTGGTGTAAGTTGACACTTGAATAGTCTAGTGCTGAAATGGATAACACTCCTGTGTGTTTGCTGAGTAGTTTGGAAACAAGTAGTTGTCCATGGTCGGTATGGAGTTTGGGGATGATCAGTCAAGGGGTGGAGCTAGGGGACGAATTAGATCCTGAGTATGCTAGCTATCATTAAACATTCAATGCAGAGATGAAGAGGCTCAAGTCTGCAGTACTGGGTTTAAAACCGAAACAAGCTGAGCGTCTGACCGAACAGAATGAAGCAACATTATGGCAGGCAAACTTCCTAGGAGATCACAGTCCATAGGCACTCCTCAACACTATCATACACATGAATTTTACTTTGCTTTACGCAGTGGTGCAGAACATTGACAACTACGGTATGAACCATGCCAAATTCAGGTGGTGGAGCATCCGGGAGAGAGGTCTTACCTTGAGTACTCAGAAGATAGCTCCAAAAATCACCAAAAGGTTTAAAAGAGTCGCAAATCAGATCCAAACTTGTGCAACACCATTGGCAACCCTGATAATCCTAAGAGGTATTTGTACGCCTCTTCAAACTTTATAGCTCACTCTGTCAATCAAACTGTCCCGATCATGCCTTCTATCTCTCACCAGTATAAAAGATGGTTGTTGGTACTCACACACTCCACTTAGCACAACAAACTGCGGTCAGGTATCCCAGGATACTGCAACCCGCCTGTATCGTACAGGAGTATATAAGCAGATGGCAATGGAGTGCACCGGTCATCGTAGTTTGGAAGGTATTCGGAGCTACAAACGGACCTCAAAGGAACAATGTCTGGCTCTTTCAGACATCCTGAACAGTAAAAGAACATGCTTAGAACTACGTAGCCTTACACCCAGGTGCTCAGAAGCTTAGACCATGATTTGACAGCAAGTAATCATGACCACAGTTTCCAAGACTACTCATGCATTTACTCCAGCTTATGCAGAACTGTGAGCATGAACTTCAAGTCATGAATAGATCCATAGAGTACAGGCATGTACTGTGCCATGTACTATAATCTTCTCATCATGTGATATGTTAGAAATTATGGCTTATTCTAGGCAGGTATACATGTAACTAAGTTGCGCCTTAGGATCTAGGAGGTAACTAAATCATTTATTTACCTGTCATTGACCAATAAAATTGTTATAAATGAGTGAGCAGTACTCTAACTTCACCATAGTTTCTATCCAGCACGTTTTAGTTACCCATTACAGTTCTTGAGAACCAATAAATATCTCAGACTAAAAGTTAGGACTCTAACTGTAGCTACGTATATACATGTACATACATGCATACGGCTCACTGTAAGATCATTTTTGCATCAGCAGCTAGTTTCTGTGGTCCCTCAGGGGGGATGTTCATAAAGTTTGAGAGATCATTGCCACTGCAGTAGTAGTCACCAGCTCCAGTGAGAACAGCCAGTATCACACTATCATCTTTGCCAGCTTCTTCTAGGGCCTGTTGAACCTCAGCATACATCTGGAAACAGAAATTGTTACTGTATAAGTTTTTTCCTCCAAAGAGATGGAAAACTAGCCTCGTTCCCATTCTCTCCCATCAGCTCTTCATCACTTACAATACGAAAAGCAAAGTGACTCTGCTTTTGGTACTGCAAGCGATGAAAAGCTGGAGGGAGTGAGGCTAAATGGAAAATTGGGAGCTGGAAAATATGGCTACTATGAATGGGCTTATATAGTTGGCACTAGAACAGGAACCGGACCCAACTGCCGTCAAATGTACTTGCTCAATGCTAACCACTTAGGGTAGTGACAATAGGGCGGCATCTGACAGCATAAATATGGTAGTTAGGCTTTAATCTGCCACTTAGGCACCAGTGTATACAATATCAGGACATGAATGTGCACATCTGTGTATCCCTGTAGATCACCTCACCTGGTAGTTGAGTGCATTCTTCTTAGCTGGCCTATTGAGCAAGATTGTTCTTGCTCCTCCTTCATCTGTCACCACTATATCCTTGTACTGAGAGGCAGACTCCTGCTTGCTTGATTCACCATCATCTGAACTCATGAGCTCATCCACCACCTGACAGTACTGCTCCGTGGCACCAGACTATAGGAGGATAAAAGTAGTAGATTGCACTGCTGCTGGTTTGGGAAGGACCTCGCTAATCAAGACACTGCTTTTGACCCCAACTTCGTATGTTGCTGGTTTTTAATACATTCTGTGTTGCCACCACTCAGCCTGGCTACATTTTACCCCTTTATGAATTAGCCATTCTTATATGCTGCCCACAGCTTCCAAGAATAGCAATAATTAGTTGCTGTGCGAGCTGAAGGTGGCTTGAATTTTTTCTTGCTTCCCTCTTCTCACCTGTTGCCTTCACTCTTCAGCTTGTCTTGGACAGTTACCAGTTTCATGGGCATGGTACATTATAAACTGGATAATTCCCTGGCACTGAGGAAATGTGACCCATTACATCCTTGAGAAGTTATTGCTCTAGGACACACCAAAAGCAATAGCTTGATTGGTCATATTTCCCTTGCATCAGGAAAATATTTTATGCTTCTAACCTACATAAAGCAATACATAGTACAAGATCAAGGACATTAATTGGATCCTGCTGTTCTAGAAATGTAATATGACCAACACATATAGTTACGACCTCCAGGCAGCCAATAAGCAAGTATTCATGGAAAAATTCTACTCACCTTGGAAAGGTCTCCCAGATCATTCCAAGCCCCCCATTTTGCTCTACCAACAAAGTCAAAAGCACCAGGTTTGGATTTGTTGCAGGGACCAACTGTGGCCTTGATAGCAAGAGAAAATCAGATTGACTCACTTAATTGGCTTGACTTTTCAATTACTTAGCTTAACTACCAGTACACACATACCCTGCATGACACTTAGTTCAAACGAAAGTTTCATGACCTGGGGTATGTGAACTTCTAGCCTCGTTCCCAGGCTCCTGTAGGGGAAGAACCTTGGGACGAGGCTACCAAACCACACATAATACTGTATATCCTCTCTTTACTCTAGGTTTGGCTTTGCTATAAATCAATCACAAAAGCTGTTATACGTACATCAACATGAAAACTTTGGAGAATTCTTCTACGTACTAGTTAGCAATATCTTATAAAGAACAACACACCTTTTAGAACCACTTATATTTGCATATGCAAGTGTAAGGGCTGGGTACTATAGTGCAATACCATGCGACCGTTTTGTTAATTGCTCAGTACTGTATATATATGTATTGAGTCTCTTGGAATACATTGTGTATGTCCTATAGAATTTTCTGTCATAAAAACTGGTTAAACTGTAGTGCAAACACCATGCGAGCATTTTGCTCACTTCTCAGAACTGCATTGAGTCTGACAAGTACTCTACCATATGCACAATGCGAGAGGAATAGAATTTTTTCTGTCGTAAATCCAAGTGCTAGGGTTTGAGACTATAATTGCAACAATGATTCCTGCATAAAGCATGGTAAACAATTGCCAGCAACGTATCTAATCTAGGGTAATGTGGGCCACTCTCATACAAGTCATATCCACATGGTCAAGATCTTGATCAGGGCTTTGACTGTTTGTACATACGTACTTAACCAAAAAACTCAGGACCTACAGGTAACGTTCTGACCCCACCAAAGCTGTAATAAGAAATTGTATAAGCCCCCCCCTCCCACTGGAAGTTTCAGCAGCAATAGAATAATAGAAACAGTAAGTACTTGTACAAAACCACTTTGTTTTGTGTTTCTTCGACAGAATTATCAATGTTTTTGCAGTGCTCATGATACGTACCACTCCTAGCATGCACCACATTCTACTAAAGCGGCCAGCCTATCTGCTGTTCTTACCCTATGGCAAGTATAATAGACAAGCACTTCCTACTTCTTGTGCATTCTCAGTAGTAGCTACAGCACACCATCTTCTGCACGAAAGGCTTGATACATGATAAGCTTGCATCGAATAATGCGGCGTTGGTTCTTGGTTGCGTATGGAGTGAAAGTCGTATAAGGGGACATCCCGTCCTGACGGGGGGACATCCAGTTCAAGGACCATGCATCCGGGGGGACAGCTGGTCATCCAACACCTGAAAGCATAGGAACCAGAAAACCTTGGAATGGCAGGAACCTCAGGAATCAGACAAACCATTGGAACCAAACCCTGGAACAACGTCTGGAACCAGAGGAACCATAGGAAGCCTGAAACCAGAAAACCCCTAGAACTGCAGGAACCTCAAGAACCAGAGAAACCATATAACCTCCTCAAACCCTGGAACCTAGGAACCTCTGGATCCACGGAAACCAAGAATCAGGACACACTTAGAACTCTAGAATTGCAGAAACCAGAGGAAATCTGGAACTGGAACTGGTCAGGAACCAGCAGAACCATAGGAATCCTTTGAACCCACGAACCAGGAACAGCAACACCAACAGTACCAACCATGCAGGTGACAGCCAACATTAGCAATCACATGATTACTGCCTGAACCAGTATCGGTGTCATTGCAGATTGTGTCCAGAGCAAATAGTATCCAGCTAGGGGACAAAGTCTGCTAGCAGATAGTGTTCATCAAGACATAATCCGCTAGCAGTTTCGGTCTGGCCGGACTAGCAATGTGCATCCGTTTCCACAGATTGTGTCCAATTGCGAAAACTAGCAATTAGTGTGTGAGAGTGATTGATGACATGTACAGCATATCGTAACATGGGCAGTGCATCACAGATTTCTCTATGAGGTTCTGTGATGGAAATACCAACTGCAATGCAGAGTTGAAAAAGCATCAGATTCTAATCAACTGCTTCGAGAGAGAGAGAGAGGGAGAGAGAGAGAGAGAGAGCCTGAAGTGGTCTGGTCTAGCATGCTCAGCAGATCCAGCCAGACTCTACCTCCCTAAGAAGAACGGAGCCCTGGATCTACCAGTGATCTCTCACTTCTACAAGAAGGTACATGTAAGCCACACCTGTCAGCTTATCACCTCACATGATTCCATCACCCAGCACGTGGCCAAGCTCCAGATCCAGAATGAGGAGAACCGGCAGAGAGCCAAGTTCAAACCAATGCTCACAGCACGTGAGGTGATGGTGGCAGATCCTGGTGCTAGTAGAAGAACCTTGATGAGAAGAGCCAAACGAGTGGTGAGGTCAACAGATGTAGCTGAAAGACTTGAACATGCCCGAAGCCTACCTCACCAAGGGGAGGTTCATCAACTTGTGGAAGAGGATGCAGCTTCTCTGTGGTCTGAGACGGTGCAGAAACTACCTCCAGAAAGCCTCAAATTTGCTCTAAATGCTGTCCAGGACACTCTTGCCACACAATGCAAACTTAGCAGTTTGGAGAAGGAGAGAGGGCTTGTCTGGCTGGTGCAAGCTGCGTGGGGAGAAGTAGACCCTTCTACACATCCTGAACCACTGTCAGGTGGCACTTGAACTCCGGAGGTACAACACGAGACATGTTGCCGTCCTAGAAGTGATAGATCAATTCGTCAAGGAGAAGTGCCCAAGGAATGTGAAGGTTCTCACAGATCTACCAGAGTTCGAGTACACCTTCCCTGCTTGCATCACCCCAACCGATCTGCAACTTGATATCATCATATGGAGCCCAATACAGAAATCTGCTGTTCTAGTGGAACTGACAGTGTGCTACGAAACCAATTTTGTTGACACACACAACTGGAAAGTAAGCAGATATGAAGACCAGGAGAGAGCAATGGCTTCAACATGAGCACGGTGACCGTTGAAGTTGTAAGCCGGGGCTTTTTGAATCTCGAGGGCTTCAAGAGCCTATTCTCCACTTTTGAGAACTGCAGCCAGAATGACAAACGCAAATTCTTGCGGGATGTTAGCAGAAAGGCCCTCGAATCGCAAAGAATTTGGTCATCTAGAAACTCCTCCACTTAATTGTGTAATATTATAGCACCGTTTATATTGGATTGTTATTTTATCACTTGTACTTTGGCCCCTAGAGACAGTTACCAATTTGTGCTATGTAATAGCTCAACAAGACTGTACCTCTCAGCCTCCTTGTATGTACCCTCACATGCAAACAAAAGATGTTTCAAAAAAAGAGAGAGGAGCTGCACCATTCCCACTGAGTCCCATTATCTGCAGAAATGCACCTTCGCAACATGCTGGAATGCTATCTCGTTAACGTCCGACGGCACTATTGCATTGATGATTGCGCGCGTAGGTGGTCTTGCAGTGCCTAAGTATTCCTGCTGCACCTCGGTCCTGCTCTTCCTCAGTATTCCTGCTGTTCCTAGGTGCTCCTGCTGTGTTTTGAGGTTCCTGCTGTTCCTGTATTGCTAATGTTTCTAGGTTTTCCCCAGCGTTCTCCTGCTCCGGTGTACGTGCTGTTACTAGCCATAGCCTTCTTAGTGATTTTATCTTGTGGCCATGTATTGACAAGTGCTTGCACATGCATCATGCATATGAAGAGGTTGTAGTTGTAAACTGGTATACTAGGTTAATTAATCATAAAGTCATTAAGAATGGGGATAATGTCAGTAGTATAGAAGTCAAGAGAGAGGGGTCAGATGATTATCTACCGAGAGCTGAGGAGTGGGAACTGGTTCACAAGTACTTCACTTTCTTTCGGGGTAGTTGGTCCAATCTTTGGATCATCAAATGGAATTAGCATACATCGTTGTGAGTATCTGCATAGTGGTATTAGCGCCATTATAAGGTTTTTGCAGGATAAGTACTTTCTTTTTTATACCCTATGACTCTTCAGGCATGCTAACAAGCAAGAAAAAGATGCAGTACAGGAAAATCTATAAAGGATAAAGAAGACAAAAACACAAGGTATACAGTCTGCTCGCCCGCTGTACTTACACTTGATATGTAGTGTAGTTGCCCCTTCATCCCTATCATAGTAGCATATACATAATCAATTTTTTCCTCTCACTTCACACACAGTACCTGCAATTTATAAATACCCATTGTTCACACAAAGGTTTTGAAACCATAGCGGTGAGACTGAATGAACTGTTCACCATCGTTCCACTGACAGACACAGCATCAGGAGTTTGCAAGGCTCTGCAAAGCACCAAAATGGGTGATGTCTCAGTGAAAAAAGACTTCCTGAGAAAGGATGCAAAGGTCCCATGAGCCAAGAAAATATCTGAAGCTGCCCAAGCAATTGTCATCTATCGGTACGCACTTGAGAAGCATTCCAGTACAGAAAGTGGACCATTCTTCTAAAGAGTACATGTAAGTTTGTGCAAATATGTATTTCTCTGTGAGGAAAAAATTAAAGCTACTGTAGTCTCTGTTCCTATCCTTATAGATTTGGAATGTACAACCAATGGTGCATTGCAGACACTGACTAATGATGGGGAACAGAACCCGGCCGACAACAGTGATCGGGTGCTGACCCTGACTAACCAGGCCCAGACTGGCGAGAATGCCGGAGAGGATGGGGAACAGAGCCCATTCGACCAGTTCCTGATCACCGAGGGTTCAGGCGAGGATGGGAAACAGAATCCGCCCAACGACAGTGAAGGGGCTCTGACCCTGACTAACCAGACCCTGACTTGTGAGAATGCCGAAGAGGATGGGGAACCGAGCCCATTCAACCAGTTCCTGATCACCGAGGGTTCAGACGAGGATGGGAAACAGAATCCGCCCGACGACAGTGAAGGGGCACTGACCCTGAATAACCAGGCCCTGACTTGTGAGAATGCCGGAGAGGATGGGGAACAGAGCCTACTCAACCAGTTCCTGATCACTGAGGGTTCAGGCACTCGAGCAGATCAAGCGTTTAGGTGAGGATGGAGAACAGAACCCACTCAAGCAGATCGTGATCACTGAGGGTTTATGAAGATGGGAAACAGAACCCACCCGAGCAGATCCTGATCACCAAGGGTTTAGGTGAGGATGGAGATAAAAAACCCACCTGAGCAGATCCTGATCACCGAGGGTTTAGATGAGGATGAAGAACAGAACCCACCAGAGCAGATCCTGATCACCGAGCGTTCAGGTGAGAGTGGGGAACAGAACACGAACCCACCCAACCAGACAGACCCTGACCAGTGACAACCTCACAAGACAAGCCTCAGCAACGCAGAAAGTGAACCAGAGCCCCCGAGCTGCTAATTGATGGACTGTCTAACCACTTCAGCCTGCAACCTGGGTATCAACGCACTCAAAAGAGACCTCGGAATTATATAGTCAGAACACGTCATCAGAACACGTCATGTTGAGTTTATTAGTTGTAACTTCTTATGCATTTGTCAAGTGTCTTTATCAAAATTTCTAATCATCAATGGGTATTGTATAAACAGGTCTTAAATCTGAGTTAAGTGAGGCTATACTCCAGCTCTGGTGCTGGTGGTTATTGTCTACTGTCTTACCCAGCCACTTCTCCAGATATAGCCTACCACTCACAATGAACACTTATTTACGGTGGCCGAGAGGGTTATTTCCATTTCAATCGCGTGCTAAGCGATTCGCACGTGCTAAGCGATTCGAAGTTGTGTTAAGCGATTCGCGTGCTAAGCGATTCGAAGTTATGCTAAGCGATTCGAAGTTGTGCTAAGTGATTCGAAGTTGTGCTAAGCGATTCGCACTTGTGCTAAGCGATTCGAAGTTATGCTAAGCGATTCGAAGTTGTGCTAAGCGATTCACACTTGTGCTAAGCGATTCGAAGTTATGCTAAGCGATTCGCACTTGTGCTAAGCGATTCGAAGTTATGCTAAGCGATTCGAAGTTGTGCTAAGCGATTCGAAGTTGTGCTAAGCGATTCGAGTAGCCTCGTTCCCAGGCTCCACTCCCCAGCTATTCTCGCACCGGTGCGGGGAGTGGAGCCTGGGAACGAGGCTACGATTCGAGTAGGCCTATAGGAGTGGCCAGATATCACGTGATTCCTTACTGTCACGTGAATACTTTTGTCGCATTGCTCGGACACGAGGATGACATGCGTAGCGTAGCAGTAAAAGTACTCCCTTAACAAACCTGCATAAAGTATAAATCAGATATTACCACCATTTTTGACGAATCAAGCCTACTATCTAGGTTACCATCTAGCCGTTCTCCGGTTGTTCTATAGATCACGCGTGTGAGGGGGTGTATATGCTCGGTCACGAGACTACATAAGCTTAATACGGATGCGATATCGAATCGCTTAGCACAACTTCGAATCGCTTAGCACAAGCGCGAATCGCTTAGCACAAGCGTGAATCCCTTAGCACAAACGCGAATCGCTTAGCACAACTTCGAATCCCTTAGCACAAGCGCGAATCGCTTAGCACAACTTCGAATCGCTTAGCACAAGCGCGAATCGCTTAGCACAACTTCGAATCCCTTAGCACAAGCGCGAATCGCTTAGCACGCGATTGAAACGGAAATAACCCTCTCAGCCACCGTACTTATTCATATCGATCAGGTTCTCTTTCTACCAACCACAAATTGGCTCACAAACATATCATCAAATGCCAATGTTTGTGAGCCAATTTGTGGTTGGTAGAAAGAGAACCTGATCGATATGAATACTGAGAACCAACCGAGATTCTCCTTGAAATGAACACTTATCTTTGGTATAGAAATCTGAATGAGAAGACTTGGAAGCGATTATTATTACAGTGAGCCTGCTTCAGCCTCTGGTCTTCTACGCACATATAGCTATTTTATTTTGTGGGTGGGGTGTTGTGGGCATGCCTGCAACACTGTGAAGACCCTGCTGCAGGAGAAACTTCTGCTTGTAATCCTCGCAAAGTGAGAGCATCACTGCACATTGTGTATCGCTAGTTTATAAAATGGATGCTCAACCAAAGTAGGCTAACCTCAAAACCTAAGTATTAAAATTTATAGGTTTGTAGTATGTACAGGGAAGCAATGGTTATCAAGACTTGGGTAAATAAAATTAAACTGAGCCTGAGAGTTTGAGGCAGCATACACCAAGGAACAGCAGAAACAATAGGAACACCAAGAAACTTCCAGGAACACCAAGGAACAACAGGAGCAATCAGGAAAAGCAGGTACACAAAGAAACTGCAGAAACTTAAGGAACGGCGGGAACACCAAAAAAACAGCAGGAATATCAAGGAACAGCGGGAACATGAAGGAACAGCAGGAACACAAACAACCAGAAACAGCAGCAACACTATACTAAGGAATAGAAGACCAAGGACCAGCAGGAACATAAAAAAACAGCAGGAACATCAAGGAACACCAGGAATAGCAGGAACATCTAGGAACAGTAGGAACACCAGGAACATCAAGGAACAGCAAAAACACCCAGGAACAGCAGGAACACCAAGGAACAGCAAGAACATCAAGGAGCAGCAGGAACACCAAGACCAGTCATTCTCGAGTGTTTTCAGCAATTGTTAGCATTATAGGGATGAGAACTGCAGAAACATTAAGGAACAGCAGGAACACCCAAAAAAACAGCAGGAATATCAAGGAACAGCGGGAACATGAAGGAACAACAGGAACACAAACTACCAGAAACAGCAGCAACACTATACTAAGGAATAGAAGAAACACCAAGGAACAGCAGGAACATCAAAAAACAGCAGGAACATCAAGGAACACCAAGGAACAGCAAGAACATCAAGGAGCAGCAGGAACACCAAGACCAGTCATTCTCGAGTGCTTTCAGCAATTGTTAGCATTATAGGGATGAGAATCCGTAAAAAAAAGTATTGTGGTGTCATTACTAACTTTTTGCCGAGCGCAGCGAGGCCAATATATCGTGACCTATGGGCTCAGAATTTATAATTATGTATATCGAGATGGCCGTCACATTTTGTCCCAGGGGGCCGCACAGGTGCAAAATGGAGTTTCTTGGCTATTTATGGATGCCGTCTTCGAAGTTGGTGGTGCACGAAGAGTCAGAGAGTTGGACAAGTCTACCACATAGTTTTACCAAGGAAGGCCTACTCACAGCTTGCAGGTTAGTAGAGTTTGGGTACCTGTTATATAAGCAGAGATATGAACGCTGGACACAGAAGGCACGATCGAGCGATGCGAATGTGAGTTTCAATCACTACAAGCCCTCTGTCTACTTTCTCGTGGCATCCATGGTTGATTCTCCGAAAATCTTGTAGAGAGAGAGATATTTCACCTGGATGTCAGTCGTTTTTCATATCTCCACTGTTCAGCTATTATTCTCGCGACTAACTGACTCGCAAAAGTAGTCGGCCCCGTGTGCATCGGGGGCTGCCCCAGCCCCAGTCCGCATCACGTGTGCAACCTGGGGTGCATCGGGGGCTACCCCAGCCCTAGTCCGCATCCCGTGTGCAACCCGAGTGTGCAACCCGGGTGTGCAACCCGGGATGTGATGACGTCAGGAAAAGGTCTGTAGGCATGCCTCTCAGGAAATAATGATGTTAATACACGTTACAGCTTAATTAGAGATCTACTTTTGAAGGCCAGTTTTTTCTACAGTCCTTTTTAGGTAGTGTAGTACCTCCTTATGTGTTGCACATGTTACCACATTTATATGGACACTATCTGCTCTTTTGTCTGCGTGGACACTTTCCGCTAGCATGTTGTACCCGGACACTATTCGTGGAGCTGGACAGATTCCGCTAGCAGATTGTGTCCAACTCGGACACTATCAATGGCTGGACCAAATTCACTGTGACACCGGCTCTTTCTAGCCTCATTCCCAGGCTCTCCCCCCTGAAGCGATAAAAGCTGGGTGGAGGCCTGGGAATGAGCCATGGCTCTACACATATACATGTACTTGCTGTGCTAGCCTTGTACCCGGGCCACGCCTGCACAAACATGTGACTTATTTTTTGTGGGGGTGTGACCTGGGTCTGCTGCACCACCAGTACAGTGTAGTGTTCGTACAGGGATAATTTGGGCAAAGCACACAACACAGCACATTCTGTAAGCGTACATATGGAACATTCACCTGTTTGAATAGTCCATAAAGCTTTAGTTTAATCTCATTTCCAGGGTCTTCCTTGAGACGTGATAGCCTCTCCTTGGCCTTCTCCAGCTCTTCCTCTGCAGCTAGTCGCGCAGTAGACACAGTGAGGGTCCGCATGGATAGAAAAGGCCGATCGCCAGCAAGGACTCCGGATAATCGGAGCAGTGCAGAGGCCGGCGAGGGAGATAGCAAAAGCCTGATAGACATGGTTACCTGATGGTACCAATCTGCGGTAACTATTAAAAATCGTCACGATCTGCACCTCGATCTACACGTGGATCGGATCGTGGACTTATCGGTAGGAGCAGCCCCTCTCTCAGCACCGCAAGACTAACGGAGGAGATGTTTGCTGCGAAGAACATCACCACTGATCATAAGGATCTCATTCATGATGTCTCCTATGATTTCTATGGCGGACGGATGGCGACCTGTTCCAGTGACCAGAGTGTCAAGGTGACTAGCTATAGCTAAAACCTGCACAGTAATACCATACAAGCTAATATGATATGACAAAACGTTTTATGGTAGTCTGGTTTCCTTGCATATCTGACCTAAGTGGTCAAAGAGAGTGAGGAAAAGTGGATGCCATATTCTAATAAGGTGGCACCATTAATAGTTAGGCCATGTAAAATAAGCCTAGTGATACACAACATGCAGGGATGTCCTTGCTTCGTGAGAATTACTGGGCGTGGCACATGGCATGCCGTGATATTTATGTGGCATCATATAATATACTCTATAATCTATGGTGGCATGCCCATAACACCCACCCACAAGAAAAGGTCAAGAGTACGTCCACAACACACTGGCCGACACGCCTACAATACCCCACCCACAAAAAAAAAGGCTACTTGCTGGGTGCGTGCAAAGCGCGCACTCGGCTGGTACTAAGATTGCTTTACATTTCCCGCGTATGTGTTGTTAGTTTGTTTATATGTTTGTCTGTACTGAATCAAGTTACATTATTGCATTACTATGCCACTATAGCAATGGAAGTTTGCAGGCCCAATAGGCCAAGGTACAAAAAGCTAGTGTTGGTAGCAATGATAGTTCTGTTCTGGTAACATATGGCTGCTAACAGGAAGCGCACTACGAAACTGCTGAGTCAGCACTTTCACTGTAAGCTCAGTTACTTATGCAAGGTGAGATGGCCTGATTTGTTCTGCAGCTAGGCTAACCTGTTGCCTTCACATGAAAAAGTACCCAGCTGGTTTTTCAACCTCACTAAATGCATGGTTTTCTGACAGCTTCCCATCTCTGCTTTTGCACGTCCTCAGATGTTGTCTTTTTTTGTGGAGATTAAAGTTGGCTTATTTGGTGACAGCCCAGTGGTATTGGTGAAGTACGGAAAGCTGCCATGCTGTTTTAGTCTGAACTTAACCTGTGTGAGCTAGCAGTATGCTGTTGTGTTAAAATTTGGTCAAAGGAAAACAAATTGGATGGGGGGGGGGGGGTGATAAACAAGATGAATTTTTTAGTGAAAGGGGAAAATTTTTGTCAATCAGTTCTACACACAAACAGACATTGCTGGAGGCTATTTGGTAGTACCGTCGGCTCATGCTATCAATCAACAGTTAACATCCACACAGAGTTTTTGGACAGGCATGACCAAAAATGGGATGGATATATATGTAGGGATGGCACGGTTTTATGAGCTGTAACGGTCATTCTCGGGTGTTTTCATAACCAAAAAGACTAATGTTAGAAAGCATCGCTGAAGTACGAAATCGGCGGGTTGCAAAATCACCATTTATCCTTGTTGTTGTTTCTCGTAGTTCTTCTGAAAGGCTAGGGCAATAATGACTAAACACGAAGAAGCGGCATTCTCTGCTGGGTATTGCACTCATACCAGAGCGCTCTCAAAGAACTCGAAGTTTTGGCAGTGATTTACTAGCGCTCTCGAGTGAACACTCGCCAATCTAAGCCATTTTCAAAGATAACCATTAATAATGCAACCGGAAGCTTATAACACTAAGCACGTGTTTGGATTGCCTACATCGAAGACTGTGTGTACCGCTTCTGCCAGGGCTTGGAGTGCGCTTCATCATAGCAGTGAGTTGCTATAAGACATATATATTATTATGGAGTACAGTAGTACTCCATATATAGGGATGGCTCCAAAAAAAATGGCTGCCCTATTGTATGTGTACAAAGTGACATGTTCAAAACTCTGACCTAGATTTAGTCATAAGCTTTTGTGAATCCTACCTGTCATTCTCGAGTGTTTTCATCAGTAACAAGACTCTTAACGCTGTCAGAGCTGAAGTGCCAAATCGGCAAGTCGCTAAACTGGCAAATTATCCTCCTCCTTTCTTGTTTCTTCCAAGTGTATAGCACAAGAATGACAGAAGCAATTACAATGATTTAAACACCAAGAAGCGCTACTGGATCTGGGCTATTGCACCCACACCATAACGTTCTCAAACAAATCAAACCGTTCGGCAGTGATTCTCAAGCACTCAAGGCAAGTACTTGCCGCTATACGCCATTCTGTTCCGTTCCGTTCTGCGTATTAAATGGTGGTTACGCCTACACCGGAAACGCAGCCTCGAGCACGAGCTGTTCTGCTTAGGACGATTATAATACTAGCCTCGTTCCCAGGCTCCACTGCCCAGCGTTTTTTGCATTTTGGTGCAAAAAACGCTGGGCAGTGGAGCCTGGGAACGAGGCTATATAATACTTGGAGCATAGATATTATTGGAGTATGCTTGATGATGAACCCAAAGTGAGTTGCTGTAGCTATGTTATAATAGTAAGAACACTGATACAACTGCTAGACCATTATAGAACATACAGACTCTCATACTAACCTCCTTGATGTGCATTACATGGAGTCGGTACCGCCATTGCTGTGCACTCCTACGACCATCCTCGCCCACATTGCCTTTCAGATGTTTGTGGTGGACCTTGAACCATAGCTTTCCCTGCTAACACTAGAATTATTATATATCGTCTACTATTTAACTATCATCTGAGCCTATCACCTGAGTAGCTAGTACATAGTTGCTTTTTGGGGATTCCATCCCTATATGCCTTTTCATTTTTCTATATGTATATATATATTATGGTACGTACATCCTGCCCCCGGGGCCCGGGGGTATGGCACTTTTGACATTTGACCACACGCACACCACAATCCCCTACATGCCACATCAGCCATATCCACAGCCAATAAAAGATTGCAGTTCTTTAAATGTACAACACATGACCTCACAGTATAACGTATCATACACAGCAGCGTACACTAGGTAGACTCATTATATACTGCCGACTCCACATCCTTCCACACACACCAACCAACCCCACTTGTACAATAACATCTCACCTGTAACAATACCTTCGACCAATTAGCATAATGTAATCCAGTTGCAATTAAGATTATAATCATAGAAGAGTGCTTTCAAATAACTGCCACAGGATGTACACAGCACGATCTAACATCCTGTCATTTCATGTAACAAGCATAAGACCAGATATAGGGATGGGAGTCCCTAAAGGTACTGTGGTGTCGTTCGTTCCTACCTTGTTTGGTTGCTTTTTGGGGATTCCATTCCTATATGCCTTTTCATAAATGTTTTTTTGTGACTTTTAATATTAGTATAAGCTTAATGAACTGCTGCATAATTGGGGCGAGCCTGAGCGAGCTCCAACCTAGCGACTTGACTGTGCCCCCGTGTCTATATGTATATATATATTATGATACGTACATCCTGCCCCCGGGGCCCGGGGGTATGGCACGTGTTCAAAATGGCATCCTATGAGTGTCAGTGATGCCGTCTTCAAACTTGTTACACACGAACAGTCACAGATTTGGACAAGCCCCTTTACAAATAGAGACCTACTTCAGCTCCAAGGTTAGTGGAGTTCACAAATAAAGTAAAGATACGAGACGACGATCGCTGGAGACGGAGGCACGATCGAGCGATGCAGCGAACAGTATTTCCAAGCAGCTCTCCGCTCTCCCAGCAGCCACGGTTGAACCTTGGATATATGTGTGTTGCAAATCGAGATCTCCCCTTTCTGCAGGCCAGAATCATGTAAAATTAAGCACAGTCACTCGCTCAGGCTCGCCCCACAATGTCCTAGTAATAACCATTGCAGTATTGTCTACATAGCTAGATACAAGCTGCAGCTACGCAACCAGAACCTGCATGGAGTAAGAAATACATACTGCCATTCAGAATCTGCATGCACTACAAAGATGGTGAGTGGTTCTGCTGCAGTCTTGCTGTTGTCAGTTGACTCTGAAAAAAACAACCACATCACTGCATGTGTTAATTAACTCAATTTTTCCTTGCCTCCCCCCAAAAAAGTAGCAGAAACAAGTCACAATAAAAGCATTTACAAAATGAAGAAGCATGTAGGGATGGAATGTCAAAAAAGTAACCAAACAAGGTAGGAACGACACCACAATACTTTTACGGATTGCCGTCCCTACATAGCCACTTTCGGAAGCATTTGTCAAGGCTTTTCTGCACAGCAGAATCATGTAAAATTAAGCACAGTCACTCGCTCAGGCTCAGCCATATCCACAGCAAATAAATGATTGCAGCACTTCATAACACACAACCTCACACCATACAGTCTAGCAACATGCACGTACATGTAAACTGAATCCTGCTCAATCCACATCTTCACACATGCAATGCACATCATCTTTAGCAGCACTAAGTGATTACAGCTGCTCGAGACAGACCTTTGTCTCCCTCATGCTATACATACGTACTACAGAATTTAAAAATTAACTACCACTTATGAAACATTCTGACTCCTCCCCCTACTTGGACAATTCCAACAGTATTAACGAACTCATTTGTGATTATATACCAAAGCATGCACTTTAGAAAAAATGCCACAGGATTTAGCTAACTGTATTAAACTAGCCTCATCACGAGGCATGGTTAGCTTTTTTGAGATTCCATCCCTACATGCTTCTTCATTTTGTAAATGCTTTTTTGTGACTTATCTAGAGCACTGCAAAGTACTTTTTTCAAGGTAACACTGACACAATTATATTTGTTATACTGAGCCAGAGAATGGTACTAATCCAATTCCAGAGCTAGCAAAGTACAGTGTGCATTTGTGTTCCACACCAGCACATTCACATTTCATGTTGGTGCATTTGAATTCCATGCCAGTGCATTCGAGTTCCTGATCTCATACCATAGAATCGGGATAATAAGCACCCTATGAATATAAGCACCCAATTAAATTACAACAACCGCATCCCGTTTATAGGTACCCCCACGGAAATAAGCACTCTACATGAAAAGGCGCCCAAGCCAAAGTAGTGTAGCAACAGAGACTACAACACTTACCAGGAAAAACTGCCTTCTACAACTAGAAACTTCGCTATTCTACAGAGAGCACACATAGCAAACAGCATGCGCGAGTATGGTCAATGGTATAATAAAATTTATTAAAATTATTATGCATACAAATTGATTATGTAGCAACAGAGTACCAATGTAAAAGGTCTGCCAGGGTTCAATATGTCAATGGACAGCTAGGTTCAAAGGTCACATATAGATCACATGCATTTACTGTTACAGTACCAATTACATAAATTTTGTAGCCCCGCAGGAGTTTGATATGTTGGTAGCTGAAGACTTTGTGACTGAAGAACAGTTGTTGTTGTTAGTCTCCAAACCCCCCTTGCAACACCACTCATTCATTCATGTACATGTATACTGACTAAGTCATTTGAACATACAGTGTATTTTTTTTTTCAGAAGTAATATGAGTGAGTGTGTGCTTTCTTAGTTATACATCCCGGCACCTTTTGATACTTTACCTTTGATGGTGGACAGTGGGATGCACCTTCTTCATTACTATCTCGTAAATGTTTTTCTTCTCCATCTTTCTGCATGTCCGATGGCGGTAGTGCATGCAGATTCTACTGAGCCAATAACCTAATATGCAACATGTAACCAACACGCTTGCAGAAATTAATAGTCAACTCTGATGATAGATTATGAGTGCAAATGCGCACATAGAGGCAATAACCTCCTTGCTGTGTTAATGGCTGTAAGATAGTGAATATGAATGCAAGATCATCAATTCAAATAAAAATCATGAACGAGAATGCAAGATTGCAAACACAAATGCAAAATCACAAACATGAATGCAAGATCAACTCGGTGCAAGATCATAAACACAAACGCAAGATTACTAACTCAAATGCAAGAAATACGAAAGCAAGATCAAATTCTTGAATGTAAGATCACAAATGCATATACCGTAGAATCGGGATACTAAGCACTGGTGCCTTTTTTATTTAATAGCTACAATAGGTGCTTATATTCATGGGGTGCCTATACTTATGGGGTACTTTTAATCGTGCACATATATGGTATAGCGGTAGCTGCTGTGGCTGGGTATATACTACAGTACAACTGTTACACTTATGGGTTTAGCACTAGGAAAGAGATTTATTTCAAGATTGGCTCATTACAATGCAATGAATACCTCCAGGAGAGCATAATGACGCGAGAAGTGGAAGAAAGGGTAGGAGCGTGCAACGATCATGCAAAAGATAAAAAATTTGAAAATGTTCCCATGGTAGTTTCATTACTATTTTGGGCACGCACGTCCCTCGGGTCCATCAAGGAAGGAAGTTTGATAGTCATTGTCAAGAACCAATTAGCTTCTACAGCAGTGAATATTACTGGAGAAGCAAGTGAAAATGTTTGTGTAGCCATTCGTGATTGTTCAGCTGCCAAATGTTTGCTACAGACAGAAGTACAGGTTAGCAAACAACACAAACATACTGATATACTGTACCCCAGGCTTCTACCAAGATCAGGTACGTTGTAGCAACAAACTTAGCCAGCAGCCACTTAGTCTAAATGGCATTACTATAAGTTGTCTCGGGCTTCACGCTTCTGGCAGCATACGGGTGGCAGTCATGAGTCACAAGCGGCCTTTTTGGGGTTGTTAATCGCTGTAGGGCATAGTGTCGCTTTGCTAGACAGCAGTAACCTTCTGTTTCAAGCCATCTTCATACTGCTTTGACTGTGGCATGTGCGTGCCTGAAATAGTAATGGAACTACTGTGGGAACGTTGTCAAAATTTAATTTTTGCATAGTCGTTACACGCTCCTACTCTTTCTTCCACTTCTCATGTCATTATGTGCTCCTGATACTTCACAGGAAGTGGTGCACATCTGATAAACTACAACTGAAGGCAGCGCTACTGCTAGAGCAATCACTTCATAAAGCTGCATGTACTTAGTGTGATCCTACAGATACATGTGCTTACACCCATACATACAATTTCTTGAAGCTTAATTCTGTATGTATATTTGTATTGTGTATTTAAACCTGCACATATCCTATCTTTATAAAGGTTTGGGACTTAGGAGAAAATGGACAGTGGCACTGCACAGCCAGTTGGAAGGTTAATACACTAAAATTAATAACTGATTGATTAAAAAAGAGTCGTCTCCTTAAAGACTGCTCTCCCAATGATCTTGGAGGAGTGGTGGGCACGTATACAGGGATAAATGAAAAGTATCCAGAACACTTCATAGTTATGTTGCTACTATCCAGCTAACAAAAGTTTCTGTTAGGGTTTGGTGGCTATCTTTGGGCCATCTAGCTGATTTGGGTTTATGACCACACTTTACTAAAGGGTATTCCTCCTTGAAACAGTTAATATGCTGCTGGGATATTGCAGCTGATAATGTGGCAATGCTTGTGGTGGCTGCGTGTTTTGAGCCCAATTGCTGGATTGCTTTGAAAATAAGAATTATTTATATCTTTGTGCAGACTCACTCTGGCTCAGTGTGGAGGGTTACATGGGCCCATCCAGAGTTTGGACAGGTATTGGCAACATGTTCATTTGATCGAACAGCTGCCGTCTGGGAAGAGCAAGGTATAATTTTGTTCACAATTATGTAAAATGTAGTTACTAGAGTATTGGGGAACCTATCCTCATTCTCCAGTCTCCACTCCCAGTTTTTTTATAACATGCAAAAAAAAGCTGGGAGTGGAGACTGAAAACGAGGCTAGGGGAACCCTGGTGCTCAGGTGGATATGTTTGAATTGTAGTTTGCAAAATTGGGTTGGATCAAGCTAGGGGACATTGAGCTTAGTTGGATAGATATATTTACTGGGCAGACCTTATGATCTAATTACACGTATGTTCTTTTGTTCATGCACTACTTTCATGATTTTGTTATACCCGTGTTTTGTATTAAACATACATGTACATGTATTGTTTCCGAGACAGTTTCTTTGAAATATGGCCATTGTAAAGAGTATGCCAAAGTGAAAGTGATAGTGTATTCATTGATGTACTTGCCTAAAGTTTGCCTGCCAGACCAAGGGACTTTAATCACATACAGCTGAGTTAGCTAGGATTTGTGCATACCTCATATTCTGATTTTGCATTATGTTTACTTTTTGACAGTTGGGGAGCAAAAGGGAACAGAGACACATTGGGTTAGTAATTATACCTCCTCTTTATTATTGGTACATGTACATGCATATCCTAATTGATACTGATATCTATTACAAGTTAATTAACACTTGAAGGAATATTGTCACAGATATGTGACATACAACTGTCAAGACTTTATTTACAGTTGGACTAACTAAGGGTTAAATTAAAAGGCATTTGTCCATTAATTTGCCAGATAGATGCGAGACTGCATGGCATGTTTTTCCAGGCCTCCCATTTATGTACAGACCAGGCAAGGGATCGAGTCACAGAAATGAAAATTTTAAAGCCTAATTAGGTATTAGCTCTGAGTAGGAGTGCAGCAAACAGACAAATCTGACTTTATTATCTGGCATGTCTGTATATGGCATAGTAGTCAGCATAACAAATTATATGTGTCTGCTTGTCTTTTACAGGTTAAGAGAGCTAGCTTGGTGGATAGTAGAACAGCTGTGAATGACGTTAAGTTTTCTCCTAGACATTTGGGGTTGCAGTTGGTAAGGAGCTAGTAGTGTAATAATTGGGGCAAGCCTGAGCGAGCCCCAACACTATACTAGCGGGTCAAGTTCTGCCTCTATGTCTATATATATAATACGTGTATGGACTATGGGTGGTACATGTATATACGTACATACAGCTTACTGGGCTCATTCTGGCTAAATGCTAGACTTCCTATCAACCTTGCCTCTCTACCTTTTGGTAGATTCTCCACTCCCAACTACGTTCTGTATGTACTCGATTTCTCCCCTCATACTTGTATACCAATCAGTAACTCTCACATGTGATCTATCTTCCTGTTGTATTATATTTTTTTAACGTCCACTTTGATATGCTCATTTGCTAATCCATGTTATGCACATTCACTCATGAAGGCTTGCCCCTAAATGCCTTGGAATATATGAAGTTTAACTTGTAGTCTGGCTTTGTAACTGTTTCTTGCCCAGGCTACTGTGTCTACTGATGGTCAGCTAAGAGTGTATGAAGCACCTGATGTCATGAATTTAAGCCAGTGGTCATTGATGGTAAGGGTGTACAGTGAACCACATTTTGATTCAACATACAAAAGTACTGCATGTAACAAAGTTTATAAGAGGTATACATACTAGGTCCTGTAAATATTACTTTTGAGCAAATTACACTTTTAGGGGAAAGAAAAGGTACAAGCAGAAAAGAGTAAATATATTAAGTATGACCACACTGCCAAGTGTAATGAGTAAATAGTAGCATACATGTAGGTGGAGCGTTCCAGAATACTGAATTTTGTGGAGCATGAGCTTATTAGCAACAATAAATGCTTCAGGAGCTATGGCGCTTACATGTATTATGGAGGTTGGCTTTCAATATATGCTCTCTCTTTCTCATATATCACTATCTAAGAATCAGCTGATGCCTGTCTTGTCATGTTTACATCTCTCTCTTCATAAAATGTGTCCCAACCTCCAACTGCTCTAGTGCTGCACAGTCCATATCACATTGATAAGGCATGGTCACACATGTCCATCAGGTAGGCATAGGAAATGGCCAGCCAGTTATATTTTCTCACATGTGTGACATGTAGAGTAGAAAGGTGGGTAAACTTAAGAGTGGGCACAGACAGTTACAGTTTTTATACTATTATGGCTACGCCTACAATGTACATGTAAGCGCTAAAGCATACTTTTATTCTTACCGTATACTCATTCACATACACTACTATAGCATGTGCTCAGCTGCAAGCCTGGAACAAGCTGTCTGTCTTGGAATCCATCCAGGTAGTCTAAGAACGCTTATACTAGACTAGTATTGTGCTAATTCCCACAGCGCTCATGCACAACAAAGTGCCTGGCATGTACTTTTTCCATGTATGAAGAAGCACTTCTTACATATAGACAGAGGTCCCCCTTAATCTGTTGAGGTATATCTTCTCTCCCAGATGAAGATAGAGAGTATATAGACCATCATGGAGTACGGTAGTACTCGGATGGCACGGGGGAAAAATGGCCGCCCCATATCATGTGTACAAAATCATGTGCTCATAAGTCTGGTAAACCCATAGTAGAAGGCCTTATACCTGTCATTATCGAGTACTTTCACAACTAACAAGACTGTTACAGTAGGTAGAGAGTATCGATGAAGTACCACATCGGCAAGTCGCTAAACCAGCATCTGTTCATATTATTATTCTGATTCTTCTGATGGGCTAGAGCAACAATGACTAAAGCGATTACAATAATTCAAACGCGAAGAAGCGCTACTGGATTTGGGCTAGTGCACCCACACCATAGCGTTCTCAAACAACTCAAACTGTTCAGCACAGATTCTCAAGCGCTCGAAGCAAGTACTTGCCACTATACGCCGTTCTGTTCCGTTCCGTTCTGCGCATTAAGCGATGGTTACGCCTAGCCTACACCGGAAACGCAGCCTCGAGCATGCTGCATGGACGAGCTATTCTGCTTAGACGCTTATAATACTTGGAGTACGCTTTATGACGGACCCAAAGTGAGTTGCTGTAGTTACGTTATAATAGTAAGAACACTGATACAACTGCTAGACCATTACAGACCATACTAACCTCCATGATGTGCATTAAATGGAGTCGGCAAACTGCTGTAGACAGCCGTCTGCCATTGCAATGATACATACAAGAATGTGTGGGTGTGCAGTGGCATTCTCAAGTCGGTAGGCGCTTAGCTACAATTCACATTAGCTGTATTTTGCTACTCTGCTGTATCTTTAAGCCCCACTGAAAGCTTTGCGGTGCAAAGTGCATTCTGTGTCTGTTACGTACATTATAGGTGCTGTTAGTTTATCATGAATGGGAGCATTTGTGGATACAGCTAATAATGCTCATCTACCCCACACAACCACACCATCTAAACACCATTCATACCTTTCTCCTCCCCACAAAAAAACAACAGAAACAAGTAACATAAAACCATTTTAAAAAATGAAAGAACATATAGGGATGGAATCCCCAAAAAGCAACCAAACAAGGTAGGAATGGTACCACATCCTTACGGATTGTCATCCCTATATCTTTTGCCATTTTTCCAACCTCAATACACACACACACACACACACACACACACACACACACACAGACCAATCCCTGCCATGCCACACCAGCCATATCCACAGCCAATAGAATGTGCATGGCAATTGCAGCACTTCACAATGCAACACACATCACCCCCACACACTACAACTTATCCTCCACATGCAGCAATACACACTCGTAGGCTATACTACATACATGTACCACTTACCCCACATTCTACACCACAATCCACACCTACAATGACAACTACACTCTTCCACCTGCAACAACACCCTTTCACCTCACCAACAGTTAGTACGGAACACATTTCCAAAAACATTGCTCTATTATACCAAAGTACGTTCAAAAAAACCTAATCATCTACACCACAATCTAACATCCTGTCGTCCCATGTAACTAGCACTTATGTATACTAGTGATACACAATGTGCAGGGATGTCCTCGCTTCACGAGAATTGCTGGGTGTGGCACATGGCATGCAGGTGGCACGCCCATAGCACCCGCCCACAAATGAAAAAGGTCAAACACACACCCATAAAACGAAATGGCTACTTGCTATTATGTGCTTAGAAGACCAGAGGCCGAAGCAAGCTTACTGTGATAGTGATCGCTTCCAAGTCTCCCCGTTAGGAGTCACAGTTTATAGCGAAGGTAAGTGTTCGCTGTGTGTTTGATAGGCTATACCAGGAGAACTGGCTGGAACAAGTTACGACGAAAAAGGTCAATCGAACTGGAGTATAGCTTCGCTTTGCTCGGAACTAGTTGCAAAAATGGCAAAAGATATAGGGATTACAATCCGTAAGGGTGTTGTGGTACCATTCCTACCTTGTTTGGTTGCTTTTTGGGGATTCCATCCCTATAATTATGTTCTTTCATTTTTTTAAATGGTTTTTTGTTACTTGTTATCAATAGGAGTGAAGCTATTATGGCATGGAGTCTTCAGTTCCGCTCTATGGATGTTCCTGTGATAGCTGTGCAATTCTGTAATTTCTGGTATTGAACATAATGGCTCTCCAGTCTTTGAATGTTTTCTGGATGCCTTCGATCGGGCGAATCATTTGCAAAGCTGTCTGAGAGAGATTTTCCTCCTGTTCTGAATTGCTGTCTTGGTATAAGAGCCAAAGGATGCATGCAAGTCTGCTGGGGTACCACACTCTCTTCCTCTTTCTCAGTGACCAATGGTGTTTGTCAGCGTAGTGTCCTTTCACCCATTTCCTTTTACCATCTATATAGATGTTCTTCTGACTGGTCTTAAGAAGCTTGGGGTTAGTTGTCACTGGGATGGTCTCTTTGCTTGTGCAGTACATGTGTGTTATACCGATGCTGTGGCCCTCCTGGCTCCTTCACCATCTGCCGTTTAATGTTGCATCTTACTATGACAATTTTGCTGTCTCCCAAGATTTGATTTTCAATGCTTCCACAGCTCATCCATTTTTGCACTCAACTCTTATTCCTGCTCTGCTATTTTAACTTTTCTGATGTTGTAGTACTTGATGTTGTTGTGCATCTGGTCATTATTTATGTTATGACCTCTCAGATTCTGCTGACATTTTAAGCAAAGCACGAGATCTGTTGATCCTGTTGTTAATCTCATCTACTGCAGTCTTACTGTTTATCACTATACGGTTGCTCTTCTTGGAACCTCTCATGTTCTTCCATTGCGGTTGCTTTCAACAACACCCTCAAGCATATCTGGCATCTTCTGTGTAACTATCACACTAGTAGACTCTATTCTTCTTCTACTTTCATCTGCTCATGTTCTTCTTTGAGTTTACTGTCATGAGGTCACGACACCTTTGTCTATATGGATCTCTCCTGTATAACACACTACACATAATTATTTAACATGCACCCAATTCTGGTTAACAAGATCATTTGACTATTTGTGGGTGGGTAGCGAATAGGGTCCTGTAGCTATGCATACATTCCACCAGACCTGCCTATATTTTGCAGTGCAAGGATCTCAATCTGCTCCTGTATTGGTGTTACTATATTATAATTATATAGCTTTTCAATTATGTGGCATTTTGTTAAAAGTCCAGAACCACCCATAGCGTGGCAAGGTATAGACTACAAACAAAAGCAGCAGCTTAAGTCAAGCAAAATTAATGTTAAGTTCTTCCACCCATGCTGCCATGAATGCTGGCTTTATATGTCCTCCTGAAAACCTGAGCGACTGCAGTTACTTCAAACAGCACGACAAAAACTCACCACCACCACCACCACTGCTAGTACATGTATCATGTTTGATCAGTAACTGACAAGTAGCCACCTCCGTGTGACAAATCAGAAACAACCTCTCTTCCCAATGATAATTTACCTAGGTCTGTATCAAGGAACTGCTGGCTGATAGAGACAAGCAAGGCTGTATCAGTAATCTACCACTTTTTGCAATCACATGTAGAAAAGCGACACACATCTCTGAGACTCATATTAACATCATTTGTACCTTGAGGGTAATATATGTATGCAAAACTGAGGTACATACATGTATATAAGTACATGTAAAGGCAGGAACCATAGCTGTACTGTATATTCAGTAGTTAGCACAGATAATGATTTACATGATATTAAGGCATAATTTAAAATATACATGACTAGTGTTGAAAGGTCATATTTTTGATGGTTACTCAGTCCAGATTGTTGACTATTTAAAGTGCGCTTTCACATTCTCATAGAGTTCACCTCCCGATGATCGTGGTAGGGACCGATGACCCAGGAGCCATGGCATCAACTAGATTGCAGATATTTGAGTACAGTGAAGATACTAGGTACGTGTATATAACTACAGATTTGAAAATATCCATACACATTTGGCACATAATAAAATTTGTCTCTAATTCTTTTACCAGATAACACCAGCCAAACGGCTATTATAGAAAGTACTAATAATTAAGTTAAAGAACCACAGCAAAAACTATTATAATGTCAATTCTTCAAACCTTGTAATAGTTTATTATGGACACATCATGAAAAATACTTTGAATTGATAGGGAATAGCCTCCTACCACTGCTAGTGCAGTAGGCTCCAAAGCACAGACAGTGAAGTGAGCAGCAGAGTATGGAGTTGTCAGTTACTAGGTTTGGCTTACCTATGAGTGGATGTGACTTTCTGAGCGCCAGTCTTTAAAGTCTGCTAAATCGCAAAGATTTTTGTCACTCAAACTTTTGACACTATACAGTAACTGTTACTTCTGCTCTTTTATCAAGATCTATTCAGTTAAACAGGGATATACAATCAATTATATTTTACTGAACCAAATATTTTGCCATATCTGTTCAACTTTTCCATCACTAGTATGGGCATTACTGATTAGTTGTAGTGATTACACAGCACTGCCAAGCTACCAAGAAGTACGTACAAAAGGCATTGATATGTGTAGCTAGATGCTAAAGTGCAAGAGGCAGCCAAAGGAGTGCTTATGCCCTACAGACTTGTAAGAAGGCTAGAATGGTGATGTTATCAGGCTTGTAGGCTCATTAGCAAAAGGGGGAGTTCTTTTTTGGACGGGTCTTAGTTCAGGAGTTTGTTTAGAAAGATTGTCAATGGGCGTGTAATATTGTTGGGGTGATGTACGATTAAATGTACTTTGCCCACCTAATAATAGGGAGGTCTGGGGTAATGCTCCTAGCCTCGAACCCAGGCCTTCCTCGCCCAGATTTTATCTCGCAGCTGTGGAGAAAAATCGGGGAGTAAGGCCTGGAAGTATTTCGCACAATCTTCCTATGTGTGACACGTCACTGATAAAATGGGTGTGGCTTTGTTCGAGAAACTGTACGGTCAAAAAACCGAAGGTAAGCAGCAGTTCCCGAGTAAAACAGGTGCACCGCAGTGCGACATAGGTTCTCACAATGTTGCCAATGGAAGTTCATACGCTGGAGGTGCTAGACCAGGGCCTAGGCCATGCCTATAAGCGTCAGAAGCGTGGGAGCCGGTACGGCTTAGCTGCGTGCACCAGATGGCGCAGCTGTGAGTCCTAAAAGCATTATGGAAAGAGAACTATGGCCTTTATTTTTGTAACTACATGTATGTTAGTAGCTAGTCCTTACAATGTGTAGTTTAAATAAACATTTTTCACAACAAACTTCGTTTTATAGTATACAACTGTGTACAAAGCATACTAGCTACTGTACAAATAGTCAAACGTGCAACAAAATCAGCTACAGACTTGACACACCAGTGAGCCTGAGATGCTGACAAGTCTCGTACTAGCTTTCAGGCTCACAACTAGCCTGGGTCCCAAAGACATGGCATCTTCTGCCAAAGTCGAGCATCAGACACAGTTAAACGGCCTATCCGCTTCTGCTTTATACTCCAACTTAACAATAGTTCAATCTGTGTAGGTAGAATAACGCTAACACTTGTAAAACTAGCAGAACTCAACAGAACACCAACCGATCATGCACGAGTACAATCACGCAATCATTTCGGTGACGTCAGTTCAGGCTTTCATGAGTTCTTGACGTCATCTACGGCACACGTCACGTGCAAAATACTTCCAGGCCTTACTCCCCGATTTTTCTCCACGGCTGCGAGATAAAATCTGTGCGAGGAAGGCCTGGGTTCGAGGCTAGTATGCTCCCCTAGACCCTCTCTGAGATCACTTCTGCTGCTGCCCACCCCCTTTAGACCCTCTGAGATCACTTCTGGTGCATTTTTTCAATAAGTTTACACCATCCATGAATGAACGGTGTTGATAGGGCACTTATCTTGGCTATAATGGAGTAAGCTCAGAGTGGAAAACCTGCTGTTAATTATTATTGGAGTCTAAAGACAACATGTAATTGCAGTTGAAGGAGATATATGGGCAAATACTGAAAACTATTTTCTCAAACTTGCCACTATCAGTCTGTCTATTCCAGTTTTTACTGTCTCTGTAGTGTTTTAGAAGCTTTTCTCAGAAGTTACTATGTAGATAAAAGCCATCTATGGAGTGGTTCTTAAGTGACACCAGCCTTTTGCACCTCATGAAAATTGCCATCAAGTCTCCAGACCAATTGACAAACAGTGACCTTGAAGACATTTTAGATTTGTGGAACAGAAACGGTAGGAGAATAGCTGTTCATATTGAATCATTTATTATTGTGTTGGCATTAATTTTGTATTCAATAACCATTGATAACAATGGTTAACTGAATGCAACATTAGGATACGTATTTCTTACAAGAAAATACATAGGAGTTGTAAAAAGTACAGAAGATACAAGGTCTTAATAAGATGTTTTTACCAGCCGGGCGCACATGAAGTGCACGCTCAGCTTGTTCCTAAGGTTACTTTTTCTGTATTTGTCCATCTGTTTGTGTGTCCGCACTTATCGCGCGTGCCAAATTATGTCTGTTACATTTCTACATGTATGCCACTGTAGTCGTGAGTACAGTGGAAGTTTGCAGGCCCAATAGGCCAAGCCAGCTTAGTTTTGTGTTGCCTAGGCGGCGAAAAAGTGGTAGATAGTGATGATACTTCTGTTTTGGTGAGTTTTGGCAGCTAACTGGAAGCGCACTACGAAATTGCCAAGTTAGCACTTTCACTGGAAGCTGTGGATGAGATATGCTGCATGCAGAAGTCAAAGAGATCTCAAATGGGATTGAAGATGACTAACACTATACGTATATCAAGAGAAACTTTGCTAGATGCCATGTCAAATAAGCATTTATGAAGCCTTTAATGGAGTAAGTAAAGCAAGCATGGGGCAATTGAACTTTTTGAGTGGAACTCTAGCCTCACATGGCCAGCCCCTATACAAGGCTAGCTGAACTCATGCTGTCCTGTGAGGGGATTCGTCTGAACCTGCCCCCCCCCCCCAAGCCTATATGGGCTTGTGTTGTTAAAGTCTATCAGCTCCACTCTTTGAGCAAAGTTGATGGGAGCAAGTAGTCACATGTTGGATAGTAGTCTCAAGTAATTTTAATTCTACTTAGAGGTAGGTTTTGCAGAATCGTTCAACTTTTCTATGCTGTATTGTTGAAGTTTTTTGGGTGTTGGTTCTGTTTGAGTTAGCAGCTGCAACTGTATGCTGGACAGTGGAGTCATATACATGTAGTACACCTAGTTGCCAAGCAGGAAGCGAGGCAACTAGTCATATTGCATGGAGACTCCGCATATGTATGTATGTATGTATGTATGTATGTAGGTAATGCTACAGGAATACAATTATTATAAACATATTTCTTGTGGGCGCAGCATTGTTTCCATTCACGTGTAGTAGAGCCAAAGAGCGAGCATGCACTACAATGGAGTCGCCTGCAGAGAGGTGGCGGTGATTAGGAAAGCTATGTGCGTAGCAACACAGAAGTAGTGGTAGCGAGGAGAGGAGATAAAACATCAGCACGAGGTTCATCGACAGTGGGTAAGGTTGATCGGCACTGAGTAGGAAAGTGATGACTGCCCAGCGTTCTTAAAGCATCGGACTGGCTGAATGCTCAGCTAGCAACTCGATTTCCATGAGGCCCTCTGTATGGTATACCATGTATGCACTAGTATTATTCTTATAAGGGTTGACAATACAGGAGAATATGCAGTTTCACTGTTCAGTGATATGGCTAAAATTGGTGTTAAGCATGGTATTTATGATACCGCTAATGATCTGAGGCCCATTCAAATATACCCACCTTACACAAATCTTTACACTTGGCAGTGTAGTTTGCTTGTTGTATATAATTATAGTTATGTAACTTAATCTGTGCTATCTAATTTTTTATCCCAGAAAGTGGCAGAAAATCCACAGCATAGTGGGCATTGTGTTTGATCCTGTCCATGATGTGGCATTTGCTCCAAATCTGGGAAGGTAATCTTTCTGTCATCTGTATAATTTACGACGTACTACGTATCATTGATTATTTTGTAATAGGCAATTGGTAAGAGTACTCTGAGTGCATGGAAAATTGATCATATTGTAGTGAGTCTAATTATTTGAACCTTCAATTATTCAAATATTTTGTATTCTGAACATCCATATTGCAATAATAATTACTGCATATCGAATATGGGGCATTGCTGGACAAACATGCACTAAATTAATACAGAAAAATTGTTCTACCAAACTTGCTAGTGTGGGGCTTGCTCAGGTTCATCCCAATAATCAAAGGTAGTAAGCTGAAAATGCTACTTACATGAAAACCGCATTTCTTGGAAAAATTGTTATTCTATGTAATTTGAACAACAGAAATGAAACTCACTATGCTATCTAAAAAAAGCAACTAATGAAGACGCTTATGATGTATATGGGTTTGAATTTTCTTAAGAGCTTAATGCAATAGCAGCAGGCAACATTGCTAGAGGAAAATGTGATAACTGTATCTGTCCCCGAGGCTGTACAAGGCCTGTGTACACTGGAGATATTATGGAAAACAACATTTTCTCTTTCAAAATGAGTTTAACTCTGAACACCTCACCAATCTTGCTTAAAGCTACTAACTATCAGAATTTGAAGGCCTAAAGGTGGGGGAATATTTGCTGTAGGCAAGGTACAGATTTTAATTGTTAGTTAAAACAACTACTGGAGCCCCTAGTTTTCCGCGTACCACACCCAGATTTTACCTTGCAGCCGTGGAGTTCGAAAATCAGGGAGTAAGATTTTTCACCACAGCTACGAGAGAAAATCTGAGTGTGAAAGGCCTGGGTACGAGGTTACTCCAGATTTCATATGTAAGGTGCTTGTCCTGGTAATAAAATGATCTCATACACTCAGATAAGTTATTCATCTTTATTTGCCTGCATCTACTTGTAAGTACATGTATTGAATTAGTCTTTCTTTTGCTCATTCCAGGTCTTATCATGTACTTGCAGTTGCATCGAAGGATGTTGATATTATTCAGCTTGTACCAACAGGGTAAGATGTTCACAATGTTTTGTACAGTGAGTTATAAGATGACAGGGAACTGCATACATGTGCATGTACATACCAGTTACACACAATAATCATGAGGGACATTGCGAGGATGTACGTAGTGCTGTTTCCCTATGAATGTACATATGCTTGTATCTGCAGAAAGGCGTTTTTAACCAGCCGGGCACATGCTTTGCACGCGTCCAGCTGGTACTAAGATTGCTTTATGTTCCCGCGTCTGTGTGTGTGTATGTGTGTGTGTTCGTCCACAATTATCACGTGTGCTAAGTTACGTCATTCCGTTACTATGCCACTATAGCCACGAGCGTAGTGTAAACTACTGGATGTGTGCAGGTTCAGTAGGCCAAGGTACGTCAAGCTAGATTAGTTTTGTGTTGCCTAGACGGCGAAAGAGTGGTAGGTAATGATGATAATTCTGTTGTCACAAGTTCTGATTGCTAACTGGAAGCACACTACGAAATTGCTATGTCAGTACTTTCGCTGGAAGCTGTATGTGATGAGACTGTCTAGCCAAGCTGATCCATTCTACAGCTGCATTTAACTTAGACTGACCTGTTGCTGAGCACAACCTTTAGTTGGATGAATTATGTGAAACACACCCAGCTGGTTTTTAGATATGAAATATCAGTCTTGTTACAAACGTTCCAGGAGTACTATACCAAATAGCGGGAAATTTTCATCAGGGGTAAAATTTCGCCAATTTCGCCAGTTGATTCAAGCAGCGAAATTTTAACCAGTGAAAATTTTGTCAGTTAAACATTTTTATCGGGTGAAAAATTTGACCGATGAAGTTTGTTGTGAAAGTTAAGAGTGAACAAGTTGTCAAGTACTGTCAACCATGGCTTTGCTACGTTATATGCAGGTTCTGCCGCATCGCGGAGAGCTCCCTGATGCTCACACTCACACTCACTCACATGTGCATTGCTTGAACGTGCCGTCCGTATTTAGCACTCGTATCTCTACTTACACATAGGCTAAACAACCTCTACTAACCTGGGAGCTGCAGTAAGCCCTCCTTGGTAAAACTGTGTGGTAGACATGCTTAGATCTCTGACTGTTTGTGCATCACAAGTTCGAAGACAGCATCCACGTACGAGACGCCATTTTGTACACGTACTTTGTAGAATGTAATTTCGCCCATTCACGTGTGCGCGAAAATAGATCTGGCGAAGTTTTCCCGCAATACTACATGATTGGCTTTGGCGAAAAATTTTCCCGGTGCAAATTTCCCGCTATACGGTACTTCATTCCTGTACATGTATGAAGAAGCAATTACCCTATATTATAGAGTGATCAAACCTAAACATCCTGTAGGATAATTTTGTTTTAGCAAACACTTCAGATCATACAAAGTTCATTGTTAAGTATACCAAAAAAAAAATACATGTCAAATGATGGTAATAATTGGGGCGACCCTGAGCAAGCGCCACACTAGCGAGTCAAATTCTGCCCCCATGTTTGTACTGGAGACAGACGCATGATCAAGTTACACAAATGTGTAGCACAGGCCATCTCCACTCTCCCGTGGTAGCCATGGCAAAGACTTGGATATGCATTGCAAAGAGACCTCACCCTCCTGAAGGCCAATCATGTCTTCCACTGTTGCTGATATGCATCAGTTGACTGTTCCTATTGGCATTAATTTGTTGAGTGCCGGTTAGTTTTTTTTTCTAGCAACTGGCTGACTTGCAAGAATATTGAGTCTGGGCCAGACCAGCGGCCAAAAGAGCAGTAAAACTAGGGAGGCCAGACTACTGGCCAGCTACGTAGATGTCAGCAAGAGGACCACTGGCCAAGGCATAAACTACATGTATTCTCAGAGTTCACTGATTCTACTTTGATATGTATATCCGTACTTGCTACTGCATGTTCTGCACTTGCACTTACTCAAACTTAATAGCTTGATAGTTGCTGTCTAACCCATTCCTACAGGACTGATGCCCATGGAGGAAACACAAAGCTGGATGTGAGACACCCTGCTCACTTTGACCACCAAGGAGCCCAGGTGTGGAGAGTGGAGTGGAATGTGACTGGGACCATACTGGCATCCTCAGGGGATGATGGCTGTGTCAGGCTATGGAAGGGTATGCACAATTTGCTCTGGCTTCAAATGGTGTGTATATTTAGAGAGGGAAGTACCATTCTTGGCAGAACATTGGATAATAATAATAGAAAAACAAGACAAAAGTAAATACAGCTTAGGGCACAAGCTTACCATCAGATGATAGGACTTAGCAAGGCAGTGAGTAAACAAAGATAAACTAGTACAGGAATAAAGGGGTTTATCGTCCGCCCGTACAGAGCAGTTCTGGGCATTGCAAATTTGAAATGAACAGGAGATGGCCATTCTTCTTAGTTGCCTGAGAACAAAGCTAGTAGAACTTCTGGATAAGTTCTGGATCAGAGATGTAATGGTTTCTTGTCTATGGTGACCCAGAGCACTGAGCTAATTGGCATAGGCAACCTCAAGGCCCCTACTTTCAAGATCTGAAGTGACCCCAGACCAGGAAGGTCTGCATAGATAGTTGCTGTTGAAGGCACTTTGTTCCTTGCGGCAGAGGTGAGGTAGTTGAGTACAGAGTCATGACACCATGTGAAGCGACCCTGGTTGAGGCAACCATTCAAGAAGTGGAGAGCTGTCGACTAGTTGGAGCCACACAGAAGACGTGATGAGTCCATACGACATTTCCAAACGTCCGGTATTGAGGGGTATTGGGAGTCAGTGCATGCCTGCTCTCAGATGAAGGAGAGCTGGCCTGCTGGAAGGCTCGTTATTAAGTGGTTCCATGTCTTTTTCCCCTCCTCAAGCAAGATTACTTCTTTGAATTTACTCTGGATGGTCCAATGGTCCCTTACAACAATAATCAAATGTATTTCTCAGCTTGCAACAGTTCTTTGCAACCTAGACTGTACTCATAGCCTTCTACAACTCAACAGATAGGGTTATATACGCATTATACCATATTACCTTACTTTATCATTGGTGGAGAAACAGAGTATAAAGGGTCATCATATACTCCGCTTCTGGTTCATATACATATTGACTGCGGTTATCTAACAATGCTATGAATAGTCAAGGACGTGCCAAATCTTCATTTGCATACTGGTTGCGAATTGCTATAGCTAGGTACCCAGGCTTTCTAACTCCACACAGTAGTTGTGAGAGTTTGAAGGCCTAGGTAGGAGGCTTCTTTAATAGCATGACCATAACTTCAACTTCTCTAATAATGTCAACCGTGGTATTGTACAGCATGTGTTCTAATTAACTATTGTGTTCTTTTAAAATAATCGGTTTTATTATGAATTTATCTACAGCTAACTATTTGGAAAACTGGAAATGTATTTCGGTTCTGAAGGCAGATGGGAGTTCCTTGTTTCCTCCACCAACTTCCACTCATCCCCCCCTTCTAACTCCTACTGGGCATCCTATGCAATTCAGTGGTGGTGGTCTTGGCATTGCACACCCCAAGGAAAAACCTTCTAATAATTATTGGTATGTAGATGTGTAGTTGGTAAGCTACTGTAAGGGATTCCAATACACCATTGATCATTGGTAGAATACTTACTGGGGATATAAAATGCTGTACCTTTGACTGATCTGCTAGTTATTTGTAGCACTCTACTTAGCATTTTGCCACTGTGACGCACAGCATGAGAATCTGTATGTCCAACAATATGTTGATGACAGTGAGTTTCTTATTACAGGAAGGAGCTAGGAGATTTGTGAACTTGGTGGAGGGAATACTTTTGTGATTGAACCAACAGTGTAGCACATCCATTAGTGTAGCTTAATACTTACTTGCATACTACCTATAAGTTTGCTAGTGTCTGTGTACCAGATATTGTTTCTTGTGTCTTCTGCTTGTAACACCCATTTTCTTTCTCATTATTAATAATTCCTTGGGAGTGTAGTTATTATAAGAATACAAACATGAATAAACAGAAGTCATTACCAAGTCCACTTATTCTTATTCCCCCAGCTTTTTTTCATGATAGTAACAGCTACATGGGTGCTGGGAGTGGAGTCTGGGAAGACGCCTGGTTGGTTTAGCAGCTAGCTATAGTGGAACTGCAATTATAAGGGAGGTGATTACTGCACAACCAATTCCCAAAACAATTAAACTACTTTAAACTACTATGTAGAACAACACAAGGGCTTAAAGGAATTGTCTATGATCGCATAATATGCCAACAACAACCATCATCATTCGTAGTTTTTATTAATAACCATCCACACTTCCACCAAAGATGTGCATTGGGAAACACTCCATGGGAGATCATTGCAAACCTATAATCTGCTCATTTATTCCATGCAGCTCCCATTACATGCCTCTCGAAGTTCTTTTTTTCCTACATACGTTTTTACACCTACATTGTATACCATCAAAGATTCACAATGATTTTAGCTTCACCTATAGAAATTGATTATTTTATACTTTACACCAGCCTTGTAATGCAAAGAACGTGACCTTACTTGCATTACTTAGAACATGCTCAGAGCTTGAAAGAGGATACAATATTTAGAGAGACTTCTCAATTGCAATGTAGAAAGTTGGTACTGCCACATGGCTTGTGGTGGCTATAACATTATGGCTGGTAATTTCACGCATCACATGATATTTACCTCAGTGTTCTGAGCGGTATGTAAGTATCCTTTATCTGGTGTTGCATATACTAAGCACTGACAGACTGTACTTTTTCTGCAACCAACACATTATAATTAAGGTTGCCAATGCAAGTTAAAAAAATAATAAAATTCATGCACAGTAGTAATTATGGAAATGAGAAGGTATGACAGTATTACTATCTTGATGACTGAGTGTTCAATAGACTGTTCGTCAATCTGGACATGAATGCTATGTAAGGAAAAAAACAAGACAAGTTAATAATTATAATACTGCTAGTTTACAATATACACAACCTTCTCAAGAAGGTGGATGTACTTGTGCCCAGATACGTATACGACCATCCGCAGGATAATTCTCGCTATCAATACCGCAGCAAAGACAGTGACCAGTTGTAATACTCCTGCTTTCACTTACCACTAATTTTGTCAAAGACTTTTGGTCTGAGTTTCCAAGGTGTCTCCATCACAAAAAATATGTACACTGGAGTTCCTAGGAGGATAACTCCGAATGCTGATAGTGACGGAATTGGTTCACTAAACAGTGGTAGCACAACTAGAAATGCAGCTACCAGGACCATGAAGATGGGCAGACCTATAAACACCTGTGCACAAACAGAAGTGAACAAAATTGGTCACAGAAGGCTATTACTATAGTCTCAAAGTAATAGGGCCGCATCTCTACATACATGTAGACTTAAATATATGTGGTTAGGAGAGAATTAGTATGTATCTCATACCCATGTGCTCAAAGGAAGGAAGGGAGCCCAGGCTAGTATACATTAAAATTTTGTATGTTATTGCCATGTATACACAAACATCATTTCTAATTCTTCACTAATTGAGGTGTTAAGGTTTTGATCAACATTACTTTGTATGGCCGTTGCTCCTTGTGTGTAAACCTCAATATGATCAGTCCTGCGATGGCAAGCCCATAGAATAACCATGTTGTTGCACCAAAGCTACCAATCAGGCTCTCAATGTTGCCGACTACCACCAATACTGATGCAACAAAGACCTAGACAAATAAGTGAGACATGTTTATACAAGTACCAGGTAGGATCATGCAGATGACAATAATGGAGTGGCATATAAAACCCTGGATTCAGGTAGCCAGTTACATGTACTTTATGTATGTATGTAACTATCGGAGAACAACTATAATAACAGTAATCCGCATGGCAAATCTATCTAAATGGTTCAAACACTACTACATGTATGCATAATTACCACCAATTTCCTATACACACCCATAATACCTGAAAGATTATTGCAGGCATAGGTGTCTTGAAAGTATTGTGTATGCCACTGAGCATGTCTGGTAGTAATCCATCACGAGCAGCTGAATGGACCAACCTGATAAATAGTAATACAGGTATAGCATCATAATAATTAATGCAAAACTGCATACAACCAGGGCATTGTGGGGCGAACCTGAGCAAACACACGTGTCATACATCTATACAGTTGGGAGGACCAAACCATGGGCAGTAGCCTTGAGTGTCTGATGTCTGTTTATCAGCCTATTCTTGCCTTGCATGTGGGCCCTAATTAGTCTGATGACATTAGTAAGTGGGAGGTCCTGTATGAACTTTCTAAGACATACGTCAGCTTCTTGTGGTCTCGATTAGTGTTCCTGATTCCTCTACTGCATTGCAGTTGTTAGTTAGGAGCGAAGACTAACTGCAGTAAGCAGCCATCAAATCATTGATCAGTAAAAAAAACTTCAGTAATTACAGTACTCACATTACCACCCACGGACCAGACAAGCTAAGCGGTACCTTTTATCCCTTGTTTCTAGCGTGGTGGGACTCACCTGTAGGCAACTTCAGCTCTACCAGTTAACAGGCTACCATAGTAGTCCCTGTTAGATGGTACATAGTGAACAGCTGATATATATGATACAAACATTGGCCCATTGAACTACCAGAGAAGAAGAACACTAATTTGTAGACACACAGACAGTCAGATAGATGGATAGACAGAAAAACAGACAGACAGCGAACAGCTAACTCACTAGTGTGGGGCTTGCTCAGGCTCGCTCCAATAATATAGTAACTTGGTACATGGACCAATGACATGAATACATAGTGCTCTGATACCCCCCCGCACACACACATAACTATATAAACATGATTGAAATAAATTAGCGGATGTGAAAGACAGCTAATAGGGGGGGGCTTCAGCTACCTTACACATAATTATTTTCGAATCAACATGTTTACATGAGTACTCACAAAAAAAGCATATATCTTAACACTGAGCCTTCGCGAGAATTGTGAATATGCCATATGCAGTTGCAAAGTAGTAACTGAAAGATATCAGCTGGAATCGCTGCTTAAAACTCATTCTCACTCGATCGTGGCGTCTCCAGCACTCATAACTTCTATAGAGGCTTCACCAACCCTACTAACCTGGGAGCTATAGCAGAATCTTCCTTAATTGGTAAAACTATGTGATGAACTTGTTCACATCCCTCATTCTTTGTGCATAGCAAGTTCGAAGATGGTGAAGAGGTAATCAGGTGAGCACAGAATATGCGAAATGACAACAAGAGTTGTGTGGAACAACGTACATACGATGATGATGATGATGGTACAGAGAAAATGCAGCGTTGACATGACTAGTGTGGGGCTTGTTCAGGCTTGCCCCAATAACTTCAGCTTAAGCTATAGGTAAAAAAAAACTTTTGAAAATTGCCACAAAAACCTAGGAAGTAACTACGTGAACACAAGAATCAAAGAACCACCCAGCCCAGAGCTGCACCAAAAAAAATTAAACTTAAAGCTCCCCCAGGTATGAAATACGTAACTATACATGTATATATCACACACCTGACAGCCCATGTTAAAAAGGTGCCACAAAAAAAGTTAAAAAAGGAAATTTAGCAAGATAAAAAAAGTCAGGGTTCAGCTTCAAATAGCAAATGTGTACAGTTCATGTGTGCATGTATATAGTAGTCAAATAACCTTGATCCAGTAAAGAGGGTTCCATTTGCAGCCCCAAAGGTTGACAGGGAGACAATGAGAGGAATAACCACCAGTCCAACTTTGCCTATAACTACATCTCCAAATATCTACGGAGGGAAGGTAATTTCAATTCATTTTCTTTTTCCTTCCTACCACATATACACACACAAAATAGCTCACCAAAGCTACAGCCTCTGCACTCTTAATCTGATCATATGAGAGAACTACAAAGAAAGATATGTTGATGAGGAGGTAGCATACAGAGACAATAGGCACTCCAATCAGCACGGCTCGGGGAAGGTTTCTGAGGAAAAATGACAACAGTGAACTGATCATCAGAATCTGAACTTATTCTACGTAATCTACTCTTCAGGGGGGGGGGGGGGTGGCCTGGGACGAGGCTACTCTCACAGTAAACGTTACAATCAACAGCACTGGACAGGCTGTTTGCTCATGACCAGACCTCTATTCGCCCACTGTTAGTGGTGGGCAAGCCATGAGACTAGTGTGCACTTTGGTGTATTCAACATGTTAGCATGAATGTTTGTTTATGCTTATGTTTACTTGAGCTTAGGGACCAGCTACATATGGCTGTTAGAATAGCTTATAGCCCTCTGTTAATTAACATACATGTAGGCAGCCTGAATGATCATGAGTTACAATATAAAATCCATTTTACGCCTTTCCTATCAAGGCTAGAAAGAATTTTCTGTCATGAATCAAGGCATCCTAGTAGCCTTCTGTATTTGCGGCTATTGCACATATATATGTGTGTACAACCCATGCACCATTGCCATATAATCTGGGACTGCCAATATGTCACATAAACACACACACGTCATTTGTGCAGCATACATGTATTTACTTATATATAACATGCACAATTTCCTGTATTATGTACATAAAGTTTCACAATTTCTGCCTGATGCTGTTACAAGTATATTGACATGATATCAAGAGGGTTCCAAGAACAGAGCCAGAGCCTTTGGGCTCTTATTTGCCAGGATGGACTATACCAAGTTTGAAACTCTTGTGCACAATTTACTACAGGGCAGCACTACCTTCTCACTTAACACACACCACAGGAAATGAACTATGTACAGTAGTGCAGGTCTTTGCATTGATTACTTACTTTTCTACATTCTTGGTCTCCTCAACTGCATAGTTCAATGTGTTCCTGCATAGGTAGCAATATTCAGTGTATACAATGCTGTATCCTCTCACCCTTGCAGTCCAGGCATAATTATTGCACATGAAATACATGTATAATTATACAACACAAAGTAGTCATCAAACTTCACATACCATCCATCATAAGCCCACATGACTCCATATAATGCCAAGGCAACATCAAAAGGAGAATGTGTAGTTCCTTGAAAGGGATTATGTATATCTTCTGGTACACAACCTATAGGTGTTACACATTTGAAAACAGAAAATCAAGCAAAATTTATGCTTCTGATACTACATGTACATGCTAGCTGTGGTATAATATAGGCAGTAGTATTACATCAGTAGAGAATAAATATAGTGTATGTACTACATACATGTCTGTATATAGTTTGCCATTTGAGATTGGTTCTCATGCATACATTAATTCATATATCAACAAGATACTAGTAGTTATAATAGAGTTGGGTTGACGTACGTGTAATTATCAGCTGTGCAATTCCAAGGATGACAATGAAGGCACAAGCCAGAAGTTTCAGGAAGGAGAACACTGTCATTACAAGAGCAGAGATCTTCACACTGTAGCTGTTCATGATGGCCAACACAACTATAGTAATAAGAACAAAATCATTTTTAATATTTGTTCTAGCTTAAAGGGTATGAAAAAAGAAGAGGGCATCAACAAAGGCAAGAGAATATGTGTATGTGCTTTTGATCGACTTAGGAACTAATGTGCTTATGGTATAAGTAAGCTTAGAGCATAGAGCTGTCTATGCTCTAGGCCATTTATATGTACACATTCCTGTATTTCTAGAGCTTCCTATGCTCTATGGCTATACCATGTTACTATAGTAACATATACTAGTACAATGTACCTCACAGACACTTTAAACCTTTACCTTGCCATGAGAAAACAAGAAAGGTGGGTGAGATAACTATTTATGCAGGCATGTACCTGACAAGGTCGTGCGACAGCACAGTGTGAACAGCAGCTTTGTTGAGTAAAAAATCATCCTGTGCAACTGCCACCCTTCTACCCTACAGGAAACCCTCTGAGGCACATAAGAGATATAACTGTGCTCCCTGGCCATGGAACTATTGTAACAAGATATAGATATTTAAGTATAGCAATCACTTCTTTTAGTCAGTAATGTGCTCACCCACCACCTAAGGTAAGATTACTCACTGAGTGCTGACAAAGCAAGCAGCTTCACAATGTGTACAGGGACATCACAGTCAATGTAGAAAGGGCGACAGAGGTACCTTGCACATGCCAGTGTGATTATCGCAAGGGCAGATGCACGGATAACAAAAACAGATGCCCAAACAAAGAGAAATGCCAGTAGTGATCCCAGGAAATTAAACCATGGCTTCTTCCGCTTAAAGGAGTATGCCTCACGAATGTATACAAACTCCGCTCCAGATTTTTGAAGGAGGGTTCCAAGTTCACAGTAGCAGAGGGCTCCGGCAAAGGCTATCAGTCCACCAATAATCCAGACAATGAGTGAGAGTCCAAAGGAATTAGTGTGAGTAAGAATTGTTTTTGGAGTGATGAAAATGCCTGAACCAATTACTCCTCCGACAATATACCCCACTCCATTGATCAGTGTAAGCTCTTTTCCAAGGGCAGTGCTTTTGGTAGGTGTGGCCCCATCTTCAGCCACTGATTCATCACCGGATTGTAATTCCTGCACAGCTTCAGGCTCAGCTGAGTCCTCTCTCAGCTTTTTGAAGTTCAATAATTCTATCTGCTCTCCACAGGCCACTGTATTATCAGACATCGTGTAAGCCACACCCTCTGGTGGTACCAAATGTCGTATTCTAAATAACGCAGCAATTTCCCATCACATGACCACTGATGCCTGGCTATTAGCTCGCAGTATTAAAAACCATAACCAAGAACATTATCCGTTGAATGATGGCGACGATAGCCGCCGTTGGCATCGCTCCTGCTGCTCTAATGGGGGCAATCCGTGTACTCACACCCGAGTTTCTTCAATTGCGAGAAAATGCTGGTAGGAGTCGACACTCGGATTCAGAGGATGTCAGATGGGTGAGATACATGCATGGCACTACCATATATACTATGTAGACAATATAGAATATAGCAGGATACAGGATCTGTTATATCTGTTGAGGAGGGCTAAGCCCAGGGTACTTGTGATGCTTTATGAAGCTTACCCAAGGGGTATGGCTAAGGGTCTTCTGCCCCCGCTTAGCCTTGTTCCTAGGCCACACCCATCCCCTGAAAAAGTGGCCTGGTACACATTGTTTGTGCATGTGTATGTTTTTATGGTAATCGTAAAATATCAAATATTTACCTCCGTACATTGTTACATATACGAGCCGTGTATTATTTGTTTCACGAAAGTGAAAAGTGAAGACAGCAAGCTTTAAGCCCCATAGTGACACTGCTTTGATGTATTGATAATATGAGGCACACAACATATATGCCGGGTAAGTGTATCGATGCTACACATTTAGGGTAGCTGCCATACAATAGCAATATGCCCATTGACCTACATGTGCACCCACCTTGTACACCACCAGCATTTGATCTGTGATCAGATGTCACATAAAAGTGCCATATAGATCTCTTGCCTACATCCTCCTGTTGTCGTGTTGTCACGAAACTGGGCCTACATGTAGCCCTAAACCTTGTACCTTTTCTCTAGAAGTCGAAAGATACATGTACATAAATCCCTTACTGCACGTATTCTCGTCACTGACATTTTCTTTCATTGCATGTCTGTATATGTAACCTGATTAAAGAGCACCTACATGTATGTCTACAGTTGCCATTGATTGCCATAGGATATCTGGGAGTTTCCTTTCCTTATTTTATATACATGTACTAGTCCCAGAAGTCTCCCCACCCCTATGCTACAGCAATCCCAGATCTAAGTCTGGTACATCCTACTTATGTATATAGCTAGCAAATATTAGTACTGTTGACATGTACATGTAGGAATGCTTACTCACTTGCAGTGTCGTATCTACCCATATCCATACGTGTATGCTTACCTCTAGCGTGCAGGCACAGATACCGTGGCCCTGGTACCCTCGCAAACTGATGCCCCAGACTTCTCACACACTGCATATACTATTGCACCAGAGTGGTTAGTTGTTGGATGCATTGAAAGATAGTGACTGCGTAAAGTGTGCCATTGCATGCTAGTCTTGTGCCCAGATCTTTCACCTGCCCCCTTGTTTTTGAGGGGGTGGGTGGAGGGCCTGAGCATGAGACTATTTGCATGCATGTGCTGTGTGTCAACTGTATTATAACAATTGCTTATTATCTTTTAGGACGCATTTACTTGATGAGATACAGTATGAAGTGACAACTATCAAAAGAAGAAGTAAGGATAATAAGTGTCCACTTATGTCCACTTTTATGGGACATGCATGATTATGTCACACACACACATACATGGAGGCTGGGATAAAGATTTATGGTGCCTTCTATGGAATGAATGGCAGCTGCAAAAACTTGAATGGATAGAGTTTAGGCTAGACTAGGAGCTGTTGTGATGAATACTTGGAAGATGATAGCAATGAGGACACAACTGATATTTCATTTCTAATAATGACACACAGTAAGCCGCTACAGTGTTACTTTTTGCTTAGAGTTAATGGGTAATCCCTTAGCTGTGCCCTGTCAGATCGTTTTTTTTGACTCTTTGGTTTCTGTTCCACGTTAGACTCGGTCATAAATCCAAGCCGGCATGACAGATGGAAGGTATAATGTAGAGGGCGTTCTCGAAAACTAGGGCCTATCTTGAAAAAATTGCTCTGATAGGGCACAGATACATTGTACTAGTGAAATATAACTGTACCATAAGTTTCAAGCTTTATATAGCTGATGCAGTAATCAGTGAGAACTCTTCTGTGGCAATTTCCGATTTTTTAATCATTTGCTGGCCTACCGAAATGGTGATGATGCCATCTTGCTGCAGGCTGTTTTTCTTCTTTCCTTGGACTATTTATTCAAAATTGCTAGGTAAAAGTTCATAAATACATGAAATAATAATCATGTTTTTTGTGAAAATATTCTCCTCATAACTCCATTGCCACCTTAATGTATAGCACTGGCTAAATGCTAAATCCTCTGATCTCACATGCTAAGTTACATATGTATCTTAGCTAGAGTTTTGTCCCATTGCATCAAAAGTTAAAAACATGCTACTCTCTACAGTGCAAGAGCTGACCCAGTTGCAGGAAAAACACAGCACTAGGCCAGATGTTTTTGATGATGTGGAAGAAGAGCAGGAAATAGAAATACTCACAGCGGAAATTACAAAGGTTATTTACATTGTGTTTACCCCGAATACATGTGTAGCTAAATTTGTTCTCTGTACATACATGCATCACTAATGTAAGCTTCCGGGTAACAGACTAGTATTGTTTCTTTTGCCACCAGATGTTCAATAGGGCAAAGCGTGGTTTGCAGGCCATCACCGCCAAGAGCAAGGATGCCTCTGACCAAGAGAAAAAGGTCGCCAAGAACGTCATCGTTTCCCTTGCTGTGTCTCTTCAAGAGCTTTCTATCAACTTTAGGAGGAGTCAGTCCAACTACCTCAGAAGTAAGCCATACTTTTATGTTGGGTTCACTTCTAAATTGCATGCATGGGCGATACCCGGAAGTTACATGTGTATTTTATTAGAGCCTTGGTCTTAGGCCTCCCTTCCAGCTATTATTTAGCATTGTTCATTGTGAAGAAACAATGTTTCCTATAGAGGAGAGAATGTGTATAGTCACTTATAATATTACTAAGGCATCTGTAATACTTACGCCCAAATTGCACAGTAGTAGTGTAGCCATTCACGAACAGAACCTATTTTAAGAAATGTGTGACCATCTGTTTGTTCCTTGTGATGGGAGAGTTTTGAGCCCCTCATATGAACTTGAACCAAGGTGGTAGATGTAGAGTAAGTAATGGATATTCGGACGACAGGTATAATCGGACGCGCTAGCGCCGTATGCATAAATTACCGGAAGTGGGTGGGGCCTTCGATCGATATTACAGACACTTTGCACTCTGAGTTCAAAGTTTGGTGTTCCTCTGTTGCTTGGTTCTGGAGCTATAGCCTTCCAAAAGTAAGTCCGAATATATCAAAGATCGGTCAATTGTATGTATTGTCGGACTCCGTTCCCTGTCTCTTCTCTAAAGTAACTGTCGATAAAATTTCTGCAGCATTTGGAAGCTACACGACCCTGCTGCTGCACGCCAACTTTTCGTAGTTGTAACTGCCTCGAGCACTGAGGGGCGTTGCTGAATGTGAAGCAGGGTCACTCTATCTATGATCGGATGGTGAATTTCGTACTTTTTTGCCGTAGACGCCCTAAAATACCTGCTAGTATGATGATACGGCTATCAGTGGATTGTACAGGTCCTTAGCAGCATAACGGTGCGTTTCCGATGTTTATACGTTGCATGGTTCTCGAGATAGAGCTGTTCGTCTGAAAACTTCAGCATTATCTTCACTGGACATGATGCTAGTGAATGGAAGCAGGCAAAACAGCTCTATCTTTGGAATGCCACATCGTATAAACATCGGAGTTGCACCGTTATGCTGCTAAGGACCTGTACAATCCACTGATAGCCGTATCGTCATGCTAGCAGGTGTTTTAGCGCGTCTGCGGCAAAAAAAACAACGAAATTCGCTGTCCGATCATGGATAGAGTGACCCTGCTTCACATTCAGCAACGCCCCTCAGTATTCGAGGCAGTTACAGCTACAAAAAGTTGGCGTGCAGCAGCAGGGTCGTGGAGCTTCCCAATGCTGCTGAAATTTTACCAACAGTTGCTTTAGAGAAGAGACAGGGAACGGAGTCCGACAATACATACAACTGACCGATCTTTGATATACATGTATTCGGACTTACTTTTGGAAGGCTATAGCTCCAGAACCAAGCAACGGAGGAACATCAAACTTGGAACTCAGAGTGCGAAGGGTCTGTAGTATCGATCAAAGGCCCCACCCACTTCTGCTAATTTATGCGTACGGCGCTAGCGCGTCCGATTATACCTGTCGTCCGAACATCCATTACTTACTCTACTCCTGAATTTTTTTGTGCTTGTGGTCCAACATCTGGGCTATCTGTCTACTTCTGCAGAAACTCACAGTAAGTAGTAAATGCCATAGTGACAATTTAAAGGCCAATTGGCATTAATAGCTGCATAACCTCAGCTCTTACACAATTTGCCATGTGAATGGTGTGTGGGGGTGTAGTTGATTCATTTTTTTCTTGCACTACCAGATGCTGAGCCGTAACAAAAATTGTACATGGAGATGTGTTTTCAAACCATAAGTAGCAGCTGAAATATAGCAGGCTTAAGCTCCTGGGGTGCTCTTCATGCGAGGGCTTACTTACCTGGTAACAGTCTACGCCAAGACGTCACGTTTATGTATAATTTATAGACCAAGCCCATTTTATACGCGCTTATGGCGGTGCCAGTGAGGCGGGAAGTGACAAAAAATGGTGCTTCGTGTTTGTGTTCATATCTCTGATAAGAAAGCGTATCTATGTACAATCCGCATATTGATATTGCCTGAAAGCTCAACCTTCGCTGGTTACAACGATACCCAGCATTAGCATGAACTCGGGCTTTTTCGAGACCCTTGGACCGCTAAGCGGTTGCCTATCAGAAAAAAAACACGAGATTTTTGCATTTCCTGAACAAATTCGTGCCCGCTAAGTCAGGCGTAGTATTTTAGCTCAGCTACAACAAGCATAGAACAAACCGAATGGAAAATCAAGTCCGGAGTCAATCGACCCAGGAACGGCTGAGATACAGGTCATTCAATTTAGAGGCTGAAAATTGAGAATTCACGGGTAAGGCTTACCAGAGGAAGTAGGAGTGCTTCTGACAGGACTCCACAGCGAAAATAATGCACTAGTTCTTAGACTCTTTTTTGCAGAAGATCTTTCCTGCAGCCCTTGTACTTCGTCTTTAATGGCAGTTTTCGACTATTCAATTTTCCAGCCATTTTTAGCCTTCCATTTCCTGAACAAATTGCTGCCCGATGCCTGAGAACCTCAAAATTCATACCAGATGTTCCTTTCCACATGAAGTACTTCGTGCAAGTGGTTTGGAATGCAATCGATGATTAATCTTGGAGATATGAGGAATAGAAAGCAGAAAATTGAACTTTTCGAACCACAAATTTTGAGTTCAAAGTTCACATTTCCACGTGGGTTTAGCGCACACCATCTCAATTACCTAGGCAACTGCGGCGTGCGCACGCAAATGAGGGTGGGGCTACTGTGCCATCGCTGCACTGCAAACAAGAACTCCTCCTTTGTTGTGATAAGAGTATTCAGATTCAGTTCTGTGGGTTTGTCTACCTGTCAGCTTCTACGCTCTACATGTACTCCAGCTGTTTTATACCCACTAGTAGTCTAGGTACCATCCCATCATCAATGCAGAGATTGTTTACCATCCCACCACTGTAAGCAATCTCCGCGTGGCCTGGTACCGAGCTTAGCTAGCCCGTTTTTCCTATTAATGCCCATCCGTCTAGCGCTCTATCTCCTGTCAGCCAACTATATTACGGCTATATCTACTACTTTAGTACCTTTATCTCCATCTTCTTTCTGCCATATGTCTTCCGCACTGCGGTAGAGCAGTGATTCTCCACTCTTGGCTCAAGGCTACCTAGCCGGCCATCACAAAAAAAGATTACGTAAACGATATCGCTCATGCGGCCAACCACAAAATAATGAGCGTGGGTACTTCCTGGTTGCACTTCCATTACCGCCGGCTTTTGGTCTATAAATCTGATGTCTTATAGTAGACTGGTAATTACTTCCACTTTTGTGCACATGCGTGCATCACGACAATAATGGCAGTTGTGAGAATGTAGAGAGATGTGTCTATTTGGTTAAAGAACTTTACTCTCTGTGTGTGATTGCAAAAGAGAAGCTTAAATTTACTTCTTTGCCAAGAAAAGAGTTCGGATGGCCATCACCATTAAAGATTTCAGCAGATATGAGTTGATATTGTCGTCATTATGGAACGGCAGCTACTTAAGAGATTTTTTCAGGCCAATACTCTCGCTGATAAGAGTTCATTTCTAATTCTAGTTGGTCTACTTGTCAGTACAGTGGCAGAGGTGCATGGTTAGAAAAAGTTGAGCGTCAGTGTAGCCTACGTTAGTGGTGGTGATATCTGATCTGTGTGTTTGCCATGACCCTTACGTAACTGTAGCTGCTCAGATTTGTTAGAAGGATGGTTTTTAGGTACTTCTGCCACTGCAACTAGTATGATAACTGCAAAAGAGCTTACCTCAGACCAATATTTACTGTAGCTTACCTCAAACCGATATTTACTGTCTGAAATTTCACTTATCCTCGCTTCTTATGAATGTCGATGTTTTGGGGATGAAACAGAACCGATTTTAGCTCTAATTGGCAATGTCTAGAAGCAGCAACTGTTGCTGCATTTGCTGCAGCAGCTGGTGTACTTTCCGAGCTACACTTTGTAAAATGTAGGTTGGTCAGCTCATTTGTATAGTAATTACCGTAAACACCGGTTGTTAAGTGCACCTCGCTATTAGGCGCATAGTATTTACTAAGCGCATGCTTCCTTACTAGTTACTGGTATTTGACGTCATTTATTTATCGCGTGTGCTTTAAATAGATGTCGAAGTACCGGTACGGTACCATACCACGATAATTGATTCAGTGCATTTACAGATGTACATGTACGTGTGAAAGAGAGATCAAGTGGACAAGTCTATCACACAAGGAGGCTTGCTACAGCTTCAAGGTTAGTAAAGTTTGTGTAGCCTCTGTAATAGTAGAGATATGAGCACTGGAGACAGACGGTATGATCGAGCGATGCATACGTGTGTTTCAAGCCGCACAGTCCGCCTTTTCGCTCTCCCATAGCTGGTGTACAGGCTTCCAAGTCTTACGATTTTTCGTTGAGTCAGCACTTTTACTCTCAGTTATGCAAGGAGTACTCTTAAGAGATTTTCTTGCCTCATTCCTAGGCTCTCGAGCTAACAAAAAGAATAAAGTATTAAACATGTAGCAGGAAGATGTGATTCATTACCTTTACTGATATAAGACATCATACCAGTTCGAAATTTTGATGAGTAATGCATGGTGTTCTCTCATCAATCCCCAGGGCTAAAGCACCGGGACGAGAGAGTAATCAGTGGAGAACTGAAGCCATCGGCCTCGACTGCCACTGCCACTACCACTACCTATAGTGTCCCTGAAGAGGAGGAAGAGCAAGAGCCGGAGGTGCTCTATGATAAGGTGGGATATGGGACTCATGAGCGTAGTCTTTGTATTCATTTTATTTTATTGAGGGTAAATGACTTAATTCTTCTGTTGCAGGGGTTTACAACTCATCAGGTTTCACTGGTGGAAAGTAGTACTATGATGATTGAAGAGAGGGAAAAGGAGATCACGTCGATTGTGCAGTCCATCTCTGAGATAAATGAGATGTACAGGGATCTAGCTACTCTTGTTGTGGACCAGGTAGGGAAGAAGCATTCAGTTGAATTAGCTGCTACAACTTAATTAGTGCATGTGTGCTCTGGTAATGTAAGGGAATGAAACTTTACAATCTGCTCACAATGACTTCCAGTTGTGAAGCTTTGGCCATCTATTCAGAATACATTGTGTTGATTTCTATCATAGCGTGTATGCAAATTGTTTATATTTAGTGGAGTTATATGGTCCATGATCCCTTTGTTAGCCTTTAAAGGTCTAGAAGTGGACTACATTGGTATTGTGTGGATTTTCTATGCAGGGTTCCATCTTAGACAGAATTGACTATAATATTGAACAGGCATCACACAAGGTGTCTCAAGGAGTGCAGCAGTTGGAAAAAGCAGAGAAGCACCAGAAGAGATCAATCAAACTGATCATCATTCTTGTTCTCATTGTTGTAGTAGCTCTGGCCGTAGTTGCACTGATTGTTTTTAAAGTTATAAAGAAATAATATTCTGTATGTACTGATCTGTTTTAGCCCAGCGAAACTCAACCCATGCCCGGCCATAGACCGAGGGGGGTGGGGCTGAAAAGGGATGGGTGGGGTCTCAGCTGAGTGTTGTACGCGGTAAGTATGCTTACGGTATAAAGCCCTATTCTACCTGTTGTACGCAAAAGATGTACAGGGAATAACTTCCTGTTGTATAGTCTTATTTCCAGACTATAAGGATTGCCTGGATTAGTGCCCTGCAGCTGTCAATGATGTCTGGAGTGAGTGAGTCAGATGTTACAGAGCCAATGGAAATTGAGGGGGGACAGTCTACTGGTACGATGGAGGAGACTGCAGTGTTGGATCTTGACTTAAAGAGAATAGCAGAACAGTTTGCACAATACCTTGTGGTGGACAGCAAAAATGATGTAAGTATATCCTTTCTTTGCCAAGACCAAAACTTTATGGATAGCATAATATACAGTACAGGTTAACAAAAAAATCATGGCTAAATGTCATAATCGCTATAGAGCACTTGTAGTGATGTCATAAAAATGTGACTAAGTACTTCCGTGTGGCGAAAAAAGTGTTCAATGGCTGATGAATAGTGGTCATACGCTGTTTTGGCACACTTTTAACACTGAAATTGGAATCCTCATGCGCATTATCTGCTGTATCCAAAGTCTTCTACCCATTTTAGAGGACGCTCACTGGCATCTGCTTGGGACCTAGCCATCATGAGCATTCAACAAGCCGAAAAGCGCTACAAGTCTAACTATGACTGAACAGCTACTCAGAACCACTTGAGAGTAAGAGACTGGGTTCTAGTACGGTTTCCAGCAGAAGAAACGGGCAAGAATTGCAAATTATCTCAACCATGGCATGGACCATAATATAGTGTACAGTGCTCATGCTAATTGATGTCGCTTTGTTTATAATGAGCATGTACCCAGCATGTGTAGAGGGCATACACACTGCCTTTCTTCAACTCTTACATACCTCAGTTTACGTGCTGGCCAAGTTGTCTATCTTCGTCTGGAATTTTCAGTGCCTACCAGCTAGCCTCGTTCCCAGGCCCCCACTTTATTTGGTTGCACGGAGGTACTCCACTTTTCCTGCGCATATCCGAAAAAAGTGGGGATCTGGGTATATATGAGGCTACCTAGCAGCTAGCTTTACATTAGCTATAAATCCCCAAAAAGCAACCAAACAAGGTAGAAATGATACCACAATACTTTTACAGATTGCCATCCCTACATATACCACCATGCCTCGTGGTGCTTGTTACATGGGACAACAGCATATGCCTGGTGTGGTATGTACATATAGGGGATTGTGGTGTGTGTGTTTGCCATTACTGCTTTCATCTTCAATGTCAGTACCTAACAATGAAGTGTCAGCTTACAATTCACTATTATCAGGTTGCTAGAGGGTACATCTATTCCATTAGTGTCACTCAGAGCCTCTCTGCCAGGCATACCACTGCATCAACTTACCAGGGCCAATGAATCACGTATAAGCAAAAGGTTGCATTTGGATGTGTGAATACTGAAGTACCGTAGAATCGGGATAGTAAGCACCCACAGAAAGTAAGCACCCTATGAATATAAGCACCCAATCGAATTACAACAACCGCATCCCGTTTATAGGCACCCACACGAAAGTAAGCACCCTACAAGAAAAGGCACCCAAGCCAAATTAGACCATACTTCACTGATTTATGCAAATCTCATTGGTCAACTGGAGGGCACTAAATCACTTAGTGCCCGGCTTGTCAACTTAGTGCCCTTATCCTCCGGGCATAATCTGTTTATAGTCCATGTCGGCTATCGACTACTCAGGGAAGTGAACTAACTTGTGTTGCTACGTAGAGCCTGTTGCTATGGTCTAAATCAGTTAGACGCCTCGACCAATGGGATCTACGCGATTTAGAAACCCTCAGGCCCTTAGTAGCACCCTCGCTTCGCTCGGGACGCTACAGCCCCGGGCCTTCGGGTTTCTAAATCGCGTAGATCCCTTGGTCTCGGTGTCTAACTATTATGTAGTGTAGCAACAGAGAGAGACTACAGCACTTACCAGGAAAAACTGCCTTCTACTTCACTATCCTACCGAGAGCACACGAGCAAACAGCAAGCGCGTGCAGAACAGTGCGATTGATGAGTAAGGTCAATGGTATAATAAAATTCATGAAAATTATGCATACACAGCACCGCCTTCGTAATGAGCCAATCTAATAGAAATGAATAGCTTTCCTAGTGCCAAATCCACAAGTGTAATGGTTGTACCTGTAGTACAAAAGGCAGCCACAGCAGCTATACCGCTATGCCATATATTCGCGTGATTAAAAGCACTCCATTAAAGTAGGCACCCCTCGAATGTTAGCACCCATTCCTGCTGATAATTTCGAAAGTAAGCACCGGTGCCTACTATCCCGATTCTACAGTATATCTGAGTAACTCTGACTCTATGCTGAAGAAAGCACAATGTACGTACCTTCAACTGAAAGTATAGGGGTATACATAATAGTTAGACACCGAGACCAAGGGATCTACGCGATTTAGAAACCCGAAGGCCCGGGGCTGTAGCGTCCCGAGCGAAGCGAGGGTGCTACTAAGGGCCTGAGGGTTTCTAAATCGCGTAGATCCCATTGGTCGAGGCGTCTAACTGATTTAGACCATAGCAACAGGCTCTACGTAGCAACACAAGTTAGTTCACTTCCCTGAGTAGTCGATAGCCGACATGGACTATAAACAGATTATGCCCAGAGGATAAGGGCACTAAGTTGACAAGCCGGGCACTAAGTGATTTAGTGCCCTCCAGTTGACCAATGAGATTTGCATAAATCAGTGAAGTATGGTCTAAGAGCAGCCCTTACTTCTAGAGTTTCTAAGCCTGGACTCGCAGAACTGCTGTTTAGCAATAATGCCGGCGTACTTTGATCCGCAACAGAATTAGCGAACACGTCATGAAGTTCTGATCTCCGAGTATGCACCTACAGGTCCAAATGCTGTTGTAACGTGCTTTGAAAGGGGAAGGTGAGCTTGCACAGTGAACAGCTGTAGCTGGAAGCATCAGCAAGCCTTCTCTTCTTTGCACTTGGTGCTAACATATCAGCTCAGCGCTTCCTTGCGTTCCTCAGAATACTATAGAAAAAAAACACTTTACCCATGGTAATCATATCTTATTTATTCCCTAGTAGTATAGATCATGATACAACCATAGTAACATATACAAGTATCTTGGTTCTGTAGCAGTTAGAGCCCAGTAAGAAATGGTCTAAAGTATACATAGAGCCTTTCACCAGTAGTTTTGCACTTCCATAAGGATTTATATGGCACTTTTTATTAGGCGTATGTAAAGTATACGCTTTTCTTTATTTTGTATGGCTCCAAAGTGGCCTATACTGGTGAAAGGTTAATACCTTCCATAAATGGATTGATGTAATCCAGACTGGTAGTCCTTAATTGGGTTTAGTTTAAGACATACAGTCTCCTGTAATAGAATGTTTTCCCCATTGACATCACAATTAGTGAGCACAAATATTCATTATACATGTGGTTAACATCAAGTAAAAGCCAGAAAATTCATTTTTCTGCATCACAGTTAGAAGTCATGTCCTATCATCAAACTGCAATCCATTTTCTATAACTTGCAGAAACAAGTTCTAGATGAGCGAATAGAAGGTGTGGTGTTTCGAGTTGAGGAGTTCAAACGTCAACTAGACTGGATGCATCAAAATATCACCAGCAGTTCAAAAAAAATGCAGGAATTGTATGAGCAGTCACAGCAATTGAAGGAGCTCTTCCAAAGGATTGATCAAGTAGAAGTGAGTTATTAATCCTCGCACATGTGGGTTGAGGGTTATTGTAGTTGGTCTGTCATTCTGTCATATTCATTATGCAAGATTTCTCACAAATGAAAAAAATTAATGCTGATGGTACCAATCTCGATATGAAGGATGAGGATCACGGTCTCTATGCTCCAATGGATTGTTTTTGTCGTTTATGGTGTTAGGTTGACAGTAAGCATGCATACGGCTCGATCAACAATACCCAAGATTTCTCGCAAACGACAACTGCTAGTGACACCAAACTGGATGAGGGTCACGGTCTCTATCCTCTGGTGGGTTATTGTTGTTGTCGATAGTGTTAGGTGGACAGGCCGGATGCATACACAAATCTAGGGGGCGTTTCCCCTAGCCCTCCCCCAATCACACCGTGCATATGACTGGATCATAGACAGTACCCAGGCCAAACTTGATGTAAAGGACAAGGATCATGCTTTTCATCCTCTGATGGTTATTTGTGTCGTCTATGATGTTAGGGGCATATGCATGCACTATTTAGGAGGCGTCTCCAAAACTAATTTACCAAACTCAGCTGCTTATGCGCAGTAAAGCTGGCTGCATTCTTGTCCATACAATTCAGTGTCCTGTGAGTTTCAGTAAGGGGGCTTTCATAAAGTGGTTGTTTCTAAAATAAATCATTGTGTGTAAGATTATCTCACATGACAGTGGAACCTCTATAGTGTGCTCACAACCTCAGGTCAATGTTAATTCTTTATGGCTGCATACAATATAAGAGGTGACTAAATTACAGAGATCCTTTATACAGTGGAATGGCTGCTACATACAAAGTCCCTATTATAGATATTCCACTGTATACAAGGTCATGCAAACACTACCTGAGGTTGCAGGCCTGTACTCCAACATTATGATAGTTGATGCCATATAATCATTATCCCTCATCAATGCTGCGCGAGGGTTATGCACTTTTAAAGTGCAGTTGTATGTGAGCCAGTGAACCCATCTATATCCCGACAATAATATACTCTTATCCTCCAGGCGTTCCTTGGTGTTCTGAGCAGAAATGTTGATGTGCTGGAGGAGTGTGTTTCTAAGGCAGAAAAAGAACTGGACCCTAGCAAACTTAGGAAAGTTTTCTCCTCAATTCCGAAGTTGGTAAGATAGCTATGTACATACATGTACATGAAGAAATGGGTCGTCTTAGCCCACTACCAATACATAATAACGCTGCTATTGTACAATATAAGCAATAATTATGTGTTTGGCTTGTGGAATGGGGATGAAGCAGCCAGTAGTAGCCCACTACCAAAATGTTAATAGTTTGTGCTCCTCTGGTCTTGTCCACAGCGCAAGGGTGGTATAAAACCTGACCCTGCCTCCAGCTGGCACCCACCACAAGTGCTCCGGGTCAGAGAGTACTTCACACCACCACAATCCCAGCAGCGGGAACCAGAACAGTCAATAGTGGCAGCCAGAACACAAGATGCACAAGCTACCAACTAAGGATGGCATGAGCTTGAGAGCAGCGGAATTTGACTTTTGTTACTTGATTTTGAATGTTATTCACTTCTTCTTGATGCTGTTAGTATGTAATACTGCGTACATGTACATCATCTTTAATAAGAGATCCATTCACTTTATCACAGAAGGACATACGTACAACATAGAATTATGAATGCTGCTGAGAGGCCTGCTCATGCATGTTTGTTTGACTTGACAATAATTTATTGCCGACCCAAGACAGCAATATAATGCAGTGAAAACTGAAAGTATAAAAATAATGAAATCTTACACCATGATCTTGTTCACAGATAAAAGTGTGAAATGCATGTATTCCAGCACATCTGAAATAAGAGCAATGAAATCCATGTAAGATAGTTACTCATGTGTATACACTGTATTTTGACCTACAACATGTATGACTGGTCATCTAAATCTGGCAGCAGTGTTTGTCACACCTTGCTAGCCTCATCCCCATGCATGCTCTTAAAATCACAAAAAAAGAATGGGTGATTTGCTCACATAATTATTACATATGGGCAGGGAATGAGTGAATGAGGGGTTCTCTGCCTTTTACCAGGTATGTCTTGATGCCTTTTACCAAGCTATGTCTTGAGTGTTAGAAATTGTTAGTATACTTGGACACACTACATGTAGCTTGACCTTAACCAGCTTATGCTATGCACAGCTAATGAGCAAAAATGTGCCTTATTAGTACCAAACACAACTTGCAAGAGTCAAAGCAAGCCATTATACACTGACTGGAGTATGATAGTAGCTATCAGGATCAAAGTGATGAACTTCAATTAAATGACAGAATAATTATCTCCAAAGACAGTATTATAACAAAACACAATGTGTAAGCAGTGGCTTCTGAAGGAGGATACAGTCACTCCGCAAGCTACACATGGTTTCCATATATGGAAGGGTATTACACACACATGTAACTTCCTGGAAGTTAATCATGCATCGTTGGCAAAAGTCCATACTGCACTTACAATAAGCGTCACTGACTCTCCCCCGGTTTCTATGCACATATATTGCGAAAATGGATGCGCGTATACTATTGAGTTTATGCCCCCCAAAGGAGTGCAGGACATGCCATTTTTACATAATTTCAGGGCAAACGAACCTGATCATGAACATTAATCTATGGAAGTACTTCACATAAAACAGAGCAGTAAGTTGCAACGACAGAGAAAGTTGTGCAGAACAGAGGCAGAGCAGGTGACGAATGAGGTCTGCAAGGTAGGCACTGCCTAGTCACGTCCCTAGCACACAATCAAGGCAGTTCTCTAGTAATAAAGCAAGTGCGAATGTACGAGCTGACATAATTGATAAACAACTCTCCCTACCCACCGTCAAAACAGAGTGCCAGTCTCAGCTGCAATATTACAATGACCAGATTTCAGGGCCCAAACATTTCACAGGAAATTTTTTTCGTGATTCATGATAGCTCCGCAATATAGCGAAAATTAGAACCCCGCAAAAATAACCGGCTATACGGTACATGGTTTGTGGTTAAGATGTATATGTATAAGTGTTCTTTTTATAAACATCACCGAATCTCAACTGGCATCATCCACAAATGATATGTACCATATTTCCTCTAATTATCTAAACAGCTAAAATAATTGTTTTTGTAGTTGTTCGGTGTTAATTAGAATGTTCTTTGTATTAGAGCAGTTCTATATGTATTAACAGATGTGCGTAACAGCTGCTTTGCTGGCCATGAACCACTCTATTCACTACTGTATGGCCGGAAAATTTGGCGGGGAATTTAATTTGGCAGGTTTGTGAGCGATCCGCCAAATTAAATGCCGCCAATATTTTTGCATGATGTCATTGTAATGTTCGGTGGGTGGGGTTTCCACGGGTTCGAGTGAGAGCAGAAGAATTATGGCATTGTACAAGTATTTCAGCAGAAAGCGCCTGACATACCATACGGATTGTGCCGTTTCTACGCAGAAACAGTAAGCAGGCAGCGAAAATCTTTCTAGCGACGACGGTATCCCTTCGCATTACTGCTACATGTACTGCGTAGCTACTGCGTACGATATGGGTCCTTGTGGTGACCACTTTCTTGCTTACATGAGAATTCTTCATCCACACTCGGTGTCCAAGTACGTTTATAGACATGATGTCCTCTAACACAGCTTTCTACAGACAGCTCAGCCTCCATTGTAGCGCAATCGACACTTCCGTTAGTAACTAAACTGGGTGGGGCGTTCGGGTTACGTGCTGTGTGACGTCATTGCTCGTGAAAACCAAACCGGCAAATTAAAATTCGCCAACTTGAATTCACGACCAATCTGCCAAATTTAATTCCCGCCAAATTTTCTGGCCATATGGTATGTTATTGCTTTATACCGTGAACCCTTCATTCTATCAACAAATGGCCACACTCACATTAACACTTCATTCAGTTGGCTAAGACAGCTTTATTTACTCTGAATAGCTTGTTCTGCTGGTATAGCTTAATTACCCTGACAATACTCCATTTCCTTGGCAAATTACTATTTCTCCAGCGAATCCTTTTGTTGGGTCAGCAAAGGTACACTTCATTCAGTCATTTGACGACGGCTCTGGTTGCATTGTGAACACTTTATTCTAGCAAAACAACAGTTGCTCTGAGAACATTGTTCATTACTTTACCTAATGCCTGTTTATTTGTTCAATCCGTGAACGCTATTAACAAAAATGCAGCCAGACAGGATACGCATACATCAGCACATCAAATTCACAAAGTAGCTATGGGCTAAGCTTAGCCAGATCAAGTGAAGGTGGAATGGCTCATTTTGGAACTATCATGTGCACAATTCATGATGTCATTTGGAGGACAGTCCAGGTAGAAAACAGCAATTTTCTACAAATTTGAAGGCTTTTTACGAAGACTGAAGACTCAGCGTCTGACTTATACAGATTACTAGATTACTGCAAAATCTCAGAAATGCACAGTAATGGCCCATTTCGGAAACTATGATGTGCTTTGTTGTGACATCATTTGGAGGACAACCGAATGACAAAAAACGGTGAGTTTCTAGTTTTCATGGAGGCTGAAGACTCAGCAGCGGGCCTTGTCAAGGTAGCAACTCAAGAGAAGGTATACAAATGCGTAGCAGTATGCTCAAGTAGCTGGAAAGGTAAAAATACACTAATCAGCCAACTGTGCATGCCTGAATTTTATTATGGAGTACTCCATATATAGGGATGGCTCCAAAAAAAAAGGCTGCCCCATTGTATGTGTACAAAGTGATATGTTCAAAACTCTGCCCTAGACTTAGTGATAAGCTTTTGCGGACCATACCTGTCATTCTCGAGTATTTTCAACAGTAACAAGACTGTTAGCGCTGACAGAGAGCATCGCTGATGAGCCAAATCGGCAAGTCGCGAAACTGGCAAATCGTTCCACTTCTTGTTTCTTCTGGTTCTCGTTTCTTCTGAGAGGATAGCACAACAATGACTGAAGCGATTACAATAATTCAAACGTGAAGAAGTGCTACTGGATCCGGGCTACTGCACCCACACCATAGCGTTCTCAAACAAATCAAACCGTTCAGCAGAGATTCTCAAGCGTTCGAGGCAAGTGCTTGCCGCTATACGCCGTTCTGTTCCATTCCGTTCTGCGCATAAAACGGTGGTTACGCCTACATCGGAAACGCAGCCTCGAGCACGAGCTGTTCTGCTTAGGCGCTTATAATTCTTGGAGTACGCTTTATGACGGACCCAAAGTGAGTTGCTGTAGTTACGTTATAATAGTAAGAACACTGATACAGCTGCTAGACCATTACAGACCATACCAACCTCCATGATATGCATTAAATGGAGTCGGCAAACTGCTGGCAGTGGATGTACAGTGGCATTCTCAATTGGGTAGGCGCCGCTTAGCTACAATTCACATTAGCTGTATTTTGCTACTCTGCTGTATCTTTAAGCCCCACTGAAGGCTTTGCAGTGCAAAGTGCATTCTGTGTCTATAGGTGCTGTTAGTTCATCATGAATGACAGCATATGTGGGTACAGCTAATACCGCTCATCTACCCCACACAACCACACCATCTAACCATCATTCATACCTTTCTCCTCCCCCCAAAAACCAACAGAAACAAGTAACAAAAAAAAACATAAAAAAAAATGAAAGAACATAATAGGGATGGATTCCTCAAAAAGCAACCAAACAAGGTAGGAATGATACCGCAATACCCTTACGGATTGTCATCCCTATATCTTTTGCCATTTTTCCAACCTAACTCACACACACACACACACCAATCCCTAGCATATGCCACACCAGCCATATCCAAAGCCAATAGAATGTGGCAATTGCAGCACTTCACAATGCAACACACATCACCCTATCACACTACAGCTTATCCTCCACATGCAGCAATACACGCTCTTAGACTAGACTATACATGTAGCTACCACTTACCCCACATTCTACACCACAATCCACACCTACAATGACACTTACACTCTTCCACCTGCTTTTACTTCCCAACAGTTAGTACAGAACACATTTCCAAAACATATTACTCTATTATACCAAAGTATGTTCAAAAAAACCTAATCATCTACACCACAATCTAACATCCTGTCGTCCCATGTAACTAGCACTTACGTATAATGAGACCTAGTTGCAAAAATGGCAAAAGATATAGGGATGACAATCCGTAAGGGTATTGTGGTATCATTCCTACCTTGTTTGGTTGCTTTTTGAGGATTCCATCCCTATATGTTCTTTCATTTTTTTAAATGTTTTTTTGCTACTTTATAATATTCTTGACTAAGCATTTTGCTTACTTTTAGAGGTATATTGCAAATTGCTGCCTTGACAAGGCCCTGAAGACCCGGGACTATAGCGTCCCGAGTGAAGCAAGGGTGTTACTAAGAGCCTGAGAGTTTCTAAATCATATAATCGCATTGGTCAAGGTGTCTAACTGATTTAGACACAAAAAAACTCATTGGTTATTCCGGAGTATCCAGGGAGACAGCTGCCATATGTACACTCTCAAATTAATTTCCACTATGCTACTCTCCATTGGTACTCCTGCTGGTGCCTAGCTGCTACATGAATATAGCTGTTATGTATGGGATCCTCCCGCATCAACAAGAGTATGTACATCTTTTCTTTTTTGGTTTCTGGGAACATACATGTACACAAATACTTAAACAAGAACTTCCTATTTGGCTTTTGTCTACTCACCAGCATGCACACAGCATAGTTATTCAATGTAGTTATCCTGAGAAAGCCCCAGACTAGTGTGTTTCAGAAATATTCATGTGTTGCTTGCATATGTCATTACATTTTGTCTACGCCAATCAAAATATTAATTTTGCTTTCTGCATGATGCACTTTAATACTATGTACAAGACTAAGCTGCACAGCTGGTGCTAGGTGCACAATACACTGCATACAGTACTTGTTCGCATTTTAATATGACTGTGTGATTAAAGTGAGGAAAGACTGCAATGACAGTAAGGGCTGCATGCGCTGCTGAAAGTGACAATCAAAAAAAGAGGCTAGGCTGAAGAAGTGAAGAGAATGAGGCATGACTAGGCATACAACTCGGGCCAGGCACAAGAGAAATGCTGAGTCTATATACTAATATGTTCTAAACAACCATACTCATCCTCTGCACATTCATAATATTTTCACAAAGGCTTGCCCCCATAATGCCATGATACTTGCTAGTAGCATCCACTTTAAGTACCTAAAGTAACAAAAAAACATTTTAAAAAATGCCCAAAAAGCAACCAAACAAGGTGTCATCCCTATATCTTTTGCCATTTTTGCAACTAGGTCTCATTATACGTAAGTGCTAGTTAGATGGGACGACAGGATGTTAGATTGTGGTGTAGATGATTAGGTTTTTTTTGAAAGTACTTTGGTATAATAGAGTAATGTTTTTGGAATTGTGTTCCATACTAACTGTTGGCGAAGTGAAAGGGTGTTGTTGCAGGTGGAAGAGTGTAGGTGTCATTGTAGGTGTGGATTGTGGTGTAGAATGTGGGGTGAGTGGTACATGTATGTAGTCTAGAGTGTGTATTGCTGCTTGAGGAGGATAAGTTGCAGTGTGAGGGGGTGATGTGTGTTGCATTGTGAAGTGCTGCAATTGCCACATTCTATTGGCTGTGGATATGGCTGGTGTGGCATGCCAGGGATTGGTGTGTGTGTGTGTGTGCGTGTGTGAGGTTGGAAAAATGGCAAAAGATATAGGGATGAAGGGTATTGTGGTATCATTCCTACCTTGTTTGGTTGCTTTTTGGGGATTCCATCCCTATATGTTCTTTCATTTTTTTTAAATGTTTTTTTGTTACTTGTTTCAAGGGTAACCGCAGTGCCAAGTGAGAGGAAAGCGGTCGATATTAAAAGTGGTCACATTTAAGAGCACGCAATAAGTGACCGGATTTGATTCACAATTGAACAGTAGCTACATAGCTAGAGCTATAGTGCATAATATGTATCATGCAGGCGCCTTGTAGGAAGTAAGTGAAATACACAAATCCAGAAATAGTACACACAGTACTAATGTATCATGCAGTGGGCCAGTGCATAGTACAAATAGAAGTAATTACTAATTCCCATGACTACTGGGGTCTGAGGAGAGAAAGGGGCTAATGAGACATACATATATATTCATACTAACTTGATTACTTATACCTTTATAGTTACTGTATCAGTATGTTTTCAAGAAATAATACCACTAATTGTTTGGTTACACCACTGCTAGTATAGTTCATGTGTGTATCACAGAGATGGTTACAACATAGCTACTATAGTTATTATATTGACCGCTTTGAGTGTCATGACTTTTTTTGCAGAATGAAGTGAGATGCATGTGGTATGAGACTGGGAGGAACTGCTGTGGAGAAAAACGAGAGGGACAGTCTTCAAATGACTACTTATTAATAATAATTCTCATACTATTCTCCAATTACAGTACTGTAGCAAAACACTTCTGCATGTAGAGGTGGTTAGTCTACTGCGCAAGGCATAGTGAATGTAAGTGTTGTCATTGTAAGCAAGGAAATCCAGTCTTGTGTATCACATTCAATTAGACTTGAACTGTGCACACCAAGGGTGGAGATATATGGCAGTATTCTTTACAAACTCACGGAGGAAACAGTCCACACTATCCTCAGCTACTAGGCTTGTCCTTGTTTGTACAGACACACAAAGCTGAAAGAAAGCCAACCCAAACCAGCATGAGGCTCTGAGCTCACTGTCATCACTGAGTACATTTCAGTCAGAAAGAATTTTCAATGTATGAAATAGCACAAGAGTACTGTCCTTACTCCCACTCATCATTGACAAGTTCAAAGGTCAGGCTACAATCGTCAAGGTATGGCGTGAAGAGCCCTGTAGGCCTTAATTCGCTGTGACATAGCTGCATGTGCTACTTCATAGAGTAGTCACAGAATACATCACACTCCACTCACAGCCTGGGTCACTCTATAGAAATGATAGCTACACTCACGCACCAGCATACTGTTTTGGTAGTCGGCACTGACTCCGGCCAAATCACCGCGAAGGCACTCTTCAAAACTAGCGCCCTTTCTGAAACGCAACCGTCAGTCACTTACTTCTGCAGCGGGTTCATCACCCCAGCCAAATCACCGTGAAAGCACTCGTGAAACGCAACGGTCAGTCTATCTATGGTCAGTCAATTACTCTTGCAGCGGGCGGAAACCACAACAGAATAATTATTACAAATAGCACTACTCTATAACATCTGGCTATGAATCTCGTCCACGCGGGTAAAAATGGCGATTGTTGCGATCGAACAGAGGGAGAGGTGGCCCCAGTTCAGCCAAAGAAAGCAGCCAGATGAAAAAGTGGCTCATTTAAAGTTCCAGAATATTGATTGTCTTCCTTTAGGCACAGTTTAGAGGGTATGAGAAAGCCTATACATTATATTATATTATTTGTAAGTTTTTTTCCTCTCACCTGGCACTGTAATTTGGGGGGAGGAGAAAGGTATGAATGGTGTTTAGATGGTGTGGTTGTGTGTGGTAGATGAGCGGTATTAGCTGTATCCACATATGCTCCCATTCATGATAAACTAACAGCACCTATAATGTATGTAACAGACACAGAATGCATTTTGCACTGCAAAGCTTTCAGTGGGGCTTAAAGATACAGCAGAGTAGCAAAATACAGCTAATGTGAATTGTAGCTAAGCGCCTACCAACTTGAGAATGCCACTGTACACCCACTCATTTTTGTATGCAACATTGTAATGGCAGACAGCTGTCTACAGCAGTTTGCCAACTCCATTTAATGCACATCATGGAGGTTAATATGGTCTGTAAGTTGTATCAGTGTTCTTACTATTATAACGTAACTACAGCAACTCACTTTAGGTCCGTCATAAAGCGTACTCCAAGTATTATAATCGTCTAAGCAGAACAGCTCGTGCTCAAGGCTGCGTTTCCAGTGTAGACGTAACCACCGTTTAATACGCAGAACGGAACAGAACAGAACGGTGTATAGCGGCAAGTACTTGCCTCGAACGCTTGAGAATCTCTGCAGAACGGTTTGATTTGTTTGAGAACGCTATGGTGTGGGTGCAATAGCCCAGATCCAGTAGCGCTTCTTCACGTTTGAATCATTGTAATCGCTTCAGTCATTGTTGTGCTATCGTCTCAGAAGAAGAAACCAGAAGAAAGAAGAAAGTTAGCCGATTTGCCGATTTAGCGACTTGCCGATTTGGCACTTCAGCGATGCTCTCTGTCAGTCTTGTTACTGTTGAAAATACTCGAGAATGACAGGTATGGTCCACAAAAGCTTATGACTAAGCTTAGGGCAGAGTTTTGAACATGTCACTTTGTACACATACAATGGGGCAGCCATTTTTTTTGGAGCCATCCCTATATATGGAGTACTACCGTACTCCATAATATATTTATAGAGAAATTTCTGGGGGGTGGGTGCTGCTAGAGGATTCTTTACCTGGTTCACTGGTTTACCTTTAATGCCTTCAGGTTCTTTTTGCCATATATCACACACTTGATTCATACACTCGGTGGTGTACTGTAGCGACTGTAGTTTAGCCAGCTTTTCATCTGTATTAGATCTGTAAGCACAGTGTAGCCGTTTCAACCACAATGCATAGTCACTAAGAGAGAAGCTATACGCTGTCCTTTCACTTGCTACTTCAAGTCCTTGTAATCCTGTAAGTGTAATAAGTCCTTATTAAGCAAGGTTAGTAAGGCTGAAAGATAAAGGCGCATGGAAAACACACTGAACATACCAACAATTTCTTCAAATACAGTTTCTCCATCTTTAGAAAGTCTTTTCAGTTGTTGTGCCACCTCTGTCAATATTCTCCTATGCAAAAAGGAGCAAAGAAATAGCTCTTCTACAATAGTGTAAATTCTTGCGTGAGTAGAACTATTAGCATTTTGTATTGCATTACATGTTTACATAGTCAGCCTTCATATTATACTGGAAGCAGGCAGCATTTGAGTACAAGGTCACACGGTCTTTCCAAGAACTGCTCCTGTCATCCTACAATTTTGCCACAAAACTGTAAATGAAACAAATAGCAGTTGCTCAAATACAGAGCCCTGAGCTCTATAGGGTGTTATGTTCCACATGGAGTGTCCTAATGCATAACAATGTAGCTAAGTAGCTGATTACACAATCAGAATATGAGTGCACACAGTAGTAGCTTGGTACTGTCTTGGTTGCTGTAGTTGAAAGCTCCAGAGTTTTGTTGCCACAGCTTGAAGGTTTAGAGTATTCATGCAGTGGTTGAAAGCTCTCAGATCTGGGTAAGTTTGAAAAGTACTACAGTAAGTATCATGTATCCTTTGTACAAGTGGTGATATGATTGCTAAAATGCAGGTGGTGTGATTGATATGTAAGCTAAAGAATGGTAGTCTTTTCCTGGAAGCTATTCGACAGACTGAACCTGGCATTCACAAGATCCTTCTATTCTCTTCTTTACTCTACAACTTAAATTACTGGAATTTTACCTGACGGTTGCACAATACGGCAAAGTTGGATTTACTAGTACATGTAGTGTAACTGGGCCATTGTGCTGAAGTTATCCAGTGGCACTACGGGACAATATTGGAGTTGCCTGGACGCAAAAACAGGGCAGTGTTGAAGTTGTGCAATTGGGTTGCACATTAGGACAGTTGTCCAGTTAAGCATCTGAATAGCCACCTTCAGCAGGTAGCACACCAGACTGCTCGGTTGTACAATTGGACAGGTTAGGTATGGAACATAAGGGTGACGATATAATAGGGTGTATATGGGGGTACTGGATGAGTTGGGAGAGGTGGCTAGCCATCAGAGAATACTTTAACCCACCAAACTTGTTTCTCAAGGACAGGCATCTAATGTCATTTATAATTTTCTGGACACTTTTTTCACTTTTGTACTGCTTGTTTTGTTTTTAAACAGTCAACACACTTTCGAAAGCAACTAACTTCCCATGGTCAGTGATGTAGGTAGAGCCCAGAGTAGTTTTGGGTGGGGTCTGGGAGTGTGTGGGGCGGAGCTGAATCCTAAAGTTTACTAACTTTTAACCGTTTTGTGGCATCTTTTAACACATCCTGTCAGGTGAACTATATGGTTAATAACCATTACTAATTCCCGCTTCCCAGTTTTAATCTAATTTTTAATTTCAAAACCATCTTTGGGCTGGGTAGCTATTGGTTCTCATGCCCTTTGACTACAGTTATACTTCCTAGGTTTCTAATGCAAAACTGAGTTAGTTTGACGTAGCTCGATTGCACTAGTAACTACTGTCGTATGGTAATGCAATCATTGTGCAGGTGATAACTGCTAATATACAAATGCAGAAACGTAAAGCAATCTTAGGACAGCCCAGTTTACACACCCCTGGCTGGTAAAAAAACTATGGCTGCTACTTACAGTTCTTGTCATTACTCTGGGCTTTACCTCATCATTGACCATGGAAAGTTAGTTGCCTTTGAAAGTGTCTCGACTGTTTCTCGGGAAACCACTTCTTTTAGCCAAGCTGGTTAGAGCCTCATTTCTGGACTACGATTACTACAATCAACATTCCTACATAGGGCTCTGATGTTTTCTAAATCCCACCCACAATATATTATGTTGTCTACGACTAATTTAAACTCCTTGAAATATCATACCTATGTTTAGTTACTACACAAAGTTTATCTATGTTTAATTGTTAATTGCCGATTTCTATCTACAAAACCCTTACAATTGTCACATATCTAACTAATTGATACATGTACCATAGGCTGATTTCACTGGAATGTTACCATCTAATACTTATCGTAAGCATTAGTTTAAACCTATTTTCTAGGATGAAAAGTTCAATATGAAAATTTGTCTGGGAGTTCAGTGATTTTCTTAGGTACTAATTCAGAGCATCCCCAAAATTATAGATGTACCGTACTGTGAAACTTGCTTGTGCATGTCTAGGTTATTTTTAAAAACTTGTACTGAAAATAAGATTCAGTAAAAATGGGGTGCAATCTTTATCCATACGTATTCCCAGGAGGCAATGAGTAGCGAAGCCACAAAGGAGCATGTAACTGCAGTGCCATCCAAATCCAGATTAATTTCGGCTCATTCAAATTGCTGATGACATAACAGCTTTCGTCTCAGTTGCACTTCCCTCCCAAACGTAACCTCTTCACTTGAGTGGCAGGTAAAATAAATTACTTGCTAAGCATTTATAGCAGGCCCTTAGTGTCACATGCTCGGCCAGCCCCACCTATTGCAACATCCTTGGTGCAAGGAAGGGTAAATTTAAGTTGTAGGAGGCACCGTATGCATGGTGAGTACATACAAGCAAGAAACTACCCTGAAGCTCTCCTTGAAGCAGTCAAGGCTGCAAAGGAGCAAGGAATGAAACAATCTACTGCTTCAAGGAACAATGTTCTAGCAATAACTCCCTCATAACAGCTTGAATTCTAATATATGCTATGATGCTCTCTTAGAGTATCCGCATAATTGCTTACATACTAGAACCAGTCATGTGCAAGTCATTGGAATTGCCTCATACTAAAACAACTTAGTGCATGAAGTAATGGATTACTTGTATACTACAAAAGCAAGAAGCTAGATTATGGCTGCTCATTGCTGGTTAAAGGGTCAAAGGTTCCTCTAACTGCTGGTGAAAAGTCTTGACAGATCTATGCATGAAGGAGCTGGTACTGGTGATAATGTGAGTTTGTCGGAATTACTCCAACTTTAATACGTATCCCTAGTCTGGTTCTCCAACCCTTCTTTACAGTCAGAGTTTTGTTCAAACCAGACTAGTCTGTCCTAGCCTTGTATACAGGCCTCAAACCCATGGTCCTTGCAGCAAGTAGAGGCCTGGGTACAAGGCTAGTCTGTCCCCCAATTCATTGTACCCAACCTTACCGTTCTTTGAGCACATATCCTAGAGCTCTTTCCATGGACTCTACAATTTTGGCTTGCAGCAAAGGGACCACACAAGCTTGACGATCTATAAGTACGCCCAGATTCCCCCGCTCCTGGCAACGGTTTAAGGTCTCGAGTTGTTCAGCGAGGTTTGCAATGGAAGACAGCTGAACCAGAACTTTCTCTCGTACATCACTCCATTGCTGCACTTGGGACTTTGCCTTAACCAGAAGTTCGAAAAGCCTCTTTTCTTGGTTCATATTTAAGCACGCTACACGTGGTCGCCAGTGCTAGCGTTGCATGGTTGCCCCTACAATTATTGTCTTATCCGATGGCGGACCACAGTGACAAAGTTCATGAAGCTCCAGCACAAGAGCCTGAAGAGGAGGAGGAAGACTTATACGAAACTTTACTAGAGAAATCCGGCTGTGCAAAGTTTCACTATGCCCTACAGGATTGCTACTTTGAGCACAATGACTGGAGAAAATGTCAGAAAGAAATGCAAGAATTCAAGAAGTGTGTTGATGAACAAAAAAGAGGCTCAAGAGCAGACTAAGTTATAAGTACCTCAAATCTCAGTATTATTGTCAACTAAAAATTCTGCCACATTCTTCTCTTCCTTTCATCTGAATGACAATTATCCTATATCAACTGTGGCTAATAATGAATGTGCATGTGCTTGTCACGTAATAAGTGAGTCCCATAGCCTACACCTAGGATCACTATTTTGGAGCAGAAATTTTGATTTTCCCCATACAGCATAGATGGACACCCTTTCCCCTTTGCTGGAGTAGATATCTTACTTTCCACAGTAACTGTAAGTACGTACATATGTGGCACATGCATAATAACAACTTTCTGGTGCAGAGTTTAGTCTTATAACCAGACCGTGCTGAAAACAAGTGGTGTGGGAATACTGGCCAGTATTCCAAATTTGTTCTACTGCAGTAGAAATTACCTCAGCTCGTAATGAATGAATCTCATTAACAAATTTGAGTGTTTGCCGACAACTCATCTTCTGTGTGGTCCAGGCACAAGACTACATTTAGAGACGGTTTTTCTGGAGTGCTAGCTTCATTTTCAGGCAATGTGGCCTACTATTATAGGATCGAGGCTACTGACTATTAATCCACAAAAATAAATCCAGGTATTCCAGATTACATAACACCAATAAAAAGAATGATAAAGCTAATCAATGAAGCATACAGGAAATTAAAATACCATTCTAAACACATACTTTTAGGTGAAAAGGTGAAATAAGAGTGACCTTTGTATAAAACAACTTCCTGGTTGAAATAAACACTTAGCGGACACAACACCATAAATTAGGCTACTTAATTAATTCACTTGTTAGCTACAATCAAGTAGTTGATTTTATAATTGATAACTAAGCATACTCAATCTAGGACACACTACTGTTTGAACAAGCATCGTTCTTTGGAGTATCACTTCTTCAATTTCTTGTGATTTGCTCCCACAGCATCTTTCAACTCAGAATATCCATTTGACCTATAAAATAAAGAGCTAATTTTTTTAACTGGGCCACTATTTCTATAAATTTTTGTCAAACTGAGACGTATGTGTCATTGTGGTACTCTATTCTTGCCTGAGGATTTTTTGCTATGAAAATATTCTGCAGTATCCATATAATTTGCCTCTCAGTTCATTGTCATTGCTATGCTACTAGTGCTATGCACCTACATGATATAGCAATACGTACCATAGCAACACACTTGTGGTACCTTTTAGTAGTATACGGTATTAATATCACAACTCACATGCTACAGAGGAAAAATAGCAGTTAGTTTCAAGTTGAGGACTTGTCCCATGACCAAAGCATACCTCAATAAAATAGCAAGTTCTGTCTTGATTCTTCTCACAGCAGGTGGTCCCTCATAAGCAAGAACAGTATACAGCTGCACTAGGCTTGCTCCAGCCAAAATCTTTTCATATGCATCTCTTCCACTTGCAACCCCTCCCACTCCTATAATGGGAACCTTGCCTGTTTGGAAACAAAAATGACTATATAGTCATCATAAAACCACTAACTTATTAGGTAGTTTCCAAACAATTACATGACTGTATGAATACAAAACACTGGTCGTCACCTCACCATCTGTTAGCCTGTACATATCACTGATAGTTGTAGTAGAGAGATCCTTAAGAGGATGCCCACTGAGACCACCGGCCTCAATTCTGTGGGCACTACGGAGAGTTTCTGCCCTCTTAACCGTTGTGTTACACACTATTAGTCCATCAGCTCCACCCTATAGAGAGAGCAAACCTTGAGAGCAGTTTTGGTATTAATTAGCTATATACGTATAATCATGAGGGAATGGCCAAAACATAATATAATTATGCAGAGGCCATTTGTTTAGTGATAATCATAATGATCACACCACCTCAGCTTTTCATACTATGGAAAACTTTTACACTACAAATCTGGGGTGTTGGCCTGGGACCTGGCTAGAGATAATTATATGTACATATACATACATATACATACGTAGGTAAGTACATATGTATTTATGTATGTATGTATGTATGTAAACAAAGCACCAATCAAAAGAGTGCAAATATGACTGCAGCCATGTGGAGCTATACCCCCACTTGAGTTAGGCATTTATCCTGCTTCAGGAATAATTTCTATTGCACTCGGTGCAAAATCTTGAAGTATTCAGTATGGCTGAGATGTAGAAATTTGCTAAAACTGTTGCAAAAACAAAGTACAGCTTCTTTCCCAAGATATACCTTATACTGAGACGACAAATGAGGGGGTAGCCTGCCTGGTATCTACTGTTCACACATGCAGAGTTAGCATGTTAAAGAATACTACAGGGGTAGTACACATGCATTTCCTAACAAACCTTCTCCCTCATGACTACAGAAGTTATGTCTTCTTTATCTTTTTGAGACAGATCAGGGGCAATCTTTACTAACAGTGGAGGCTTATGAGGAAGACTGTCACGCTCCAGCGTCACCTGAAGAATAACACATGTATACAAGCACTTCATTAGAAAAGCTAGTGGTGTCTATAACTGTTATTACTTTATCTAGTAGCTCAGCTAGCTGCTGCTTTCCCTGCATATCTCTCAGACCAGGAGTATTAGGGGATGATACATTGATTACAATGTAATCGGCATGTTCACCCAGGGTCCTGATTCCTTCAATGTAGTCTGCTGCAGCATCACTACTGTTCTTATTCTTGCCCAGGTTTACTCCAAGGTGCTTATCATTCACTCTCAGCTTACTCCAAAGTGCAAGTCTCTCTCGCACTACTTTATGGCCATGGCTGTTGAACCCATACCTGCATAAGCATGAGATGTTATCATTTTCAAAAGGTGGTACATACATACATACATACATACATACATAAACATGAGAAGTTATCATTTTCAAAGGCGGTACATACATACATACATACATACATACATACACACACACACACACACACACACACTGAAAGCATGGGCACACGCCACTGGGGCCATATAGCACACACTCAGGATGTATTACATATACACAAGAGGTATAGGCTTCCAGGACACCACAATGTGTGTATGTGTATGTGTACGTGTATGTGTGTGTGTGTGTGTATGTATGTAACATGCAGTATGTATGTATTAGAGTATGTATGTATGTATGTATATACATGTAGTATGTATATACATGTAGTATGTATGTATATATGTATGTGCATGTATACCACTACATGAACTAGGTCCCCAATATTAGGCTATAAGAGCTTGCGCTGAATGAGTGGGGAGAGTTGGCTAGCCTTCTTAAGACTCTTTAACCCACCAGTCCTGGTTATCAAGGCTAGCATTCAGTGCTTTTTGCAGATGGTGTATGTTTAGTAACAGTTCTTTTATTTTCTAAACAAACTTTTCTCTTTTTTTAATCTGGGATGTGACTAGGGGGCCTGGGGCCGGGGGCTGAGGGCTGCTTAGTTTGGAACTGCATTTACGTTTTCTATAAGCTTTTTAACTTTTTAACATTTTGATGGAGGCCCTGCTGGCTTTAGCAAGATCTTATGGTCAAACTACAACCGAGTCTCCTGGAAGCTTTTTAATAGAGGGAAGACCTATTTGGTCCCCCTTTTTAAGCAACTTTTTTCAATGTTTTAACTTTGTGCGGTCACGGGCCGGGTGGCTTTCTGGTTCTTTCCTGGTCCTGGGTTCTCCTTGTTGCTTTTTTCCTACTTCATTTGGCTATGCGCCTAATTAGATTAGTGAATATGTGTGTAATTTTGGATATGTGTTAAGGGTTAAGGGGGTTAATTAAATAATTAGGATGGGTAGATTTGTTTAGGACTGGAGCTTAATGATTGCATTTGATATAACAATCGAGATGCATTTTAATTTTCACGTATATATGTATGTTCGCTGGAAGTTACTAAGCGACCATTCTGCAGGCTCATACTGTCCTGTCTGGGACATGCAACATATGTATGTATGATGTGTGTGTGTCAGCAAATGTAGCGTTCACATCCCTGCACGCTGCCCTCACATGAGGGTGTTACCATAGTATACCTACAAAATTACATGAGCATCTTGAGCTCTCTGGCTTATTAGAGAACCTACAAAGTCAGTGCAGATGGGTGTGGGTGTGGGTGTGGGGGTCAGTGCTTTCTGCATTGGTGGGAGCTATGTCAACTAAATAACTCGCTAAGGTCCCTGCAATTAATGAGCTATTCTCAAGTGGCAGATGGAAGCCATGACTTAAACAGCAGCTCACACATCTCCACCAACCTGATGCACTACCTTAGCTGGGAGGGGTACTGAAAGAACATGCCATCTGGATTGCCACCGGTGGCCCTGCATGGGCTTGCCACTTGAGTGTGGCCATGGCTTATTTGCTGCTTGCTGTTTGCTGTACACAGACAACTAGAGTATTGTATCAACCACTGGACACCACATAATATCGTACATCGAGCGGACACTACACAAATTGGTAATTTAGCGGCAGCAAAGATTAGCGTTTAACTGTTAGTTACCAATACATGATTATTGCATACGCACACAGTGATTCTCACACTGCAGAGTCTGGCTAAGCGGAACACTGCAGTTTTGTTGTCCAATGGGATGACCTGCTTATTGTCACAAGGCTAAGTTAAACACGGTGGAAAATGATGGCATGCTTAACAACCACACTCAGAAGTGGTTTTCGGTGTTAAGATCAAGATAGCAGGAGACCTCCGGCCAATCAAAGGTCCATGTCTCATCATCATGAACCATCGGACAAGATTTGATTGGCTCTTCCTCTGGTGCTACATGATTCGATTGGGCGATCTCTACAAACACAAGATCATACTGAAATCATCACTGAAGATTCCACTGTAAGGTTGCATTTACCATACTGTCTGCTAATTTGTAGTAAGTTCTGAGTAGTGAGGCTTAGGCAGCTGTTATAATGTCTGTAGTACAACAATGTTTTATGTAGATCACTTTCCTGCTCGTGGAGCGGCGATAACAATGGTCCGGTAACTGGTAGGATACTCTATATGCTGTTCCCTAATTTAGTTCTACCTCTAACACCCGGTCTCAGGCCCTGAAAAAAAAGAAGCAATCCTTAGTCTTGTACCCATCACTGGGTTTGCAGCTGTGGCAGAAACTGTGCAACTCTCATAGGCAATTAAGAAGAAGTATTTTGCCTGGTGTTAGGCTGGGCTAGGATGTATCTGATAGCGCTAGGGTGGGAGATGTCAGAACTGAGTGTGGTTAAGAGATCCAACCGGCCGGCTTGCATCCTAACATCTTCAATCTGTAATGAACAAGACACCAACAGCATAGGAGGCTCAGATGCCATCACATCTCGGTAAGCACCAATTCATTGAGCAGAATGGCAGTTTCTGTTTTCACCTGCACCCACTGTTGGTGTAGCTAAACAATCACAAGTTAATACCCACTATCTGCACATTCTTACAAGTTTGGTGCTACATGTACCTTAAATACTCCAGTTATGCTGACAGATCACTAATAAATGTTAAATTACCCAGCTATACTTAACTACTGAAGTGTGTAGTGTCATGCCAGAAACAAAGTTTTTAATGCCAGATTCTGGCTAGGTATTAGATATGACGTACATGTATGTAGCTTGAAATTGAGCTGGTAAATTCAACTGAGTTAAATGGCAAGGTGATCATGAAGGTCAAAGTTCAAAAAATCCCCCCCCCCCCGCTGCCTGCCCCTACACATATATGGCATCCTACAAAATTGTCAAATGAATACACCTACGTACCATGAAGTATATTTCTGGTCCCAAGTTAGATGACACACATGAGTAGCCCCGCAAAGCAGGTTACAAGTTGCAAATACATTACCAGCTAATGCCACTTCTTCATTTTGAATTTACATAGCATTACCTACTATAGCTAATCAACTCTCTAGAGCTGTTATGGACACAAAACATACCAAAAATCTGACACACTAGCTTGTATCCATATATAGTCCACTGCAACAACAAACTTGCTCAGTTTTACAGTTGCTGTCATCATAATTAAAAGACACTCACCACGTTTTCAGCAATTACCCAATTAAATTGCTTCTGCAGGGCATGCAAGTTAGCCATCACACTCCTAAGAACTCTAGCTGATATGTGAGGCTACACTTCAGGTTTTGCTCATTATACTTGGAAATGATAGTACAGTTAGTAGTAACAGCTCACAGACCTGTTGATGATAGCATTATCCTCTGAAAGCCTAAATACTCGGGGTCTGGGATTTCCTGTCTGGGGCTTAGGGGTCACGCTTCCAACCTCCGCAAATCCAAAACCCATCTTTAGCATGCCTGAATATGCCTCTGCATGCTTGTCAAAACCAGCTGCAAGACCGATAGGGTTGGAAAAGTACTGACCCCATACCATCATTTGCTGCATGAAGAAAGAAACATTATACATACAAGTTAGGTATACAATAAACATGCAATGCCATGTGTACATGTATGTACGTAAAGTATATTTAGAGATTCTATTTTTCAGCCAATTCCGAAAGGACTTAAAGACTCACCAGACTCTTCTAATTATCATGGTATTGCCCTAGCTTCATGTGTCAGTAATGTGCTAGAGTGGAACTTGGTCACAATACTTTGTAACAAGTAGTTTGGATTTAAACAGGGGTTTTCTACCACCTTGTGTACTGAATTCTGAAAACCGTTGTTAATCATTACATTAAGCGGCCCTCTAAAGTTTATGCTTGCCTAATTGATGCCTCAAAAAAGATTACATTTGATACTGTTGATCACTTTGTTCCGTTCAAGAAGTTGTTAGAAAGAGGTATTCTTGCAAGATTTCTTCTACACTAGTATCGTAGTCAGCTGGTCTGTGTTCATTGGAATTCTACTCACTCTTCTAAGTTCCTGTCAGAAATGGTGTTCGTCAGGGCAATAATCCTCAGTGCAATTTTGTATGTTGACAGTCTTCTGGATGCCTTGTATGAATGCGGCTGTGGTTGTTATTGGCATAGTTTTTTTGCAGGTGTATTTTGTTATGCTGACCTTACTATCTTGTCTCCTTCGCCTGTTGGTTTGTGTAAGATGCTTGAGAGAGTTTGCTACGTCCGCTTCCATCCTGCCAATCCTCAGTTACTCTGTGCTTTGATGATTTCATTTCGCTAAACTCATCTGTTTCAGCCGTAATGCCTCAAATCACTTGTTACAATGGGGGTGCATTGTGGAATCTTAATTCGGGGCCAATTCGAGCTCTAGAAGTCTCGTATTCTTCATCGAATCTGGTCATTACCTCACACAAATCATACTACTGTCATCCATCTGGTTGCTGAGTTAGAGAGTGTGTACAACCTATTACACTGTAGATTTTTAAACCTGGTTTCTAATGCACTAAATCATGAATCTTTGCCGATTCAATGTATGTTTAAGTTTTCTGTTGAGTCATGCTCTAATTTTATTGGCAATAATTTCTTGTATGATTTGCATTACATCAGAGATTAAAAGTTCCTTGTAGCAAAGTTGTCCGTGAACTATGCATTCTTGGCTTTGATCAATCTGAACTGGATATGATTATTGATGATGTCTGCACATACTATTTGCTGTGTAACTTTGGACCTTTGTTGGTGTGTTTCATGTCACTATTCTCATGCATTGTCAACGCACTGACCTCTTCTGCAGTCCTACGTACGTTATCCCAGTTCACATGGTGCAATAATACTCCTATGATTTCTTCTTATTGTCCAATCACGAAGAAGCTCTTGAACACACATACTTTATTTTATCTACATTACCACACAGCTTAGGAGTACATGTACATTATAAGGGGGGGGAGAAATTCTATTCTTTATGTATATAGATACAGGAAAACGTACTGCATGTACAGTGGACTGACATGAGAGAAGGAGAGGAGTGACCCAGTTCACAGGGTTATAAAGACAATAAATATTGTTGTCCCAGTGGTCCTGACAAAAGCTGTATGGCTACAGCTACATTACAAACAAATTGAAAAGTTAAGTAGTGAGAAAATGATTGAGATAGCAACCAGAAAAATTATTTTCAAGCAAACTACAGCAGTTCAAGCAGCTAGCTCTGTCCAGAGTTTCTCTTGGCTGAGTTTCTAGGAATGGCTCCAGACTATAACTAAAGAAGGAAGGGCTCCAATTTCAAATGTGTCATATTTCACCTATTCTTGTTATGTCTCCAACCAGTCTGAAACCAGCTTCAACTGACTGAATCTTGATTCTAACTTCTTGCCTCTTCCCATTTGCTTCTCTTTCTGAAGCATACACATATCCTTTTGGCTGCATCCCTTCTCCATACATACATCCTTTCGGTAGCATGTTTCTCGATCCTTTTGGTCTTCATCTTTCTGTTCCAGGGGAACACATACTTGGCAGTGGCACTCTTTAGCTCAGTTTGCACTGTCTGGTGACCATGCAAAGAACTAACTAAAGTTGCAGATATTGACTACTGGACTACCTGATCAAATACTGGCTTTAGATGATGAAGAAATTGCCACTACTCTTATGAATGGAGACCAGTTGACAGTGGCATGTGCTCGAGCTTCCCAGTTGATGCACTCTAATTCTGAAAACAAAAAAGCCCATCTTGCTGGGTTATTACCAGTTTGTGAAGATTGGTTGTGTTTTCTCCAGATAAGTGGTATTATCTACTTTATTATAACTTTTTTGCGCGACTACTCCATGGTTTCTTATGCATTGTATACAGGTGATATGGAAGCATTCGTATCAGACCAGTTCCGAAATGGAGAGGGGTACTTTATCAGCTAAGGAATGCAATCAACCGCCAGAATGTTGTCACTTCATGTAAGGATGACCTAAATTCATGTGAAGACTTCTTTGAGCTGGTTGTGTGTGGGCATGTATTAGTTGCTGTGATACATTTTTTGAGGATGTCATCTGTGGATGACACACCATCACCAAAGCTAATTTCACAAGATATATGGATGCAGAGTGATGCAGAGAGAATGTCTACTCTGATAGCACAAGTCGTTGATACGTAGACCTATCTGTTCAATTCTCAACATCTGAGAGAACTGAACCAGCTGATACAGTATATTCATATGCATGTGAGACACTGAGTTAGGAAATTCCTGCTGCTTATTTTTAAAAGGAAAATTAAGCCATTGAAGCCCTTACTCTTCTTGTTCAGTATCATCTCATTCTACCACCTCGTCTTGCCAAGCAACTGAAGTGGTCCAGGTTCATCAATGTCCATGGGGTGCCTGGTCACAACATAAGCTGCAATCTGCACATGGAAGATTTAGCCAAGGTAGCAACTGAAGGCCTTGAAGCTAACAAAGCAGAGAAGGCTATCATTCATATTGGGAAGACTATAGGCATCCTAAGGGAGGCAATGGAATATTTTGACGAGCAGCACCGTATTCCAACCGCCAGTGAGAGAAATTTAGGAAAACAGATGCAAAGGACCTAAAGAACAGCAGCAGACTGAGAGGGTGTTTGAAATAACTCTTGGAAGGAGACACAAATCCTTTAAAAAACTGGGAAAAAACCTAACGTAAACACTTAAAGAAGACAAGCTGAAGGTATGGCTGATCAAGAACTATTTAATTCTCACTCTTTAAACTACATGCAAACACATATAATTATACTGGTCAAATGTTATCATAATGATGCGCGAACATTTTTCTGCTGCATTGGTTCTTTCATAAATTATATAACTCTGAATCCGTACAATGAATTATTACATACCAAGATTAAGATAAAGTGAATTCAAATTTTTGTCACATTGTACACACATACACTGTTTCTTACATATATCACAACACTAGCTAGCATCCTTTGCACACAATATGAGAACCTTCAAAGTCTTCAAATAGAAGTTTCTTACGGCAGTACAATGGCTAAGTATGTCAACTACACGAAAAATAGCCAGATCAGGTGCACCTGTGGGTTCTGTGAAGCCTACCCCAAAAATTTTTTTAAGTGCTATATTTCATCGTACTTGCAACAGAATATGATGACTCTTCCATTTCTGTCCTCTGTTCAGCCAAACGTACGTCTTGCAAGTGGTACGTACAAACGCATTACTAATCGAAGACTTTATTCACTCCAACAGCATATACAATGTTGTCTTTAAAAGGTGGAACCGACACGACAATTGGCTTTTGCCTGTCCAGGCACTTGATAATTGCTGCTCTCATAGCGTTACTGGCAGTGGCTGTCAGCGCCATCACATTTTCGCTTTGTACCTCACCCAAGCGAGAAAATTCTTGACAAAAGCCGTCACCCCTGTAGAAATACAATAGTACAGGTATCGTCAAGTCTCCCATAGTGCAGTCTTACCATTCTTTGACGCAGTGGGCCTCATCAACAATAAAGCCAACTAGGTTGGCCTGGTAGACAGCATCCTCCACTCCAGGGTAGCAAACAACGCTTCAGGGATATAATAAACACCAGTTGAAACTCGCCTTTCTTTAATTATGGCACACCTCGTCTGTTTGTTGGTGTCACGGTCGTCCATACCACTCACGCAGGCGGCAAAGATTCCTTTCGAGGAAAAGGAGACAACCTGTTCCTTCATCAGGGCAACTAGTGGTGATAGTATAGACTACTTAATTCTCTATCCCTCTTAGCAAGTCAAACACACATGGCAACAAAGCAAAACACAGTGACTTGCTGTATCCAGTAGGTAATGCAACAAAGACATCATTCCCGCTAACAAAAGAAGCAATGGCTTGCTCTCGTTCTGGTTTCAGCTTGGAATAGCCAAGTGAACCCGCTGCTGTCGAAAGAATGCCACTAACTGTCACCATCATACAACCGTAGATAGTGTGAAATTATCGGTGAAATTTTAATTTCTGAGGGGAAGTACCTACGGATGACGTCACGTAACAATCAACGAATCTGATTGGCCCTGCCAAGATCTTGACGTGGACATAACTGCTATATCGCAAACAGACCAGACCCTACTCCGGGGGTGCGAGGGTCTGGCGCGCGAGACTAACGCATGCCTTTTTACTCTGGGTAGAAGGTGTGTCTGCTTCTGGTCCTTACAGCTCATTGTGGTTTCTCTCTACCTGACTTTGGCCTGTGAATATACTTGGCATGAACAGTATCAATACTCTGATGCTTGTCTTCTCCTTACTTGACCTTTTGAATTTGATGACGTGTCTTGGTACGTACTACAGCTTACTCTTATACCCCAGTATACACAATGTACATAAAGTGCAAGATAATACTGGCTGTTGGAGCCCTTACTGCTTGAGATTTTAGGCTGATTGGGTAAGGATGCCTTTTTTAATTTTAATGCCTAATTTCCTGTGATAGTGGTTCTCATAATAGGGAAATTTACGTTATATGTTCTATTATCTATGGTTAAACAGTGAAGTGTACACTTCCCCTTGCCGTCCTCAAACTCTTGCTGGTGCATGCAGACTAGTTAGTCTTACGGGCCAGCCTCACTCACACACGAGGAGTGAGTCTGGGCACTATTGACAGCTTTCTGTGCCATCTGCAGGAATGTAGGAGGTTCAAATCTGATTGGTCTGTTTCAAATGAGGCACATGACTTCCTGTATGCTAACCGTATTAGTGAGTGTTCATTGCTCTTTCTACGAACGCACAAAAGAATTATTATGATGAAGCAAGATCTCGAGTGGGCGATATTTCTTCTGCTATTTCCTCTGCTGCTCAGAAGCTTGGTTTTTCGCAACTAAAACCTGAACAGAAGAGCGTGGTTGAGGTATTTTTGAAGGGGAGAGATGTATTCGTCAGCTTGCCTACTGGGAATGGAAAATCTCTCCGCTACTCCATACTTCCCAATGTGTTTGCGAGAAGGTAGAGCAAGTGGAAGATCTATTGCTATTGTCGTTAGCCCGCTGATAGCCCTAATGAAGGACCAGATCCAATCCTTAGAGCGAAGGGGCGTCAAAGCAGCGTACCTTCACAGCGGTACGGACGATGACACGCACTCTAATGTCTGCTGGCGAATATCAGCTCCTCTTCATGAGTCCTGAAACTTTACTGAAAGATAAAGGGTGGAGAGACATTTTATTGTCTCCAATTTATCATGAAAATGTAGTGGCTCTCGCAGTGGACGAAGCGCACTGTGTAAAGAAGTGGTAAGCCTCAACATAATCCATTGAATAATAATTATAGTGACTAATCACATAAAAAACTTACGTATTTGTTGGTATACAAGATTAATATGCTTATTAAAACCATACCAAGTGTGAGAATTAGCTATTACTTTTCTCACTTTGCAGGGGTGAGACATTCCGCAAGGAGTTCTCCCAACTTGGAGAAATACGGAGCCTCTTGCCAGAGGCTGTGCATCTAATGGCCCTCACTGCAACTGCTACAAAGTCATCACGAAGAGACATCTGTAGGACACTGGGCATGGTGCATCCATTCATCTTCTCGCAGTCGCCAAATAAACCGAATATTAATATAAATACTCCGTTATTAAACGAGCTGGAGATGAAAGTCTTGAGGAAGCTTTTGCATCACTTCTTGAAGAGCTAAGGACAAAGAGAAAGGGGGTTGAAAGAACTATAATATTCTGTCGTACTTATGATCCCACAGGATGAATCTATCTTTTCTTGCAGAATGGAATGGGAAGAGAGTTTACACATCCTGTTGGGGCACCCTATCTACCACGGTTTCGACTAGTGGACATGTTTTCTGCTTGCACCCGACCAGATGTTAAAGATGCGATTCTTTCTCGGTTCTCTTCAGACAGTAGTCTACATGTTGTTGTGGCTACAATAGCCTTCAGAATGGGATTAGATTGCCCTGACGTTAGGAGAATAATTCACTGGGGACCACCATCTGACATTGAATCATATATACAAGAGGTTGGATGTGCTGGTAGGGATGGACTTAAAGCAGCTGCTGTATTGCACTACACTGATGCAGACCTTGGTGAATGGCATGTTGAGAACACTTTAAAAGAGTATGTAGGAACCAAGACAAGTGTAGGAGAGAATTACGGATTTTGATGAGCCAGATTCTAGATCTGTTAGTGGCTGTAAATGCTGTGACATGTTCTGCCAAATGTTCTTGTGGTACATGTTAGTCTCTACGTAATTACATTGTTAATGAAATTACATGATCATTATTATACAGTAGTACAAGTAAAGAAATGTTACTTGTATAATTCAGGGTTAGTCATATTTAAGCTTGTGATGCCACTGAGGGTGCAGCCACTCCTCTAAAGCTTTAATATCCAAACTCTTCACTGCATTTTCTTTAAAACGGGGAAAAGAAACATGCCTTCGTTTCGATTTCACTTTAAATACCTCCAATTGTTCCAGCTGATGCAACATAGCATTCAAGTCTTTCTCTTCTGATGGGGTGGTGTGATAGCCTGATTCCAGAGGGACACCAGTTTGTGAATCAAAGTTTCTTGTGACTTTGATCATCTCACCGAGACATTTACCCACTCGTTTGACAGCCTGCTCAGTAACATTTGCACCAAGTCCGGCAATTGCAGTCTTACAATCTCGGTTCAGATGTTCCATGTGAAGGTCCATTGGGATGTTCTTTCCTGGATTCCCATGCACATTAACAGTTTGACTCCAAACAAGCTGCTGCTTCATACGTTCAGTAAATACGAAGTGGAATTGGCACAGGAGAGTGAATGCCTCTATAGCGTAATTTTTCTTCTGTGAGGCCTTGAACAGCAGCAGGAAAAAAACGCCAGCACCGAACAATCCTGTTTCCATCACCCTCCCGAATGGCATCCACAAATTCCATAAGGAATAGGCCAAGAGTAAGCACCTCGCTCGCATATGCCAGCACCAAGTCCCCGGACTTGTTCAAACTTTTGGCCTTGTCGGCTTCGGGCAGATCAATGTTGACATGATTATCAACGATTCTCAACGATGCTTGCTGGGGGAATTGTCTCTCTCAGCAATAGCTTACCCCAAGGAAGCACACTTTAGCGTCCCAGTCTTCCACAACTGGAGAGAAACGTTCAATTCCCTTTACGCTGTTGCGACTGATACGCTGGCTCCCTCTTGCACGTTCAACAGTGAGTTGGTCTCCACCTACATAAGAAAACACAGTGTTGATAATAATCACTCCTATGTATTGATCACATTGCAGGCTCCACCACTCGTAGTGGTTACTTACACTTGCCTACTACATGTACAATGGATCAGTAACTTATGACATACCTACAAGAACTTGATGGAAATGCTCAACAGGAACTTTGACTTCCTCGGCTGTTTCAGGGTCTTTATAGGAGTATTCTTTGATGACTGAGGGAACATACTGGTGTAGGTGGTCCATTATGCCCACCATATCCTCGTAGTTTGTCTCACTCTTGAGCAAAACACCAAGTGGAATCTGACCACGGGGATGGTGGGACAACAGTGAACTTGAGTATACTAAACTCTTTTGCAAACCCACAATAGCAAGCCATACAGTTAACACTAAGGACAAAGTACATCCATAAAGGAAATAGTTCACAGACAAGCTGTTAACTGCAACAGGACACCTAAGAGACAAACATCAACTAGCACTTTTTAACACAGAGACTATTAATGTCTGGAAGTATATCCAATCTATTCTACTATCTATGGTCCAAACAAGTTCACATATTACATATTCAAGTACACAATAGTTTGTTTACAATCTAGTGAAACAAATACTCACCACTTCAGATTTCTCCGACATCACTATAATGCTCATGGACAAGATGGCGCTCAAGACCCCTACCAAACTCCTTAAAGAAGGGCATGTGCTTTTTGAGGACACGAGCAATCAGGAAGGAGAAATTTTTCCTGAGTGATTCTTGGACTTCTGAGGTTGGAAGAATGGCTTTCAGGTCAGATAAAGGAGTGAGGGATTGTCTGTTTCTTGAGCAAGATTGATACGATAATGCACATCGTACATATGGAAATAGTGTAGTGACTGGGTTTGGTTGTCAAGGCGCATATCACGTGGACGTACGCTCTTGTCCAGGTTGTCATCAACCAGCTTGAATGTTGGCAGGGTCTTCTCGTTATCTTGAAGATGTTCATCCCCAAAGACGTCTAAGTAGTCATGATCGTCTGATAGTGAGCTCATCAGTGTGCCAAAAGAGAGACTTGACCAACTTGGAGACACCAGTGATGAGAGAGTTTTCAATGCTGTTGCAGTTGACGTGCTCTCGTCAGTAGAAGGCCGATCGAGCAATTCGTGGGGATCTACTGGGGGTTCCTCTGCGGGTAATTCTGGGGGCTCCTCTGAAAGTTCTTCTGAGGGTCCTTGTACGAGGCTCTCACCTGTCACCTAGGTATCATTAAATTAACTGAATAATGTACAAATTGGTTACCTGAGCTCCAATCATTTGTTGGTGAATGGTGGCTTGCCAGTCCTGAGCAGCCGCATCGTGCCCCTCACCAAAAACGCAATTGAGTGTGTATGAGACAAGCACAGGAGTAGCTTCTGAAACCTTTTGAAAAGCTGCAAGAATAATAATAACGCATAAACGATTACAGTATATGTAGGGGGAATGAGCAACATCAATGAATATCACCTGTTTTGAAGCGTACCCATTGTATAGCAACACAGACAGAATACGCTGCACTAGGTTCATCGAATGGTTGCGGTAGCGGAGGAGAATAGTAGCACATAGACCAATGATTTGACTCTGCTTCACTCGACGACTTTTCTTCTTCACTCTTGATGGAGGTATATATCTTCATAGTTGTGGTACTCTTCAGAATGCTGAAGCGGCTAACTCAAGTTTACCCCAATCAAAAGAAGTTGTTGCCGCAGGAGTTGATGACTGCAACATGGATGGCTTTTTGGCGCTACATAATCTCTTCATCTTCTTCCTGATATCACAACCAAGAATAGTAAGTACAGGTGTGCGAATCTTGAAGTCCCCCATGGCTTGCCGTGCAATTGCATCACGTTTCCTCCTACCAAGACTCCTTCCCAAACGCTTCAATGATCGTGTCAGGTGATGTACACGTCCCTTCCCCTTCACCTTCTCAAGAACCAGGATTTTAATTGGTTAATTAGCTAGCTTCTTTTAGATCAGTTATTAATGTACCTGAGAACTTACCGCTACAGCAGGGGAATGATGTGCCACCGTCTGCTGCATAAACCTTCGAGATGGTGTGTCCATTGCAAGTCTCTCGGCAGGGGGTCGGCAGATAGGGGATTCATACACCCGTCGTTTGCGACCCCTTGGGGTCAAAGGAGAATGAGAAGTACTCGAGAGAGACGCACCAGTACTCTGAATGCCAGCTTACTTCCCATAGTGCCTTATTCCACTCTCAAGAGCAGCATTCATTCGACTAATCTCGGCCCTCAATTTCTGCAGCTTCTCCAGTTGACCAAAGCAACTGTGGCAAACGATCGCTGGGTTTTCTGCCGGAGAGAAAGACCGACACAGCGTTAGGATACACTCTGGAGACGATCTCACTCAACGTCTGTCTAGCAGACTCGCTCTGCACACGTCTTCTATCACGAGAGTTCGGCATAGCCTGAGCACAGGCCACACAAACAACCACAGTCGCCATCAGTAACTTAGGTAGCTAGCCACGTCGCGCGCAATTATTAGTAATTAATTTCGCATTTTTTACGCGTGACCAGTCTGACGTTAGCGCAATAATTACATTTTTCCGTGGCACCGTCAATAGTGCCCAGACTCACTCCTCGTGTGCGAGTGAGGCTGGCCCGCGGGACTACAGACTAGTCTAGTGTCTTGCAGACACACTAAATTAGTCTTGCAAGCCACACTAGGCTAATTGAGATTCAGGGGACACAATACAACCACTCTCACCAAAACTGCAGGGTCTTTGGAGTTGTCCCGGGGCACAACTCCCATGGATGCCAGCCATACAGCGGCTTGGTGGGCTCGCTCTGGGTCCATACGACTGACTGCAGGCATTATCACATGTTCAAAGAATAGTGGACTACCTTTCAGGTAGCAGTAACCAGACAGGCCCAGCAAACCTGCTCCAACAGACACCATTAGCCTAATAGACGGCATTGCTCGCCACGTGCAGACTTTTGCGGCGCGCGCAGCATCAGGACCCGCCCATCACTGCTTTAGGTATGGCCGCTAGTAGTGTGTTGACTGAATTTATCCAGGCTTTATCTAAGGTCCCCAGATTGATTGTATTGGATATTGGTGAGTTCATAAGGTTACTTGTTTAAATTGTAGATCTAGGCCTACTAGCTAGATATGTTAAGGAATCCCATCCCTCAATAGCCTAGCATAATAGGCTTAGGAGTAGAATTACAATTAGTCTCAGGCACTAAAGGTCTGAGACTAGAGTAGAATGGAGTGGTTAATGGCCTCATTCCCAGGCTGTTGTGGTGGTGGTGGGGGGGGGTAGTCTCACGAGACTAGGGGGAGGGGGGGAGGAAGAGTAGAGAGCCTGGTACACCCTGTTTGCAATAGACCTTACAAATATATGATCACAGACCCCTTAGTCGGAGCTATCAAGTCGTTAGAGACTGGTATGGCAAATATGTATCAAGGCAAAGCCAATGGCTACGTCAGCTGACAGCGGCTGGTGACTGAATTTGGAAACTCCAAGCAAGAGGCTACACTATGCCTATCCTGTCCCGAGTGCCCCGGGTGTACGATTGGGGAGTTTCTGGGTATTGTTTGCCCCAATGCCCGTCTGGACTTGTGTGGGGTGTTGTTGGTTGCTACTTCGTGTGTGTCTGCATGAGGAGACTAGAGCAATGAAACTACATGCTTGTGTTTCAGGGTGTTGGCGAGTTCAATGCTACCTAGCCATCAGGGGCACCCATGCTTCTGTTTTTTTGCCTTGTCCATATACTTGTTTTGTTGAATGTATACATAGATTCAGCTAAGCCGTTTAGCAAATTAACACCTCCACGTAAGTGATAGACACGCCCCCTGGTTGGCAAAAAGAGCCGTAGTATGTATGTACACGAGTAGTTATTGCACGTTGAGCGGTTGAAGCTGTCAAAATGAGCAATTACTTAAGAGTTTGGGAGAAGTAGAGCAAGCCAGAGATGTGGCTAAGCTAGAAGTTTGACCCTTCAAGACGACCCTTATACCTCTGCAAATGACGGCACATTTGTAAGCGACATGGCAGGCTGGCCTCAAGTTGAGTATGGCCACATTTTTGGTTACTTTATCCAGCGGCCGGTGATCTACACTCGAGAGCAGCTCCTTTCTTGGAAGCAGTTAGATTCCTATAACTAATGGTCACCACAAATTCTTGATTGTTTGGACGGCTTCCAGTCCTTTCTCCTTGTGGCCAGAATCCATTTGCACCTTCTGTCCTCTGATTCCCCTGGAAACTGATAGAATCCAAGCCCTTCCCACTCCCCAGGTCGATTTCTGCAGCCAAAAGTGCAACAGCTCACCACCATCTTCTCCTTTATACTTTAGTCTGTACTACAAACAGCTCTTTTTGCCAACCAGGGGGCATGTCTCATACCCACAAGGTGCGACTCACGCCTGCGTAATGTGCTAAACACCCTTAAACAGCTTAGCGAATCCATGTATAGTGATCCCCTATACCCGGTATGTGGTTATGTAAATGGATTTGAACTTTGAACCTTATGCAGATGATGTCACACATTACATCATTGCATGTGTTGGCTGTTTTGAGTGGCAAAAAACATTTTCTACATAATAATTATGTTCGAGCTCAATTAACTAGCCGTGGTAAAAAGTGTTGTGCTCCAGGGTGTGAGAATCGCTGGTCAAGGGGCTCTACCTTGAACTTTTATCGTCTTCCCGTAGACCTAATCAGGAGAGCTCAGTGGGTTGCAGCAGTAAGTGGGAACCTACAGAGTTATGTAGTGCTCATTTCGTGAGTGGGAGTAAGAGCAACGATAAGCTATCTCCAGATTATGTGCAAAGTATTTTCAGCCACATTGAAAACCCTCGAAAGCGATTTACATACCTACACAAGAAGAAATGAAGCCAAAAAAAGAGATCAGACACCTTAGATAGACAAATAGCAAGTTAGGCCTTGCTCTCATTGGCCAACAGCAACAGCAACTGACTTAAGAGAAGCAGCATTAGAAGCTGGATTGACAGAAATGTCTACAATGACTGATTAGGATGACTGAAGTAATTACTATGTTCTTAATAAATGAGTTCCTCTTACACTTGGCAGTGCGGTTTGCTAGATTTTGTGTAGGGACACATTTTGTGGGGCGTGCAACTGCAGTAGCGATCCATGACACAGTTTCCTCCCCAATATAGGGAGATGAAACTGTGTGAAATGTACACATCTGATTGCATTCAGTAACTAAGGTTCTCACATTACCACCCACGGACCAAACAAACCCTCATTTCTAATGCGGTGGGACTCATCAGTTGGCAACTGCAACTCTGCCAAGTAATGGGCTACCATAATAGTCCCTGTTAGATGGTACATGGTAGTCTGTGCTACTCGGTATGATCACCAAACGCTGGCAATGTGCTAGAACTTCCAGTCTGGTCATGATTACCCATGGTCATTACTACAACCATTTGAGTTCATACTGAGTAGCACACACCTTTTGCGATGATGGCAGCTATCAACAAAGTACAAGTATGTCCCATACAAATCCTAGCATTGCTACTTTGACATACATGTATTTTCCTTGGCTGCAGATTATACCATTTGGCCATTTTGGGTTGATACACATGTAAGACCACCCTTTAAATCTGATGGGTAAGTTATATTGTCATGTGTGTGTCTGATATGCAAACTGTACTGCAAACAATATCCCGTGTAGGCCTAACATTTTGCATGGGTATATATTAAGCATATACAGAAATTAATGGCCTACAAGTAATAGTGGCATGGCCCAGACGGAACAGCATTCTCTCTTTGGACTCCTGCTGTTTGGGTCTTGCAACTATTTTGTTGATTGTTATAACCCTAGTAGTCTATTGCCACACCCATCATCACCTCCATCCATTGTAATTAGCGAGACGTAATGATCACAGAGAACATGATTACAGGAGGCAAAAATTTATCCCAAAATTTAAATAGTAAGCTTCCCTTGGTTTGATTTGTTGACTTCTGTTTAGGAATGGTGGAGTATGTGACAGATATGACACAAAAATCAGCCTCTACCGAGATGTAAGAACCATATTTACTGAGCTGCGGGATATTGGCATTCCACTAGCTGCAGCTTCCAGGTTAGTGTTAATCAACTGATTCTCCTAATCATGTTCATGACTCAACGTCAGCAAAGCTCTTTGTACCATCATCCTTGCATTTTCTACCGTATCATTCATAGAACAGAGGATCCGGATGCATCACGTGAACTCTTGAGAGTATTGGATATTGATGGGGAGTTTGAATACAAGGAAATATTTCCAAGTCGCAAGTTCACTCATTTTGAAAAGTAAGTAAAGTACTAGCATATACTACCATTGTCTGAAAAGAGTCTTTCACAGAAATTACTGCCCTTTAACTGTGTAACACTGACTTCTCACCTGGATGGATTGGCATGGGTGTAGGGTAGACGACTGCTCAGACAATAGCCAAGCCCCACACCCGTCCATACTTAATATTATTGCAAGCCAGTCAGTCACTAGAATAGCAACTACACTAGGAGCTGTGGCTATCAGTGATGCTGGAATGGGTACGAGAAAACTACTGGCCTTCAGGAGAATGATGTCTCTGTCTGTGCACATATGAATCATAGTTTTGGGAGAGCAAAGAAACGGGCTCTGCTGCTTAAAGCTCACGTATGCATCACTCAATCATATCCTCTGTCTCCGGTGCTCATATCTCTACTTATACAGAGGCCACACAAACTCTACTAACGTTGGAAACCCCCCTTAATAAAACTGGGAGATAGACTTGTTTACATCTTGTGACTATTCGTATGCCACATGTTCAAAAACGGTATCACCTATAATTGCCATAGCAAGCCCTGGGGGGACCTCAGGGTCCATGACCATTCAAACACACAGACAGATGCACAGAATTACACTACTATTACACTAATGTGGGGCTCACTCAGGCTCGCCCCAATTACCTAGTGATCAGAAATGGTTTGATACAATTTTTTTCAGTATTGCTTTTTTTGGCATCACCTTCACCAAGATAAAGCAGGAGGTTTGATCACTATCTACTTGTAACTCAGTGAAATGGTATACTAGCAGACAGAGGGCGAATTAGTAGAAGTACATATTTCCATGACGATTTACAGCACTGTGTAATAATAACTAACAGGCAATACCCATCCAAACATATGACCCTTTATGCTCCAGTTCTCAACTAATGATAATTTATTATGTGAAATTTCCTTCCTGTAGTATAAAAAGGGCATCAGGAATTGACTATAAGGATATGCTCTTCTTTGATGATGAGTTTAGAAACATCCGTGATATATCTACCATAGGTATGACAATAACTTAAAACTTAGCTGTAGTTATTGTTGGCTCTATTATGGGATAGTTGTATTTTCAGGTATGGGTTTATTTCCAGGAGATTAGTGTATTCCACATTTATCATGGAGTACGGTAGTGCTTCATATATAGGGATGGCATGGAAAAAATGGCTGCCGCATTGCATGTGTACAAAATGATGTTGAAAATTCTGTCCTAGATGTAATACGTATAAGGTTTTATGAGCCATACCCGTCACTCTTGAGTCTTTTCATCAGTAACAAGACTGTTAATTAATTCTCTATCAATTACTTTCCCATAAAAGAGGAGTATGATATAGTACATGATCATTATTCAACGGTAGCTGAAAATTATATAGGTGGGAGTGGAAACAGTTAACCTATTAAATTTCAACTACCATAGATAACCAACGGTAAGAATAGATTGACACAGTGTAAGTACTCACCTTCAACTGCCTGGCTAGAAGACTGCAACTCCTTCTGTTCAATGTATGTCAGTAGATTTGCATATCTCAAACTCCACCCCATATATCTCCCCCACTGCAAGGGTCTGGCCTACATTTCCATTTGTCAAAGCCTTTATTTGTAGTGCCTATAATTATGTCTATTTCCCCTCTACACTAACTCGTAATGCTGCAGCCTGGCTTCAACTTTCTTCTTGAACTGTTTCAGGCCCACGATGTCAGTGAAAATAACCTGGTACCTGATTTCAGAGCTAAAATGTTTCAGCTACATGTACGTATATCCCATCCAAAATCTTCACATGCAGAGTGCATTATAGAGATACTATACATCTTGGACTACTACCTATTAAAAATGAGCCTTTTTTTTTCAGAGTGGCTAAAATATGTTTAGTTGGCTGTGAGTGCACTGTGGAACATTACATGATACCCACCAGTCCTAATTTCAAAATCATGTATCCAGTCATAACTATAATGTGAGAACGGGGTACAGAAGATAACAAGACTGATATTTCATATCTAAAAACCAGCCGGGTGTTTTTACATAAATCATCCAACTGAAGGTTGTGCTCAGCAACAGGTCAGTCTACATGTAAGTAAATGCAGCTGTAGAATGGATCAGCTTGGCTAGACAGTCTCATCATGTACAGCTTCCAGCGAAAGTGCTGATAATATTAATACGTGTCATTCTTGAATGGGAGTCTTTGGTTTACAGTAATCTCAGAGAGCTGGACTTCTGTGATACTCAGTAGTTTATTAGTAGCTAATTTCTAGCCTTTTGGGCCCCCAGAAGCAACTTCAGAGCATCCAAACTTTTCTGGGAGATATGCCTCCAGAGCCCCCATATAGTAATGGAATGACGTAACTTAGTGCACGTGATATTTGCGGACGAACACACACACACACACACACACACACAAACAAATGCAAACATGTAAAGCAATCTTAGGACCAGCGGGGCGCGCACGAAGCGCGCGCCCAGCTGGTAAAAAATGGTGACTTGGATATTAACTTTGGTCTTTGCTGGCTTCCACCTCTAATAGGAGTAACGTGCATTCATGTTAATGAAGATGTTGGGCTGAACTTTGCTGTTCTGAAGAGAGGACTACAAGAATTTAACAGGAAATCATGACAAACTCATTATTGCTTGTACTTATACATTTCTGACAGTGTATGTTTATCTGTTTTACCACTCTTTGCCACCTCTACAATCTGTGGAGCCTTTTCTGCACCCACTCCACAACATCCACCGTGCATGGTAGGTATCAGCAACCCCAGCAACTAAATTCCTCCAGAACGGCTTCTTGCACATTTTGCTCCCCCACACTGTACTGGGTCCCCAGCCACACTTAACTACCTTCAGCAGCTTTAGCAAAGCGGAGCTATTTTGACTATCAGTGAAGGTGGTACCTTGATCATCACTACAATGATGCTCGGATGGTCCTAATGCACTGAGTAATTAATGGTTGGTCCCCCTTCAATTTTAGAAAATCCCCCTCAAGCTAACATACTTTATATATGCGTGGTTGCGGAGTGGGTGATTTTGTCTTTTGTCTGGGGGTCCTTAGCTATGGTCAAAATTCTTAATTGTTTTTCTACCTCCAGCTTCTGTCTCTGCCTCATTTACCATATTTCTTCTTATGCTATGAGCCTAAACAGATCAGAAAGCATGTGCAGTACTAGTGTAGGTAAACTGGAACTTCAGGTACATAAGCTTTAGGCCTAGGGCTAAATGAATGCATAGGTGTCGCAGTTGCCCTAGGGAAGAGTTGCAGCTTTGGGTACATGAGCTTTAGGCCTATGGCTAAAGGAATGAATAGGCGTAGCAGTTGCCCTAAGGAAGAGTTGCAGCTAGCTACCTAAGCTGAAGATGGTAGCTAGCTCATTCTGACAGAGGGTGCACTTTGGAGTTGCCGGTTCAAATGCTACTCAGCAAATAGCTACAGGTCCATAGCAGGAATAGTAGCTATGGGTGACAAAACTGCATAAGTCTTGTTGTTGAGATTGCCACTGCTGTCAAGAAGCTGGAGAGGGAAGGGTTCTTAGGCAGTGGTACCAGATCTAAAACACTTGAAGGAAGGCAGAAAGTTTATGGTGGTTCGAGCTTACATTAGCAAGTGTATCTGCTCCAGATTATATCTACAGCCTTTTCCTTCACAGGGTTGAATATGGACAAAGAGAAAGGGGATATTGAAACAATTCTTTTTCTGTAACAATTTACAAAAATACATTATGTGTTGAAGTGTACATGTCCCAACATCTTAATTGTCCCAAAATTGCATGTTTACTGCAATGACAATAATAAATAAATAAAAAGAGGAACAAAGTACAGTCAGGAAGTGGAATTAATATTGCGCAAAAATACAATATGATAATCAAAAGTGAGCTAGCAAGCCCAGTAGCAGAAAAAGGGTGAGTCGCAGCAGGCATTGTATTGACACTGGAGAGAGATAATTATTTAACAGAACCCAAAAATGTTATGATTGTTAAGTAAAAAGAAAAGGGTACTATGTGGCTCTAGTTTCTGTACTAATAGCTTTTTCAAGAGCCCTTTGAGAAGCATCACCTAGCCCCACTAGTACAGGTTGGCCTGGTGCTTTGCTGCCAATGGATGATGTCATAGCAGTGACATTACTGGTTGCCATAGCAATAGGCTGCTGGTTGGTCATGATTGATGGAGGCTCCACCTTGACAATAGTAGGAGTAGTATCATCTTGTTGGTCAACATAGACGTCCATGCTTGTCTGACCTGCATGGGAATCATACAAGTACTACATGACGACTCATACTTACGAAAGAGTTGGGGGGGGGGGAGAGGGTGTGTGGCCTGGGTACGAGGCTACCGACTAGAGACATGTATAATGATGGCAAGATTGCTTAAAATACCTGATATGTTGTTTAGCATGGTTTGAAAGTACATGCACATTAAACAGGCTTGCTCTCAAAACTGGTACACACATGTAGACATACGTTGCATCCCTGAGGTGCACTGGTGCATGTGGCTGCCCCAATCCTTGTGCTGGCAGAAGGTACCACAGTAGCGGGCCTTATTACAGCCACTGCAGGTCTCTGTGGCGCGACGGCCACAGTTCCAACAGCTCTAAAACGAATGCATAGATATTATATAGTGACAGGGCCTGGTATACAAACTATAGCTTGTATATTATATAAGCTCATGTATCAACAGTAATATTCCAGCATTTAGCATCCTAGCTGCATGCAAATACAATTTACATAGCGCACCTCCTTAGAACTAATCTGCACATTTGCCTCCTTCAATGCCTCCTGTACTGCCACAGTCTGGGCCTTGGCAATGTTTGCTTCCATCTCTGATCGTACGGTGGCCACTGCCTCCTGCACCCGCCTGTTAGCCTCTAACAGCATCTGCTGCTTCTCTTCTGCATTCTGTTGTCTCACCTTCTCCACAGCTTCACTAACTCCTCGTTGCACCTGCTGTTCCAGGCCAAACTGCTATTATGTATGCATGAATTGATTAATTATCAAGGAGCATACAAAGGCAAAGATTGATGGTAGTTATAGCAATAACTGCTGAGTTTTATTATCTGGAATAGTACAGAAAATGATCTGTTGCTTTTTTCTGTAAAGCATTAATTCACTACATATACCAGTATGTGCCAGACCTGGCTGGATATATGGATGAAAATTGCTGATATAATATTAGAATTCATGATTGTAGTTCTTTGTAATGTCTACATGTACATTAGCAATAAGCTTCCAGTTTTTGAATGTGTTTAAATGCTGTTCTCAACTGGAAAGGACTTCAACAATACTCTCTTGATGATAAAAGGAGGTTGGCTAAATGCTGGATGGGTGGGAAGAGTTGGCATGCCATCAAAAAGCTTTTTAATCCACCATTCCTGATTCTCGGCATTCAGCAATAACTATAAGGTTTGATATTTAGTACCTACGCAGTAGAGGTGGTAGCAATAATGCATATTTACAGTACCTCTCTCCTTTCAATTTCTGGTAAGACCCTTGATTTTAGCACAGTAACTGCCTCACGAGTCCTCTCCACCATTCCCATGATACTGGACAGCATCTAAAATTGAGAGGGTGAAGATGACAATTCACAATGGCTACTACAACAAACAGTCATACGATATGTAAAAATAGGGGCAGGAGGCAGCTTTTTATCCGCAAGTGTGCCTTTGCATCTTTTCCACTGATTTGAACTGGTTTGACAACAGTCCAGTGTTAATGGTGAAGGATACATTCCTGGAGGAAGCTGATGCGCTCTTCATGGGGAGAATAAAGACAACACTTACCGGTGAGCTTGCAGTACGCGCTGCACATTAGTTAACATAACAAATAAAAAACTTTGGGCAAAGCCAAAAAATTGGGGTGGGCAGGTGGACAGAGATGGTTCAGCGGAGACCTGGGAACGAGGCTACAGCAGGTGGACAGAGATGGTTGAAATTGGAAATTTTGCACGTGCACAAAATCACACTGTTATAATCTCCAGGTTAGTACATTTTCAAGGTTAGTACATGTCAGTATTCCTATTAAAGCACATCAAAGATTATAGGTTTAGGATGGGCGGATACTATAATATTCCATAACATGTTGTCAATCACAATACTGCATTCAAAGCGTTGTATCGCTGAATTTCTGTTAAGGGTGCTATATAAATACCCTCCACATAACTTTAGGGGATGGTCAGATACTACAATACTGCTATTCCTACACTTCATACACGTGCCATGATTCACAAATTATTTGGGCAGGACGAAGATGTCACAATTACTGGGCCGAATGCAGTACACCCCTTCCATTTGGGAGTTATTTTGGTGCAGCTGCTTGTGAACATACAAAGGCTCACTATCTCCAGAATCGAGAGAAGCTTTAGTTCAAGGCCAGTACTTACACAATCACTCCTGCCATGCAGATGGCTATGGAGATAGCACAGCCTAAATGAAGCCACTGTAATTCAAAGTGTTACTGCTTAGCCTCATTCCCAGGCCGAGAGCAGGAAGAAGCAAGGTTACAGCAAGACATGCAGAGACAGCAGGCAAAAGCAAAGGGCAACAGAGAGCATGAGGACTGTGCTGATAACACAATACAGTAGACTCTGCTGTATGCATTGCATTTCATTACTCCTGCTCAGCTTTAAGAAATGAGGAGCGTGAACGCGTACATGCTGTAGGTAGTCTTTTACATATGTTGTGTAGCTATCATAACCCTTTTGAGTGCTTAGCTATGATTGTCAATGCTGCTGCTGCATGCCAGTATTTGTCTTCCTATTGACTAAGATGACTCAGAAGACTGGTGGAGTAGTAGAACACAGAAGAAATGCATAGTGTAAAGTAATTATGAATTATGCAGTGTTTCTTTGTTTACTCAACTGGATGTGGTTTTCTTAATATAAGTGGACAGTAGAATAATTGGCTTTATCCAAAAATAAGCAGCTTTCTTAGAAAACGTGGGTGTGCTCAAATATCACTATGGTAATAACATGTGAATCTGTGAATCTGCAAACAGTCAAACGTACAATCTCCAAGGTTCAAACTCCCTTTGATTATTAGAACAATGCTTACCACATCAATGTGATTCCAGTCATCTGCCACCAGTGCTCTTCTGGTCTGTTCAATTGGCACATGAGTGCCATAGGGAGGGTATATGTGAGAGGTAGCAGGTGGAAGAGGAGGGTGAGGGTATGGAGGTGGAGGAAGAGAGCTGTATCTCGGTGTCCCTGAGGTTATGACGGAGGTCTCCAAGGAAACTGTACTGTGTTCCCCAATTGAGGAGGAAGTATAGCGGGGACGCTTGGTAGAATAGGGGTATGACTGGGGGTGTATGGAAGAGGGAGCAGAGAGAAAGAAAGAATAACTCACATGTAGCACTATGTAAGGCACACAAAAAGTGCACAAAAACAAGGTTTGGCCCCATAGTGGTAAGATGCAATACACTATCAACACACTGCCAAGTGTGATTGTGGCACTACTGTGATACTAAGAAAATGAATTTCCTACTGATGTAGATCTGAGGTCACTATTGCCTCATGCTGACTGTAAGGGTTTCTGGACCAAAGGAGAGTTGAGGTCAAGGTACAGTGTCAACCCTAGCAAATGGTCACTTACAGATGATTGAAAAAATCGCAGTGATCAACTTTAAGAACTGACACTTATGCAAATGTAGATGGCTATGATTTAGCAGTGTGGCCTGGGTACAAGGCTTCACATGATTTAGATTCATTAACCTCAAAGTATTATTCATGAGAGGTTCTAACTCAGATATTCCACTCTTCTATGGGAAAAGAAATGTACTTAACTTTCAGATTCAAATTGTTGAACACCTAGTACAGGTTTACTGGTAGAAATATTTCCATTCGCCTAGTCATAAATTGGTATATTGAATTGCATCTTCCATAGAAATTGTGGCAGACCCGGGTAAAAAATGTCCATCACGTATTTCGATTGCATCCACATGTTTGAAGCGTTATATTTCTGAACTTCCATTTAGGGCAGGGCTCATACGCCTTGCGTAGAAGCCTCACAGATTGACACTACTACGCAGGGCATATGAGCCCCGCCCTTAACGGAAATTCAGAGATACAGCACTAATACGTAACGGAATGTTCATTTTCTACCCGGGACTGCCTCAATTTCTGTGGCACCACAGAGTTACTGACTTTGCTATACCTGAAGCTCACGTGGCCGCCCTTCTCTGACTGTTTCTAATTGTCATATTACTATAGCTGCATTGTACAAGGTCAACCTTGGCATTGGCCTGGACCAACGTTGGTAAGATGTTAGCTGATAGCACAGGTCACCCTTATACATGTACATGTAGGAGTGGATACTTGTAAATAATTCTTATGTTGTACAAAGACCAGGCAACAAGTTATAAACACTGCCAGAACACAGCGTCTGCTGTGAACACTGCTTTATTCATCACAAAAATTTCCATGCTAAATTATTGTATAGTCAAAGAATCACGAAGAAACAATACACAATGTACTAACAATGTACACACTATTCATGTGAAAGAGACCACTTATCTGCCATAGCTCAAATCATAAACTCTACATATCTGCATTACCCTCACCTTGTCAGGATTGGAGACCTGCGTTTCTTTCTCTGTCGACCTGAAGCAAAGTACACAAGAACAAAACAATATTTTACTAACTTGAAAGTATATGGCTTGTACATAATGCAGTGTTTACCCAAAGTTAAGAAGTAATCTCGTGCGCAAACCTTGGCTCCTCCCCCTTATGAAATGGTCTGGCAAATGAAGTCCAAAAGCTTGTTTCGACTGCTCACATTGCAGGATTTGTAAGAACACCATTGTGGGGAAAAAAAGCTATGTTTTAACTTCTTTTTTTTGGAAATAGGTAGCGATGAATACTGACTCTTAATGCAGTTCATAAATGGTGAAAGCAGGACTATGAAAAATCAAGTCACAGTATCACCTCGGAAAGGCAAGCTACAGCACCTTGTTATCCTTGCAGCTACTTTTCAGCCAAGACACAATCTGTTCCGGAGAGTGTACTATATAGCTTGTGGAGCCCGAAATATATTTTACTAACTTCGATTATAGCTATCAGGAGCCCATAACCCAAAGGGAAGGAGCGTTAAACCTGTGTATTTATGCTAATTCAACTGTCGTCGGATGGCACTTGCACAAAACCCTTATACGCTATAATTCACTTAGCACTAGAGGCGTAGTAAACTAGTCATGCCCATTTTCGACAACAGTTGGAATCACTAGTTTAACGCTCCTTCGTGCCGTTTCGTGGTACTCATCGACTCCTGTATATGTACCTATCTTACCAAAAAAACGAAAGCACCCTCTCCTGGCATGCAGAGACTGTGAACTGTCTAGCCTTCTAGGCTGGGAATGAGGCTAGTGTGCTCCATTTGGAATTAAATTCACACACTGACAGTAATCTGGCCATACTACATGAATACATTATTCATATGAGGGCATAGCCCAAGTACTAATATCAATAATTAAATGACTCATTTGCTGCACATGTAGACAGCAATCAGACAATCAGCTACATGTAGATAACAGATTGCTAAAGACTGGTAGAGAGAGCATGTAAGGCAGTGTTGGTCACTGGGCAACATCCCTTCCACCCACGCAATTTGCAAAAAATACTGCAAGCCTTTTTACCAGCCGGGCACGCACTCAGGTAGTTCCTAAGATTACTTTTCCCGCTTTTGTCTGTTTGTGCGTCCACACTTACCACGTGCACTAAATTACGTCATTACATTACTATATATGCCCCTATAGTCACCAGCAGAGTGGAAATTTGCAAATAGGCCAAAGTACATGTATGTCAAGCTAGCTTAGTTTGTGTTGCCTAGACAGGGTACATGTAAGTAGTGATGATACTTCTCTTTTGGCGAGTTCTGGGAAGTGCACAACGAAATTGACAATTCAGCACTTTCACTGGAAGGTGTGCAAGATGTGCTTTGGCCTGACCTGTTGCTGATTATAACCTGCAGCTGGATGCATGATGAGTTATGTGAAAATACCCGGCTGGTTTTTAGTGAAATATCAACCTTGTTATAGCAGTCTGAGAGTGAAACCCTTGCACTGTTATCAAATGTTTTCAAAATCTCTAAGTGTCAATAAAACTGACCAATAGCTTTATCGTCATAATATTGCAGGAGGGTTAAAGGCTAAAGCTGCAATCTAATTGGAACTTGGAAATTCCAAAGCGAAAAGGCTACAAGAATGTTCATTTACGACACAAGACACTCCTTCACCAGGAGGTGGGAACAAAACTATGTATAGACAAGTACAGCTTAGTCATATGCTAAGGTGTGGTTTGGTTTACTTTTTCCAGCTGTTGAAGCCATGTGACTGTGTGTCTGAAGTAATTTGCTGCATACTGTTTTGCAACTATGACATAGCGATATCTATGGTACTGGTCTAGTTTTGTGTAAATAGCCTTGTGGGCAGATCAAAGGCATAGGTATTGAGCAGCAGCGTGGGTAATGATTCCAACACAGGCCTAACTAACAGTAATGCCTTATACTAGACGTACGCTTTGCGCAGATGAGGCCTTGTGCAGAGGTATGACGTAAGTTAGTTAGCACAAAACCACACCCACTAGAACGTTTGGGAGCCACATCGCCCACACAATTGCTGGACGACTACACGAATCAGCCTCTGTATACAACACAGTTCCAAGGACCAGTTATAGCTGCCACAGGAGAGCAGAATTGCTTGAAACTCATGTTCGTATCGCTCGCGATCAATCCCCGTATGGGCCGTCTCCAGCGGTCAGATCTCTGCTGAAACAGAGGCTACACAAACTCTAATCACGTTCGAGCTGTGGTAAGCCTACCTGGGTAAAAAGAAGTGATCAATTTGTCCTGATCTCCAATCCTTCGTGCGCCAGAAGTATAACGGCGGCATCCATGTAACTGGTAGGACGCCATCTTGAACACGTGCTTGCCCCCCGGGTGGCCCCCGGGGGTGAAAGCGTTACAGACATATATATATATAGATATATATATACATACATACATACACTAGCTCAGATTCGATCCCCACACTGCAAGATTACTTGCCTCGCGCTAAAGGCGCTCGGCAATTATGCTATAGCTAACAACGTTTTAAAGCTACAATCTGATTGGTGATTCCAATTTCAAAAGTACAAAGTTGAAAAGGTAACTTAAAAGAACAGATGCTCTTTTGTATGAAGACCCTTTTTGACTGGTACAGTACATTAGCAATGAATTTTGTAAGCAATTACTATTGCCACTTGGCAGTACATTACCACTCTTGGTACTCTCACAGGACAGACTGACTGGCTGTGACTGTTTTTGTAGAGAATAGGCTGGTACTACGCCTTGCAATGGCTTTTAGGCATGATTGGTGATCAACTTATGAAGTCACTAAAAGAAGAAAGTGGATTGGCAGTGATAAGTGCATTGTACCTAGCAAACTGCCCAGTGTATTAAATGCCACCCATTGAATAGTACATGTAGCGGCACAAAATGCATAATGAAATAAGTAGTAGCCAGGGCATTCGATCATGGAAATATGGTACCTGTACAGATACCACACTGTAGTTCATCAGAAATATGGCTACAGCTCCTGGGTACATGTATATACTGTAGCACTGCTAACAGTGCAGGTTAACACATTTCATATGCTTACATTGCTGTCCTCTCTGCTGAAGGTCCCCTCTGTCTCTTCCTGGAAGCCACGGAGCTCGGAGGGAGGGTAGTGCCACCTTCACTTCCAAGGTCACAGTCTGGCAGGTCCAATTCCATAGCCAGGGGGCCAAAGGGGACGCTGGGGACTCTGTGAAAAGAGGAAGGGGGAGGTTCGAAATGACATGGATATGAAAATGATTATTTGCTGTAATATTCAACTCTAATGCTATGCATAGAAGGGCCTTTAAAACTTGCATGCATACACTATTAAGGACTAGCCTTACTCCAACCCAGCTTTCGTTTGCGAAATATTGCTTATGTGGTGAGAAATACATCTGTAGCGTGGAGACACTGACTAAGGGGGCAGGCTATAGGAGAATAATAGCTATTAGGCAGACACAACGAAGAAAATTGTAGAATTGTTCAGTATAAAATTAACAATAATAATAATAATATACTCATGTTGCTGCCGTAGCGCTTACGCCATTGACCACGCACCCACAGACGCAGGCGGAGCTTGTAAGACCTCCAGTCAGAGGACAAGAGCAAGAACAACCAGAGACCACACAATCCTGATCACCATACAATTCCTTCTTCCTAGTCTCCCATATCAGTAATACAAAGCTCTTAACTAGCTTTAATAATGCTTTAAAATCATCCCTGTTCCAATTCTCAAACCCTAAAATAAAACTTGCCTTATTAAAATTATCAAGTGTACTAAACTCCCCAAACCTCCCCCCCAATAGATTTTCTAATTCAACCATGAAATTATTCATAGTTGAATTAGAAAATCATAAAAGCATAAAATTAACAAAAGCAAAACAAAATCCCATAGAAATTAACGTGATACAATATGCAGTTTATGAATCACTGCTTGGATTGTATCTCAAAGCTACACAAAGCTGTAAACTTCCTCCCACCCCGACCTTGGCTTGTATATTTCTGCTTGTGGTATAATCACATACAATATATACCATATATATTCAGAGACCCTCTGTCTTACACATAACCCCAAGGCTACAAGATGTACAATGAAGCTCTGATCTGCAAGTAAGTCTGAACTTACACTGCACTGGTAGTAATTGCCTTCATTGAGCTACTGGTAGTTTGTGTAGCTATATTGGTAGGTGCGGTGGTGCAGGTGGATGGGGCAGGAACAGTGGTGTGCTTGGAGGAGGGGAGTACAGGAACCTCAGTGTCGGCCAGCTGGGGAGTAAGACCAATGGTGTTGGATGTAGGAGGCTCCCCGAGGATGTCTGACAGTGCTTGTGATGACTCCTTTATTTCACTGCGAAACAGGTCCAGGTTTTCCTAAAGAGAAGTGGGAATGTAGCGACTCCATTATATCATCTTTAGTCTCTAACATTTGTTTATCAGCTAAATTTCCATGGGAGCATACCTTCACTCCTCTATAGCTAGGGGGTGTGGCTCCACACGCATTTGCATTTCAGTAACTCATATCCCACAAAAATCTAACATCATACCCAGGCCTTCCACGCCCAGATTTTATCTTGCAGCCATGGAGAAAAATCGGGGAGTACGGCTGCGAGATAAAATCTGGGCGTGGAAGGCCTGGGTTACCAAAATTCCCTATGAAAAAAAACTGAGTGGTAGTCACCAATCATTACAGGGCCCAACAGTAACTATGATCATCACATGTAATGGTAACAAAATGCAATATGCATTTAATTTGTAGCACTTAAGCGGAAGGATCTATGCATAAGTGAAAATCTGGACACAAAAGCATTGCATATGCCAAAGATTCAGTGTGCTCTAAATGGAATCTAGGGCGGACATATACCCAGTGCCAGGTAAAATAAACCCATTGTGGTATAGGACGCATGATTATAAAGCATTGTGCACAAGGTAATATTACTGGCTTCCCTTGCAAGTACGAATACAATTACCATAGAGTACATGTACATACGTAGTGCCATGGGCATGGTTGTCAACACATTGCAACAGAGGGACTGGGATGTACATTTGTACGCGTACACGCAATATCTACCCACCACTCCAAAAGACAGGATCCTTGGACAATTTTAGCTGTATTATCCCATTCATGTAAACAAAAGCTACTACCAAAAACTAAATATCTTCTAAAAAGAGCTATTTACTGTTGGTGTTCTAATTAAAGTTCATCGCTTGGATGCGTGCACTGTAGTACATATCTAAAAACCAGCCAGGTATTTTTCGTATCAAGTATCCAACTAAAGGCTGTGCTCAGCTAAACACAGTTGCAGAATGAATAGACTCTCTCATCTTGTACAGCTTCTAGCAAAAAGTGCTGACTCTGAAATTTCATAGCACACTCCCAGTTAGCTGCCAACACTTGCTATTATTATAACCACCTACCACTTTTTTTTGTTATCCAGGCAACACAAAACGAAGCTAGTTTGATGTACCTTGGCCTAGTAGCTTCCACTGCTTTAGTGGCGCGATGACGCAACTTGGTGCACGTGATAAGTGTCGACAAACAAACAGACACAGAAAACACAAGCAATCTTAATACCAGTTAAGTTACAAAAAGCACATATCCAGCTGGTAAAAAGGTACCTTGCATGCTTACAATGCTTATCTACTCCATACTGCGTATGCAGAGGCGGGGTTAAAGCAATTGGTTTTGTGCGTCTGTCTTCAAAAAATAGTAATACCTCCACCAGGCGATTTAGCAATATTGAAAGACAGCTTTAGTGCTGAAATTTGCTGCACGTTAGTAAATGTATCTGATAGGCACAAAAAGTGGATCTGTTCTTAGCATGTCAACCTTTCTTTGATTATCGGTATCATCCACCATTTTAGTACGGCACAGCCACTACTTGGATATGGGCATACGCTGGTCTGGGATGTGTGATAGCATGTGTTCATACTCAACAAATCATTTCCGTATAGACGTTATAAAAGAGAGAAAGCGTTCTCTTAAGCATTGAGAAATGCAGCAAGCTCAGGAAGACACTAGCCATTGGCTCTTTGCAGAGCCATGTCATCATAGCGTACATATCCATACAGTTCCAACATATTCTACCATTGCTGGTATACTGTCTGGAACACGGGGTAATGTTGGGATGGGCAGATACTACATGTTAGGGTGAGCAGATACTACATTGTAAAGTAAATTGTACCATTAAAGGAAGTTGATAAAGGAGGGTTCTATAATGGGTGCTAGATACGTAATAAGCAGGCTTCGCAGTATAGCCTCATTCTTAGCCCAGGAGAAAATAAACAGTGACCTGATAATCATTGTTTGAATACTCTAAGCATCTGCTTTCAGTAGTACTCTAAATTAAAATGTAATGAATAAGAATCTGACCAAGACTTTTAGGAAGAGTGTCAATGACAATAAATAATCATTTCTTGTCCACCTTTGAACTGTTTAATCAGTGATAAGGTAGAAGATCTGTGAGATACATAACACACATGCAGTCACTGACAGCAAGACTTCTTTGGCCAAGTACCCACACTACCTTAAATTCACTAGTGAATAGCAAGTGTTCAGGTGCTTAACCCCGACCAGTTTAAATTTCTATCTATTCTTGAACATAATGTATTTCCCAACAAAACTCACTCTCAGGAAAGGAATGATAAATTCCTTCAAAGGGTGGTTGGTCACTGTCTGTATTTCCTGGTGAAATTCCTCAATTGTCGCTGTACCATTCTGTGGCAACAAGAAACATAAAAGGAAGCACAAACTGAGAGGTTGCCTGGAGGTAAACCAAAACAATCTCAGCACACAAACAATACAAGGTTCACACTATTGGCTCATGTAATGTACTACATTAAAAAGTATAGTAGCAGCTCAAATAAACTTCCCTAGTATAATTCACACACAAAACTTGATAATAGCCTTCTTATGTGAAAAGTAGCAGGGAAAGTTATGAAAACAGACATACATGCACATCCAAGTGGATAAAAGAGAGGGAGAGAACACTAAGTGCAAGGTAACCTTGTTCCTAGGCTCCACTACCTAGCTTTTTTCGTAAAAACATGGAGAGGGAGCCTGGCATATTTTATCATCACATGCAAGGTGACGTAGGGTTTGTGGTTTTAGTCCTTCACCACCAGAAAGTCATGAATTAGTTCTCATTTAGCCCTGCAAAGCCCAAACCACACACCTATACAATTCACTTTACATTTAATAGTTTACACAGGATAGCAATCTGATAATTCTTATCTGATTAACGTACCACTAGAGCTGTAATGAGCTCCTGCACTTGCTCCGCCACTTCGCTGGACATCCTGTTCCCAAAGGACTGTAGGGTTGTAAAGAATTGCTTCACCTTAGCCACCTGCCTCACTCTGTAGCTGTAGTTGGCTGTATTCTCTCCCAGCTCCTCGTCAGAAAGTATCCCATCCGACAGGGCCTGAGGTGTCACCCTCCTCTTCAAGTCCTCTGTGCCGGGAGAGGCAGGAGGAGTACTGTCTTGGATGTCAATGCTGCTACTGCTGGAACTTCCTGGTTGCTGTTCGTGGGACGTAGCTAGCTGGTCTATGTGTGAAATTAGTGGCTGCTTGCTGGGTAGAGTTTGAATTCCCTGTGATCTATTCGGTATTGACATCACTAATTTGTTATTAGCATCTGGGATATCTGAAGAAGGTGAAAATAGGTCATCATTGCCACCGTTCTGTGAAGTTGAAACGCTCTCACTATCGGAATGTTTACTACTTGAGTTATCCAGTAGTGGTACTTGCTCACTACTCTCATCATCAAGTTCATTGGAACAGTTCTCCTCCATTTGGGTGGTGCCTCCAGAGTCCTCCTCCCTCCCACCTTTGTTGTCATCTTTAGTATTGCTGTATGAAAGTTGTAGTGAATGGTCATGTGAGGCAAAATCATCCCCAGGACCAGAGTTTGGGTCATCTACATCTTCCACTAATACAAGAAGGGGTACTTCTTCTGAAGGAGGGGTTGATGGCGGAGTTGTCAAGTCAATTGCCATGGCACTGCTAGTATTGCTGTCTGCAGGGGAGGCAGGGGTATCCATTCCAACTCCAGCACTGTCCCTCTCCTGTGTGCTTGCCATTGCTTCCGAAGATTGTGGAGTTGAGTTCTCTCCACCTGGAGTCATGCATTAAAAGTAGAGATTTCAAATGTTTAACCTATAGTAATGGTAACTAGACATGGGTCAATATAAAGCCAACAATAGTCCATCATTGTATTGGCCACTGCACCAAGCTATCATCTAGCTGTAGTTTGCAACAGTGCCATATGACTCCAAGTCCTAGATTCTGTAATGGAGTCTTCAGTATCTATCCCATTCTCAAACTCTTACAGCAATGGGGGAGCCCTGTATAACATTGCATATGCATGTGATTGACATATCATAGGGTGGATGCCAATATTTTGGCCACTTTTAAGACAGTTTCAAGGCTCTAATCATAGCTAGCCATACAAACACGAATCTCTAACCATCCAAGGGTGCTATCCTAGGGTGAGGGCTTCTGTACGCTGTTGGCCATGCCCACTTGACACATGGTGGGGAATGGAGCACAGGTATGCACAATTCACCCCAAAAATGGCATTTCTGGACAGTAAAAAACAGCCCTAAGTATAGTGCCAGGAATACTATAAAAATGACAGAAAGACGTGTGCCTGCTATCATTTCTTATTTTACACCAAAAACCTAGCCTTATTCCCAGGCTTCTCCGGGGTGAAAGAAGCAAGGGGGAGTCTAGTGAACTCATCATGTGAGAATTGTTATCCATGATGTAGTTGGATAGATAGGGGGTGGTGCCCATTGAGAGGAGTGAGAGCAAGAAGAGCTACAAATAAATTAAGATGGCTAAGGGGGTGCGAGTGTGGGATGCCAGCCCCTTTGCGGTATGAGGGTTGCTTGCCTAGCGAACCATTGACTTACTCTACAGTTTTCTTCAGGAATAATCTGAGCCTTGTGAGCTAAAGTAAAGCAGTAGTGTGGTTTCAATATATGAGAGGGAGCTTGTGAGTTGCTCACAGCCTCCTCACTGCTTATACTGCCCACTATGTGTCCACCAACGCGTTTTGGTATCCTGTGGTTGCACTGCAAGCGTTAAACACTGGGGAAGGTTTGAGATTGAGGCTACCAAAAAGTATCTTCTAAATATACAGACCAAAATAAAGGACATCACAGAAGTACAAAGTCAAAGGCAGGAATAAACTCAAGCTTATGACTTTTAAAAAATACATATCACCAATCAATGGCACACAATATTGCCCCCCACTATACATAATGGAATTTCTCCACCTCTTCCCCACTTTTGCTCACTACATCATGATGTCAACACATGCCACATGGTTTTGACTGGTATTCATACCTATGAATAACACAAACTAAATTGGGAACTTTACTTAAACAGGCCCAGAAGCACACCTTTCTCCCCCCCACCCATGTCCAGTTAGTACACAGATCAGGCTTTGAAAACTCCAGATAGTCCTCTAGACTGCCTGTGATCATTTGTAAACGTCCAACCAAGCAGTGCTTTTTAATACATTCTATAGCTACAGCTTCATCTACATCCATACCTTCCTTTGATCTCTCTGTGCTCAGTTTAGAAGCCCCAGGAACAGTTACAGTTGGCATACTTCAAATAGCCACTCTCGCTTGACTTCCCACTTTCAGACAATCCGGGAACTCTAATTGATCCCCAGCCAGTACTATCCACGCAAATTCAATCTTCGCTCGAAATGGAGTTTATCAACTCCTAGATAAATCGCCAGCGATTTACATAGCAATAAAAGCTGCACCAGCCAGCTTCCTTTTTTTTGTACAATAATAAAAGCGGTATTAAAACTTCACCTGCCCATTGTAAATTTCGTTGTAATTAAAATTCCTTGTTGATTAGGTGTACTAATCAATGGACTCTCCCAGTTAATTACAACCGTAATTTGTTGGGGGGGGAGCCCCCCCCTGCGTCTACGCCGGCCCCCCGGGAGCTATGGCTCGTCGACTGCGCGTCCCCGCACTCCTGGTGGTGACGATGCGCGTGTCTCCAGAACAACGTACGCGATTGAGCTAAGCCTAGCAAGAAGTGATTGGACAATCCCCCAAAAAAGTGTTCTTGCTCCTCACGGTTTTAGCTAAGGTGCCTTATTGGCCGTACTGAAGTATGGCGGAGAAGGTCGAGTCCACCGACAAGATCGATGTGGGTGAATGGAAGACCATCTCTACGTCTAAGGTTACAGAGCACTCAGTTATAATGTTAAGCCGTAGCACCATAGACCAATGCATAGATGTACGCTCCTATCATAGCTCTATTATCTATGGGACCGCATCTCAGACCGCATGCGTTAAGTGGGAGGAGCTGGGGTTAGTCCTCTATTTCTTGTTTACACACAGAGCTTTCCTGGTATCCCAACCCTTGGAAGCAATACATACAGCTGCCCTTGCTCCAGCTGTAAGGCAATTTTGAAGGAGACTGCCCACTGGACGAGTAATAAGAAGGGAGAATTCTCTTCTATCTTCAAGATTGGTGACCGAGTGCTGGTATATGGGGCCTTGCCAGGTGTGGTGCACTATGTTGGTGATTTAGATAGTGACTACACCAATGCCCAAGTTCTGGTTGGCGTCAAACTCGATGATCCAGGTGTGTTCATGTTCCTAGTTTGATAGACCACTGCTATCATAGACCATACAGGGGAAATTTTAATAAGCTAGGACTTCCCTCCTGATTGGCAAACTATATCCACAGAACTAAATTCTACATGGTCACATATATCACAACTGAGAGTGAGCAAGAGTGGCGAGCTATAGCTATATAGCAGCTATTGAGCGGCATACAAGGGATTAATGCAGAACTCCTCCCCCTTTTGTGAGTACTTCCTCTCCACAACTCAACTCAAAGGCTTTGCATTCCTTGGCTAGTTCAACTTGGAGTGCTTGAGCGCGATGACTTGCATGAAAGTCAGTATAATGCTTATGCCCTAGCAGAGCTACATGTAGCTAGACTATCAGGCTGTTAGTAAATATGTAGTCACTCAGTGCATTAGCCTCGTTCCCAGTTTCCACTCCCAGCTCATGCAAAAACAAGCTGAAGCAGGAAAACACTGAAGTGGCTGTATCCACACATACATCCACTGTAGTAATGGCATTATATGGATGCTATGGCAAATACTATAAATGTGCTATTCATCTCCTTCTGTGATTGGTCACAATTAGTATAGCTATAGGTAGGGAATTATGTATTGGTTATTGCCTTCAGACTATTTCAGAGATCTGAGAATGCTACCTGTATAGGTTCAGCCAAAGGTATCTAAGATACCTGCCAGAAGGCAATAACTGGCTTGTATCTTTCAGTTTCTCTGTATACATGTATATGTGTATGAAATGTAGACCCTCATTAAGTTCAAAAGATCAAGCATATTATGTATATGGTAGTCTAAGAGCCATAATTCCCTACATCTACCTTGAGGGAGGGAATTATGGCTCATACATGTACACACCCTTTGCTTCTATGGGATTTAAGATGCTGGTATTGAACAGGACACTAAAATTGCATAATGTTACTATGACATCTTTTGCAGTTGGCGAACATGATGGGATGTTCCACAACAAGCGCTTCTTCAAGTGCCCTGATAAACACGGAGTGATTGTGCCTCTGGAAGCAGTCCACTTACTTGTGCCAAGTGATGTATGTTTGAGTCCAACTGTTGCTAAGCTTTAGTCTTGTTCCAGGCCTCCTTGCTGAGCGAGCAAAGCAAAGAAGGATGATTGCATTTACCTTTGCTCACTTCGCTTGCTCGATGGGGAAGCCTGGCTATAACTGAGTCTATGTTGATAGTGTAGTCTTTTTTTTTGCTATGCGGGACTGATATCCAGAAGCATGTTAGGGAGCAAAAAGGCATACTGGTTACAACCTAGCATCTCCGGTACACATAACATGGGACAAGTGGATTATGTTTAAACTGAACCAATAAGAAGGGTACACTGGCATAACCAAAGCTAATAAAATGAATGCTGTAATCATATTTCAGTTTAGTCTCCCTGATGTGCATCACATTCAGAGTTTTCCTAGTGTATCAACCATCCACACATTGATGAGCTTGCGCAGCTGAGTCTGCATGTGCTAGTTGTGTATTAATTAGCATTGAGAGCTAGCTATAGACAGATTTAGCACATAAGATGATATCATGACACTTCGAAATTTGACTGCATGTTTGACTTTGCAAGATGACCTAAAAACTGACTTTATAAATGTATACAGTGATGCTTTTCACAAAACCTTTCACTTGCCAACTTCTCACAGCCAATGATGTAAGTTAGACCCCGAAAATGAGGGCTCTAATCCAGCAACCTGACTGGTTCATACTGCTACAGTATGATCTAATCAATAGTACTGATACCTATTTGGCATGCATGCAGACTATTTTAACCTCTAGTAAAATTATATGCTGGTGCATGGCCTTAATTTTATTTAGGGGCGCACAGTGACAGTCAACAACAATTCTGGAGTTGCCAGTGACTTTTGTTCCATGCCTCAACTGATGGAAGCAGTGAAGAGGTATATACAAATGCTTATTATATAGAGGGTGTACATGCATGCCATCTGGATCTATCCATCAAATTATTCCTGGTACTGTATTCTGAAATTCTAGAGCGTATGCTGGCAGAATACTTATCACTGTCTTTTTATGTAGCTAGCACTACATGTAGTGGAGCCTGAAGTATGTCGTGATCATGAGCTATAATTATACCATCTCAGTATAGCTATGCATTTCTGAATTATATTACTCATAGTGAGATACAAGGCACTTCAACAAAGGCAACCAAGTCCAATTCTGTTGTCTCTGCTGCTGGGTGCAATTCTCCAGTTTCCATGAAACTGGTCAGCTCTACTACTCACGAGACCAAGAAGAAAAGTAGTGATTATGTTTCAAAGCCCTCTGGAAGCATCCTGAAGGTGACAACCAAGGCCAGTAAACCAACCACTAGTTCAGGTGTTACTGATAGCATTGGAAATACTGCAAGCAAAGTTACTATCAAGAAGGAGCCAGACAGTGTCATCACCACTGGGCTTTGGTCACTCAGCTGCTCAGCTGCAGCTAGTGCCAAGTCAAACTTGAGTCAAGGAAGCTCTGTGAAGATTGTGGAAAGTAAATCTGTGCCAGGCAGCACAAAACCTAACACTGGTGGCAGTGTGAGTACCAAATCACTGAAGAGCGATAAATCAGCCAAGAACCACCACTCTGCAGGCAGCCTAAAGACCAAGGAAGGCTTGAAGAGTAGCATGAAATCTCTAATTGGAAGCCTATCCAATCAAAAAGCAAAAAGTTCCAATAGTATCAGGTCAGCTTCTGCTAAAAGTCTGGAAAAGGTTGCTGTTTCTAGATCTGCTGCTAGCAGTGCTACATCCAAGGAAAACAGCAAGGTACTTTATATTAATTCACTATTATGGATGGTCATGCAAGGTTGAAAAGAAATTTGTTTGCTTTGATGGAAAGATCAAACTATGCATGTGCTTTGTGGTTTTATTACCATGATAGATGGATAAATACTATAAGTTTGGGCGTGCATGTTTATAAATAATTATCCTCTTCAGAGAATAATTACAGTTGGAATTGGCTAGCTACATCCTACTGGCAAGTCCTACCAGCAAGTTTAGTCATATAAAGCTATTAAGCTTGCCTACTGCTCCTTTGTTTAGTAGCCCAGTGTGTAAGAACATCTAATCTAGTCACATATGACACACAAGTGCATAGATATAGTTCTAGTATACCTTATGTATATTAAATAACTGTACGTACCTCCTGCTGCTTTATAATTCAGTAGCTAACTGTTCTTCCTTGCTAGTCACATTTTTTTGTTGTGCAGCAGTTGGCTCAAGCTATATGTTGTTGACTCAGCTATGATAATGCTTCTTGAAAAAGGTATATTCTGTGTACATTTATACTTGCCATGCATGTACCTAGCTATGAATTACTTTCTCCATCCATTTTTTGTCATTGTATTTCTAGAACACTGGTGAGAGTCCAGGTACCCATGTTCCAAAGGGAGATTCCAATTCCAAGGCTACACAAAAATCCCAGACAGCTCCCCCAGGGTCACCTCTGCCTAAGTCAGCATCAGAGGGCAAGCTCTTCAAGCTTTCACCCAGGCCTTCGTACACAAAGTATGTTCTTTAATTATTATATAACTTTCTGCAGTGCATTGACCATGCATGTGTACATTCTTAGTCAAAGTATTCTGCTGTATACATGGATGCACAGGTGTCTTTTGTCTGGTCTGCCTGTGGCATGGATGATCACCCCAGCTACAGCAGATGACCAGCTAAGTGATGTGCAAGAGTTTGCTGAGTGGGTGGAGAACTGGGGTGGAGGACTAAGAGGTTGGGCCATGGCCCAAACCCTGCAGAAACTGAAGACTGCCCACCACAAGGGGAAGAAGGAAATCCTGTGGCAGAAGTAAGCTAGCTATATGCTCTTGGCATCCCTTTGACGATGTATGATAAAGTGTAGTTTTTGGTACTTGCTGCATGGTAGCTAGCTATGTTGATAACCTTAGAGCCTTGTTAGAACTTTATGTTTCAACCACACTATAGTGGTCTTCTATTGTGCACATATATTATAGCAAGCAACAGACACATAAATACAACTAGAAATGCATAGTGAACAGATATCGATGCAGCTTGCAACCCGTGACCAGAAACCAGTCCTGGGCCTGTGGTATAGCAACAAGCTTCCAGTTCTGTCTCGTTTGAATGCTGTTTTGAAGATCTGGAGCTCAACAACTTATATCTGATTCTGGCATCCAGCAGATGATTTTACCCCTTAGTTGAGTACATGGGGCTGACTTGTGACTTTACCCACATGGGGCTGGCTTCTCATGTGCAGGTTTCTAGTGTGACAGCTCTACCGTGGTAAGCCACTGTTAGCGAGCACTTTACTAGCACTTACAGTACTACACTGCACAACTGAAGTAGCTATTAAACACAATTGCTAGCTAACTCTAATGGTATGGTACTCGCTAGCTACTATATAGGTCATTGTTCCTGTCTGCCGTGGGTATGGATCTGTTTTACCAAGGGTGCATCGAGCCGCCGAAACCATGCACTTCCGGTGATAATTCAAATTCTACGTTTAGTAACATTCAGTGTTTCGCAGTCTATACGCGTTGCATGCCCTCTCGCCGCCTTCGGCAGTTCGATGCACCCTTGGTTTTACCCAGCTTTTGCCACTCTAAACAGCCGGTAGAGCTATCATTTGTGGCACTTGACTTCAATGGTATTGAGAAACAAATAGATCACTTATGACACACCCAGTTGGGATTTTGATTATGAACACTCGGACCTCATGCTTATATATATAATCAACAACAGCCCTCCTGAGCATATTAACACATAGTCTCGTGACCAGACCTTGGCTCCTCCCTCTTGCCAGGGGCGAGCGTAGGTCTGGGCATGAGACTAATTAACACTATGTGTGTGCATATAATAGTGTTTGCGTGTGTTGGGGAGGGGGGAAGGAATACAATTATGATCTTAGAGAGGACAGATAAAACTGAAGGATACTAGAATACTTGTAGCTACAGTACTTTAAATCTAACAAAGGAACTTTACCTGTGGATAAGGTAAACAACATAATTATGCTCCAGCATAATCGCACCATTAGATAGTCACCATTATAATTTCTAGATCACTGCAGGAGTGCATCACGTCATTATGCGCTCCTGGTGGTATAGAAGCATAATAATTATAATTATGCTATAATAATTTTATACCTGGATAGCAGCTATATATGCCTTTTTATTTTGCAGAACAATTGATGAATTGGAAAAAGATGAGCACTATGCTTCCAGGATTCAGTAAGCAATTTGTATATTAAATTGCTTGCATCCACATAATATTATAAACTTTGAATGCTGTCATTTATTCAGATCTGAGATACTAACCCATGCTTGATACTGTAGAGTTGAAAGTAGGTTTGTACCTGTATGCTATATATACTGGTCATTATACAACAGTCATGGGATCTCTACATAGTAGCAAATGACACGTTTAGTATTATGATTGTGCTAGAATAATACAGGAACCGACCAGTCATTCTTATTTATTCTCAGGAGGATCAAGGCCCTTCGGGAGCAGATCAGCAAGGTCCGTAGCAGACGCTGTGAGCTAGACAAACAGATCAGGTCAACGGTGTTCAGCAGGAATGAGACAAAGCTGACTGTTACACAGATAGAGGAGGACGTCGAGGTAGGGTCTTGCAATTCATGCAGCATCTGCATTTATATAAACATGCTCTTATATATTATTTAGTAATACCAAAGATAAGTAGTGTACTGTGGTTGAAGGAGTGTGGATTTAACAAAATCCGAATTTGCGGTTTAGCTACTTTGTCCTTCTGAATGTGTACCATAAACAGTGGCCCACATACATAATATACCGAGTTGTTGGTTTGAGCCTGAGCCTGCTTTAAAATTTCTTTAATTTCCAGTTCACTGATTAAACTATATTATGCTGTAGTCTTTCTCAGGGCTCATCTTGCATAATTAATCATCACATTAATAGGTTCAGAAGAAGGAGCAAGAAGAATTGATGGAGAAGCTGCTGGGCCATTCCCTCGCAGGAAAAGTGAAGGGCTTGAGGAAATTTCTTGGACTGGAAGACTGAATAATGATAATACACTCAGAACTGTAGTATTATAATCAACTGTCGTTTTAAAGGTCAAAGTTCAAAATTAATGTGCACGTGCACGTGCGCGTATACGCTAGAACTAGAATTAGAAGGCAATCGCATGGGCTCGTCTTGAATAGTGTTAGTGTTGGCTTTGTATTAGAAATTAGTGTACGGTATAAAATAGTGATCGAAGAACCAAGAGAGAATGGCTGGTGAGTTTTTATAGGTGATTTTCCGCTGTGGTAGTTGAAGTATTTATTTATAGTGCTAAAGGTGGCTGCTCTCATGACTCTGGAAGTCTATACAACTTACTTCTTTACCAACAGAGCTCCGACTGGACTTATCCAAGATTGATCAGCGCCTTCTACAAAACTATGGTGAGCAGTAAGAGCTTAAACTTGTGATGACTTTGTGGGGTAGTGATGATACAGTGGGTTTACTATAATATCACCCCTTTATACATTGAACACTCAACTGTATCAATAGTATAGTGTACACTTCAGCAGCAAGCTAGTCAACTCTTATGACAGGTACCCACATAATAATGTGGTGGGCTTTATATGGAATGTTATCTGTCCTTTGACCCCTTACTTCTGGCCAAAAAATTATAACTAGGAATACGCAAGCATAATATGCCTCGCATGGCTACCAGAGGCATGCATAAACAGGTAGTTGCTATGTATTAAAGCAACAGGTAGTTGATATATGTATTAAAGGATGACTATAAAAAACCTGGCCTTCAAAACTAGATCTCTAAGCTGTATCATGTGTAGTAACATAATTATTCCCTGACCTTTTCCTGACATCATCACACTCCGGGTTGCACACGGGATGCGGGCTGGGGTAGCCCCCGATGCACACGGGGCCGACCATTTTCGTGAGTCAGCTAGTCACGAGAATAATAGCTGAACAGGTAAGTAGTAATTCTGGAGCAGCTACGAAAAACGACTGCCATCCAGGTGAATTATGTCTGTACCTACAAGATTTTCCGAGTATCAGCCACGGATACCACGAGAGAGCAGACAGAGGGGCTGTAGTGCTTCAAACTCACGTTCGCATTGCTCAGTCGTGCTGTCTATCTCCAGCGCTCATATCTCTACTTACACAATGGTACACAAACTCTACTAACCTGGGAGCTGTAGTAGGCCTTCCTTGGTAAAGCTACATTTGTATGTAGTAAACTTGTCCAACTCTCTGACTCTTGGTGCGCTACGAGTTCGAAGACGGCATCCATGTAACTGCCAGAGACGCCATTTTGAACATGTGCCGTTTCCCGGGGGAGGGGACGGACAAATAAATATATAATATATATAAACGCTAGCTGAGATTCTGAGCCCGTATGTCGCGATTATAGGCCTCGCTGCGCTCGGCAATTAGTCTAACAATGGGTCAGGGCACTGAATCAACCGTAGCTGTGGCATAGCCAGGATGAAGAAGTTACATGGGTTGTCACGAAACATTTGGTCCGGGGACCAATTTTTCTGAAAAGTTTTTTCCCCCGGACCATTTTTTAATGAAAGAATTGGTCCGCGCATGCGAAAATTGGTCCCCCCCAGCCAAAATAGCTTCTTTGCTGAGTGTACGGAGTATGCTGTCTTCGAATTTGGAAGCTGTGGCGCACAAGGAGTTAAACATCTGGACAAATCTATCACATATTCTTACCAAGAGGGACTTACATGTACATATAATACAGCTCCAAGGTTAGTGGAGTTTGTGTAGCCTACCAGCACTCATATCTCTACTAATACGGTATTAGTAGAGATATGAGCACTGGAGACGGACGGCACGATCGAGCGATACAGACGGTACTTCCAAGCGGCAGAGTTCTCCACTCTCCTGCAGTAGCCATGGCCGAAACGTGGATGTGTTGCAGACAGAGATCTCACCTTCCTGAAGGTCAGTTGTTTCTTTGTACCTTCTCCAGTATCGCTCACATAATATTCTTACGCATGACTGGCTGGCTTGCGAGATATTAAACCAAGTCAGCTAGCGGCAGAAACACCAGGACAAACTACTACTATCACACGAGAAGAAAATGAAGGCGGTCCCTGGTACGGTTTCAGGCTCACTTGACAGAGCAACTACTGGCAAATCCGCATTATGAAGAATAGAGTAGGCTCCGAGATAATTTCTTGAACTTGTGTCAGATACAAACGTTTTCTACCCTAACTGGGTCTTCATCAGGTACACAGAATCATACAGTACATGACAGAGCTTTTAAACTCGACTAATATGCAGTCTTGAAAGCTAAGCTGGAAGCCAAGCTGCGTGACAGTCAGTCTTCTTTAGTCTTGTCATGGCTTCGGTGACAGCGCCTGATGGTCTTTGGTTGAGTCTTCTGACAGAAGGATGGTGGTAGGTGTGGTCTTGGGTGTGGCTTCCAGCGTACCATTCCAGTAATTAAACTGGTGATGTAATCGATATGGAAACGGTAGCCAAGGCATACTATAGACTACACCAGAAAAAAGCAGAGCACAATACTTTTCAAACTTGCACTCATACCACAAGAAATGGGTGGGACCAAATTTTTCAAGGGGAGACCATATTTTTTCCGAAATATTTGCTGGGGGACCACTTTAGGGGGGGGGACCAATTTTTGTGTGACAGGGCACTGCTTGGGCACACTGCTAAAGGCAGTGTCCAGAGGTGCTCAAAGCAGCCAATAATGTGTGTAAAGTATGGAGAACGTTTTTATACATGATTTTCAGCTACATGTATCAGGAAAGGCACTTGTACCATTTATTAATGTTGTGTTCTGCTCTCTTAACTGTGTCTGAGCAGGATATAACAAAAAGCAGGGGCAAGGTTATATACATACATATCATGGAGTACAGTAGTACTCCATATATAGGGATGGCACGGAAAAAAAATGGCCGCCCCATATCATGTGTACAAAATCATGTGCTCATAAGTCTGGTAAACCCATAGTATAAAGCCTTAATGAGCCATACCTGTCATTATCGAGTACTTTCACAACTAACAAGACTGTTACAGTAGGTAGAGAGTATCGATGAAGTACCACATCGGCAAGTCGCTAAACCAGCATCTGTTCATATTCTGATTCTGATGATTCTTCTGACGGGCTAGAGCAACAATGACTAAAGCCACTACAATGATTCAAACGCGAATAAGCAACATTTTCGGCGGAGTAGTGCACTCAAACCAGAGCGCTTTCAAAGAACCCAAAGCTGTTCAGCAGTGATTCAGTAGTGCTCTCCAGTGGACGCTTGCCGTTCCACGCCATTTTCTGAACGTAGCCGGAAGGGTACGCGCTTGGATATCCCGGATGTAATATTTCACGATGGTTACGCCTACACCGGCAACGCAGCCTCGAGTATGCTGCGTGGACGAGCTGTTCTGCTTAGACGCTTATAATACTTGGAGTACGCTTTATGACGGACCCAAAGTGAGTTGCTGTAGTTACGTTATAAATAGTAAGAACACTGATACAACTGCTAGACCATACTAACCTCCATGATGTGCATTAAATGGAGTCGGCAAACTGCTGTAGACAGCCGTCTGCCATTGCAATGTTACGTACAAGAATGTGTGGGTGTACAGTGGCATTCTCAAGTCGGTAGGCGCTTAGCTACAATTCACATTAGCTGTATTTTGCTACTCTGCTGTATCTTTAAGTCCCACTGAAAGCTTTGCAGTGCAAAGTGCATTCCGAGTGTGTCTGTGCCATATAGGGATGGAATCCCCAAAAAGCAATCAAACAAGGTAGGAATGGTACCACAATACCCTTACGGATTGTCATCCCTATATCTTTTGCCATTTTCCAACCTCAACACACACACACACGCACACAGACCAATCCCTGCCATGCCACACCAGCCATATCCACAGCCAATAGAATGTGCATGGCAATTGCAGCACTTCACAATGCAACACACATCACCCCCTCACACTACAACTTATCCTCCACATGCAGCAATACACACTCGTAGGCTATACTACATACATGTACCACTTACCCCACATTCTACACCACAATCCACACCTACAATGACAACTACACTCTTCCACCTGCAACAACACCCTTTCACCTCACCAACAGTTAGTACGGAACACATTTCCAAAAACATTACTCTATTATACCAAAGTACGTTCAAAAAAAACCTAATCATCTACACCACAATCTAACATCCTGTCGTCCCATGTAACTAGCACTTATGTATACTAGTGATACACAATATGCAGGGATGTCCTCGCTTCACGAGAATTGCTGGGTGTGGCACATGGCATGCAGGTGGCACGCCCATAGCACCCACCCACAAATGAAAAAGGTCAAACACACACCAATAAAACTAAATGGCTACTTGCTATTATGTGCTTAGAAGACCAGAGGCCGAAGCAAGCTTACTGTGATAGTGATCGCTTCCAAGTCTCCCCGTTAGGAGTCACAGTTTATAGTGAAGGTAAGTGTTCGCTGTGTGTTTGATAGGTTATACCAGGAGAACTGGCTGGAACAGGTTACGACGAAAAAAGGTCAATCGAACTGGAGTATAGCTTCGCTTTGCTCGGAACTAGTTGCAAAAATGGCAAAAGATATAGGGATGACAATCCGTAAGGGTATTGTGGTACCATTCCTACCTTGTTTGGTTGCTTTTTGGGGATTCCATCCCTATATGTTCTTTCATTTTTTTAAATGTTACTTGTCATATATATACTCGTTCCCAATCCCACATGCACATTTCACTTTAGTATGGTAGCTATGGGTGTGGTACATTTTCTTACGTGTGGATAGGGTAGAAGGGTGGTAGAATGATGAATTTTTGTGTGGGCAAGGACAGCTGCAGTTCTCAGACAACGAAGGAAGGCAGCAAATCTATACTTAATGTAGCTACTCTTCTGAGCCTGTTTGTACCACAGACTAAGCACTGAAGCAAATGTCACTGGTAAAAGGTGGATAAGTGCAACTGTCTTTCGAGCAGTCCCTGCCCACATACAATTAAGTAAGTTAAATCACGTGACCAGGCTAGCAAGCAAAACGTGCACAAGAGCCCAGAGATGAGGCTACTACGTACCACACCAGAAGGATGCAAAGAAAGTGCTCAGACCACTGGAAAACGTATCAACCAAGCTAGCTGGAACTGTAGAGCAGATAATAAATGAACTTTGGGGAGGGGAGGAATCCCCTAGGCACCCCCCCCCCCCCCCCCTCCACCTGTATGGAACCTTGACAGTATCTGCACACAATTATATTTTTTGGTCACCTCACTAGAATGAAAATCATAAACATTCTATGCCTCTGTATTAGGTGAAGAACTGCAGGATGAGGGAGAGCCATTGGAAGGCCTGGACCCCTTCAGTGATGACTTCTCTCCTGATGAAAAGCTCTCTCCACTGGAGAGGCTTGACAAGTATTTTCAAAGCGAGGATCTGGGAGAGAGGTACATGTACACTAGATGGTTTTAGAAAGGCCAAGCTTATTGGGATGGTTTTGGACTCTGCCCAGGGAAGCTGTTGGCCAATTTTCAGGATTCTGGAGTGTTGCATGGAGCAGGGGGAAACGTGCCTAGCATTTTTAGTTAAACTGTAAGTGTAGTATCAGAATTGACCTCAGAAATGAAATACCCTGTTGTTTTTTTGTGTGTTTGTTTTGGGGGGGGGGGGGGAGGGGGTGGGCTCGATTGCCCTGGAATTTCTTTGGTGTGTGCAGCTTTCGCACATATGTAGTTTCCAACCCCAAGCATAGCTCCTGTACAGAGCAAACATCCTATAAATAACATAAAATACCCGTAAACTGAGGTGCCATGAATAGTTTCTTAAATTTCCCATAGCCTCGTTCCCAGGCCTTCCCGCTCCATGTGTATGATGCGAGTGAGCAAAGCGAGCGAGCGAGAGGAAAGCTGGGAAAGGCCTGGTATCATTTATCACGTGCCGTGACGTAGGGTAGACCTTGAATAGGCCCAATTTGATCTTGCCGCCATACGGTTGTACAACCTAATAAAGAAGTAGAGAAGAGTTGTTAACTACTCTGAAAGTTAGACCAGCGATGATTGCATGTTGCTGAGGCCTCTAGGACTCCAGGAATCGGCAAATAGACAGAGATTAGTCCTACGTTGGAGCAAAACCTATGGTACTCCAAGACTGACCACCAACTACCAGTAAACTAAAAACCAGCTTCTATGCCTAATTTTAGCAATCGAAGGGTACAGAAGAAGGCAGGACTATGTCTGTTACCCATATCTCAGAGTAGAAATGACCGTGTAACGCAGCCATAAGCTTACCTCGTCCTGCTCCTTCAGTTCAATTCAACCTTGAGTCTAGCCTTCTGCAATAACTAGGTAACACTCAGAAACTTTCTTTGTGTAGAGCATGTAGGGCGGCAAGATCACAGAGCCTGTGGGGGTGGGATATGCAGCTGGTTAATTGGGTCTACCCTACATCATGGCACGTGATAAATAATACCCGGCTTTCCCCGCTTTTCGTACTGCAAGCACCAAAAACTGGGTGGAGGCCTGGGAACGAGGCTAAGTTTCCATATCTCAATAATAAGAAATCCAGTATAGCAGGAAATCTTCATGTTGCACAAATTCTTTACTTTGTGCCTGCATGCTTGGCTTGGAAATAAGAACTTGCAAAAATTTGAACAAGCAATCATCTGTGTATGTCAGAGACTGAAGCATATTGTTGACAGACCTTATTTACAGTCTGTGAACACTCTTCCAGATGATTGTCTTTGTACATGTTTATAGGCATGCCTTTATTTGGCGTAATATGATTCACATGGTCTGCCATGTGGGGGCTGAGGGGGGCGGTTTATAGTTGATGCAAAAATTCTAAAGGTATTGCGAAAGTTTGCACCTCTGAAAATTTCCTGCTATCCGGTACACTACAAATAATAAATACTGGGGAGGATTCTGAAGATGAGGGAAAGAAATGGAGTCCTGAAAGGGGATGATGTCTATTATTGTGGGCCTTCCTTCTCACAGGGAGCTGGCTGTGCGGTTTTTATCTGAAGCCATCCAGCATGTCAGCAGCTATGCTGAGTTTGAGCTACTCCTGGAGATTGCCTTTGCCCTGGCCAATGACCATGGTAGGGAATATGAGAGACTATGGCTACAACACCTTTCACTTAGCGTTGTTTCTATATGCATATAATTATACGATGTTTGTATTCCTCTCTTCTTTGTCCCAGAGCCGATCATCCGTGTGGGAGTGCTCAGTGTGGTGGGATACCTACTGGAGAGCAATGCAATGCTAGGGGGGGAGGAAGAGTATACCAATGAGAATGAGGAGAGGTTGTTTGACGTCCCCATCAGAATGCTTGCTGACATTAACCAGCAGGTCAGCACACTTCATTTCACTCGGGGTGCTTAATGCTCCCTGTTTTACAAAATTAGTTCACCAAATTATTAGACAAATTTTGGTCCTGCATAAGTGAACCACATATATACATGCAGGCTAGGACACATCAGTGTACATGATCTCTACAACTACTGGTACTAAAACTGCTTTACGTTTTTGCGTCACGCGCACTAAGTTACGTCATTCTGTTACTATGCCACTATAGCCATGAGCGCAGTGGAAGCTACTGGAAGTTTGTAGGCTCAATAGACCAAGGTACGTCAAGCTAGATTTCTTTTGTGTTGCCTAGATGGCGAAAGAGTGGTAGGTAACGATAATAATTCTGTTTGCGCAAGTTCAGATTGCTCCGCGCTACAAAATTGCTGTGTCACTTTCGCTGGAAGCTGTACATGATGAGAAAGCTGATCCATTCTACAGCTGCATGTAACTTAGACTGACCTGTTGCTGAGCACAACCTTCAGTTGGACGACTTATTTAAAAAAACACCCGGCTGGTTTTAAGTATGAAATATCAGTCTTGTTTGAAATGGTAAGGCTGCAGGAATGGGGATCAAGAATGGGCGTATTCTACCGTATAGCGGGAAAATTTGCCGAGCATTAAATTTGGCGAAATGGCTAAGTTTTAATATTGCCGAAATTTAAATTTGCCGATTTTAACTGTCGTAAGCTTATGACGTAATAATTGTGCTTTAACGAACGCTGTACGCAAGCCTTCTCGCTGATGATTCGGTTATCTTCTGATCTAGAAGCTTCGAGAAGTACCTAGCTGCCTTGTTTGAATTGTTCTCAGCGGCGTATTTCCTTACCCGTGCCCTTTCTGCGTGTAGCTATTGTACTTGCCTCGAGGCGAGACAGCTTTATTTCCGGTCGGCTCTTCCGATGACTCTCCAAGAGTCTCCGTGTTTGCTTGTTCACCACACATCCGTAGAGTGGGAAGTACAGGCCCTCTCTCATAAGGCATGAAAATATTTTTGCTGCTTGATTCACCAGGAAGCACCATACTCTCCATGCACTTTCTCGTGGAAGAAGACAGTATATCTCCCGACCGTTGCTGCCTTGAATACCCTAGTCTTGCGTTGCCCAGACTCTCCCTTCATAGTTACAGATTTAGTGAAATTAACCGGAAATGCGCAATTCTGTTCCACCACATAAGTCTCTTAACGTGTAATGGCTAGCTTGGCCTCGTAGTCTTTTGGCCTTCAAAGGGGGTTTGTGCGCCAGCCTATAGACCTGCGTATGCAAATCCGAACTACCTACTTAGCTGTTCACAGCACATGAGCACAGGCAAATCGAGGCAACACAAAAGCTTGGCTTGTGAACTTCTAATAGCTTCATTGCAAGTTAATACCAATAATGTACTCATTAGTTTTGTGGACACACAGAAATGGGTGTATGTACCTGGCTGGTTAAAAAAGACAAGATACACTATATTAGACGAATTAGGGCATGGTTGTGTCAATCCAAATACTTTGTAGAAGCATACAGGACAAAGTGACTCGATCCAGCTTCTATACTTGTAACTGTGTTAGTAGCTGTCTTTTAAATCTTCTGTTATTGACTTGATGTTGCATAAGCACGATTACGAGATCATGTTACTGATGTCAGCTCAAGTATAGCTGTGTAGCCTTAACCCATTCTCTTAGCCCATTTTTCTTATCTCGCAGTCATGGAGAAAACTTGAGGAGCCTGGGATGCCTTTGCATGTGATACAGTTAATGTTAGAAAGTTTTGAAGGATGTATCCTCTAGACAGACAGGTTCAGTGGGTACCCTATGTGTGTAATACAATGTAGTGTCAGCACTTTATTATGATCTCCTCTTCCTTCCTGTGTCCAGGTCAGAAGAGTGAGCCAGAACTGCGTAATCTGCCTCTTGGAGGATGAAAAAGGGACTAGAGGTAATGATTGCTCATTACATATATGTGACCAGATTTGCGAAAACCCGGCACTTCCCGCATTTTTGCGAAATTTGCGATTTTTGGCAATTTTTAAGCTGCCGTATTTCAATAACCATTAGTGAGGCAGGAATGATTCTTGGTACAATACAAGTACCAACCTTCAACTAAAGAAATCCCATGCTAGAGGTCTGTAGCTCTCTCGGTTTCTGTGATACGTGCCTTGGTAGTACCGCCATTTTTGGAAAATCGCCGCGCGATCGAAAGTTCCGCAAACTTGGCCCCGTATCTTCCTTGCGGTGTGGTTGAATGGCTTCATTTCCGGGTTATTGCTGCAGCAATGCCTACTGTATAAACAACCCACGTTTTAATTAGATAGCGCATAGCGTTCTGGAGATACGCGTCTTTAAAGTACGCACGTTCAAAAATGCGGAAAGTGCCAGGTTTTCGCAAATCTGGTCACATATATGGTTTAACGTGGGGAATTAACCGCAGAGCGACAGCTGAAAGTATGTAGCAACAGAGATGGCAGTCCAGCAAGAAGAGCAGCAAATTTACATCACCCACCCAATAATCAGTTGCTATGTCAATGGCCCCAAGTGCCAAAGGATATTTGCCCCCCTCCCCCTAAGTGCTGAAACAGCAGAATACCAGGGGCTATCAGTTCTTAGGCAACCGTACAACAACCCCTGCATAATGAGGTGCAGACATTATCCTTTGCTACCTATGCAAAGGGTCAGGGATCAGTGTTTGCCTCCAAGTATATTCAAAGCAATTGCAAAGACATACAGTTTAATTAACAGTGGGTGTTACATGTATCAGCAGAACGACAGTATATGCACAGTAGCTGGTGAAAAATTGTATACTTTAATTTGATGCAAGGTTAGAGGGTGGAGTTAGCATGGCTAAATTGGCAATACTCAGAGAGAAAAAAAGCATATGTTGTAGACTTTGCAGAGGGAGAAAGATCCACTTCAACTGTAAGCGAGTCTTAGTTGTCCCCATTTGACTGTTGGATGCCACCCAGTTTGTGTACAGAGTTTATTACATGAATATATGTATGTACTATGTGATGAAATTTACTGGTTTTGCAATGAAGGGGGGTGGTCTGGGATGGAGGTTGTGTAGCCAAGTAAGTTCTATTGTGTATGTGGTGATTATGGAAAGGGTATACAGTGTAGTTGTGTTCTAAAAATTTCACTGAATAAAGTGGTTGTTTCGTAGAAAGTTTTACTTAGGCAGAGAGGGTCTGAAGACAGCCTCGGTTTCCCTGACCGTGCATGTAGTTGGCTATCATTTTCTGCCTTCTGCAGAGGTGCTCCTGAACCAGCTATGCCCGATGATTGTTCGCTGCCTCAACAGAGATGAAAACTATGATCTCAGGATGGACACAGCATTGGTGAGGGAATCGCATAGGACATTGATTGTAATTCTACACCTGCAGCATTTTGATAGGTTTGTAGCTCAGCCTTAAGAGCAGTGACCTTTCATGCATTCAGATTCACTACTTTATACCTCTTGGTAATACGTACATTAGACCATTTCAGTGGTAACGAGAGCCTTCTCTATTGCAGCTGATGAGCAGGGTGGCCTCTCTGCTAGGAAGGGAGCTGTGCATGAGGCATTTTGTTCCCCTCCTACCCTCACTTGGCTCTGATACCATGTTCCATGTCAGAAAGGTAAAGCTAACAGACAAACACATGTATTTATGTATCTTGAAAGGGACTCTGCATGTGTGAATCTCGAAGGTAGTATTTCAAAGTGTATTGCAGGTGGCATGTCATTGTATAAGTCAGTGGAGTTGATGTGTGTGGAGAGATGTGGGGTGAGCAGTATAATATTGAGTCTACCTACAGTATGTTGTTGTGAAGGATAGGTTAGTGTGAGCCTGCGAGGTCATGTGTCTTGTGAAGTGCTGCTATCATTTATTGGCCGTGAATATGGCTGGTGTGGCATGTAGGGGATTGTGGTGTGTGTAGTTGGAAACATATCTAGGGATGGGAATTTGTAAAAGTATTGTGGTGCTTTGTGTGGTTGCTTTTTGAGGACCTGCATGTCTGTTCATTTTGTAACATGCTTTTTTGTGGCTTGTTTCAGTTGTTGTTGTTTGTTTTTTCTGGGGGGGGGGGGGGGGAGTATGATTATGCCGCCACAGCTTGTAGCTATATATATAGCTACAGATGTACATAGCTAACCATAGCTAGCTACTCAGGTGATAAGCTCAATGATAGCTAAACAGTACATGAAATTGTGGAGTGTTAGTACGTGTAGGAACAGTTATACTGTATAGCAGGGTTTCATACAGGATTTTAAGTTAGGGGGGGGGGGAAACCGTGACCCGTGCTTCTGTGAAGCACGGAATACTAGGGGGGTCTGGGGGCATGCCCCCCAGAAAAATTTTGAATTTTACATTCTCTGAGGTTGATTCTGAAGCCATTTTGGAGTCCAATTTATGGTCCTGAAAAGAAGTTAGAAATACTACTCAGTTTGTCACGTATGTCTGAGTAGGCGTGACCCAGATGTCATGTGATCTCTTATCCTGATTACAGTTAATGATGCTATGTTCTCACCTTAACTCTTTTGCATAGTACAGATCTATACTGCATTTGTGACCAACTATAAGTGCTAATTAGTTGTGACAACTATTACTTTGTCACCACTAACACTTACAGTTGGCACAACTGTAAGTGTTAGTGGTGACAAATAAAGAAATTAAACTGTTGGCTAATTTTTTACGGCAAAGAAGCTGAAGTAGACTTCTGTGGTAATAAGTTCAAGTCTCCTCCTGTGCTTGACAGTGATCAACTAATATCTGAGTGGTCTGTATTTCGAAGGGCTCTACTGAAAGAGAAAGAAGCGTTGATGTCAGCTAAGGGCCTTACTAAGAGTCCTACATTTCAGCAGCTATTTGCAATCATCTGAGGCTTATGCTGGAATCTTTCCTGAAACCTACTGTCTAATAAACATCATGCTGACACTACCTGTAGGGACAGCAACAGTAGAAAGATCATTTAGCCAAATGAAAATGATCAAAACAAGGCTGCGAAATCGTTTATCAGACTTGAACCTGACACGCCTTATGAGAATTGCTATAGAAGGACCTCGACTGAACTTAGTTAATTTTAATGAAATTCTGGATATCTTTAAAGAATCAAACAGACGTATAAACCTGTAAACAACATTCTTATTATACCTACATGTATTAATTAATATTGTTGCCAAGATTTTAGGGGGGGGAAAACTGGCCTTTGGGGGGGGATTTCCCAGGTTTCCCCCCCCCCCCCTGTATGAAACCCTGTATAGCACGGATTGGTCGTCTGAAACAATTTCGCGGACCAAGGATTTTTGATAGCCACGCCCATTCATTGTTAGATCATATTTTCTTGTAGTAAGTGGATAGATTGCAACTACGCCATGCTCTGCTGCTCGTTCCCTATCTCAGCTTTTTATTCCGCTATGGACTTTGTGTGTGGACGTCTTTTTGTAGTTTGCTAGAGCTGAAGCACACGTCTCACCAACGTCTCGATTCCCCGCAGATGCAATGAGATTGACGGTACTCCTTTTGAGCCAGAGGATCCGGCAGCTTTGCATCAAAGTAGCGGTAGAGAGCCATCTCAAATACGCTTGAATCAAAAAATGAAGTGCAAGTTATGAAAACTTTTTGCGAGCTTAATTTTCGCAGTCTGAAACCACAAAAACCACAAAAAAGTATGTGGCTCAATAATTTGGTGCTATACGATAGTTCAAAGGCCACCGCGAACAACTGTAAGGCAATGTGGGCAAGGATGATTGAGGCACTGACTCCATTTAATGCACATTATTGAGGTTAGTGTGGTCCTGGTCCAGCAGTTGTATCTGTTTTTTTTACTATCATGGACTTAGCTATAGCAACTCACTTTGGGTCTGTCACTGTTATAATAAAGTGCACTATATGCGTCCTGAACAGCATGCTTGTGTTCAAGGCTGCGTTTCTGGTGTAGGCGTATCCTCCGTTATGCGGAATGGAAAGGAACAGAATAGCATATAGCAGCAAGTAGTTGCCTGGAGTACTTTGAGAACCACTGCCAAACACTTCTTTGAGAACGCTGTGGTTTGAGTGCAATACCCCGGGTTAAATGCCACTTCTTCGTGTTTGAATCATGATAATTGCCTCAGGCACTGTTGTGCTGGGCTATCTGAAGAAATAATAATCAGAAACAAGAAGATACCGTATGGCCGGAAAATTTGGCGGGGAATTTAATTTGGCGGATTTGTGAGCGATCCGCCAAATTAAATTCCGCCAATATTTTTGCATGATGTCATTGTAATGTTCGGTGGGTGGGGTTTCCACGAGTTCTAGCGAGAGCATAAGAATTACTAGTATGGCGTTCAGCAGAGAGCGCCTGACATAGCTTACTCTACGCAGAAACAGTGAGCAGGCAGCGAAAATCTTTCTAGCGACGACGGCATCCCTTCGCATTACTGCTACATGCACTGTGTAGCTACTGCGTACGATATGGGTCCTTGTAGTGACCACTTTCTCGCTTACATGAGAATTCTTCCCCCACACTCAGTGTCCATGTACATTTATAGGTATGATGTCCTCAAACACAGCTTTCTACAGACAGCTCAGCCTCCATTGTAGCGCAATCAACACTTTTGTTAGTAAGTAAACTGGGTGGGGCGTTCGGGTTACGTGCTGTGTGACGTCATTGCTCGCGAAAACCAAACCGCCAAATTAAAATCCGTCAACTTGAATTCACCATACGGTAGTCGAGTTGCCCGTTTAGCAACTTGCCGATGTGGTACTTCAGTGGTGCTCTCTAGCAACGTTAATTAATAACAGTCTGATTAAAACACTCGAGAATGACAGGTATGGCTCATAAATGCTTATAACTACATCTAGGGTTGAGTTTTGCATTTTGTACACATTCAATGCAGCGGCCATTTGTTTCCATGCCATCCATATAATTTATGGAATACTACCATACTCCATGATACATGTACATAATTATACTACATAGCAGACATATCATTATTAATTTGCTGCAGTCAATGTAATGTCCGTTTATGGCCTGTGACTGTAGGCATTTGCAATGAGCTGTAAGGAGTTATGTCCTGTTTTGGGAGAAGATGGCACTGAAGAGCACATTGTGAGTGAATGCATAAGTGCACTAGTGATACGTTTGTTTATCTAATATGGTGGACAGTGTGACCAACTAAATACTCAAAGTATTCAGTTACAGTAATTTGGCATGTGGATATTCTTTTAGCTATCCAGAAAGTATCCTCATATTCAGGCTTATTGGCCTATATTTACTTTGAAATAATAGACCTAGTGCATAGTACAGATGGCTGACAGGGCATGAGGGCTTTACTTTGCAGTCTTCTTATCTGTGCTGTAGTGATTTGTTCACAGCTCCCTTCTTTCTTCTGTTCATTGCTTACATTGGGCACTGCCTATATACCATGTGTCCACCTTTTATCATGTGGGTATGTAGCATAATATAATGAGTTTTACCAGGCCTACCCCATAGTTGTGCTGCGAGTGACAACTGCTTAGGGGTCAAGGCTAGTATGGATTTTGGGCCCAGGTGCCTGATCTCTGTGCAGGGAATGCCTGGGAATTTGTTCATTCGTGTATATGTCGATTCCATCTGGAGGGTAGCTGTTGATGAGGGCAATGGCTCATAGCTGGAATGAAGGATTGGAATGGCCATTTGCTCAAGGATGGCAAGATTGAATGTGAACAGAAGTGGGACCACATCATTCAGTACAAATGTGTAGGCCTCTATACAGTGCTTGATGGCCACACAGTGATATTACTTAACTAGCTAGTTCTGTGATACTGTGTTGTATTGCTACTACACCTTCTGGATAAAAGTTATTATCCATTGTATATTCTTACTCATACATAGCTACCAATATTTCTGAGACTTTGTAAGGATGAAGTCTGGGGTGTTAGAAAGGTGAGTATTCTCTTTTGCTGCCTAGTTAGCCTATACTTCTTGTCAATGCTGGATGTTACACCCAATGCATAGGCTTGTGCAGATGTCTTCTCTGATATATCTGTGGCCTGCAACCTGGGTACCCGACATGACTCCTTGACCCCTGTGTTTCTAAAACTACTGAATGATGACTCTAGATGGGTGAGTGAGTGTGTGTGTGTGTGTGTGTGTGTGTGTGTGTGTGTGTGTGTGTGTGTGTGTGTGTGTGTGTGTGTGTGTGTGTGTGTGTGTGTGTGTGTGTGTGTGTGTGTGTGTGTGTGTGTGTGTGTGTGTGTGTGTCAGAATGGCCATTCTCTCTTCAAATAAGACAGCACTTATATGGACTGAACCTCCAAATTTGACTTGTTCTTTACTAATCACAAATTAAATACTACCTACATACATGTATTATACTAAGGCTTTTGTGATTCCTAAAATGTGAATCTTGATGGTAAAAAATTCGTGAGTACTCGCTGCTTGATTTAACAGATACTAGTGAATATAATTATATGGATGAAATATCCAGGGATGATTAATGACGCACCTTCTTTGTCCAAGCTAGTTGTCGCTTGGCATTGCATTGAGTGTGCTATAGCCCACTTCCACTAGAGGTTTTGCTGCTTTCTCAGGCTCTCCTCCCAGGCAGAGAGCCTGGAATGTGGTTAAATAGGTCTGTTAGCCCCTTTCCTCTGTAAAACCTAAGGTTCTAATGAATTTTCACTTCGCTATTAATGCTGATATTGGCACTATATACTTTAATACGCATGTATAGTGTAGGAGTACTAGTGCATACTTGGTATTCCATGCAGAGAGCCTTACGGGAATCGAGTTGCATTTAACGAGCTGCTCAACTGACCATTCAGCTAGCTAGCCCGAGGCTTTGAGAATGGTGGTCATCGCTTTCCTGCTGCCGAATCAGCCTTACCCACTGTTGATGAACCTCCCGCCGATGTTCCCTCCTCTCCTCACTACTACTACTTCTGTGTTGCTGCGCATGTAGCCACCTCTCTACAGACGATTCCATCGTACTCTTCATTTGTTTGGTCATAGGCTTGGTACTACACGTGCAGCAATGCCGCACGCACAGGAAATATGTTTGCAATAATTGCATTCCCGTAGCGTTACTTACATAATTATATACATACATATGCGAGACTCAATGCAACACGATTAGTTGCCTCGCTTCCCGCTCGGCAATAACCTAGACTGTGCATATGATTGGCTAGACAGTTTCCATACATGTAGCTGATAAGATGCTTCAGCTGAACTGCAGTATGAGCATTTTGTGACTGCATCTTAACCCTACAGGTCCGCAAGGCAGCCTTCCAGTGCCTTGGTCCCTTCATTTCTACCTTCTATGTTCCAAATGGTGATGACACAACTGTAGCCAACTTTGATGACAGCTCCATCGATCCTCTAGGGGACTCAGTGCTCATGGACAACTCCCTGTTGGGAAGCTCTTCCCTCAGCACTGCCAGTGGTACTGTCAATGTAGGAAACCAGACTCAGGACCCTGGCTCTGAGGACAGACAACCTAGGAGTAGTAGTAACGACTCTGATTGCAATAGCCATCCTAGTGCCCCGATACAAGCTGGTAGTAACCATTCCAGTACCCCAATACAGAGTGGCGTGCGTGGGAAGCCTGGCCTCAAGAGTCAGGGGGAAGGGAGGCAGGAAGTGGAGGACGAATTTTCCAGTTTTTCTTTCTGGAGATCACCCATTCCAGCCCTGGGACCGTCAGAAAGGGTACAGACGGGCTTAGGCTTGGGAGATTTGAAGGACCAAAGCCCATCTACAGTTGAAAGAAACTGTGAGAGTAGTACTGGGCCTGGCTGTGATAGGGAAAGCTCAAGATCCGCTGAGGGAAATACAGGTGATGATAGGGGCAATGATGGTGCTGCAGTTAGTGGGAGTGATTCTGTACATGTAGCTTTAGGAGAAGTCGGAATTTCAGAAGTCAAAACAAAGCTAGACTTTGAGGATGCTGCTCCACCTGAAAGTGGAACTCAGAGTGAAGCTGTTGCTAAGGCTGCTGTAGAAGAAGGAGGTGAAGGGAGGGAAGAAATCAAGCATAAGGTAGAGGAAGAGAACATCCTTGGGGGCTTGGAGCAGCCTAGGGAGACTACCAGTAAAGGTGATGAGGAACTGCTATCACCTGTAGTGGAGGTGAACACTCAAGGACAGGAACATAGCATACAGGGGGACGGTAGTGCAAATAAAAGCAAACATGAGAGTGCTGATGATACTGAGCAAACATCCCATCAGCTAAGCCAGGATTTGGGGAAGAATTTACAACAGCCAGGAGAGGGCTCACAACAGCCGAGAGAGGGCTTACGGCAACAGCCGGAAGAAGACTCGTTGGACCAGTCTATTGGTACATCATCTGTCAACAATGAGGACAGGAGCTCAGAACAGCCGCTAAACCATGAAGAGTCACAGGAGAGTGGATCTCAATCTGATCCAAACACCTTCCCACCGGTATGCTGTATGCTTTATGATTATGCAGAAATTAATGCACAAAATCATTACCTTAATAACACTCAGGAGAAGTATTTTACACTCTCTTTTTCGCTTGTAGGTGCGTGTATTTGTGCACTCAACGTGTGGCCGAGTGACAGAGCAGGACCTGTCCCTGGTTGGCCATGAACCCTTTGAGGATGAGCCCTCATTCGCTGTGCATGATGGCACCACTACCCACTCTGTGGCCATGGACCTCACTCTTGGGGTGGAGAGCTCTACCCTTAATCCTCCTCAGCAGGTGTGTGTGTATATGTAGCTGTTGCGGAGGGAGCTAATAGGGATATGCAACTGTGCAATTTTGGGGCAGGTAGTGGGGCATGAATTGCAAACCTACTGATATTCGCCTCCTATACAAGAGATTGGTTATAGTTATAGCATAGTATACTGGCCGAGAGGTATGTGGCACTGGTACTGTGATGATACATGCCACTCACTCCCCATTCCCTAGGAGATAGTCCCAGATGAGCTGATGGAGGTGTTTTTGAGCATGACTGACCACACTAAGGCCCAAACTGTTGACTCTGAGCTGCCTTACTACTGTGCATACTCCTTCCCTGCTGTCGCACTCACTCTGGGCCAGCAGCACTGGAATGTGCTTAAGCCTACCTTTGACATTCTGGCAGCAGACATGCAGGTTTGTCTCAGTGGGTGAGGGGAGAGGGGTGAGCTCAGGCACAGTTATGAGATGTTGTTTATTAGACCTTGTGAATGCAGCAAAGTATGTAATGTGTACTCTGGGGGTAGGAGGGGGTTATTGCTGCTGGAACAATTTTACCAATGATGACCATACCTTGTTATTTTCAAAATTTAATTGCTGAGTACCTTAGTGTAAGGCAAGTAATCGTGCAGTGTGGGCTCGAATCTCAGCTGGCGTTTGGTATGAATATGCATTTATATATGTATGGCATTAGTCAGGTCACACTTATCCGTATTTCCCGTTAGAACGGTACCTCTGCTGAGAGATGTAGATGCCTTCTTCAACTTATGACACGTGAAGAGTCAGAGATCTAACTATATGTACATATTATAGGGTCAGCTGGCTACACTCCCAGTCATGTAGCATTTGTGTACAAGTGAAAGTGCTGTCAAACAAACAACGTGATTGATGAATGTGGTGATTGGACGACTACAGTTCGAATATAACCACCATACAATCAGTGGCTACAACATAAGTCTGTATTCTTGTGCTGTATCAACCTCCTATTTTCTCAATGATTGCTATTTAATAAGAATACTGCATGCAACATAACTATGTTTTGGCTCCCTGCATTGGGTTATCCCTTCTCTTCACTTTCTTTTGCCTTCCCGTGCAGTGGAAGATCCGCCGTGTACTGGCTCACTCCTTGCATGAGCTGGCACGGATCTTGGGAGCAGGGCGAACCTCCTCCGACCTGCTACCCATCTTTGAGGAGTACTGCACCAAGGATGTTGATGATGTCAAGGTCGGTGTGCTGGCTCACCTTGCTGAGTTCTTTGAGGTGAGAAACACGCACATATACAAGTTTGCTTCGTTCCCAGGCCCTCCCCAGAGCGAAGCGAGCGAGTGTAAAGCTCTACGCTCCTCTTTCCCGGGTCTTTCCAACATGAGTGAGCGAATGAAGTGAGCAAGTGTAAAGCTTTACACTTGCTGCTTCTCTCACTCGTGCAGGGAAGGCCTACAAGTATGACATTTTGTATGGTGTATTCTAAATGCTGGACCGATAATCACAAGCTGTAGGCTCAGAATCTCAGCTAGCATGCATTTATTTATTGTGCTCCTCCAGACTCAGGGGGCAATGGACGTGTTCAAAGTGGTGTCTCTATAAGTTACATGGATGCCGTCTTCGAACTTGTTGTGCATGAAGGGTCAGAGATCTGAACAAGTCTATGTATCGCATGTTTTACCAAGAGAGGCTTACTACAAAGTTCCAATATTAGTGTAGCTTAGAGATACAATTATATGAACACTGGAGATGGACGGTCCGATCGAGTGATGTGAACATGAGTTTCAAGCAGCCTATATATGGAGTACGGTAGTACTCCATATATAGGGATGGCTCCAAAAAAAATGGCTGCTCCATTGTATGTGTACAAAGTTATATGTTCAAAACTCTGCCCCAGAATTAGTCATAAGCTTTTGTGGACCATACCTGTCATTCTCGAGTGTTTTCATCAGTAATAAGACACTTAGCGTTGCTGGAGAGCACCACTGAAGCACCACATCGGCAAGTCGCTAAACGGGCAAATTGTTCCTTTTCTTGTTTCGTCTTCTTTAGCTGGGCTACCGCGATATTCACTGAAGCAATTACAATGATTCAAACGCGATGAAGCGCTACTGGATCCGGGCTATTGCACTCACACCATAGCGTTCTCTAACAAATCAAACTGTTCGGCAGTGATTCTCAAGCGCTCGAGGCAAGTACTTGCCGCTACACGCCGTTCTGTTCTGTTCCGTTCCGTTCCGTTCCGTTCTGCGCAACGGTGGTTACGCCTACACCGGAAACACAGCCTCGAGCACGAGCTGTTCTGCTTAGACGATTATAATACTTGGAGTACGCTTTATGACGGACCCAAAGTGAGTTGCTGTAGCTACGTTATAATAGTAAGAACACTGATACAACTACTAGACCGCTACAGACTCATAACTTATTTACTAACCTCTATGATGTGCGTTAAATGGAGTCGGTACCGCCACTCATGCACTCCTACGACCATCCTCTCCCACATTACCTTGCAGTTGTTTGTGGTGAACCTTGAACCATAGCTGTCCCTGCTAACACTAGAATTATCATATATCGTCTACTGTTTAGCTATCATCTGAGCCTATCACCTGAGCCTGAGTAGCTATACATGCATATCGGGGTACCGTCAGTAGCTGTATATCCCCACCCCACTCCCCCTCTACCCCCCCAAAAAAACAACTGCAACAAGTCACAAAAAAGCATTTTAGAAAATGAAAAGACATATAGGGATGGAATCCCCAAAAAGCAACCAAACAAGGTAGGAACGAAAGACACCACAGTACCTTTACTGACTCCCATCCCTATATCTTTTGACATTTTTCCAACCACACACACACCACAATTCCCTACATATCATGCCACACCAGCCATATCCACAGCCAATAAATGACTTTACACGTACAACACATGACTTCACAGTATGACTTATCATACACAGCAGCATACACTGTAGGTAGATCTCTCCACATCCTTCCACACACACCAACACCACTTATACAATGACATCTCGCCTGTAACAACATACTACTACATATCTTCGACCAACAGCATAATGTAATCCATTTGCGATTAAGATTACAAAAAAAACTGCCACAGGATGTACACGTCACGATCTAGCTAACATCCTGTCATTCCATGTAACAAGCGTAAGACCTAGCTGGTTGGAAAAATGTCAAAAGATATAGGGATGGGAGTCCGTAAAGGCACTGTGGTGTCTTTCGTTCCTACCTTGTTTGGTTGCTTTTTGGGGATTCCATCCCTATATGTCTTTTCATTTTCTAAAATGCTTTTTTGTGACTTGTTATCTTGAAGGCCAGCTGTTTTTTCATAGCTTCTTCAGCATCGCATGGTTTAGTTAGTATTTTTACGACTGGCTAGAATATTAAACCAACCCCATGTGCAATCTACAGGCCCTCTCCTTGCTCCATTTGTAACCTGGAGTTAGGTTCTATTAACAAATGGGATCTGCATGCCCCTCCACCCAAGAGTAACTATATTCTGATGACATTTAGAGACCTGCTTCCTAAAGGCGTTTTTTTCTTTATAGCTTCCTTAGCTTGTGTAAACTTCGATACATAGCAACTGCCCATTGCATGCATGTATCTGTACAGCCCTGGGAGGCATATTGTGCTTGCGTATACCTGCTTTCATGCTTTAAACATGGTGGGCATAATGGTATTTTAAATGCTTAATTTGCTCATATAGCCCATGCATACACATGTATTCAAACACTACTTTGTGGCCAGGCATGAATAGTGTGGGTGGGGGCCTGTGTGTTGGTGTGGGTAAGTGCAGATGTGCACATCCATAGTACCCACCCCCCCCCCCCCCCCCTTTTTTGAAGTACATTAACAGCACTCATCCATGGGCACTTAATGAGTGTAAGTGCATTAACTAACTAGTCAGTGGTATTTGTTTTTGCGTAATAGCTCTGTAGTAGTGCCTATTGTACGTATCATATAAACAGTATACTTAGTAAATGATGCCTATGCGGTCCATAGAGAGAGAATTGAAACATTCTGGTAATTACTACCATGTAGGAAAAGAAAGGGGCACCAACAGCTTGTCTATATAGAAAATTACTTTATGCCCAGTGAGCTACCATATAGCGGGATTTTTGCTAGGGAGAATATTTTCATGAATTTCTTGACTGTGCACACAAATATTCTTTGTGAAATTTTAAATTATCAGCACGTGACCTGTTTGAGAACAAGTGCAGGTGCAAAATCGACCTTGGATGATGGCGCTATATGGATATTTCTAGCACATGGAGTCAGCAGTGGTGGATATGCCCATTATCAGCAGCCCTCTTCCCGATTCGAGCCTTCTCTTCAGCAGTGAACTGGTCGTATGGCCCACACTTGTGTCTTCGCTGTCTTGAATGTCACCTTCAGTGCCAGTAGTATGACTTTCACGGCTTTATTTGGAGCTGCAATGCTGTAAGCAGGTACCTCTGTTGTTAGAGGACCCTCAGACCATTTTCTAGAGTGAAGGAGCTGAAATGCTGTGGGTTTGTAAGAAGGAGAATTGAGCTAATGGTGCCCCTGGGCAAGTACGCGGGCTTAGTACAGCAGGTACATGTACATTATGGTAGCAAATGGAAAACGTCCTTCACCTGTAGCCATTACAATAATTGGCATGGCCACAATTACATTGTAAAGGATAGCATTAGTGAGACAAAGTAATACTTGCTAGGTGTCAGCAAAATTGAAGCCTTGTTGCTTTAGGAACAGAACTTTGTGTAGCTTACCACAATGCTCTACATTATTAGCATACAATAATGTAAGTACGCAAGCTTAGTACAGCAGGTACATGTACATTATGGTAGCAAATAGAAAATGTCTTTCACTTGTAGCTATTACAATAATTGGCATGACCACAATTAAAGGATAGCTTTAGTGAGACAAAGTAATACTTACTAGGTGTCAGCAAAATTGAAGCCTTGTTGACAAAACTTTGTGTAGCTTGCACCACAATGCTATTAGCTTAGTATACAATCATATAGCTAGTAAACCATCAACAGTTCTGTTTGAAATTGTGTGGTCCATAAATAGTTACCCAATTGTGTATGTATGCCACATTGTGACAGCTCTACACTATTCGTTGCATATATTCTGATATATGATCGCTGGTGAAAATTAGTCGTGTGCTTTGTTTCTGAAAGGGTTTACCAGACATTGCTAGCTCAAAAAGAATGAAACTGGCTGCCAGGGAGTTGTTTGTGTAATCGCTACATTATTTTCCAATGAAATTGAAAGCACTTGCCACTCAATTCAGTTTATTCCATATGTCTGAGTAGGCGTGATTCAGATGTCATGTGATTCTTTACCCCGACAATGCTAGGTTCTTACGTGAATCAACTAACCCTTTTGTTCAGTACAGATCTGTACTATAGCAAGAGACTTATGATGAACTTAATTACAACTTTCGCATTACTTACTAAAATATGCTGTATGTATCCAGTGATCATATTTTTGTTGTGTTGTACATGTACTGTAGCAACCAGTGATTTCCGTGGCATTTAAGGCAATTTGATCACAATCCCTTTGTACTTAAGAAGTTGTTAGTAGAGCCCAGACTTTCCAGGGCGCCACTCTTCCTAGAGCAATAAAGTAGTGGTGCATATTATATCCTTTGTGGAGATTGGAAGCAGATTAGGGTGACTTTGTTTGGCCCTTGGCTGCACTTTTAGGTAGTGGAAGGCTGGGGTATGTGCTGCATTCTTGAATGCACTGCCCCTGAACAGAGGTAAAGTTGTTAATAATAAATCATGTCCTTTGTTGTATTGTATTCCAAGTATGTGACCTTCAGGCAAATACCAGTGTCGGTATTGCTTTGTGCTTCCTTTCGGAATTTTTAGTGTACCGTGCACTTCAGTGATGATATAATTTATTACAGTTGGGAGCAATCAGTGTATCCCATCTGAATGTCATACTTGGTTAGAACACTATTTTTCAATAGTTCTTTGGCTATCTAATAGGGAGTACTTGCCATAGCAACAATAGCGCATAAAAAATGTTTCCACCCCCACGTACTCTTGTAACAATTTAGCATCCACTGTTTTTTGTTTTGCTGAATCAGTGTATCATAGGGGCCCTCATCTAGCACTTACCCCTTAAAGTTGTAATGGTGTCTAATTCCAGCCCATTAAGGTGGCGGGATACCAAAAATGACCTAGCTCAGGCAGTATTCAGTTGTGAATATCTCATTACTTATACTACATAGCTACGTACTTTTTACAGCACTAATTTATGATTCTAAAGTACGTTACCTATCTCACAATCCTATTGAAGCTACAGTATGTGCACTAACCAAAATTTTTACCACAGGATCAGCTATGTAGGCAGTGTGACTCTTTCCTGGTTGACACTATAGTCAAATTTCAAATTTTAGAGAATTAGGGCATACCAGCTGCCGCTTCAGTATCTCAACAGGTTTTTAATCCTTAGGAGTGCTAAGCAATCACATAATATAATATATTGTAGTACTAGTGCTGTAAAAGATAGGTATATAGCTATGAGGTATAGATGATGAGATATTCACAGTTGAACATTGCTTGAGGCCACAAAGCAATGTTTTGTTATCCCGGTACCTTAATGTGGTGTGGTGTGGTGTGTAGTCCACATCATTCTCTCACCTGACATGATAAGAGAATTATTTTTAATAGCAGAAGAAAGAGAGATTGTTGAAGTGGGATACATGTACTTATTAGTGTGGGTTTGTGATGATTGCTCTGCCTCTCTCCGTGTAGTACCTCCCTGGGTTGACCCGTGCAGGGCGACTGCCTTCCATATTGGGTGGGCTTGTGGATGTGGAGAATAAGAAGAACTGGAGATACAGGAACACCCTGGCTGAGTCAGTTCCCTTATGTGTGTAGTCTCATTCCCAGGCTCCCTCCCACGTGTGAGGAAAAGGAGGGGAGGGGGAGCGTGGTTGATGGAGCCTGGTTGATGAATTATGATGGGGATATGGCAGGCCAGCAATGGTAAAAAAGTGCACCTGGAGTGTTATTCAAGCTTCTCTAAGAGTCGAAGCCCAATAGCTTGGTGGCTACACTTTTTCTGCCTATATACACTTGTGCGGCATTTTAGCTAGGATTAGATTGGGCAAGAAGGAGACTAGACTAGCTAGTTAGCCGTACAAGCAAGCTTTGTAGAGAGCTATGGAGCCTAACAATACTCTATGAACAGATATAGACCTTATTTTTTACTGGCATTTGTTCAAAATTTAGCTACCTACAGACTTAGTCCCCATTGTTACTACCCTGGCTGGTTCCAAGGCAGTTCTTTCACTCTTAGAGAAGTAACTCTCATCTCTGGCTCTTTGCTGGTCTGCCATTTGGAGTAGAAAAGTGGACTGCTGAACACATTCCAGCAAAATTGTCTGCAATATCTGACATCAAATGATTTGTATGATAAAATTTGACTGGGCTTCCTTCTCCCAATTTCTCTTGCACATGGTAGATGTGGGGGGGGGGGGGGTAATGAAGCCTAGTATACATGTACATGTACAGTCTCCACAAAACAACTTAGGTGTTTTGTACTGTGTGCAAAGGAAGCCTCCAAATCTGCAGACAACCCCAAAAAAACTTCCTGCAGAGCTACCTCTGCTGCTGGCCAAGTGGTTATGAATGTTATTCCCTTACTCTTTAATCCGAAACTCCAATTCTTCTCCCTTTGTGGTGGCATGAGCACATGAGCCGCTGAAGCCATACGACTTACGAGTGCATTCCAAATCCATACAGTGGAACCTCTATAATGTGGTCACTCCATAGAGTAGCCTCGTTCCCAGGCTCTAGTGGAGGGGAGAGTAGAGTCTGGCACACATTGTTTGCACATGCGCGAGAATGTACGGAACAGGTCTAGTAAACGTGTCCGCGAACGAACTCAGTCACATGGCGAGGTGTAGTACGGAGGCAGTATACATGTATAGGCTATCTATAGAGCAGCCACCTCTCTATTAAGGTCACCTCGTTAGGTACATATACGTATGTATTATGGACCTCTATAATACAGCCACCCCTATATTGCAGCCATAAAATGGGTGAAAACAATATGGATCGAGGTTTCACTGTATTTGAGTTTATCAACTTTCCTTATTTGGAAACCAAGTATTAATCTAAATGTAAATCGATGACGGAAACGTGCATGTGGCCATTATTTTGTAATTGTGAGACACGGCACTACCTACCGCGTTCTTTTGATAGAATCATGTGGCGAAGCATAGTCAAGAGAGCAAGGGACCTAGCAAATTTCCTCAAGCAAAGAAACTTCAGTTTGGGAGGGAAGTGCAACTGAGAAAAAAGCTGTGATGTCACAACCAATTTGAATGAGCAGAACTACGTAAGTAATCTGGATTTGGATGGCACCAGCTGCAAGCTTCTTCGCCGGCTCATGCGCTCCTGGTGGCGGTCAGAATATTCTCCACTACACACATTTCCTGTAGATATGACATAAGTACATATTCACACAGCCATATACATGTACCACATGTGCATATAAATATCCGTTCTGTGGAGATTCTTATAGCCAACACACCAATATGACTGTGTGGATGCAGACATCATAACACATGTGTAGCCTCATTACCAATCTCCACTCAAAACTTTTGTTTTGGTCTCAAATAAAAGTCTGGCATGTGAATGTACACACTGGCTGTTTCTGGGTGATTAAAGCCTAATGCCGATTTCCTATTCTGCTTTCCTTTCCTCTCCCCCTCCTCCTTCCCTCTTCCTTCCTCCCTTGGATTACCCCCTGCAGGCAACTGATGTCTCTGTGTGAGCTCTATGACTGTGATTACCTCTATGCCCACATCTACCCTGTGGCTCTCTCTCTAGCTGAGGACAAAGTGGCCGAAGTCAGGGCCACTGCCACGCAGCTGGTGAGGCTCCACCCACTTTGCACACACAACTTTCTGTATACTATATGCATGACTATAGTTGGTTTTAGTGGTGATTTCAACTGTACTTTGGTCCTTCTCTCACCTAATGTATATGAGATTTCTAAAAATGGAGAGCCTGCTAATGCAAACCATACAGAGCTTACCAGCCACTCCCAAATGTAGCATGATGCATAGAACGAGACACTCCATTTCTTTTACCAAGGCAGTCTGGGCATAGGACTACTGTTATTGTGTTAGTAAAGTAGTTGAATTGCCAAGGGCCAATGATTGCTACATGTGGAGTTAAAATCGCAGCTAGTGTTTGTATTAGTCTCGTGCCCAGACGTTCATGTCCTCCAGGCAAAAGAACATCTGGTGTTGTAAAAGAAAGCTCTTGTCACAGACTCCCAATAAATTTCATATGCAATTGGTCACTGTATATACGTTATAGTTTATTGAACTGAAAAATAGTATTGAAGATTTATTGAGCTAACATCACAGCAATGTTACGGAAGGACTAAAATCTGCAATCTGATTGGAACTTGGGAATTCCCAAGCGGAAAGGTGTCTGTGACAAGAAATTTCATTTAGGACACCAGGCGTTCTTTCACCGGGAGTGCGTAAACGTCTGGGCACGAGACTATGTGGCTATATTAATTTCATGCTTGGGGAATGCGATGGCCCATTTCGGAAACTATCACGTGTGCTGTTTACGAAGTCATTTGGAAGACAGTCCAGGTAGTGAACAGCAATTTTCTATGAATATGAAGTCTTTTCATGAAGACTGAAGGCTCAATAGAGGGCCTTGTCAAGGCAGCAGCTTGCAATACGCCTCTAAAAGTAAGCAAAATCCTTAGTCGAAAATATAAAGTTCAGGCATGCACATTAAATTTTGTCTGAGTAGTGTCCTTTCTAGCTAGCTTAGCATACTCCTAGGCATTTTTATACCTTCTAACGAGTTGCTACCTTGACAAGGCCCTCTGCTGAGTCTTCAGCCTCCATGAAAACTAGAAACTCGCCGTTTTTTTTTGCCATTCAGTTGTCCTCCAAATGACGTCACAATAATGCATGTAATAGTTTCCGAAATGGGCCACTGTGGTATGCATGATGTGGCTACCAATTATCTGTGCATGCACGCTTGCATGGTGTGAGTGATTGAGCAGTCCTATACTTACAGCTAACTATTTAATAGAACATGTACGTACTTTCACTTTGCATTGTAATTTACCCTTCAGTCTAACCACTGTTTATTTATATCAGTATGTGTAACAGCAGGAACTCGATGCATGAACCACCAAATATCAGTATGTGTAATAGCAGGAACCCCATGCATGAACCACCGTGTACATATATAATAGCAGGAACCCTATGCATGAACCACCAATGTGCCTAATATAGTCATTCATTGAGGTTAAGGGTACCAGTTTGCTCATTATTATTCATACAGAGTAGCACACGCTTTGGCTTCCGTTTGCAGCAGCGTGAATATTGTTACGCTACTTTGATCCCGCGCACTGTATGGCTTTCTTGTAAAGTACTGCATGGGTTGACCATGTCTGTGTTTAAGGCTTACCGTGCAACTTGAAGATTCCGAATTCTGCATCAGTTTTCTTTTTATTTATGACAGTTTCAACCGTATTATAGCTATATTCGTATTCTACGCACACTGGGGTAGGGCCAGATGTAAAGTTTTCACTTCTGCGACTTCCGGTTGAGAAGTTATGGCCGTGCCTGCTCTGCTAATCAGTCAGAAGCAGCTATTATTTAGCTTCATAGTGCTGTCATGGAAATTTTTGTTGATGGGAAGATCGCTTCGTGTGGACCTAAAACTAATTGAAATCTCGCTGCTAGCACTCGATCTGATGCCGTAAAGACCGCCTGAATGGTACAACCTGACACAAACAAACTCGGAGTTACAGCAACGATATTCTACCATGGTACCTTTGAGCTCTGAAAGCGCTGCAGTTGTGAAGAACTACTACCAGGCTGCCGTTTAGTTGTTGCACCTAGCCTGTAGGTAGTGGATTCGCGGTGGTACCTTAAAATTTAGCATAGGTAGGCATCTGATACATACAATCCCCTAGTTGTACAGCTGAATCAACTACGATAAAACATGGATCATAGTGTAGCAGGTCAATGAACTATTGAACTATTCTTTACAATAGAAATGGAATATGGAATGGAATATGGAATGCTCATCTAAGACACAGTCTGTGCATATTAAATGGGTAACTTTAACCCTTGGTGTTTGCTATCATATAAACATCTCCCTGAATAACTTTGAAACCAGTGTGTTACGACTGGTACCTGTGGCATGTATTGGTCATGTACCCCATGAACCTTAAAGTGGTGGAACTGTATTATTTCAGGCCATCCCCAGTTTATGGGTACATAACCAGTACATGCCACATGCATGCCATACAGGAAACCTTTACATGTAAATGTACATGGGGCTGTTTTGAAATGACTATCAGATATTGCTGTGGCAACCACCCTGGTTAAGATCCCTGACAAGAAGGATGAAACCACATTAAAGTATTTTGTATCTATACTAGTATCTAGCTTTAAGGCCTTTCTGAGAGGGTTTCCACAGCTTTTGTTCCATCATGAAAAAAAACCTTCAAATTCATTGCCATGTGTGTTCCACACGTTTTCTCTTCCTATGTGGGTGGGGTGAGGAGAGCCAACCATTTCACAGTTTGGTGAATGTTCTTTCAGCCATGATAGAAAATAGTATGTTTGCTAATTTATTCACGTGAGAACGTAGCATTGCTGGGATAAGAAAATCACCTAACTTCTGGGTCACACCTACTCTGACATATTCGCCAAACTATTCCATATTCTAACCATCAACTACTGTGGTTAGACAACTGAAAGTGCTCCTATTGTGCAGCTGTGACTAATACTGTTGACTGTTTATGACTTGTGTTTTGGGATATCTGTCCCCTTTCCTAAGCAAAGTATTTTTACTCAGTTTGGGAGTTTGGTGTCTATGAACTGTTTACTGAGGTAGTGGGCACCTGCAGGAAACTGCTGAGACATAATGTATAGCCATTTGTTGTCAGGGAAATGTCTGGAGCAGTGGGCATTTAGAGACACGGTTTCATGATATGGGAACCCAGGGTACTATCGGGATCTTCTGCACAAGTATGCCAAAAAAGGTACATTTGGCAGGAAGACGTTATATTCTTTGTGCAGCTCAGGGCAACAAATTTGAGTTTTGTGTGATGTCCACATAGTTTGGCATATACCACATTTTGTTCATTGTGTGGAGATTATACTTTCCAGAAGTCATGTGATTTCGCCCATTGTTACCTGCAAACAGATTGCCATCCACTTTAGAGTCTGCACTCCACAGTCTGGAACACAATACTGATTGCTTACTGCACATATTGGTTTGTCAGAGATGGTGTATGGGTGTAGCTCCAGCATTCAGTGCCATGCCCTCCCACAATGCACTTGCATAACCTTAGCAAGTGAGAGAATGTGGTTCACTCTAACACACTGCCTAGACGGTGTACATACTTACATTGCACCTCATATGTACCTGTATCAGATGGCATGACCTTGAACTAATGGCTCACCTATAGTTACTTTACAAGTAAACTTATGTTTTATTTGTCCTAACACCTACATGTTGTGATTCATACTCTCTTGTGGAGGGAGACATGAAGTGAAACCCAGGCTATTGAACATGCTTTCTCTATCCCTCCCCTCCTCTCCCCTCTCACTGCAGCTGGGTATCCTACTGTACCTGATGTCAAGGGTCCAGCCAGAGCAATTCTTGGCTCTGGTGAGAGAGCTCAGAGAGCGCTATGCCACACATCATCGATGGCTCTTCAGGCTCATGTGAGTTAGCTTTTTGCATGCCACATTTGTTTATGACTAACTGCTAGTCTCCCAAAGCTACATGTGTGCTGTAGTTATATTCTTGTCCCTGAGATTGGACTTACCTTGTGTTACCATAATTACAGTACATCTATTGTATAAGCCAAGTGCATGCTGTGTTAGTGTCTCATGCTACATGTACTGTTCAGCTAGCCTCATTCCCAGGCCACTGTTGAGCAAGATGCTACTCTTTATTCAAAACTGACCAGCAGTGCATACCCAGACGTTCCTTGCCCAGCTTTTATCTTGGGGAGTACATGGCTATGACATAAACTCTGGACGAGGAAGGCCTGGGTACAAGGTTAACCATGAAATAACTACACAGTGTTGCATGTTCTGTTCCTGTGGGAAAGTCTGCTAAACACGAGTAGTCAATGGTAGAATATGCTTCCATTCTGCCATGTTGACGATTAAACCCGTGCATGGGAATACAGTATAGAAGCAAGATAAATTCACCTCTTTACAAGCGAGAAGGCCGGGTAGTCTACACGTTCCTCGTGCACCCACATTGACCATATATGGGAAATCTTTTATCATGTCCGTTCTTAGGCAATGTCTTTCTTAATGCCCACCTAATACGCATTACTGGGTATATGCAATCATGTCAATTGGGCAAGAGATGTACATGTACATGTGTGTACTCAACACATGATGTATGCACTCACATACACATTCACACACCAGGTATGTGAAGCAGTGTGAGTCCTTCCTAACTGATGGAAGGATATCATGTGAGGTCTTTGCCTCAGAGTGCCTGCCAACACTATTACAAATCTCCAAAGATAAGGTTGCCAACATTAGAATAGCAGTGGCAAAGCTGCTCAAGGACACACTACTCAGTATAGGTAAGTCTAACAATGTGTCTTGTAATATTTTCCTTTGGAAATGTGATTAATTGAATTGATTTCCTATTCACTGGATAGCTATTATCCTGGTGGGTGATATTTCATATTATTCTTGAATACTTAACGGGCACTTGTAGATAAATGGAGTAGCAGGACTAGTAAAGGAACAATACCCCCACCTTCAATGAGTGCTAATACTACATACGTTATATGTATTTTGGCTCAATCGAGAGGCTTCTAAGTACTAGCCCATGGTCCATTCTTAGTATTTATGGGAAAAGCCCATTACTAAAGCAGCATGCAAAATAGCATCATCTGGCTGCTGCTGAGTAGATCCTTATTCCTTTAACTCAAATCTTGCCTTTTCTGCTTCCTAGACTACTTTCAGACGGATGGGAAGGATACCTTTTCCTCAGAGGAGCTTCAGGCTACCCTGCGCACCCTACAGTACGACCCTGACAGGGATGTCAGATACTTTGCTGGGGGTCCAGTTCTCTTTGACCCCTCCCCCTTCCTTCAGCAGAGGCTGGACTCTGAGTCCCATGACAGTGAAGAGCAGTATCAGGATGCCTCGGAATACTTGGAGAGTGAGACTGCAGGGCCAGCAGAAGCCAAAGGTAGGCCAATATGCAGTAAACTTTTAGAGGGGTACTGTACATTACTAAAAATTAGAGAAGGTGTATATAGCTGCAGCAAACTTAATGCACCTTCCTGGTGTAGTGTACATTGACACTGTGCCACTGTACTCAGTACCATGTTGTATAATCATACACCCCTTCAGAGAAAGAATGGTTTGTCCCCTCTGGATACCGTTAAGGGCATATCAAGCTGCCAAAGGCAGCGGGAAGACATAAATTATTTATAGTACATGTAACTCGCCTATGTAACTCCGGAAGTATGCTTATAGTGTAACTGGCAAGTACAGAGATGGCATCGAAGAGTGAGAGTGTTCTTTTGTGAAGGGTCACAAATGGAGTAGCAGAGAGCCAACAAACCCAGCAACCAGGTCTGTCTGATGAACTTACATCTGGTTGCCATGTTTCAATTACATTGTTAGCTGTGTGCATTAAATGCCCTCTTCTCTTTGGGTTGACACACTTTTGATACCATATATTTTGGAGCAAAGTTTAATTTGGTGATCAGTGACAGTACTGCCAAATTGAACTACAACTTTTGATGTACCCCTGAATGCAGGATCCAGTCAGATAATTGAAGTGTGATATGTGGCGCCTTATGGCCAGGAAATGGGACTAAAGCTGCTAGAACGTTGAGAAAAGAACAATATCTACAGCCTAACAAAATGGTTATTTTGAATAAGTTTTTAGTAAAGTTACCCAGACAGTCTACTCGCGACACTGTCACTAGTGAATTGAGGCAGCTATAACTCTCAAATACAACTAAAATGAACAGGTTTTCCGGCTGTAGACCAATAAATGACCTTTCGAAACAATCCCAGAGCTAGTAAATCTCTTGCACCTGTGTCCAGAAACTCTGCACCGCGACAGCCGTCATCTTTGTGAGTTCAAGGCTGGTGTGTTTCAATATTCACTGTACATTAGCAGTATATACAGTACTTCTAAGTAATAACCAGGGCACCATCTTAAGAGAGTGAGCATCAGAATGAAGCATGCCTTGAAAGCTTCGATACTCAAAGCCAGAAGAGAAACTAACTTGTAAGGCAGTGCAGTTTGGCGAATATATGGCAAATAATGACCCAACTAAGGCAGCTAGACTGATAGCAATATATGTACTTCATCAAAACATAAATCCTGTACAATTTTGTAGATAGCACGGATAATGTAATTTGCACTAGCACTTAAATTTCGCCAATAGTGGTTGGAGTCCAATATTTCCACCAAATTTACACTCTAGCCAAATATTATGAATTTAGCAGCTGTGTGTATATTGCGTATGGTATAGGATCTAGGAACAAGCAAAATGTGTCGGTAAGTACAAATGTGCTACTTGTGATGCACCACTGTATTGTTAGCGTAAGTTATAACATGAACGGTGCGCCATGCTAACTTTGTTCTCATTAGTAGCAGAAAGCTCACTCTGGAAGTGAGGCCATTACGTGATCTAAATAGTGCCCCACTACCAACGATGTGAATATTATTCACTAGGATGCGATGTGCAGCATGCCTCACCTACTCATATACCTATTGTCGTCACCTGGTGCATAATATTGTCACATGTACAATTTCCTATACTCAATTATCATCACCCTGGAGCTTTGCTCCACTGCTGTTCACATACTACTCCACTGAGCACTAAATTTCTAGCCTTGTATTTAGCACGTTTGAGACCCAAACAGTTAAGGACAGCAACCAGTAAATCAGAAAAGCCAGAAATTCACTGCACTGCATGCATGCATCTAAGAGGGTACAGGTAAAAAAGCTAATAGGACTGCTGTGTTGCTAAGGTGAATGGATCATAACTGGCCACGGGTGGAGTTTTAGTTAGTTGATACTGGGCCTCAGCGCACCTTTCTGCTACAGTCTGTTTGGCTGGATATAGCAAGCGGTAGGTCTACTTGATGCTGGTCCTTTGTGATTCAGTCAGCCATCTCTTCATCTTGCAAGAAAACATACCAATTCGCACATTACCAGTATTTGCCTGCTGGATATAGGACTGAAAGTAAAGTGGCCGTTCACCCCCGTTCCCTTACTACACATTCGCGGATACCCATTCCGTATACTACAAAATAGTTCTGTGCTGATAATTAGTACGGGCCGATAATTGGCAACCTACGCTATCACATTTACAGCCCACCTTTAGAAAGTAGCCCAATTTATTTCAACTCATCCGTGCCCAACATGCGTAGACTAGCTATTGGGCTCCTTTCTAAAGGTGGGCTGTAAATGTGATAACAATACAAGAGCACATTTGTGCTCAACTACATATTTTGTTATCTCAGGCCCTCCTCTGGAGTAGGCGTATTTGTGTGGGTGTATCTATTTACAGAAGCACTGAGCCTGTAAAGATAAGCATCTGGTAATAGTGTGGCTTATTAGTGGTTGGGTATCTGTGGATCTGTAGTTATAACTCCTACACAAGGATGAACTCTCTTATCAATGGACTTCCTGTACTTCCTTTGCAGACACCAGTGCCAGCTCTCAGAGACAGTAACCCAGACAATTCCTGAAAAGATGATGAGATACCACCTCCATTCTATGTGTCATGTACAAAATATCTATTGGTGTGCTAACACTTTTTAATAGTACAGAGTATAGTATTGTGGGATACCTATTATAGTCTTCACTTTATTTTGTATACTATAATATTATGTGCACTAATTATTGTAAAGCTTGGTATGATGGTGTACATACTGTTAAATTCTGAAATCACAGCAGTGACCATTAATAGTATACCAGCTGTCTGAAGTGCTTAGCAATAGAGATTTCCTCAAGTAAGTGTTGGTAGGAGGTGACTGGAAGAGTGCTCAACATAAGCAGAGGGTAATGAAACAAATTAATGTTGGCACCAGCAGTAGGATGCCGTGCAAGTAATAGTTGCCAGAACGGGATGAGTCCAAATAGTGAAATGCTGTTTTGTCTTGGTCATTTGTTACAATGTAGTTGTCAGCCTAGTAATCCATTACCACACCCATCATTACCTCCACCCATCTCAAAGATTTGGTTGCCAGGCAGCAGCCAGCAACTAAATTTGAACCTGTAATACTTACAAATCACACTTCATCAATTAGTACTCTAATTTACACATATATTTGATACTACCAGTAGCTGGGAGCTACATTTGTGTTCAGTATAAGGAACTTAAAACTGGTACGTGTTTCTGTACATGATCGTGTTTGAATGCCAGGTGAAATGATCCAGACATGCTTATACTCATCCCACTTATCCTTGCTTCCTGTACAAATACACTTGTGTAAACATATTGCATGTACTCCATTGATTGATGGGATGTAAGTCAAAGTGCATGTCATTACACCTTCCAGAAACTTCAAGAGAAACAGCAACTATAATAATTGCTTTTCATCAGTCATCAAAAATCCACAAGTAGCTCATTAAGGGTCATTGAAAAAGAGTATATAAACAGAAACTACCAGATTCCAGTTTTATTGTTATCCACTGTCTGCAGGTGTTGAGAATTTAGTAATTATCATCATTGTTTTTGTAATTGGCACCATGGGCTGTCCTGAGCAATACCACAAGCCTGCATTATGGACGCTGTTGTTTAAATGTGCATGTACATGTGCATCAAATATTGTGTACAATGTCATGCACAATGTTGACCATACACAATGTCATACACAATGTTAACCACGTTCATAAACAGTGAAGCCAATTTCTTCACCCCCCCCCCCCCCCCCACACACACACAGCTATTTGAGTATGTTGATATAAATTTACATTCATTGAGCTCTGATTCATATTGAATCCAAGGCAAGAGGATTTTAAGAGTCCTGTATCTGAGTAAGCCGTGATGCCAAGCTGTGTCACAGAAATATGAAATACAAAGCTAGCTATGTATACATAGCTCTAATAGACAAGTGGAAATGGGTCAATCATAATTAGGTATGAGTCTTTAGTCACGGTTCATGGGAAAAGCATGATAATTAGGGGGTGTTGTTGATAGGGGGGGACTCCATTCTGCCTACAGAGCCTAGTATTATTGTTTACTGTAAGCATGTTTGGATTGGGTGCTGAGCACTTTTTAATAGGATAACTGCTATGAAGGCAGGAAGCTCCCAAATGCCTGCCGACAAACAAACATCAATGCACAGAATGAAATGCCCACAAAGGAAGTTATCACGCGTATGTCATAGTTGGATCACTGGAAGAACGAGTCACCATCGGACAGGCTTCTGTACACCCTCAAAAAAAATATCCGCACACAGTGCTCCGGATAAATTAAGTCTCACAAGCCCAGCAGAGGAAGAAGGTATTTGACACAGTACGACATATCAACCCTGTGCATTAGCTACAAAGAGATACCATAACGGTAGCAATAGTAAAAAAACATGAACCAATCATGAGTAAATAATCTTGTCAATAGTATATTGATATCATTAGCAGAGGTGGGGGGCTAGCTAGAGGGGGGAAAGCGATTGTTATGGTGTTAATATACCTACGTATTTACAGATGTACAGCTGGGAAATACATGAACTTACTACATTCCACTGGTGTGTGCACAATGCCTCAGATAGAAAAGTCTATGAGTGTGGTGACATACAGTTGCTCTACAGAGCACAATGTGATCAGAGTGCCATAGATATAGATTGAAGGGGTAACATCCATAGTGCCTCCTAAAGATGTCTTGGCTCTAACTACATACAGTCTCCATTATTGCAGTGTGTGTTTAGAGAATCAGTCCAAAGTGAACACTTCCATAGACAGCAATTAGTGGTAATAAATTGAATCACTTAAAGTTGTGAAGTGGGGTATATCAACTATCCACCCATGGGACACACAGCTAGCTGATAGTAGTAACTGACGAGGTAATCTGTATTTAGGCTTCACCACTATGCACAGGGAATTTGCTATGCAAAAACAAATTAATCTTGTCCCTGAGCACAGATGAAAGTGCTACTCTGCCTGTCCTGATCCTAGAGCTGCTACACTCTTGGTAATGGCTATAATTATAGTGAATGAAGTGCTTATGTGCAAACACAATAGCTTTATTGCCTCTGATGGAGACATATTCTAGTCTCAAAAGACAGTGTGGGGAGTAAGCTTATAGGCTAACATGGTGGCATGCTACACTTCTGGGCTATAAGTTCTCAGCTTTGATAAGCACATAACTGTCTTGTAGCATAGTTCCAGATATAAGATTGCCAAACAACCAAGTGCGCACTCCTACATGTACTCACGAGTGGGTTGAACCATGTCTTTACATGGAAAGCAAGGTGAACTCACTGTGGCCTTCTGTGGCAGAAACAAAGTTCTCTGGTGCTCTGAAAACAGAACAAATGGACACAAAGCTCAATGAGCCAATACATGACTAAATAGTTGTCAACATAATCCCCCCCCCACCTGTTTAACTTCCAAGAGGTTGCAGGGATCATCACACTGACATGTATGGTTCAGTACTAGTCAGAAGGCAAGTAGCTATATATAGCTGCCCTCTTGAGGGAAATGTTTTGGGGTCAATATTGAGTAATTTTACCTTCAGTGATAGGCCAAGCTGCCTTCTTTCTTCTCCACTTAGCCATGCCAACCATGTCTGCTATGGGGGCAGTGCACCAAATGAAAGCAGCGGACCATTACAAGACTCAATTAAAGGGCTTGGATTAGTGGACAACTTCCTTCTATATGTGGGCATGCTGGGCAGCATCATCTACGTACCTGAATATTTAGCACAGCTGCTTCACTGGTAATCTATGAAGCTTGAAGATTCAGCAATAACAGATTGTGAATGCAGCCAACCATGCATATTCCGTGTAATACCTTACTGCTTCATTTGGTTGCTACTCCAGTGTATTAACATGAACAACAAACTTACTAGGCCACTGCAGTTACGGAGTCTTGGGACTTGCCATGGGTGTTAATTACATGCAAATACTCCCACTGTACTCAATTGGACGAAATGTGTGTCATTGCTGCTGATAGTTACAGTGTACATACATCACAGGACAATATCTGAGTACTCCAGTTGCACAAATACAAGATAACAAGAGAATTAAAAAGGAAGGAGACCCTTGTATTGGATAGTGTGATATAACAGTCAGTATATTAAAAAAAACAAAAAAACATTACAGATTAGAGACACATCAAGAGAAAATGCCTGTGAATAGTTTACCTACACTGGGACCCAACATGGCAGTCTTTAATAGTTTTTCCATGGCTTTATCTTCTGCTACATCTACAGGAAACTCACAGCTATTGTTTAGCGCAGATGCTTTCGCTCCTCTCTCTAGAAGGAACTGAGCTATACGAATGTTGCCAACGGCACTGGCTGCATGTAGAGGTGTCCAGCCGTCAGTGTCCTGGACGTGCACACCTGCTTCAAAGTCCTTCACTAGGTGTTGTACAAGAGCAAAGTTCTCTTCTAGTACAGAATGGTGTAGGGCAGTGATTCCAGAGGACTTATTTACACGGTTAACGTCAATCTCTGATTTATGCTTCACAAGTTTTAGTAAGCTGTCCATGTTGGAATCCAGAACTGCTTCCTGAAATTTGTAGTCCAAACCGCCAGGTTCAAGTTCATTATCCAACACATCCCTTGCCGTTCCCTCATCATCTGAATATGTACGGCTACGGTGACTGCAGTCACTGGAACCCTCCATGGTACTAATACCTTGGTCTTCGGAGACTTTGTCTAGGTCACTGCAATTTATATCCTCACCAGTGGCGGCGGCGGGCAGAGTAGTTATTGAATTCTTGGGTTGCTCGTCTTCATTCAGCTCCCCAATTCTCTCCAACTCAGGTTCAAACAGTGAGCCATAGGATGAAGTACTGTCTGATAATTCGCGATCTCTCTTCGAAGATGTCAGACAGAGGTCAGGGACCTTGTTTCGAGGAGTGAACACACTGTCTAAGGGGTCGAGATCTGGCGATGGAGAGACCGAGTTATCTCTAGTGTTCTTCAAGGCGGTGCTGTGGTTGAGTCCCAGTCGTTCCTTCAGCGAGGGATTTTTCTCATGTACGGAGTTGAATAGCCCACCTGAGCTTTCCTCATCCTCCCCTGAGTCCGACTCAGCATGGCTATATTCTGCTTCCTCTTCTCCCGAATACTCACCCTCTGAAAAATCATCAGCATCTGGGCTTTTGCCGTTCATTGCACATAGTAGCATCTTACGAATAGGACCATTTTTTGTGATGTCATATGCTGTTTGGCCATCGTCATTCTTCATCTTAGCATTAGCACCAGACTCCAGCAGAAATTTGCATAATTCCACGTTGTTGGTCATGGCACTAGCATGGAGGGGCGTCCACCCTTCACAATCCATGCAGTTTACCTTGGCTCCATTTTTGATTAGTGTCCTGGCACACTCTATATTCCCATCAATAGCACTTTGATGCAAAGCAGTCAAACCAGCCGGGCTCATTTTGTTGATGTCTGGAATAGCCCCCGATTCGATCATTTCACTCACGAGCTTTGCATCGCCGTCTGTCACGATTTGTTGCAGTAAAACTTCGGGCTGAAAACTAACGCTTTTTCTTCGTGCCTGGCTGTCGGAACTGCGGCGGCGGCCGGGAGAAACAATGCTAGACTTTCTTGGCTTCATTTTCAGCTTTGCGATTGCTTCCTCTGGGTCGTAGCTACTGTCAGAGCTAGAGTCGGAGTTCTCCTTGCAGCACGAGCCTTCGTAGATCTTATTCAACTGTGCAATCACTTGTGGCGATAACTCGACCGTACTAGGGATATCTAATTTTGTACGAGCCATAGGAGGCTCAGCAAAGCTCACTTTACGTTTCGCGACTACAGGGGAGTTTGCACTACTCTCAATAGTCCCTGGATCAGACTCGCTCTGGCTGCTTCCGGTCAACTGAGACGCACTCGAGTCACAACAAGTTTCACTCTGGCTCGAAGACGCTGCGCCGTCTGTCTCTTCTCGCTTGATAAACTGACTGTGCCAGGGAAAGGCATTTATACCGGATGCTGCTGTCCAGCGATACCGACAATCATAACTGCGTGGGCGGTCAATAATTGCCTTCCGAAACTTCGATGACGCCAGGCAGAAGTCGCTTTCCAACTGCCTTCGTTGATTAAGATCAGAGAGATGAGGGTACCCATTTAGGCTGGTGCTCATGGTTGCCAGACAGTTACGGTGTCTGTGAGAAGATGCTGGCTGAACATTGGCCGATTCATAGTCAGAATCGCTGAGATACTCTAGGCCAAAGTAGATGAAATACTGGCAAGCAAGTCGCTTTTCACCACTTGATGCCATCTCCTCACAAAGCAGCTTTTCCATTTGAATGCTGCCAGCAACATCAATGGGTAGCTCACTACGATTCGTAGTTGCTGTAGGGCTGCAGCCTTTCGAAATGAGCTTCCTAACCAGACCCTTATGATCTCCAAGGGCTGCATCGTGCAAGGCAGTCCAGCCCTGCGAATCTCTGTAATTGAGATCAATTCCCTTTTGAATGAGATAGTCAGCTACTTTCAAATGTCCATATATGATAGCAAGCTGCAGAAGATTGAGATTGGACCTGCTTTTGGTCTGGATATCGGCAGAACTCCGTTCCAAAAGTCTTTTCACTTTGGTCAGCTCTCCCTTCATCACAGCTGCTAGCAATAGTTCGTTCTTTATGTGCCCTCTTCCCTCAATTGCCATAATCAATCACGCAGCACCAATTTCGCGCATCAGCCAGCAGAGTTCGTGTCGTAGTTCAAAAGTAACTGCGTCAGTCACCTAAATAGCAAGCGAATCAAGTTATAAAATGGCGATTCAAGCAACCTCACACTACAATTTCATTACCTGTGTTTAAGAGTCATATTGCTCGTTCCTCGATGGTAGCTTCATGTGCGATAATAATACGGCTATGATTCTCGTACAGTTGAAAGGGGGAGGGGCAAATAAAGTACTTTGGGGCGGGCGCTTTCCTGTAAGCTTTAAATACGCATGCGTAAATTAGAGACCGTTAACACAAGATGGCTGCCCCAGGCATGGACCCAGATAGCGAAAGGGCCGATGACCAGGAGGAGGACTTATGGTGAGTCTTCCTGAGAATGACTGGCGGTGTATTAGTTCATTAAATGTTCGCATGAATCGTTTCTATGGCTGTTAACCCTGCACTATTTTTAGGTCAGTTATTCTCAATGATGTAGCATCCTCCAGTGCCAGGAGCAGACCTCAAGTCACTAAAACACTCCTAGTCTTAGGTAAGAACCTTACTCAGCCACATGGAAGCAGTAAAGTGTGTTTCTGCGTGTATGATATGTATGTACCTGATCCTCCAGGTGATGTGAGTTCTGGTAAGTCTACGCTCATTGACCGAATGTGTCAAATCGCAAAGTCTCATCCTATTGGTGGAAAGTTTCCTCTGAGTGGCTGTAGTTTAGAGTATCGCTTCATTGATGTTCAGGATGAGGAGACAGATGGTATGTTCATGGCATAGTTATGGTGTGCATTATGTAGAATTTTAGCTGTACACTCCTAAAACTCACCCTCTGTTGGAAGAAATGTTTACTTGCTTGGATGAACTTTTCATTACTGACTTAGTATAAATCTCAAACATGATTGATCACCATAATATACTACATACGCATATTAAAACATCATACTTAACAATAGTATTTTTGACCTAAATGTCACAGCGATGGTACTGAAAGGCTAAAGCCTCAATCTGATTGGAGCTTGAGCAGAAGGCTGTTTGTGACAAGAAAGCTCATTCAAGCAGATACTTCTTCGTACAGAGATCTGGGCACAAGGCTACTTAAAGTCGTGAAATACGGGCAATGTACTAACCTTTCTCACTATGTAGCCCTCCTCCTAAAAATGCAAGTATCCTGGTACAGAAACTATTTAATATCATGCCAGTCCAGAGGCTTCCTACTCCAACAACTTCCCTTTCCATGAAGGACCACTTCCTTTCCATGAACTTCGTGTAGTTGGCTTCACTTCCCAGTTTTGTCTACCTCTGCCAGACTGGGGTAGGCCATTGGTGGGAGATACAGACGTCTATACTATGTTGGTCTACTTGTAGCCTCCTGTTTTATGTACTGGCTACAGTGCATGGTCAGTGCTTACTGGGTACTGCCCAGCCTATGACATAGATTATGAGGCTAGCAATTGCCTTGGTAGTATAGAAACTTACTTTCTTATTTCTGCTTTGGTCCGTATAGACCTTCTTGACCGCATGGGAGTGTGGATCCTGGATGGTGTGGTGTGGCATAGCCAGCTGCTGCCCTTTGTCTTACGACGGGAGAGTCTGGCACACACAACAGTGATGATTGTGGTGGATCTCAGCCAGCCCTGGGGCATCATGGAGTCTCTAGAGCGTTGGGCAGAGGTGGTGCGCAAACACATTCAGTCCCTGCGTATCCCTGACCGAGAACTCAGAGAGATGGAGGAGAGAAGTGAGTCCACTATCAATGTCTGTCCTTTTGCAGCAGTATATGCTACAACCATTCAAGGCTGCCTAAGAGCCATGTGATACAAATACTAGGGAAACACATGCTGGTAGGAGCACAGTAATATCATGCGCTCATTCACTGTAAAAGTTGGGATAATTTTACTGTGCACGTGTGTGTGTGTGTATATCTTCTAGCAAGTGTGCTATTACATGTGTAAGCACAAATACTCTAGGCATGAGGCTAGTATGCTGTAGGGTGTTGGCAGAATGCAGTAACCTAACATCTATCTTAAATGAAGTTGAGATTTCTTTAGCATTCTGTCTTTCTTCTTGGAAAGAAAGGGCTCTGTACTATAATAGGGACTTGAATGAGTATCATTTGGGTAGATGATGCTGCCCATCTTTATTTCTCTATGCTGTTCAGCTGGAGTCCTGTGCTAACGTAGTAGGAGATGGCCCATGTTTCAATGTATTGTCAGGTGGTAAGAACTACATAAACATTCATTGTGCCAGTTGTGACTGTTTCCCTGTATTCAGACAATATCCTTGCTCTGCTCAGCTACTGCGGCAGGTGATGTGTAATATGCAACTGGCTTTGTGGAAACGACCTGTTTTAGTATTCCTGCCCCTCTGAACTTCACAGGCAGGAATCACCACCACACCACTTAACATTACTATAAACATAAGCACAAGTTTGAAATGCAAGACTATGAACCCAGGATCCCAAGAGGCAGCATTGTCCCAAGTTGCCTCATTTTTATATACTACTTTTTCCAATTTTGGTAGGTTGTATGATAAATGAACCGCTAGAGTCAGCTGTTTCCTTATGAGTCATTAAACCTCCTGTTTTAGCTGTGCTGCACTGACCACTGGAACTAGTGGGACATGCAATGGGGTACAAGTTTGTAGAGCTACAGAACACCTAAGAAGGGACAGGATGGGCTCCTGGCAATAAGTCTGGATGTCTCTGCTTATCACTGTGTGTGCATGTATGGTCAAATTCTTGGGATGGCAGAACTTATGTTGTATGTGATCCTTGTACATGCCATGGCGCCATGTTTTAAAAGTGTCTGCGTGTTCCAGCATAACATTAATGAACGTGACTTCTTCCTAATAAGGTAATATCATTCGGGTATCTCTGGGCCAGCTCTCAGGTTGTTGGCTACTTCTTTATTGTTTGTAGTGCAAAGTGTACAGGCAGACACAATACATTGTCCCGGCAACATAGCATTCCCGCCTGCTGGATACTGCTGTATGCATGCTTTCATATTGTGTCGTTGGAATGATAATGAAACTGTGTCGACAGGCCACTTCCATGTGGGCCAGTTGTTGAGTATATTAGGCAAGAGCATATTACACAACAATCAAACATACGTGTGTTGGCAGAAGTCACATGACCTAGATGTGATTGTCACGTGAGGACTCACCCTGGAATTGCAGGTTTACTAGGTATACATTTAGAATGCAAAGAGCCTCGCGGTAGCAAGGAGCATAAATATTGGAGGGCAGATCCTGGGTGGGACGGGGCGGATTACGTAATATTTCACTGCAAGCTACGTAGCTAGAAGACTGTTGTCGTTTTGTGTTTAAAAGATTAGTCACGGCGGCTACAGAAGAGGAGAGAGATGGGCATCCCCAAGAGTCGGCCATGGCTACCATGAGAGAGTGGAGAAATGGCTTGAACTCACGTTTGTATTGCTTGATCATGCCTAACCTAGTGTACTATTCTGGGAGCTGCAGTAAGCCTCTCTTCATAAAACTGTGTGGTAGACTTGTCCATACCTCTGACTCTTCATGCACCACAAGTTTGAAAATGACATTCAGGGAAACAGTAAGAGATGCCACTTTGAATCTCGGGGGGCCCTTAGGGGTCCAAACCATGTCAGCCATAAGAATCAAAAAGTAACCAGAAAGTGTGCATATTAGTGATGCTGAAGTAGGTATGAAGAAATGACTGGCCTTTAGGAGAGTGAGATCTCTATCTACAACATGTATCCAAGGCTCAGGGCACTCATAGCTGTAATATAGACTACACAAACTCAGTAAGTCTGACTTTGTAAAATTCTGTGATAGACTTGTCCAATTTTCTGACTCTTTGTGCACCACAAGTTTGAAGACGGCATCCGTATAACTCACCATTTTAGCATGTGACTTACCCCCCGGGGTCAGGGGGACAAGATATATATATATATGGCAAGGGGGTGAAACTAGTGACTGGTATGTTTTATGACATTATTGCATGAAAAGATGGCATGATATCACCTGTACACAAGGGACACGATACCCATCACATGCCTTGTTTCCCGTCACAAAATATACCAGGCTCTTCCATTCCATTTTATATCAAGTTGGGCTAGCTAGTCCTTTGCATGGAAGGTTGGGCCTGAACTTATTAATGAAAATCTTGGCCTATTATTCTCAGTGACATATATGTATCTAAAAATGGGGTTATCCTCCTTTACAAGTAATACAGAAACTATACATAAGCAGTGAGAGGTAGAATCAGAAGAAAGAAGGGAGCTGTAAACAAAGTGCTACAGCACACGGGGTACAAGGGTTGCTTACCTGGACAACTGTTGACTTCCTGTGTAATCTCCAGAATTTTGTAAACAGACGTAAAGCGTAACAGCTAGCCACTAGAGCACTTATGCAGAAGCCAGTTTTGTGATGGAGGAAGGTCTGGGATTGAAACTAATTGACATAGCGGAAATCACTTTCCAGGAAATCACCTTGTATTCCAAGAAACTCCCAGAATAATGTGCTCACTGTGTGTGGTATATACATGTACATGCACATAAGTAGGTGTATGCATGTATGCTAACAAATTGGTAGAAAAATGATCCTGCTGACCCGCACTGTGTTTGAAACAGGATAAGCTTACCATTCAGAGAGCTGACTACAGTTGGGTGTGGTAGTGAGGAGTCCCCACTCCTGCTGATTTACTAGTTCTTAGTTACATTATTAGCGTAACAGCTGTGAGAAACTGTAGGTTATTTAGACTTCAGAAGTACAATGTAATTTCTCTAAATGTTCATCATTGTGGGGGTGAGCCTTTGCAAGAGTTGTAATTGGGCAGAAAGTCCCGACATTGCCTCTTCTGCCTTATTCTGGATCTCTGAGGCAATCTACTCTGCCTCTTTTTACCAGTCAGGCGCACGTGAAGTGCACTCTCGGCTGGTACTAAGATCGCTTTACGTTGTCTGTCTGTCCGCACTTCTCACACGCGCCAAGTTATGTTGTGATTATGTTACTATGCCACTATAGCCATGAGCACAGTGGAAGCTACTGGAAGTTTTGTAGCTCAGCCCAATAGGCCGGGGTTAGTCAAGCTAACTTGGTTATGTATTGACATAGACGGCAAAAAAGTGGTAGGTATCAATGATATTTCTGTTTTGACAAGTTCCTGTAGCTAACTCGAAGTGCACTGCAAATTTGCTGAGTCAGCACTATCACTGGAAGCATTGCCTATTCCTTTGTCGGTGTAGCTTTGTAGCGGACATATGCTGTGGGTGTCTCCACAGCTCTTCTTGCTCTTTCCTTGTCATTGCGATATTGTCGCCATGACTGGCTCTGTTTCTATACTGGGTGGATTCATTACAGCAAGACTCTGTTCTTTTCTTTAGGAGCACAAGCTCTTACTGTATGCTATGTCAAAGGTCAGTACGTCATATGCAACAATGCACATGTCTATTATTTCTGGCTTCTACATGTTTCGGCTTCAACAGAAACTCACCCCATTGCTACATGTACTGTGGCACTAGCTATACCTACACTATTCGAAGTACATTGGCTTGTGGACGTAAGCATACTTTGGTGAGGCTTATAGGGTAATGCAGTGTAAAGTACACCTCAGACTGGTCAGGGAATTTGAAAGTTTGTATTCAAAAGCCCAACAAGCACAAAACAATGATTACACCCATTAACCCTCACAATGGAACTAATATCTGTCTCAGGAAGTGTCAGGTAACTACCTGCATTGTTCAACAGTCTATGCAGGAGAGTTTTTGTTCTTGGAAATACTTAGAAATGAGAGGATGTTGTACTGATATCACTTTCTATATTGTTCACAGTTGCTTTGATGTTTCTGTTCTTGTGATATTGTCATGATATTCAGGTTTGCTTGTTGTCGTGATGTGGTGTCATGATGTTCGGGGTTGCTCGACAGGACCATCATGTGACACTGTATAACAGTGTACCTTGTTGTGATGGGGAGCACTGTTATTTGCACTTGTGATGCAAATAACCTTTGTGATGGTACTGCCTAAACAGTGAAGCCTTAGGGGAGACTTGTATTGTACAGGGCATTGTAATTGGAAAGCCCCTTAGGGTACAGATGGGGTCCTTTCATGATGTCATTATAGCATCTTAATGCCATACATGGAAATGGCATATTGTTACTGTAAGCATATACTAAGAAAATGTTGACACTTTTGTTGAAGTTGTGTGAATTATAGGATTGCACAGTAAACCCTGGCACTTGATGAAGTACATGTACTACAGTTAGTGCAATAACGGAATTAAATCACAGAATTTGGGTGATATCTATACCTTCACATCTTTACTGGATGTCTTCTCTGACAACACCAAAAAACTAGTGGGGGATTTTGACAGGGAGATGGTCAGCAGATGCTAGGTACCAATATTCACTCTTAGCGACACCTATAGAAATAGTGAGGGAATTCCTTTTGTCTGCCATAGTGTATACCCTGCATACTTACATATGCAACACACATGCACACACACACACACACACACACACACACACACAAACACATGCACACTCATACACATACAGCGGTGAAGCAGTTCCAGAGCTACGTAGATCCCGAGGAGCCCTCAGTACCTGCAGCCTCGGAGGGGGACAATGTGACCCTGCCCCTTGGGGAGACCACCCTCACCTGCAACCTGGGTGTTCCCATCATCCTAGTCTGCTGCAAGGTCAGTGCTGGGTAGCTTTTCAAGCTGACATCAGGATCTTCAAATGTTTTAGCAGGCTATACATGCAGACAGGGCAGCACAGCAGTACATGTATGTTTTAGTACTTATTACACACTATTTACTTACACACACACGCACACACACACACACATGCACATGCATACACACACACACATTGTGCACACAGTCTGATACAGTGGTACAGCTAGAGAAACAGCATGGTTACAAGGACGAGCACTTTGACTTCATTCAGCAGGCTATCCGCAAATTCTGCCTCCATTGTATCCAGTAGTGTAATGATGTAATAGTTGGGGGGGGGGGAGAAGGTGACTCCTAATTTATAAATACTACATGTATATAGGTGGTAGGAAGTCATATGATCCAGCCAGATGTTTATGTCAGTATCTAAAATTAAGTTTGGTCGCATGATGAATATCTGGCAGTTGGATATTCATGAATGTGAATAATGAATAGTGGTGTGTGGGATTGCTGGTATCTCAAATTCATCTGACAACTTGTGTAAGCTGTTTTGATACTTCATGTACAATGTAGAAGTGGGTGTGACCACACACTTCCACATGTACCATGTACATGTGCAATGTAAATCTACAAGAAATGTCATGCCATGCATTACAGTGCTGTTCCCACTGCATATTTGAAGTCTACTGTAGCCATGCTTATTAGTGTAGGATAGTGTTTTCAAAACTAGAGAAAAGCATGGTGATTTCAGACCGCCTTTCCTGCCATATTTTCAGGAGTGGTTGGTTTATCATCGAACTCTAATTTATGGCCATAATGAAAATGATCTAATTGTCCAGTGGTATCCATTCCCATCTTAGAGAGTGAAAGAAATTGCTACAAATATGACGCTAAACAATCGCTGTTGTGCAGGTGCTGCATACATACTCCCAGCTGTATTTTACATGCTAACTATTTTATTGTCAGCCCGCACCCAAATGCCTCACTAATGTGTGTGAAACAATAGGTATTACAGTGCTAGTCCTTCAGTTATGCAACTTGTGTTTGGTACAAAGGCTTAACTTATTGTTGTAGGAACACACCATTTTTGGCCATACACTACCTAATAAACAATCTCTTCATGCCTCCACCCTGTTGGCCAGTATACTCTCATACCATGCATGTCTGTCCGTTCTTTAATTTCTACGCACTCAAGGGAAAATGCTAAAATCCTAGGATCAGCTACAGCAGGAGCCCATAACTCCTGGTTACAGTATGCTTACTATGAGCAGGAGCTTATGAGTGCCGCAAATGGGCTCCTGCTACATGTATGAGCAAGCACCAGCTTTTAACTGGTTATCTTTCCTCTCGGGCTACTTGGCTCTTTGAGATACACTAAGTTCCTTGACAGTCCCACTTTAGATGGAGCAGCATTGTTCTACGTGTCGACGAAGGAGGACAAGAATGTCTCTCTGCTGCACAAGTACCTCATCCACAGAGCATACGGCTTGCCCTTCAAGGAGGCAGCGTGGGTTGTTGACAGGGATGCCATCTTCATGTGAGTAAGCCAGCCTCCCCATGGCTTTACACAAGGCCTTTGTAGCAGGTAGTACTTGGGGTTGCCAGAATAGAATGTGTTTGCTTCACCTTTGTTATTCGATGGCTGCTAGTTCAGTATGTGCTAGTGATGGGCTGAAGTGAGTGCAGGGGATATGCTGGCAGGACAGTGTAGAGTTACTATAAGAGATTCATTTGGGCGGCCACTTGACCACCCTCTAAGTGCAACCAGAATTCATTGTATGTGGTCTATGTATAGGATCAAGGTTTGGGGGAGTACTTTGGTTTCACATGTTACCTTTGCAAGCGCAGAGAACAGCTGCCACAGCCATGGAAGTTCCAGATATCCATGTACACATTATGGAATGTAGTTACTAAGTGTGATTATATTACCTAAGGTCAAATTATCACATGCATGTATTTGTTTGCCTGGTGGGATTATTATTTTCCATAGATATGGATGAAGTCACAGTGTAGAGTTACCAGTGCAACTTATTCATGTATTGAGCAGTTTGAATTGAAACCATCCAGATCTTAAGTAGCTTGCATTTCAAAATTTAAACATGCTCTGTGGTTTGGTAAGTTCCTTGCCAGGGACTGGCCTTCAGTCCCACAGGGACACTAGATAGCCCTTTCTATAGTTATTGGCATACACTGTAGTAACATGAATCTACATGCACACATACACATATACGTGTACACACACACACACACACACACACACACACACAGACCCTCGGGCTGGGACAATGTAAAGAAAATCAGAATATTGTACGACCACATGAAGCAGATAAACCCTGAGGACCCCTATGAGAATATCATCATGCCCCCCAAAACATCTCAGGTAGGAACTACTTTATGGCATTAGCTATTTGCATACTATTAGTATACTAACTAACCTTTGGGGGAAGGTGTTAGTCTATACTGCCCCCAAAAGCTAGCATACTGTAGCTCAGGCATCTTACTAGTAATCAGAAGGTCCTGAGTTTAATCGCCAGCTACATGTAGCTTTGATTTGTTTCCGGAATTTTTTTATCTGAACAAAATTGTATATGTTAGTTTTCAGTTCTGTGCTTTTCTACTGCAACAGATTAGTAAATACCAAGTTTGGGTGTAGTACATTTAATTCTGTTTAAAGGTGATAATTGCCGAGTGCCTTAGCACGAGGCAACTAATCTTGCCATGTGGGCTGAAATCTCAGCTAGTCTAGAGTATATATATTTATGTGTGCAACTTCCGTCACGCTTGGGAATGGAATTGAATCTCAGGTTACATTCCGTATATGTATCTATGTCTGTAGCGCTTTCAGCCCTGGGGGGCAAGCATGTGTTCAAGGTGGCATCCTACTAGTTATGTGGATGCCGCCTTTGGTACTTTTGGCGAACGTAGGATCAGAGGTCTGGACAAATCGATCACTTCTTTTTACCCAGGTAGGCTTACTACAGCTCCAACATGATTATAGTTTGTGTAGCCTCTGTTTCAGCAGAGATCTGACCGCTGGAGACGGACAGTACGTGAATCGATCACGAGTGATACAAACATGAGTCTCAATCACCTCTGCCCTCCTGTAGCAGCCATAGCTGGCCCTTGAAACTGTATTGTATACAGAGACATCTGTCTCATGAAGGCCCATTTGTATAGTCGTAGCTTCTCCAGTAATTGCGTGGGCAAAGTGGCTCCCGAATGGTCTAGTGGGTGTGATATTGTGCTAACTACATATCATACATCATACATGTACCTCTGCGTGAGTAGAATCACAGTAGGGTAACAGAAGAATTGTAGTAGAATGATCAGTAGACTCCCAGTAAATAATATAAAGAATGATAATAAGTGCAGAAATGAAGCCAGTAAGTCCTAGTCTATCATAAAAACTAGGTAAAATAGGCAAGTGAAGCTTTTTGCATTTGGTAGAGCAGTAACATAGGGCTACCCTGTCTGTTTATCAGAGCTAGTACTTGGATTTTGGTAGCGTTAGGTTTTTCTGAAATACAGATTTTTTTTCGTTTCTTGGAGTAATACGTATCTCCAATCTTACAAGGCCTTTCGCCTAATCCTTGAGGTACATGTATGTGTAGAGCTAGTGGTAGCCTACCTGTAGTGTGAATATGAGTCTGTTGGCTCACTTTGCACCACGCTGCCCAGTAAGCTGAAGTTGCCATGCACATGAAATCCATTACATTCTGAAACGTGCAGGAAGCACTAGTGTCTTATTCCTGGTACCATTGTAAACCTATATCTTTTGTGAATATCTACAGACAGTTCAAGAGATATAGCCATTGACCGAAACCATAGGAATTCCTTCACTTCCTGTTCAGTCAATGTGTTCACTTATCAGGAAGGAAAAGGAAGCAGCATTATCTTAGGGAAAGGATGTTGAATCACAACAGAGATTGCAAATTTGTCCCATCCAGAGTTCAAGTCCCTTGAACTACATGTACATGATTTTTGTATCTGTGTAGCTACCTCTGTTTGCTGAAACTCCCCACTGTACTCTGCTTGCTGCTTTGGTGAGACTGGTGGGCTGGCATCACTTCCCTGTTGCCAAATGATCCTTAATCTCTGACAATGCTCTGTTCTGTGCTTGGTATCAAAGGCAACTTCATTGCCATTTGTGGCCAGACACCGTTGCGCCAACACATGCTCATTGCAATGCCATACCCACAGGAAATGTGTTTGCAATAATGATGATAATTACTCAGATGATAATTACTCACCAAGAAATGGTTCTCCAAGCTACACCAGTACTTCCCACTTGGGAATTGGGTGTGTATCACATTGAGTATGGGTGCAGTAACCAGTTTCCAGAGAGTGGGTGGGTAGACACAAATGAGGCCTACACAGTGCCATATTATTTCAGACTGCATCTAGAGATGGATAATCCAGAAGATACACTCCCAAGTGTTTTTTTTCGAAATAAGTCTATGTCGGCTTTTTACCTCCACAGTTGAACCTGCCATAACAAATATAGAAAAGTTACAGTCCTTTATTCGAGAAGACTGAACATAGTATTTTGTACAGAGTCATGTCATATAAGTATAATAATTACACAAAGAGACACAAGCACAACTGTTAGACCCCAGGGCCCAGAGTAAATGGAGCTAGTGCCCGTTTCACATGGCCTTATATATGGCTGTACATACCTCAGCTATATCTATTAAGACTCCACAACTTCAGAAATCAAGAATACTGTACATAGCTGTGATAATTATATACATCACTACTAGCTGTAGCTGCATAGCCAGGGTCCAGAGGAGGTTGGAAGAGGTACACGTGCACACACGTAATAAGCATGTGATGTCACTTAAGTACAGTAATCGCCATAGAGAATTTGAGTCCCTCTGCTGCCAAAGCGAAATGCTGCAAGAGCTGTTTGAAGGGTTGAAACATTAGTACTAGTGGAGTACTCCAAGAAAATCGACAGAGCCCCGCTGCACCCCAGCGTTTCTCAGTAGAAATCTTGCTAAGAATGCTAGCGGTTAGTCCACTACCATTACTAGCTTCTTTAAACAGCCAATATATACCCAGATCCTACCCATAAGCGAGAAAGCATAACGTGCATCACTAGCTTTCATACAGGAATCTATATAAAAGCACTGAACATGGCTGGGAACGGCCTTCATGCACCCTCTTACCGATATCGAATGGCTTTCAACACTGCCTTCGTAGCCTTTTCAGCCCCCGAGAAGCTTTATACACTGGAAAACACGGTGCAGTATGGTTTTGCAACTTTATCAACTTACATAAACTCTTAGAGAACACTACAGACGATCCTAGACAGTAAAACTTAGCTACTGCTGCTTTAGTTTACGCACACGTATACCAAAGATATTTGGAATTTTATCACACACGGATCCCGCGGAATGCAATTATGTCATGTGATTTTTAACTGATGTCACAGCCTCTTTCAACCTCCTCTGGCTGGTGCCTGCCTGGAGAGAGAAAGAGCTCAGAAATGGTGCATTACCCACTTTTATATTCACTCATCTCTCTGCCCACCTGAAAACTTTACACTTGCGAGTGTGGTAATCCTTGAAGAAATGTCCTGGCTCCTTCCCACCTACTTGATTTCTACCATCGCAGAGAGACATTGATGGAAGTCAAATCGTAGCTTCTACCAGGAGTGTATGAGCCGCCGAAGGTGCTGTGCCGCCTTTGGTGGCTCATGTGCTCCTACTTGTACATAATGCCCTTGCGAGGTATAAACTGTCATTTGTCCTGCTACATGTACATGTGTAGTCCTTTCACCTTGCTGGCATGGTGTGACCTCAGCTAAGTAGTCCGGTATGGGGCACATGTCATCACCAAACCAAACCCTTTGGTACGTGAACCTCTTGATTGCTGCAGTGTGAATGATCCGAGTACCTGCTGTATCTCTTAGTTTGGAGGCTGGACAGTTGTGTTAATATGCCTTTTGGCATTCGTATTATTTGGGAACTAGGAATTCTTCAGTGTGAAGTGATTGTAACTCTTTGGGATGTACATGTAGGAATTCTTGAGTGTGAAGTGATTAAGTGTATAACTACCTCTAAATTTATTCATGTGTTGAGCAAAGAGTTGTTGTGGATTGATTTCTACCATTTATTTAGATTCCAAGGTACTTGAAACCCACTGATCCCTCCAGCAGCCTACATTCCATACATTCTGCTTCTCTTATTTGATTGGTTTGTTATTGAACTTGTTACCATATAGCAGCTGAAATAGGTATCAGGACGTCAAAATTATGAATTTGTACTGGTCTAGTTCAAATTGGGGAAGATGTATTCACAGTGATAAGTGATAATAACCCCCTCCTGAGACTGTGCTGTTTACCTTGTTTCGTGGGGGAGAGATCAAATAACTGTGGTTTGAGGCTGATTGTGTGCAGTAGTGTTTTTCGAAACTCAAACCTCTATACAGTGAATAGTTTGTGGAAGCCCACATGCCTTCAGCCCATTGTTTGCAACAGCTATAAGGTGTGAAACAGCTAGTAGACCAGCTTCAATACCATATAGCGACAAATTTTCGAGGACCAAAATTTTCGCCGATCAACCTACAGTAAACTTTTCGCGAAATAATTTTCGAGGATCGCGGACAAGGTGGAGCCACGCCTATTTTATTTAACCACACGTCAGGTCAGGAAACTTCTTAGCGTAGTGTCGGATGGTTGCAGCCTCTCCGTGTTCTGCTGCACGCTTTCCTATTTGCGCCTTAGGTTCGGCAGAAACTTTTGTGTAGGGGCCTCTTTTCCTGCAAAAATTGTGGTCCGCTCTTCGATTTCAAGCACACCGCTAACTTCCGCGTTTGCCGATGCAATGGAGGACAACGGTACTGCCGTTGATAGAGGGCCAAGAGGATCTGGTAGCTTGGCTGGCTTGTCCACACTACAAAAAGAGCCATGATCCGCTTATGGAAACTTTACACGAGCCAGTGACGTTGCAAAAATTTCGAGGGTGGAAAATTTTCGAGGGTATAATTTTCGCGGTTCGAGCGAAAACCGCTAAAATTTTACTCCTCGAAAATTTGTCGATATACGGTATAATACTTGGAGTGCACTTTATCATAAAGGTGAGTGGAGTTAATACCCACTTTGCTCTCACCGCTGTGCACTCCTACAACCTACAATCCTTGCCTGCATTAATTGACGTGCAGTTGTGTGTGGTGTCTTTTGATCGAACTATAACTATCCCTGCTGACACTCCACAATTACTATATTTGGCATGCTCGAGATTGAGTTTCTGGTGTAGGCGTAACCTCCGTTACATTGTCTAGCACTTGCCTGGAAGTGATTGATAATCACTGCCAAACAATTTGATTTCTTTGAGAACTCTATGGCGTGAATGCAGTATATCCCATAGAAAATATATGACTCATAAAGCTTATGACTGTGTGTAGCAGACTTTCATAATGCAGTGGCCATTTTCCTATGCCATCCCCAAATATAGATCCATGATAGTAGCTGTATGTGTTGCTACAGAGGAGGTCGGCCGCGGTCAACCTTTAGTAATCAAGGTCGCACAATGGTTGGTTAGTAAAGTAGACGGCTAAACGATGGTTTCTCTGCAGTAAGGGTTCGACTTCTAGATTAACTTCCCAAGAGAAGGCCAGCCATGCCTGAAAGAACAACTTACCTCCGGGACGCGATGGAGATATGAGTGGTCTCGAGTAGCTGCCCATAATAGCTGCCTTAGAATGCAAAATAGCACTGCTTCAGTAGATAGGTAGCGGCAAAAACACTCCGAAGTAGCTAATACAAGGAACTTTAATCAGCAAATTGCTAGTTACGAACCTACACAGTAGTCGCTCCTTTCTGCCATTCCAAGCTCCACATAGACAGCCGACTTTCTGCCACCAGAGCCAACAAAGGCCTCACATTTGTGAGGGGAAAACTCAAAAATGAATACCAGCATCTTCCTTACAATTCGGTTCTTGAAGTGATTGGCCAGGGGAAAACAAGTGAAATCTTCGGTTCTTTCCCTATGGTGTTTGCATTACTTAACGGCTCATTAGTGTCGATCACGCCCAATATTACTTTTTGATTGCATATGTCATGTACTTTTAATGAGACCTGATTATGAAAGATCAACCGTGGCCGACCTCCTCTAGTGTTGCTATTAATAACAGCTGCATCACATAATCAGCAAGAGAGGTGTGGCTATTAACGGTTATTGTAGTGGAGTATAACTGCTCTCTTTGCAAAAGTGGAACATTGATAAAGTAAATTTCGTTTTGATGACTCTGCTAGCTGTAGCTTGCCTGGATATTTGTGAAGTCAAGTGACTGCCAAGATGCCATAAGCTGCTAGGAAACTCATAAATACTCCACACATGTGCTGGCAATTACTGCCAGAATCCATAAAACTTCCTAATTTGGGAATTAAGTACAAATGTCCCAAATGATGAGGACATACATTATTCTCTCGGTAAAGTGATCCCCTGTGTAATGTGCATGGCCACATAGCTGTACCCAAAATAGCGTAAACAGCATTATATAATACACTGGTTACAATGGCCAGAAGCTGCCTGGAAGAACAGGATCTTTGGACAAATTATCTTCTCTGGTCTATAATATACCTTCCTGCCTCCAACCACCAGAAAATACCAGATCCAAAAGGCAAAATCAATCTTTGGTGTGCTTTAAATGGAATACCAACATTCCGAACTCGCTGTTGCAATGATAGTTACCTGCATGCATCAGTTATAGCGCACTACTAAAGTTATAGCTGACATTAAATCTACCTTACTTTTATAACTGGTCATTTGTATGTCTGGCTCATAGGTGACTGCATTAGGCAGGTTCCACTATGCTAGCACTCACAATCACTTCTCAGCCATTGTCAATTGTTGCTTATTGCATTACTGATGTCACTGTGTGTAGTCTAAGCACATGCATACAGCTACTAGTCCATATTTGGTATAGCTAAACTTTGTATCCAGCTGCCACGTTTGAATTTCGCCATCTACAGTTAGTCACTTTGCTGACTCGATGCACTCCTGAGGAGACTCAAGAGTGCATAAAAAATTTCCTTTTGTGTGCTTTTGGGAGACTAGAAAGGACTTTACTATCAAGCTTCTGTCATGACCACAGCTGTAGTTAACCAGTATAGGTACAGTCAAGTTGTTTTTCTACTCAGCAGCATGCTTCAAGCATATGTACGATCTAACATCCTGTCATTCCATGTAACAAGCATAAGACCAGGTTGGAAAAATGTCAAAAGATATAGGGATGGGAGTCCGTAAAGGTACTGTGGTGTCGTTCGTTCCTACCTTGTTTAGTTGCTTTTTGGGGATTCCATCCCTATATGTCGGTTCATTTTTTTAAATGTTTTTTTTTGTGACTTTGTAAGTATAGGACTTCCAGCTTTCATGGTGGCGTATGATGTGTTAATGAGCTGAATACCTTATCAATTGCCGACATTAGGAGTATAGTTTAGGTCGTGTGGCTGCATTTTTCTGAAGGCCAAATGAGGGGCTTCGGCAGTTAAGAACCATGGTAATTAACTACAGGGTCTATTGTGTGTGGATAATTATTCCTCAGAAATGAGCATACGTAGTTAATTGTTACATCTTATATGGTATACTGAAACCTACACAGACCGCAGCACAATTTGTAAACAGAATGGAGCACAATTTGTAAACAGAAGGGCTCCCCTTTTCAAAGAACTTCAAAGTAAACACATAAAAGAGCATTCCTAACAGGTGTGGAGGTTTGTAGAATAGATTTCACTATTCACTCTTGTACTACACTATAATTTCAAAGACTGACTTACATGTATGTCACTGGGGATAAGGTCACTGGGGTAACAAAGTGTGATACTGCATTTGCTCTTTTCCATGCCACATACACTTGTACATGTACGCTCAGCCGGAGTCAGAAGTTGGTGCACTAGAAGCTGAAGATGATCAAGTTTTTCTTATGACTCAGCAGGTAAGCTATCCCATGTTATCATAACTACTATAGAGTGATAATTGCTGAGCCTATAATTGTGACATATGGGCTCAGAATCTCAGCTAGCGTTTATATATTTGTCAGTCCCCTCCCCGGAGCAATGGCACATGTTCGAAATGGCGACTCTGGCAGTTACATGGATGCCGTCTTCGAACTTGTAGCGCACGAAGTGTCAGCGAGTTGGACAAGTCTACCACATAATTTTACCAAGGAAGGTAGAGTTAGGAAGACACAGGGGTAAAAATGATGATAGGCAGTGTAAATTATGCAGGGGTGAATGTGAGAGTGTGGTACATGTTCTCTGGGAGTGTCCAGCATATCACATAGTTTTACCAAGGAAGGCCTACTAGGTTAGTAGAGTTTGCGTACCAGTTGTATAAGTAGAGATATGAGCGCTGGAGACAGACAGCATGATTGAGTGATGCACATGTGAGTTTCTAGCACTACAGCCCCTCTGTCTGCTCTCTCGTGGCTCCCGTGGCTGATTCTCGGAAAATCTTGTAAATAGAGACATAATTCACCTGCATGTTAGTCATTTTTTCATACCTGCTCCAGAATTACTGCTTCCCTGTTCAGCTATTATTCTTGCGACTGGCTGACTTGCGAAAATAATCGCCCCCCTGTGGGCATTGGGAGGCTACCCCAGCCCCAGTCCGCATCCCGTGTGCAACCCGGGGTGTGATGATGTCAGGAAAAGGTCTGCATGCATGCCTCCCAGAGAATAATACACATGATACAGCTTAGAGATCTACTTCTGAAGGCCATTTTTCTAAGATCGTCCTTAGGTAGTGTAGCCTTTAATACATAGCAACTACCTGTTTATGCATGCCTCTGTGTAGCCACGCGAGGCACATTACGTTTGCGTATTACATGTATATGGCCCAATGAGCAAAACCCCAGCACAGTTTTTCTGACTGTCGTATCTCAACAACCATAGTGAGAATAGAATAATAATTATTGGCACAGTATAAGCACCTTCAGCTAATAGCAACCCACGCTGGAAGTCTGCAACTCTCTCCATTCTTGCCTTGGTACCACTGCCATTTTCAGAAACTTACCATGTGATCAAGAATGCCATAAACCCCGTGTATCTCAGTTGTGGTACACATCATTTCTGGGTTACTGTTCTAGCAATGCTTCCTGTAAACACACCCACATTTGTTTAGATTGTGCATAGCTAGTCTCATGCTCAGACATTCACGCCCCCCCCCCCCCTCCCCAGCAAAAGAACGTCTGGTGTTCTAAACGAATCTTTTTGTCACAGACTCCTTAAGTTTCCCCTTTGGAATTCCAAAGAGTCCATCAGATTGCAGCTTTTAGTCCTTCCGTAAAGTTGCCATGACGTTAGTTCGATAAATCTTCTTACTATTGGTCAGTTCATGAATTAGAATTTGCCATATATACAGTGACCGATTCACATACAAGATTTATTAGCAGCAAACATAGAATTGTGACAAAAAAGTTGGTTTAGAACATCAGATGTTCTTTCGCCGGGGGGGGGGGGGGACGTAAACGTCTGGGCACGATACTAGTACATAGCATTGCAGAGTTGTGTGTATTTAAATACATATCATGTATGTTGGGACATAGAAAACAGTATATTTCTATGAATCTGAAAGTTTAAAGGATAAGGTAGCAGTCTTTGAGACTTTGAAGTAAAGTTAGCCTGGAAGACATATAATTGCAACTGTGTATGCTGTGCTAGTAGCACTTGTAGTTTGAGTTTGCACTTTTTCCGATGATTATCACAGGTTACTACTGCCTTAACAAAGCCCTCTTTACGAAAAGATTTAAACTTTTTTCTGCCATGCAGCCAAGCATGTATCAGGCTGTCATCTTTGATTTACTTCCACTTCTTGCGTGGGTGGGACAATAGCTATACATGGTTGATTGTCTACTTGTGACCAGCTCTGTCTACTGCTTGTTTACAGGCACATATGGTGAGAAGTCCAAAGACAACAGCTCCTTCTGTGAGTCTTATGTCCAAGAAAACTGAGCACAATGCATTTGCTATCCTATTGCAGAGTATGTATACATACAACCTCACAACCTTTACTATGAAGGCCAGTTTTTAAATATGTAGGTAGGTAGATATTTGTGGGTTCCGACTTATGGTACCGTACTCACACGTTGTTAAGCGCATATTCGCTGTTAGGCGCTGGTTTGATTCTGTTATCAAAATATTTTTTATTGAGCGCACCTTTATAGACATAGTGCCCTCGAACAATACTCTCGAATCGAAAAGAAAACTCCTGTTCCAGCTGATCTCTGACAAGTACCGTACGTACTTCAAATAAAGCACACTCCAATTTAATTAAGCGCAACTCGTTGTTAGGCGCACCTCGCTATTAGGCGCTCATTTCCTTCCTGTGGAAATACAAGCGCATGCGCTTAACAACACGTGAGTACGGTATTATAGAGGTATCTTATAGGCAGGAGCATATGAGCCACTTTTAGTAATACGGTGAGAAGTTAAAAAATGTGTATTTAGTGATTCGGTAGTCAATCATGAGCAAAGTTAGCCTCAGACACTTTAATACTGGATCCAGGAGTCTTTAAGCCTACATGTGCGGGAACTACAGCATTAACCGCTACACGCACAAATGCCAGTCTCTGAAATAGACATGAAGTCATTTGTTATGCTCACACTGTAGTCTGGAAGACACCCACCAATAGGATATAGTGTCTGAAAGCTACAAGTCTCAATTAGAAATCAGACTATTGTTGCAGCTGCTAGCCAATTATTCCATCACTTTTGGTCTAAACAACTACATGTATTAATCATGTGGTGGCCACTGAACAACAGAATGGCTACATAGCAGTTAATATGAACCTACTAAACAATAATGTTAAAACACCAATAAAATTCTGGCGACACTGTCATATCCCTAAAGTACCATGCACAGTATCATAATGTAGATAGCAGAATAAAATGTAAGCCTCCACCCTTTTCTGGAGCACACACATACAGCACTTTAGCAGCTCTACTGCCGTAAGATGGCACTCCACCCCCTCTAAACATGTCAGACTGCATATGTGGCAGTCCCGAGTAGAAAACAAACATTATTCCGTCGCGTATTTCGATCGCACCCGCGCGTTCACTACGCTATATCTCAGAACTTCCGTTAAGGGCGGGGCTCATACGTGCTGTGTAGAAGCCTCACATATTGACGCTACTACGTAGCGCGTATGAGCCCCGCCCTTAACGGAAGTTCAGAGATACGGCGCTTTGAACACGCGTATGCGATCGAAATACGCGACGGAATAACGTTCGTTTTCTACTCGGGACTGCCACATATAATTATTTAATCTTAATAAATTTATTCAGATCCTTGATTGTCAATGGCACAGTTGTATAAGTCTAATTACAGCACATCAAAATACAATTGTTGCCCGTAGCAGCCCAATTTTTTCAGCACTGGTAGTATTTCAAAAGCATCCGCATATTTTTTCAGTACAAGGGGTGTAAGCTAACTCCCAAGCAAGCAAGAAAATGTATGGGAAATACTCCACTTCTAACCTGGATATTTCATCAATGAAACAAGCTATGGTTCCCAAATTGAATGTATTCTTAAGTACTTGAAATACTACCAGTGCTGAAGATCATATCTAAAAACCAGCCAGGTACAAATCTTCACGTAAAACAATTAAATGTCAGTCTAAGCTAAATGCAACTGTGGAACAGATCAGATTGTCTCATCCACAGCTTCCAGCAAAAGTGCTGACTCAGCAATTTCGTAGTGCACTTCCAGTTAGCTGCAAAACTTGCCAAAACAGAAGCATCATCAATACCTACCAATTTTTCGCCGTCTATGGTAATACAAAACTAAGTTAGCTTGACATACCTTGACCAGTTGGGCTTGCAAACATCCAGTAGCTTCCACTGCGCTCGTAGCTATGATGGCATAGTAACATAATAAATGTAATTTGGCGCACGTGAGAAGTGCGGACAGACAGACAACGAAACAAACAAAAATGTAAAGCAATCTTAGGACCAGCCAAGCATATGCCTGGCTGATGCATCTGTGCCCCTTTATAACATCAAGTTATAAAGGGGCAACAGTTGTATTCTGATGATTGGGTTCTCTTTCTACCAACCACAAATTGGACTGTGATGTCTGCCCTGATGAAGACTGCAGCCCAGCAGTTTAAACATTGGCATTTGATGATGTGTTTTGTGAGCTAATTGTGATGTCTGCCCTGATGAAGACTGCAGCCCAGCAGTTGAACCGTTGGCATTTGATGTGTTTTGTGAGCCAATTTGTGGTTGGTAGAAAGAGAACTGAGATCCTCTTTGAAGTTGTATTCTGGTGTGCTCTAATTAGACTTATGCACATGCAACATTACTGAGGGTCATATGATCAGACATAATAGTGTACTGATTTTTATTGGGATGAGCCATGAAATGTGGATCGTGTCTGTCCCAATGTGAATTTCTCTATACCGCATATCTTGTGTATCTTAACGCATGGAGCAAGATAGAGAGAAGAGCGCAGAATAAGAGACCAAGGAGTAGAAGGAAGCAAGGCTGCAGCGAGAGAGAGAGAGAAGGGAAGAGCTTATGGTTGGCTCGAGCCTTGCTACCACCTTTTTGTGATAGTGCTGGCTATGCTTTGCTCACACTCAGATTCCAAACTGTTTCAGTCTCTGCAAAATAACTTTGTAGTTTGCTAACACATGCGCAGCTTGCTCATGCTCACCCCAACATTCGCCTAGTATAGTTTTTATATGTATACACATATTCTTGATGCAAGATATAATCGTGTCAACATTGAAGGCTTTTTACAACAAATTGTGGTTAATTTTCCGAGTAGTTTTCTTGGTTCAACACTTTTGGGTGACTGGAGATAATTTGAAAGAATTACCCCCCCTTTCTTCCTTTTCAGCCTGCAGCAGTAGCTGCAGCCAAGTCTCCAGTGGCAAGGCCCTCACCTTCCGCAGCCAAGACCACAGCCGAGGGGGTAAGTGGCATTGGGTATTGACTAGTGTTTGTGCACCTGTACATGTGTGTAGCTTTGGATACCCACTCTTTCCTCACAGAACTACATGCAAACAGACACAGGACATAGTTGAACAAACCAATGTTTTTTAGCCAGTCATAATAACTAACCTATTGCCTTGGATATTTCATGTGAAAAAGTGCCTGGCTGTTTTTTAGATAAAATAATTCTCTTAAAGTGTTGACCATAATTATGTTACACAATGTTTCTGCTTTTTCACTTAAAGTATAAACAGCCCTGTAAACGGCACAACAGATGGCTAGCCTAATAATTTGAAAGCTGATTTGTTGTACAGTTGGATGGCAAATGGACCTGTCTCATTTTGTACTGACTCAGCAGTTTTGTAGCGCACTTCTAATTAGCAGTCATTGGGTTGCCAGACCAGGGTTATCATTGTTACTGGACCTGCAAACCTCCAGCAGCTTCCATGCACTAGGACTAATTTTTTGTGTGCGTGATAAGTGTGCACAAACACTCTTAGGACCAGCTGCTTTGTGCACGCCCAGCTGGTAACTAGTACATTTAATTGGAATGATGGTAATAGCACTCTTGTAGTTTAACAAATATAGGATTACTTAAATTTGCATGCAATTTGGGAATAATTATACTTGTAATAGGCTAATTGCACTGGATTACAATACAATATACTGTTCATGCAATTACTTGAATCTCTGATGCTGTAACATGCTCCCCCCCACACACACACACACATACACACATAGGTGGATGGCAAGCCCAGTGGTGAGACAGTACTTGCAAATTTCTTCAACAGCTTGCTTAGCAAGAAACAGACTGGAGGCAAGGGCACTGGCAGCATGCGTGGCACTAGGAGTGAAACCAGGAATGAGGCTGCGGCAGAACTAGAAAGAATGCAGAGTAAAAAGACCAAGACATAAAACGCCTGCTTTCCAACAATAGTATTTGTTTCATTCAACTTGGATGCCCCCAGGCAAGCTATTGCTGCATAGGCATTGCAAATGAATCTCCCTGCTCTAACTTTATAGTGTCAGTAATTTGCATCAATGAATACTCACTGTGGTATTAATTGTGTATGTGAATGTGTGTATGTAAAATACTTTTGATGGCTATAACTCTACTCCATACCATTGACTGGGAATCATGCTTGATTTCATAAGGCAGTAAAACTAGTTTTGCAAATGAAACCTGTATAATCTAACTAATACAAACATTAATAATACAAACATTAATGTTCAGAGTGTCAAGTATTAATGTTCAGAGTGTCAAGTGGACTGCTTTGGAAGTCTATCTGGTCCCAGCAGACTCTCCCCAGGATCATTCAGTACCTGCGGGCCTTCACCAACCTGCATGGTGGGACATAACAATGCTGAGAATTATATTAAGTTAAGTCTTGGGAACTTCTGTGCACACTATAACCAGATAGCTGTTTCATAATGTGGAATTTGGTGTATACAAAAGATGAGACCTAACGGTCTAATCATGAAGTTTAAAAGGCAGTAAGGACCCAAGAACAAATTGGTAATCATGATCCCATTCAACAATCCTACAAATCAAAGGATTGGGAAACCGGCAAAATTCCAGTTTTGTGGAACCCACTGCTTATGTTTGAGAGCTCTACTTTGTAGTAATGTGATACTCTAGTATTTTAGCTCCAATGTATGTTTGATGGAGGAGTGATGGCCGAATGATAATCTAATCAATGTAGCCCAAAGCAGCGGTATGGCATTGAGCCAAATGACTTTTACAAGTTTCACACACTGGCCACTGGGTGACGGTGTCCAAAATCCAATTAACAGCCTCCCACCATGGTTTCCACCTTCCTGAAACAGCAAATTGTGGCCCATTCATTTCTGTTAAGTCGCTCCCAGTCATAATAATTATAACTGGCTACTGATTATGTAATGTGAACCCAGTGTACGTGGACATGGAACCATAGATACGTACATGTGTTGGAACATTTTATACACATGTAGTGACTGGATTACCTATGACCTGGCATAAGAATTCCATTTGTACTTACGTATCTGGGAAACTCATTGAGCCATACAAGAATACCATTGCTGGGCATGACTACATGAACCACATACTGTGGTGAAAAGATTAAAGGTAATACAGACTTGTAAACATGCAAAACAAGGCGCTAGCTCTAGCCATCCTAAATGAAGAGGGGCACACTACAACTTGAGATGGCTGCAGTGGTGAATGAATGCTGGTGCACCATCTTGTTAAAGCACTTACAAACTTGAGAGTGATGGGCCACTCGTTTTGCATATCATTGAAACCGTCATCAGTTCCCTAATATCAGCTGAATGGTTGGCAGCTGGTAATTAGAACACTTACCAGCAGTCCATGACCAATGACCATCAGTACTTAAAGAAAAGTTCAAAGGAGATCTTGGTGGCTTTTAAGGTTGCTACGCAGCCACAGGCAACAGCATTTATGCCATTGGGGTCTTTCCATAAACTGTTGACTTTTAACGCAGAGCTCTCTCAAAAGAATAATATTGGTCAAAATTAGTGTGTCAGGTGATTCCACCTCAGCCACAGCAGAATGTGTTCTCTCTCTCTTAGCATGCTCTTTTTAACAATCAGCAACAGGACTACATTGAGGCAGCAATACATTTCCAAATGCACCATTCACACGTTATGTATGTTGTCGGAGTTGCTGCCTTTTTGGTTCCTTATCAAATACTTTATCTATGATCACACAACATGGTCACATTCTCAAAATTTAGTCTCCTGCGCCCGCCCCCCTGCAGGATTGTCTGGCGCATCAAGCCTAATTTCTTAGGTTTAGCATCACAGGCTGTCCTAGCAGAAGTGACAAGCCTGAGTTTTCCAGTGCAAAGTTTCATTGCCTACCCCAGGATGGCTGATTAAGATCAAGAAACCTCTGAGTGTCAGTGAAAATACAAGAATCTGTAGTGTTCACTTTGAAGGAGGAGTAAACCTGTTAAACATAGACTACCCCCAGCTGTGTGTAACCCATTGCTTCAGCAAGCAGAATTTTCACGTGCAACTCAAGCCATTGATGAAATTGAAAAACTTGAAAAAAGGTCATTGAATTTCAGTCGAATGTTTTGAGGCTAGAAGAGGAAGTGAGAACACTGGAACTAGAATGCTTTCTCTTTGCGACGTTTTCAGGGCAGTGACAGACATTCAATTCTATACTGGTTTACCCTCATACGACATATTTACAGATTCCTTGAACCCCTCATGTGCTATCTACATCCACCCGTTTATTTAAACCACGAGAACGAGCATTACAACCTATCGATGGACTTTTTCGAACACTAGTTTGACTTCGTTTGAGTCTACTTGAGCAAGATTTAGCACATATATTTAATATCAGTATTGCTACTGGTTCTCATATTTGTGTAACCTGGACCAAGCTTTTTAATCAGCAGCTGAACCCCTCATGGCCCCTGAGAGAACTCATTTTATTTCATCATAAACCCCAACGATTAGAATTTCCATGATGAAATTGGAAGCGGTTCAAAATACCCTCATCGATGTCAATACAGTCACTTACTCATCCAACAAGCATCACAACACATTTAAAAGCGTTAGTTGGTATTTCCCCTACAGGAGCTGTTACATGTAAGATAGTCTCACTCAGAATTCATGTAGAAAGAGCAATAGGCCGTATTAAGCAGTATAGCATTTTATCTGGTGTTGTACCACTATCACTTGTAGGTTCAATAGATAATAATTATATGGGCAGTATGTTGTGCACATGTATCATCATTATCACTTTCTGCAACAGGTTGCACCTTCCACTCTATGGATTGAAGATTAATTCTAGCTAGACCAGAGGGAGGGGCTGAAGTTCTCCATTGTAACCTTTTTACTACTTTGCTACAAGTTGATCCTTTTTCATCCTGGAATAGATAAGTCTGCGGGCCTTAAGCCAGCTCTTTAGCGCAGCGCATGTCCACTTGTGAACGGGAACATCGCTGGAGGATTGAGAAGAGCCACTTGAGGATGAAGGGTCAGAAACTACACTTGTGGTCGCCATCAAGGATCGAAAAACACTGAAAACTGAGTAAGAACAGCTGTCAGAAGTAGACTAAACCTCAAGCAGTAGCTTTTAAGTGGGAAAAGAGGGGCCAATTGAAGGTGTACTAGCTCAGCTTGCGGACGTCATATTCTATTATACCCCCCCTCCCCATTCAGTTTAGACACATCATTGAGCATTCCAGTTAATGTAGTGATTAATTGTAGCAGGAACACATATTCTATTATACCCTCCCCCTCCCCATTCAGTTTAGACACATCACTGAGCATTCCAGTTAATGTAGTGATTAATTGTAGCAGGAACACATTCCATAGTTGGCTCTTTGACTTGTTGAGTTCAATTGGAGCTTCAAAGATTATTGCCGAGTGGGAAGCGAGGCAACTAATCATGTTGGATTGAGACTCCGCGTATGTATACATGTATGAATATATGTATATATGTAAGTAAAATACGACAGGAATGCAACAGATTTCCTGTGGGTGCAGCATTGATTGCATGTGCTGTAGAGCCAGAAAATGGCCAGAGGTGGCAGAAATTAGGGAGGCTATGTGCGCAGCAATGCAGAAGTAGTGGTAGCAAGGAGAAGAGGGAACATCAGTGGGAGGTTCATCGACAGCGAGTAAGGCTGATTCAGCAGCAGAAAAGTGATAACCACCGTTCTCAAAGCCTTGGACTGGCTGAACGGTCAGCGGAGCTAAAGCTACACATGTACTCGATTCCCACTGTCTGACCACACCCTACAAGAGACAAACTATGAGGAACTGCTAACCAGTGGACTTTCTTACAGCTTCATGTATATCTGAGAACTACTTTAGACAGTATGTACCATGCACATTGCTATGTATCATTGCTTTAGGCTGCGTCATGGCATCATGTGACCTAAAAGTGGGCATGGAGGAGGTGCAGCAAGAGGGTATGGCTGCAGGTCTGGGAGATTGCAAAAAATATATGTTGAAGACACCTACCCCATCCACTCACTGAAGGAGTGGCTACATTAAAGGATGTGGAGGTGTGTGATTAGTGACCATCAGAAAAATGCTACAGAAACACATCATCTAATTAAAACCCCAGCACTTCAGCATTGTGCTTAGACCTGTAACAGGAGATCATATGGAGTGGTGGCAGAAGAGCATGGGGTCGTGGATAAATGGAGAACACCATTTGCAGCTACAAGCAGACACCGCGAAAACAGAAGCAAAAGAGGATCGAACAAAGGCTGAAGGGCCTCACTTGACCTGGATGCAGTATCCAAAGTAATAGATTCTGAGGCCATGTAGGGGGATACCATATGTAGTCAAGAAGGTAGAGTGTGGCGAAGATGTGCCAGGCAGCGGAGCACGTGATCATGGCAGGGGAACACAGGTTAGGGGTGGGGTAATTAATCTTTAGACCGTACTTTTTCATTTGTAGTGGTTTATGTGGATTTTATCCCGAGTAAGGTCCAGCCATAATACTTAATAAGGGCATGCTTGTAGCAATTGTCTGCAAAGCTCTTTTATCAGCTGGTCAAGATCAGAGCAAACATACAGGCCACATTGGGGCGGCTAACACAGGAGCCTGTAGTTGACTACCAATGCATCTGATTTATACAGCCCCTTCTACTGCTGATCCCACTGACCAGCCAGCCACACCTTATACCTGTGCATGTGACGGGGGGCCGAGTGGGTATTGCCAGTCCACTGTTGGAAGTACAGCGATGATGAAGGACCATACTATTATACGAGGCTGCATATCTGGCAGTATTCGCACAAGGCCAACTACCATGTCTACAACCTTACCATGTCTACAACCTTCAGTAAAGTTACAGAGCAGACCCAGGCATCCACTGAGGCATTCCGCAAGAACTCTGCAGAGCTGCTCACGGCCATTCAGGATCCTGAGGTCCTTGCCTGGGAATTGTTTCCCGAGGGAGTCGTCACGGACAGCGTCATCGATAAGGTGAGCTCTGTCTCGGTGATAATTCTCAGCCTGTCGTAGATACATGTACATGTGTGTATACAAGACATCAATCAGCAAAAAGCGACCACTTTCTCATGGCTGGGACCACCAACTTGAGCTGCAGTCACCCTCCCCACCAACACCCACACAAAAGACAGTCGAGATATTTACATCTGCTTCAACCTTGGCATGCAGGTATACACTTAACTCCTACACGTTTGTGAATGTCTGCAGTGTCAAAAGGTTGACATGTGAAGGCCACCACCCAACAACCTGCTAGGTATTCAGTCTGGCACTTACAAGCTTGAGGGTCCAATAACATCTATCACTTTCTGGGTATTTTAATTGACTCAGACTGTTACGAACTTCCTGCTGACAAACTGCAGGCTCTCCATCTGGAGCTGACCACACAGAAGACAACAAACAAAATCTTTATCCTTTATTGGGCCTGGGCGACTTCTTCTATTGGATCATTGATCTCAGCACCACGGTATCCAAGCTACGTACATACTACATCAGCCTTAATCATGATGCCCACCTGACATATCCAATGGTGGTCAACATTCCTACCCCCGTGGAGTGGCACCTCTTATTTCTTGGACAAACTCAACTCTTGCTCCATACCTGCAGCTTTACTCTCCGCTTTGGCGAATACTATCACTATCAAACACTTCGGAAAAGTGGTTGGAAAGACTGAAACCTAGAGTGCCATGGTTTGGAAGGGCACAACTGTTGGGATGATGGTTGGTCTTGGTGCTTCCTTATTAAAATCGTTCATGGTTATAAGCATGCAGGTACATAATATTTATAGTGATATTTATATTTATGGTGCTGACTGACTGACTATATAATACAAGAGTCGAATATATACGTATGTGTATTGCATACATAGAACAGCTATTTGTTAGCTGATAATGCATCAGAGCTGGCAGGGATATCACATGGCATTGTATACGTATAAAGACACTACCAAATATATTTCTTGCCCTACTTCAACAATCTCCTTGCCACTGCAGATACCACTCTGGCAGTTGGCTCCCCAGGCAGACCCCGATCCTACTCCCACCTCTGCATAACTAATGGTGCTCTGATCAACAACCTGCACTACCTCCATCTCTGGCTCCCTCCACCCACGCAACATACAACTCTGGCTTTACTAAATTTTGTCACATCTGCCCCATTACCGACATTAGTGGCATACTTCGCTGCCCACGTCTCCTCAACCCTACAATGGCGCACCATTAAATGCGATGTGATGGCAGTTGCAACTCACCAGCTTGGCTTGCCACACCCTACAGTGACTAATTCCCAGTTAGGCTTGGCTCTTTGTGGATGGCACCGCCTCCTTATCGTACCAGCTATCCTGAACAAACTCATTAAAGTTTCAAACATGCCCCCAATAACAGACCAGACAAATCTATGATTCGTACAGTGGATTTGCAGCATGCCTACAATTTGGCAAATTTACACACAGCAACAGTACATGCAGCCCTCCTTCCCATCGGCCAAGTGCATCCCTTTCCCCACGAAAAGTTGAATGATATTCAACATACAACGATCCAAAATAGATCAGCATAGGTACGGCTGCAGCATAGAGGGACTGAAGTGTCTGTGGAAGTTTGAATGAGCGAGCGGAGAGCCCTCTTGGAAGAGAGAAAGAGGTCCTGAATGCTTCCCAGAATGGTAGTGGAGATATTGTTTCATTACTTGTACTAGACAGAGGCGGTTGTGTGTGTGAGTCAAGGGAGCTATGGGTCCGAATACAACTCCATACAGTACAACACCCACAGTTTTCGCACTGGATCTGCCACAACTGCAGCACAGGCAGGTTGTCCAAATCCGCACACTAGGAAGATGAAAGAGCTCAGCCTTCCTCACCTACATCCGCCACCAGTACCCACACCCATCTCGCACAACTTTGACCCACTCCTGGCCTGTACAGCCACCTTGGGCATTGGTAGCTTACTGAATTTGTAATGACATACGTATATAGAAATTTTCTCTTTTCAAAAATACACCAATAATACATCAATTAATTTCATGAACATAGAGTTCTACATAGCTTTAGTACCATGCTTATAGCTACCTCACCTGTCTGATTGGCGGACTACAGAAATAAGATGTTACTGTCGCTGACTCAACAGTAACATAGAGATGTATTCAGAACACGCTTGTTCAGGAAAAGCCATCAGTTCAAGGTATGCAGAGGCTGATGCAGGGTAGAGTGTTGCCTCTTACCTTGACTTTGTAAGAAACACAACAATATATCCATGGATGCCTGCTCTCTAAGCACTGTACATTAACAGTAACATACGTTGATTTGCACAAGGCAACGGTCAGCCGCCGCCATGCTCGTTTGACGGGAAGGATGAAAGGCGAACTGGTGAGCGTTGGCTGCTTCATTAGAGGCAGTAAGCTGGGTAGAAAGTTAGAATGGGCTTCTACAAAAGGGTGGGAGATGTAAAAAAAAATGGCATGCAGAAACTTTCTCCCGCTCCCCCTCTCCCAAGAGGCTGAGAATTGTTGAGAACAAGACCGCCGGCAGTGATCTTCGCGCCCTCATCCGGGGAGGCAGTGCGGGTGGCCCTGCAGGAACAGCCGCCTATGGTTAACCCCGGCCAAGTCGGACAATCGGGTAAGTAAAAGGGTTTCTACAGGGTGCAGGTTAATTGGTACCCTGGTGCCGGCTCGGTTAAGCAAGTTACGTGTGTGCTCCAGCAGGAGCGGCTTCTAGGCAGTGGTGTGCCCACGAGCACCCAGTACTCAAGCGATCATAGGGTACTGGGAACCTGGCGATCTGGGGTGGTGGCACTCATACATTGTGTGCAAGAGTGGTGATTCAGTGAAGTGCGGTCTTACCTTGCCCCGTGCAGGTGCTACTCTGGGTGAGTTGCCGGATCCGGTTGCTGTCATGAGCCTGGGGCTACCCCACATATCCATCGAGGAGGGGCAGAGTGCCTCGGCGGCAGCAAGTGCAGCACTGGGAGATGCAGTGGGAAGTGCCACACACCCCGGCGGCAAAGATAGGGGTATCCCACAACCCTTCGACGGGCAAGCAACCACTGCAGGAGAAGGCCCCCACCCATCACCCCTTCATTTTAGGACAGGGTCTGCCTCCGGTGCCCGCAAAGCTGGTGGGGAAGATTCGTTAGGGTGAATTTGTGGATATGGCAGAGCTCCTCTGTGACAATATTGAAGCCGAGCGGCGGCAGGGAGCCGACTCCGGCGACGGGAGATTATGGATATCCTGAGATGGATACAATGCTTTGGGACTTATGCCTGCGTCCTGGCTAGTCAGTGCCCGGAAAAACTCACCCAGCTGCTTGCGTATGAGACCGCAGTCATCCGAGAGGCCAGGAGGGGCGGCGGGACTGGCTGACAAGGCTACGACACGATGTTTCGCCAGCATGCAGCCAATACAGAGGAACTGACTGGTTGCAATTCCTTGTACGCAGTCACATTGCTGACCCAACAGAATGGGCGAGGGAAAACCCTGAACACTATTCAGAAAATTTCAGTCCATGCCCTGGTTACTGGGCACAGTGGGTGGGTCCTCCCATCAATCTCACTGAAGGTTAGGGGTCGCAGGAGATACATGGACTCGGTAGTACTTTGCCCTCTGGACATACACAAATGGTGACCCAGCACTGCAGCTAAAACCTATGATGAGTTGGGTTCAGGTAGGCTGGTGGGATTAGCATGACCTTATTTCTGGTAACTGGAGTCCAGTAGTTGCATGTTGTGAGTATTTTAGATGCAGATGACAACAGTCCAAGTCTACCTCCGTGGGTACTTTGCACGACCTCATTGGAAGGAAGAAGGTACAAACTAAAAAAGTTAATTAGCACACAGGAGAGTAAAGCCATTGTGCTCAGGGTAAGCCCTCATCGCAGATGACATCTATGAAAGGATGATAGGTACATGTAGAAGAATGAGAAGAAGCAGCAGAAGGCCACAAGAATAAAGAAGAGACAAGGTTAGGTATATTTCATATCCGAAACCAAAGCATCCACAAAAAAGATAAAGACCAGACGAGAAAAAAAACAACAGCTGATACATCTCCTAAAAGAGTCTCATGTATCAGGTACGTAGTACCGTGTGCATTGAAACTAAATGATTGGCTGGGAGATCACACTCTCCTAGCAAAAGGCATCGCCATATGCCCTACAGATAGTGTCTTGGATCTGGCTAGACCCTGAGTTCCTGTCTGGTAACCAGGGTGATGCAGAGCAAGGTTAGAGGACATTTTTTGCAATATTTCGCTTTTTTATATTCTATGTCCCTGCAGATGGAGTTCGACAGAGTGCCAGCTTGTCTGCTGGAGACGAGAATTCTGATGCTGCTAGCAGAGTGGGGGAAGGTGCGTAAGCATTAAATGTTATTACTCTCACCTTTGATTTTGTACTCGACGAGACATTCCAGTCTTGAGCAGCGGGAGTGAAAAAGGTGGAGAGACTGCAGAAAACCGCAAGGAATGTACAACAGATCGGCATCTACGAAAGGCATGCCCAGTTCCGGGCTGCAAGACTACTACGGGTCGGCTAGCTTGGCATATCCGGAGATTCCATCGAGATATTTCAACAAAGAGGAGGCTCCATCTCTGTACCATTGCTACCGTGGTACAAAGGAAGCCGGCTCCCGCATCGAGACCAAAAGGCACACCATCGTTGCCAACACTCTTTGCCAAAATAGTACGGGAAGAGGCAAAGAAACCCAGGATAACAGAACAACAAGTTGCGAAGATTTCTGGAACCCGCTCCTTTCCCCGCTTCTCTAATGATCACCCAATGATCCTGACATTCATCACCTTCCTCAGAGGCCTCGACGGCAGGAAAAAATCAGTCAGCGAATCCACACAGATAGCAACAGATGTGAGTAAGTATCTGAGGTATGTTCACCCTGCAAGAGAAAACCCAAACTGGCTTGACCTCTTAGATGCCAAAAAGCTTCGGGATTATTTGAATATGCTCGATGAGAGCGGAGCCTGTGGAGTCAACGGTCAGCTGACAAAACTCGACCGCATCTTGAACGGCATTCGCTACATCCGAATTGAGTGATGAAAACACAGTACTGCTGAATTGCTGTTCAAGAATGGAGGAGAGATTAGCTCAATGGAAAGCTGGGCTGCGTCCCCAAAAGAGGCTGTAGCAGGCTCTAGCGAATGCTGACACAGAGGTGACCAGCCTGAGTGAGGCAGCCACTGTGATCCGCAAAAAAGAAATAAGATTCGATATAGAGGCAGCTTTAAGTAGAATTTCTACATGTGATGATCCAGCAAAGGATGACTTGAAGCTTGTCCTCGCGTACATGCTAACACTGCTTGCATACCGCTCCTGGCAGACGACAGGGGCAGTCACTAACGCAACACTCCAGGAACTTTCTGCTGCAAAGGAAGTAAGGACCCCTGGCTCTGAGACCGTGTTTGTCATCACTGTGGGGAGGCACAAGACAGCATCAGAGGGACCCGCACAGATAACACTGTCTATTGAGGATCAGCGACTCCTCAAGCGGTATGTGAGGCATGTACGGCCACATTGTGACCCTTACGGTGAGGCTGACACTCTGTTTGTTGCGGTAAATGGGGGTCCGGTCACGAACATGAACAGGTACCTGCAGTGGCTGGGGAACCAATACAAGATAAAAGTACCAAGCTGTAGTGACTTTCGTGTGGCTGCTGCTACAGCAGCAGCAAGTGAGCTGGATCCACCGGAACGCTTGCTCATTAGCTCGCAGATGTCACACAGCCAGCATGTGCATGCGAAGTACTATGAGAAGCTGCAAGGTGCAAAACGGGCAGCTACTGCACACATGCTGCGACAGCAACTCATCTCAAAACCATCAAGTGAAGAAAGTTCCGAGGAGGAGTGTGTGAGAAAAACCACACCAAAAAAGCAGAAGCAACCACGGACATTGTACACTGCTGCAGAGGAAGATGTTATCAAGAGTTGCTTCCAAACGGAAATTAAGAACGGCACAACCGCATCACTAAGTGACTGTCGGACGTTTTTGAAGCGGCATCCGATGGAACGAACAGATAAGCAAATTCAAGATAAAGTCAAGCAGCTCTGGGATCATTAATTCTTTATTTTACCGCTGCCACAAGCAAAGCAAACATTTATCACTAATTCTACCATCATTTATAACCTCTTACTATATAACCACTGCGTATACACCAAACCCGAACATATATAACTTTCTGTACCCATTCCGCAACCATAGCAAATAATTATCAATAACATCAAACTATATATCCACTGCGTATCGACCCAAATCCAATCCTTTCACCTTATAAAAATTGTACAAAGTAAAACACTAATGACATGATTGTCACTTCATATCCAACTGATTCATATGCCAACGTTATCATGATAGCAAATTACATATTGATAATAATCTATGCTTATGCAAGTACTAATACATACTAGCATTATCTGTAAAGCCCAAATGTAAGATCAGACATTATATGGCACTTGTAAAAGGTGGCCTGAAAGATAACTGCAGCAGACAATTCTAAATAGCGCAGAAACAATGCCAATGCAAACACTGAGGACAAAACATTAAAGTGGCCACAGAATTCGGAGGCCACATTAAAAATGAAGCGGGATATCACAAAAGTGCCCTCCAATGTTGCCTACCATCCGAAAATGTGGCCACAGAATTTGGAGGCCACATTAAAAATGAATCGGGATATCACAAAAGCGGCCTCCAATGTGGCCTACCTCCAGAAAACGCGGCCTCTCGGAGAAAAATGTGGCCTCAGGAGGCCGCTATCCAGGGCCCTAACCCTAACCCTAACCCTAACGATGTTTCGCCAGCATGCAGCCAATACAGACAAAGGACTGACTGGTTGCAATTCCTTGTACGCAGTCACATTGCTGACCCAACAGAATGGGCGAGGGAAAACCCTGAACACTATTCAGAAAATTTCAGTCCATGCCCTGGTTACTGGGTACAGTGGGTGGGTCCTCCCATCAATCTCACTGAAGGTTAGGGGTCGCAGGAGATACATGGACTCGGTAGTACTTTGCCCTCTGGACATACACAAATGGTGACCCAGCACTGCTGCTAAAACCTATGATGAGTTGGGTTCAGGTAGGTTGGTGGGATTAGCATGACCTTATTTCTGGTAACTGGAGTCCAGTAATTGCATGTTGTGAGTATTTTAAACGCAGATGACAACAGTCCAAGTCTACCTCCGTGGGTACTTTGCACGACCTCATTGGAAGGAAGAAGGCACAAACTAAAAAAGTTAATTAGCACACAGGAGAGTAAAGCCATTGTGCTCAGGGGAAGCCCTCATCGCAGATGACATCTATGAAAGGATGATAGGTACATGTAGAAGAATGAGAAGAAGCAGCAGAAGGCCACAAGAATAAAGAAGAGACAAGGTTAGGTATATTTCATATCCGAAACCAAAGCATCCACAAAAAAGATAAAGACCAGACGAGAAAAAAAACAACAGCTGATACATCTCCTTAAAAGAGTCTCATGTATCAGGTACGTAGTACCGTGTGCATTGAAACTAAATGATTGGCTGGGAGATCACACTCTCCTAGCAAAAGGCATGATTTTACCATTTTACAGCTTTGTAATGAACTGGTTTTAGCATTGATGGCTAGATAGGACCGTGCCAAATTCCTGCTATGATATGTGCCTAAAGAAGCCAGATTTCCATGAGGTAGCATTTGAAGACCTTATGGAGGATCTGCATTTAACATTTACTTGTAAGCACACATTTTGACAATACCACTCCTCATCATTCTTAACAGGTACGTATTTCCTTGTAAGCTGGGGAAGTATGTATCTACGGCAATATCGGTTATAGTGCATGGAGGAATTGCGATTTATGAACATAATATCTTTTTATTATTATACAGGACTACACCTCTACCTCTGCAGAGAACTTTTAATGAGCTGGAGACAACAGGCACCAGGTTATACTCCTGGTTTCCAAAAGAAATGAAGCTGTATTGCAGCACAGATTTTCCAATAATACCAGACATTGTGAGATCAGATCTGCAATACTCACAATCTGGCTTGGCATGTCGCTTTTTAGTCTCGTACCCAGACCTTGGCTCCTCCCCTTCACCAAATGGTCTGGTGCACAATGTCCAATTTCTTCACCCACAGGTCAACTACAATTGTTGTCGTAATGCAGTCGTGCTAATTACCTGTAACCACATGTTGCAAAGGCATCCACATTGAGTGATTGTCACAATCACAGCTGCTCGCGCTGGGACAGAAGATTCAGGACAAGTATGTACCACCTGCCGCTTGCCCTAGCCCATATGCAAGGCTAAAAGGCTTTGCGCTACAGTACACATGTGTACAGAGTCACGAGGTCTGCGCACAAAGCTCACAGGAAACCAGCCAACATGACAGCCACAAAATAGGGTAAGTTATTTTTCGCAAGTATAGTAAAACTTAACTACAGCCTATATTAGCATTTTTCTGCATTCGGCCAAGTTGTAGCCTCGTTCCCAGGCCTTCACCCCTTAATGGAAGTTCTAAGATATAGTGCTTTGAACGTGCTGGTGCGATTGAAATACACGATGAAATAATGTTCGTTTGTTTTCTACCCAGGACTGCCACATATACGTACTTCTCACTTTAAAGTCAAATTTGGAGTATAGGCAAGACAATTAGGAGAGAGTCATCTGGATTCACATCGCTCGATCGTGCCGTCCATATTTAGCGCTCATATCTCTATTTACACATAGGCTACACAACCTCTACTAACCTGGGAACTGCAGTAAGCCTTCCTTGGTAAAACTGTGTGGTAGACATACTCAGATCTCTGATTGTTCGTGCGTCACAAGTTCGAAGACAGCATCCACGTATGAGATGCCATTTCGTACACGTAGAATTTAATTTCGCCAAATCACGTGTGCGCGAAAATAGATCTGGCAAAGTTTTCCGCAATACTACACTATTGGCTTTGGTGAAAATTTTTCCCGGTGAAAATTTCCCGCTATACGGTATGCAAATCACTACAAAACGATAATAGCTCAGCGTTTCTGGAATACGTGCACTGTTTTGCCCAAACGTGCACCAAATTCACCAACAGCTCATAGTTGGTAAGTACAATTGATGAAAAGCTGTGTATTCCTGAAAGGCTACAATTCAGAGAGCTGTGGTTTGCGGCAAGTGGTAGAGCAATGGTTACAGATTCTCCTCTGCTGTTAATCCAAGGTAAGGTGTCCAAACTACAGTTGCCAGAACAACTGAATTTTTCAAAGAATAAAAACAGCCATCCCGAGTTATATGGGAGGTACATGTACAATGGTCTGGCTTGTTATAAACATGAAGTACCTTCATCTGTAGTGGAGTGCTGGACTTGCTGGTTGAAAATTGTACAAAATTTAATGTTGCTTGAAATACAAAAATGGTTGTCATGCTCATGCCCACTGCAACGAGATCAAGCTTGCCGATCTGCGCTCAACTAAATTAGTTTTGTAAACTTCGACCTTTATGCCAGCTGTATATCAACTGTTACACACTAAGTCCTGACTGAGATACAGCACTTTTGTACACACTGACTCCATTTTGCTCACTACCAGCCACCAAGGAACGGCTACTTCTGATACGCCTGTCATGTTTAATTTGAACCCCCTCAAACGAAATTTCTGAAATAATTGGACCCCCCCCCCCTAAATAATCTGTTCCGCCTGCACGCTGCCACATGCCAAACAAATGTAACCCTGCGTGTAGATTAAGAGAGTGCTAATGATTCTGGTAAATGTTTGTCTGAAAGACAAAGTTATACAGCCTTCCTCTGCACTTCACCACAGCAAAAGAGCTTGCCTCACTAGACTATTCATCATGGTCAGGAAGAGATACCAATGTTTAATCATGCACATGTTAAGTATAGACCGCTGGCCCATTTGCAAGAGAGAAAGTGCATAAGGTATTTTGTTCTGGAACTGTGCTGTACCGAGATATTAAGCTAATACGGAAAATAATAACTTACTTAATTAATTTATCCCGTAGCATCCTAAAGTGGGTCAATCTGACCCATTTGTATTAAGATTAAAACTTCTGCTTATAATTTATGTTCGTGATGGCAGTAGTTAGGTCTCAGCTGAGTTGTATTTCCCGCCAAATTTCCTGTTTATATAATATATAGGGATTCCCCCAAATTTGATGCGCATGTGCAATTTGTACAGGTGCCTCGTGCTAATTTTTATCATGGATGTGCGCTGCTCTATTATTACTGAGCTGTTGCTGTGCCTCCTGCTCGCGCCTGCTGTTCCTATCGCTGTTAGAATGGAGAGTCTACCTTCGGTGTCGTTCTCTGCAGAAGTCGACTGGTGCGAATCTGAGTGGAAATGCACTACCGATGGCGACAGTGACTTCGAGTATGTTGAAAGCACGAGCGAGGCAGCATCTTCTGGTGATAAAGATGACACTGAAGAGCTGGAAGCGCTTTTAGGAACTGCTTACACCTCGTCCCCAGAGAAAGAAAGCCTTGACCCAGCTGAAAGACAGTCGCTTCTCCTCTTTGACAAGGATTTTGCTGAGGAGGAGGATCTAGAAGCAGGTACGCTTCTTTTTTCTGTTTTTGCATTCTCCCGTATTCTCTAGTATCTCATCTTCCCTGTACCCACACTTTTTGTGCAGAAGACGATAGTAGCGTGTTCACGGATTTGTGTTCTGGAAGTAAGTGTGGGACAGACAGCCAGGACAATGACACCAGCACAGAAGATAAAGAACCACCACCTAAAAGAAGAGCCCTTCGTAGTAGACAGGACCATGAGCGTGAAGCAACTGGTGGAGGAGCAGGTTTTACAACTCTTTCTTACAGGATTGCTACTTCAATCGATTATTACACAGAGCAATAACTTTGCAGCAAGTAAGGGAGCAACGTTGGATCTTCGTTCAGAGGAACTATTAGCATTCATAGGGATGAATATAGCCATGGGCCTACTGTGACTACCTCAAGTTAGAGACTATTGGGCCACTGATGAGATTTTGAGTACACCATGGTTTCCCTCCATCATGCCAAGGGACGGATTTTTTGATATCATGAGGTATCTACAGTTCATTACATAAAAAGAAAGGAGAGGATGGCTATGAGCCCTTGTATAAAGTCCGCCCCCTAATTGAAACATTTTTCTGCAGTATTTCCCTGTTTCTACCAGCCTTTGCAGCATTTGTCTGTGGATGAAATGATGGTAGGAATCCGTTGTCGTATATCATTTCTCCAATATCTACCACAAAAGCCTACAAAATTCGGCATAAAGATCTGTATAAATTCTGAAGCAAAACAGGCTATGTTCTAGCTTTTCAAGTATATACTTCATTGGATAAGGAGATGGAGGGTAAGGGTGTTGGTCATCGTGTGGTAATGGAGCTTCTTTCTTCCTACTTAGGTAAAAAGCATTGAGTTTTTGTGGACAATTTCTACTCCAGCCCTGAATTGTTTCTTGATCTTTTGAAATGTAATTTATGCTACTGGGACAGTTAAGCCTACTAGAAAAAAAGCTTCCGGCAGGTTTGAAGAGTCAAATCGGATGGAGGTTGGTAGTTACCAATTTGCCACACTTAGTTGCTGTCCGTTGGCAGGACAGGCGTGATGTGTAAGGTCAGGCATCCAGCAGTAACTGGGGTTTATTGTATAGTAAGGGATAGTAGGAGTGGTCGTAGTAATGATTTCAAATGCTAACAACTGCCCATAACACATCAGTGGATATCACTATTAAACGACCAAAAGGGAGTCGTGACAAGCAGCCATTGCCTTGCCCAACCTGTATCTGTGACTATCATGGGAGACGTCGATTTAACTGACCAATACATCAGTTACTACAGCTTCACACGTAGAAAAACTCTAAAATGGTGGGAAAAAACTTTTTTGGCGGTTCATCGATATTTGCATCCTCAATGCTTGAATAATTTTCCGCAGCAACTTCCCTGAGAGCAGAATCCAGAGTCATCGGCTATTTCGAAGTCAACTCATTCATGAATTGGTTTAGCCACTTTTGTCCCTAAGGGTAGATCCAGATTGCCCACCTCACCTAATATATACTAAAGGACGCAGGCCAGCTCTATCGGAAAAAAGGCTTCGTGGAAAACACTTTCCATCTAGATCGTCCAAACGTGGCAGATGTGTTGTTTGTTACAAAACACCAGGTGGCAGGCGCAAAGATATGAACACTATTGTCTGAAATGTGAGGTATACCTCTGTATTGGAGGTTGCTTCGAAGCTTTTCACACAAAATCTAAATACTAAGCCTACTTTATTATATTTTGGGTTACGCAGTGGTGTTTCATTTTTGCAATTGTATTGTAGACCTCGGCATGGTCACACAAGATTATTATTGATTGTTATAGACCTTGGAATGGTCACTACTGATTGTTGTAGACCTTGGACAGGGCCGTAGGTGCAGGCCCGGCAGGTGCGGCGGCCACCGGACCAAAGTTCGGCGCACCAACCAAAAAAATGGCTGCAGCAGATAGTCTTTCAACAAATTTAGCAAAACTTCCATTGCTTCCTTGACTTGGTAAGTGAAAAAAACGCCAAACGCTACACTGATAACGTTTAGTACATCGTACGCAAGCGTAGTGACATCACACACGTGACGTTATTATGGCTACATTTTCACAAAATCGCAATAATTATTACACAGCCTGAGAGTCATGCCTTCAAATTCTGTGAGCGTTAAAGGCTTCAAGCATAATGGCTAGGTTTGGCAGCACGTCGTCCGACTCTTGCTATTTCACCCCAAGATTTCGCCAGAAACGCCAAATCCAAGGAACCCATATGTGCCTCGCTCTAGGCCAGAACCATGGTTTCAGCAGCCAGTAGAGGTAGCGCACGCTCAGGGACCATCACTGAATATCATCAGCCCTGAATTACAGAGCAGGCTTGGTTCTAGAGAACGATGTGGGGTCTTCAACGATAAAGGGAGCTGTTTTCGTGGCAGAAGGTGCCCCTACGACCACCTCTGCTCTTTGTGTGGGGGGCCACACTCGAGAGTCGGGTGTCCCCTGCACCGTTCTTAAACACCCAGCTATCCAAACCCCCTTATGACCGCAGGTTTTTGCGAAATTACTAGCTAACCACCCCAACAAAGCCTATGTAGCTAGGTTGCCCCATGCTCTGACAAATGGCTTTGACGTGGGCCACAAAGGTCCAAGAAAGTTTAAAATCTCCCCAAACTTGCATTCAGCATTTGAGCATCCCAGTATTATATTATAGACGAGTACCTCCAGAAAGAGTGTGAAGCAGGGCGTATGGCAGGTCCATTCCCTTACCCACCGTTGCCCGACCTACAGTGGCTGGGAGTAATACCAAAAAAAGAAGAATTATCTACCACCTATCAGCCCCACATGGGTCAAGTATCAATGATTTTATTGACCCGGAAGAATTTACCTTGAAATACACTTCAGTAGACACTTCAGTAGACAATGCAATTGCTTTTTGCAACAAACTGGGACGTGGCACCCTTCTCGCAAAAATCGAACTCAAAAATGCACTGGAAAGATAACTTTTACTATGACAAATGCCTACCCTTCGGCTTGCGATCAGCTCTCTATTTGTTTAAGCTAATGCCCTAGAGTGGATAATTAAGGACCAAGCACAGTCACAATACATTTTGCACTACTTAGATGATTTTCTCTTTGCGGGTCCACCCGATTCACACTTATGCATGATAATCATTCGTACTTTGTGCTCCAAACTTGGTATAATAATCAAAGAAACTAGGCAAATGCAGGGCATTGTGGGGCGAGCCTTTGCGAGAATTATGAATGTAAAGGAGCTGTTGGCATCTTGCAGCAGATTAGTGACGTGTCCATGGTACCCATACTGTCCGTGAGGCAAACGGTAGACATGATTGGAAAATCCCTTGAAATTAACATTTCCTCCACCTGTATTAAACCCTGCAATGGAAATGTCGAACATGTAGGATGATATCATACTAATAGACACAACATTGATACGTCAATTCACACCCTCCAATGGAATGATCAACATATAGGATAATGTCATACAAAATTGATACTTCAATGCCACTGTGCAATACATGTGCTAGCCTGAAGCCTGCAGGATCCATGTTGTTGGTAGAGGAGTATAACTTAGGTGTATGCTCGTCCCGGCTACATTGCAGACACTCAGTAGAATGTGAGTGAATCTTGAAACCAGTGAATCTCGTGTACATCTCAGCGCGTCCAGCGTAGCCATGTGGTGTGCATGAAATTCAAGCATCTTAGTTTGGATAGAAGATTGTTGAAACAATGGGAGCTATGCCTGCATGACCTGTTGTTGTCTGTACCTCACTAGAATGTCAGACTGTAGCCTGGCCTCTCTCTCCTCAGCAGTCTCAGCAGCCAATCTCGCATAGTTGGAAGCAGTCATTTGCCACAGCCTGGCTTCTCTCTCCTCAGCAGTCTCATCGGCAAATCTGTCAGTCATTTGCTGCAGCCTAGCCCATCTCACCTCGTCAGTCTCGACTGCCAGTCTGCGCCTTCTTTGTTGCAGGTCTGCCCCTCTTCTTTCGGCAGTCTGAGCAGCGTGCCTAGTCTTATCCCTTATTCTCCGCTTCTGCAACCTTTCTTCTCTCTGTTCCGGATTTTAGGAAGCACGGCAGGCCCTCTCTCGTTCTCTTCTATGGCGTAGTCTATTCTCTCTCTGCATTGCATGATTCAGTAGTTCCCTTTGAGGAAGTAGTTTGCGCTTTTGTAGCATCCATAGCCAAGGAAAACCAGTGGTTTTGCCACGTGTTTTGCACATACGTGTAGTGGAAACGCGAGAAATTCAACTGCAAAGTGAGAGTGCGAGAAATTGGAATTGCAAAATTAGATTGCAAAGCGTTAAATTATGTGAGCATCGAATATGCAGCACAACGTACGTACGATATTTAATACATTCAGAGAAAATGCACCGCTGACATGACTAGTGTGGGGCTCGCTCAGGCTCGCCTCAATAACATTCGTAGATCCAACCACTCTGATAATCTTCCGAGGTATTGAACTCGACACAGACTGCGTTACCTCCGCATCGTTAAGGCTATACATGCGTATAACTACCCAGTTGTTAATACGTATGTATGCTATTGTTCATTATTTCACATGCAGCTATGGGGCGCCGTTTGTGCCAAAACAGAGGGGAAAAAATTGCACTTTAAATTACCAACTATTTACTAAATGGTACGACGATATACTAAATGGTACTGACGATTTACTAAATCGGCACGATTTACTAAATCGTATTAACGATTTACTAAATTGTACTAACGATTTACTAAATCAGCTTGATTTACTAAAGCGTACTAACGATTTACTAAATTGATCCAATTTACTAAATTGGCACAATAATTTACTAAATTGGCACAACGATTTACTAACTCGGCGCAACAATTTACGATTTACTAAATCGGCACGATTTACTAAATTGTGTAAATCACATTTTAGTATCGTGCACGTGCTAGAGTGCGTGACTAAATAGCCACACCTACTCCTATTTTTAGCCCGTCATTTTTGCGAGGTTCAACAACAACAATCACAACCGATGTCATTTACTCCCTCCCCTGTGGTTACTAGGGCCACTACATCTACGTCTACAGATAATGCGCAGGATAACAGGTAAGATGGAGTGGTTGGGTAGCAAGTAGTGTAGTATTAAATGGCTTTGGATTGAGTGTGCTTTATTTAGATATAGAGCGTTTTCACGTGACGTCACAGATCACATGCTTGCAGTGCCCGACGCCATTTTGGTGGGCAGACTCAGTATATAGCTGCATAGGAAAGATGGTTCATTGTCTTGTTATCGGCTGTTTGAAGCGATCCAAGCGCAATAAAGATGTCTCTTTCTTTAGAATTCCCAAGGTAATCTATGGTAGAAGCCGGAGAGAAGAAGAACTGAGCAGGAAGCGAAGGGAGGGCTACTTGGCAGCTATATCTAGAGCTGACCTGACAGAAAGCGTGATTTGATGATTTGAACCCCGACTGGCTCCCCACTGAAAATCTTGGGCATTCCAAGATAGACAGAAAGAGTGTCATGATGGGTGAGGAGAGATACCAGAGAAAGAAGGCACGGTCTGAAAGGCTTGATGCTGCGCAGAGTCTATTGGGCATCTCTAATTCTACTTCTGAAATGCTTGATGCTGCTCATATTCTACTAGACCTCTCCAATAATTCTACTTCTGCAGACAGTGCTGACACAAACACTGAGGGCAGCTGTGTTGAGGGCAGCTGTGTTGAAGGCAGTAGCAGCAACCGAAGGGACGAGCAGCATATACTGATTATTGAACAAGATGGAAGTGAGCTGTGGGTTAGTGAAGTGCAGACCGAACTTACCAGCCATCAGATCACTCTTACTCAGCAAGAGTTGAACTCTGCATAATTATGACAAGATTCGTTTGCTGGAGGCTCAGATTGCTAAAGTTGAACCGTTTACTGAAATAGCCTTCCAGAATGATAAATTTGTTCTATTCTATACAGGTCTTCCTAATTTTAAGCTCTTGAAAACTGTATTTGACTTTGTTGCCCCAAGAGTAATTACAAGAATGATTACCTTCCCAGTGACAATAGATTTTCCTGACACTTTCCATGCTTTTACATCCTTCACCCATCCGCAGGCAAATTGGTTGTACGCCTCCATGGAGTTATGTGCTTTGAATTGTTTCACTGTTACAAAGCTCGTTTGCAGGACCAAGTAGCTCACCAAGTCACTGCTATCCATGGGAGAAAGAGCAGCTGTACTTACATTTACTGCATGGTTTGCCACAGATTGCGTGATTTCACTAATTGCGAACGGATCTACATTCCCAATAAGCCCGATCTTCTCTTTGTATCTCTTTTTGGCTTCGGGAAGAAGTGCATCGGCGTATTTTAGTAGCTTACTCATATTCACTATCAATAGTCCTGCCCACCTAAATGGCCGCCATAATGAAATTACGTCATTTCTGTGACGTATGCTGACGTCAATGAAAACTCTCTATTGTGCGGTACTGGTGTCTGAAAGATCTAATATGATTGGTCTGTTCGTTTCCAGAGTATTTATTAAGGTCAGGAGTTGGGTTAGGGATGAGGTTACTACTTAGAAGGTAGGTTAACGACTTTGATTGAAGTAGCTCCAACTCACCCCGTCCCAGAGGTTAAGTTCTATCAAAGCTTGCTTGCCTTGTAATTCAGTTACCATACTGACTCGAGTCATCATTGATATCATTTATGTATCAACATGGAAATAGTTTGTAGGTGTTGAATATCAATTTTTTTTCTGTTCTTAGGCAATATGAACAAGCATCACTTGGCCGACCCATAATTGAAGTAAACATGGATAAAGTGAAGGAATTAAGGATGGTGGGGTTTACATGGACCAAAATAGCTGGACTACTGAATATCAGTAGACAAACTTTGTATCGTCGTTTGGATGGATCAGGTTTGATGGGCTACACTGACGTAAGTGACCAGGAGCTAGATAGTACCATAGAGACATACAAGGCAACACATCCCAACGATGGTGAGAACATGGTGACTGGTAGCCTCAGATCAAGTGGAATTTACGTGCGTAGGAAAAGGATCAGAGAATCTATTCATCGAGTAGATCCTTCTGGAATTGAAGAAAGAGCTCGTAAAACAATTAGATGCAGAAGGTACCATGTTGAGTCACCTAACAAGGTTTGGCATATGGACGGAAATCACAAGTTAATCCGCTGGAAGTTTGTAATACATGGTGCTGTGGATGGCTACTTTTAGACTGATTCTCAGCTTGTTCAACAAATAATACAGCACAGACAGTTTTGCATGGCTTTCTAACAGCAACTTTGGTTCAACAGAAATTACGTACAGATTTGGGAGGTGAAAATATTGATGCGTGGCGTTACATGATAGAACAGCATGGTGATGAAAAATGTGTGATTGTAGAAGTTCTGTTCATAATGAGCGCATCGAAAGATTATGGAGCGATGTACATCAATCTGTTTTGGCACCATTTAAAGAAGTATTTATGCGTCTTGAGAGGGAAGGGATTCTTGATAAAGATAATGAAGTTGATCTATTCTGTCTCCATGCAGTTTCTAAAACCCGCATTTAATAAATGTCTGACTGAGTTCACAAGCAGCTGGAACAACCATGCATTGTCTACAGAGCATAATATCACCCATGCAGCTTTACCATGTAGGACGTGATAATGCTGAACTCTCTAGTCAGAGTGAGGATGAAAGTCAGCAACCAAGTATTGGACAGGACACAATTTCCACGTTGGTTAGTAGGGCTGCTGAGGCTGTTGAAGTGAGTAACCTACACTTTTGTCCCTGCACTAATGTGAAATCCGATATTGATCTACTTTCCCAACAATCTTCACAATCTAATGGATATGATGTATACCGAAGAGTAGCCCTATTATTAGGGCAACATCTGAGAAATCACTGCACTGGATGTGTGTATAACTGATTGTTGTGGTAACTTAGTTGTGATGTTTTCCGCTTCATTGAATACTTTTGGTAACTAGCATGTGTGCTATGGTGCTCTTAAACACTAGCCTCATCCCAGGCCTTCCCACCTCCTGTTTGTTTTTGATTACTTGTGGCATGCTAAACGACAAGCAATCAAAAACTGTAGGCGGGGAAGGACTGGGAATGAGGTTAGTCTTTAAGACCTCAGGATCGAAAGAATTGACATGAAAAGAACCTTCAAAACATGACAGGTCACATCAGGTACAACATGGACCACAGTAAAGAAGTATAAATGGATGTAGCAAAGTAACTCAAACCAAGTGGACGATGGCGATCTAGCTAAACCTGGCCAAAACCAATTGTGTTGAGAATGGCCATGTCCATCTGTTGCCGGAATAAATCATACTCGCTTAAGGCCAGAGGAAGATAAAGTGAGAGGGAGCAAGTTGATGCAGTTGGCAATATTTTGGTCTTGTCTTCAATAAAATGGAGCGATGGCTGTTGTGGAAACCCCATTGGAGGTAGTTGGTCTGCTCCAGTAATAAAGGCCAATATCCTGTGTGGGGTTACTCCACCTGCATCTTCTCCTATAAATTGTTATGAGAAGAAAGGTCAAAATTATTACACGAATGTATGGTATGATAATTTAACCTCCTAAAAAAATGATGACATTGGTACAAAAAAAACAACCAGGTAATGCACCCTCATTCCTAGGCTCCATCACAAACGCTTCCAATTACTATATGTATACCTTCTATATCCTGGCGGTAATTCAGCACAACTGCTTCCTCCTCCTCCCTCTGGTTATGACCTCGTGGTGACAAAATTGGAACGAGTAACTCAGACAAGTACTGAGCTGTAACCTTTGTGGTGGCATCACGAATGAACAGTTTCTTCAGTGTCAATGGATGACGCTTTATAAGTGTAGCAATCCCAATGGTTTGCAGTCCATCAATAAACTGGGCAATCTCCTGACTTGACCGGAAAAGAATACACTCTAGGTATACTGCACGGACAATAGCTGGTATGTCGCCAGTAACCACTGTTGTAGCAGGCTTGAGAAACCCACATTCCATAACAAATGCAACCTTTTCCATAAGTAGCAAGTCTCGCAGCTCACTGTGGGATGTGGCATTTTGGATCTGTGGAGAAAAGGTATCCCTAATAATCTCCATACCTTCCCCCCTCCCCTGTACGAACCCCTGGTTATGGCAAACTACATAATATTATACGGTATAACTGTACAGGCAAAGGTAACAAGTCATACTAAAAGGAAGGTTTCTAGGGTAGGCAAATGTTCTGGGCTGTGACGTACCCCGGCTTTATACTACCTAACAAACCTTTACCTCATTCTTTAGCTCTTTTCCTGCCAGGATGTAAGTCGTACTATCACTTCTTCCAGCAACTTCTTTTGGGGTCCACTTGAAACTGGAAGACAGAGCTGGCTTCGTAAGTGATTTCAATCCACCATCCGTGGGCACAAGAAATGTGAAGGGAAAATTTACGTCACCTCCCATCACATCCGTTGAAAACAGAACGCACTTCAGCAAACAGTTCATCCTTACTCTAGTCTGACTCCAAGTGAATTTTCCCAATCAGGCCTTCACTAGCAAACACTGATCGTTTCTTTTGAGGAACTGTTATATTGTCACGACATGTAGCAGGGTATGTTTTAGGCAAACACATTATAGCAGGCTTTGAGCCCTTAACACTAGTGGCACGTACTCTCCTTCTCTTTCCGAGAATAGATGGCAATGGAACACTGGGAAAATACAAAAAGGAACAGTGCATGCAACCATCACCTACCGGTACCGTCAGTGCATTACATGTAACTACCTACTGTCAGTCCTTGATCTCATAGCTAATCGAACCAGGCCATGCAGATTTTCAGGATTGACTATTGAAGCTCTAGAATTGCTACTTTCATTGCAAACATCATATCTATACGCCTCATCCTAACCAAATGACGACTGGTAACCAGTAAAGTTGTGGCCATCACAATTTGGCTGGCCTAGCGCACATAATCTCTAAATAAAGAACACCCAATCCGGAGCCATAATTTACGATACTTACATACTTGCTACTAACCACTCCATCTCACCTGTTATCCTGCGATGTAGATGTAGTGGCCCTAGTAACCGCAGGGGAGGGAGTAGATGACATTGGTTGTGACTGTTGTTGTTGAACCTGGGCCAACAGGCTAGCGGCAAGTGCAGTGAGAGTATTAGGATCGATATTCGCCATTGCAGACTGGACGCAGTATTACGCTTCAGGGAATATTAATGCAGCACAGCACGATCACAACAAACAGCGGGCTAAAAAGCGTGGCTTTTAAACATAGATAATATACCCACCCGGGATTGGAAACAGTGCCAATTATCACCTACTCGCGCGTCCCGGCCGTGTTGCACCGGAAGCGTTGCGAGTTTTGATAACTTATAATAATTGGCTGGCGTTATTTGGAGTATAGAAGCATCGCGACTCGAACTCAGCAGAGCTAGAGTGAGTGGTGTACGTGAAGTGTTTATCATGGCTCTTCAGGATCAGTCTGTTCAAGGTATGAGGCTTTATCATCTAAGCTTATCTTTTGATAAACTGGTTCCAGTAAAATGTATTACTATATAATTTCTATTCTTTAGCTTCCAGCTACCTTGCAACAGCTGTAGAGGTCATAGTTTCTGATGACACCTTTCAAACCCAGTCTGAAATTGCTGCGAACGTACTAAACTTGGCAGAAAGGCTCGGTGAATGGTTGAAGTATCCTGAAAACAGCTGCCAGGCTGAAGAGTTTTCATCCTCGCTACTGTCTTCAGTGAAAGGTTGCGTCCCATGTAAAGTTACGTCTACAAAGATGAGAGAAAGAATGTGGACTTCATACCACCAGCTCCGTTGCTCTGCTGAATATACTTCAAGGTGGCAGCAGTTTCTTCAATATAATTTAGGAGATAAAGGCCATCCTGTTTTCTATCAGCGTATTGGAGATGCGATATTAGAGAAGGTGGTGAAAGAGAAGTGCCCAGTAAGCCTGTCCCTCTGTAGCACAGAAGAGCAAGTGTCAATCACCGCACAGGAGATGAATGCCCTACGGTATGCTGCAGGGTATATCCCAAGAGCACTGCAAAAGAAGCTGCAAAAGTCTGCTCATCCACTCAAAGAAGAGCTACAGCTGTGTCTAATGGATCTACTAAGTGACGGTGAAGAGGAGGAAGGAACAGCAGAAGAGTGGCTGAATTTGATTGATAGAGGTGGCCTAAAACATATCAGTGAGGGCACATTTCAAGCGATGCTTGCGATGGAACTTGAACTAAGAAAGCATTTACAACCCCAACAGCCGCCAAACTTGCACAAGTGGGTATATTATCTATGCTTTTAAATTACCTTCAATCACGCATATATATAGTCTATCCGTGAGCACGTGCGCGAATGCTACCCGTACCCGTACCCGTACCCTGGGTCGACGATTTAGTATAAAAATCAGGGTGCCGATTTAGTAAATCGTTACTACAATTCAGTAAATCATTGTGCCAATTTAGTAAATCACTGTGCCGATTTAGTAAATCGTTAGTACGCTTTAGTAAATCGTGCCGATTTACCAATAATACATTACGTGTGACGTGGATAGGAAACGCACTGCGTAAACGGAAATTTTGTTCAGCAATCATTGTTATGGCGTACAACGGAAGCATTTACGGCTTCCCATACATTTCACACTATCAGACTATGGCGACTGGCTTTGAGAGTGACGGTTATTCCAGCGATCTGCTAGAGAGTGGTTTTAGTGATGGAAGCTTTATAGAAGAGGATTTGGTAGTTGTAGAAGATGGGAAGGAGGCTAGAGAACGAATTTTGATTCAAAGAATGGTAAGTTTTGTTGTATTGGTGTGCTTGATTTAGACTTTAATAAGTTTCATGCTATAAATTTACCGTCTACTGCAGGTACAGACTGATAGTTCAGTCCATCCATCTGATGCTCAGTCATTGTGCACACCTGGATCTGAGGGTGGAGGCTATGGATCCCGCTTTTTTGCCACACTGTCTGCCTTGGAGAAAGAGGAGATCCTTAAGAGGAGATCCTTAAGAATTCAGAGCAGGGACCATTTGTGATCCAGATCATCCAACTGCTTCAAGAAAATCAGCATAATCCAGCTCTTATCGACATGGTGATGAAGCTAATTGCTAGCCTTGAACTGTGTTTGAAGAGTGGGGCCAGGTGTCGCTTGCCCTCTGCTGTTCAGAATAAGGTCTGGTCATCGTTCCATACAGCTAGGTTAGATCAAGCAGTCGTAAAGGCACTCTCCAGCTACACTTCCGTATCGTTTCAGCTGATCTTTGACCGACTAATGAAAGCCCTAATTGCAGCACACAAGAATGACCGAGCCTCTATGTACTAGACAGCCCAAGGCGATTCCGTCTCTGACTCTTCGTGAGAAGAATGTTGTCCATTATATGGGGGGATTCGTTGCTGTAAAGTTATTAAAGCGATACTCGAAACGTACCAGTAATTCTAAACTACAGCAGAAGCGAGGACTATTTGCAAGTGTCCTGAAGACCATGAGAGCAGAAAATCAGCCCGACTGTCTAGATACCTGTGATGACTACATGAGGGTATGGACAGAACTAATTGACCGAGTGGGACTATACCACATCAACCCACAGGTATGTACATGTACATGTACATAAATAGAAAATTGACAGATAATAACTAGGCCCGATGATTCGCCTGCAAGTCTTCATTAGAATTTACTCTATTTCAGGTACATACACTCATGGAGAGAATTGAGGTAATAACCAGGCAGCATCTACATGTGGAGCTCTTGAGTCCTGGAAAGGATATGCAAGCAGCAATCGAAGAGGATGTACTCCATGATGCAACAATCCTGGAAACCTGGGAAGTCATAGCTTCCGTTATACCAGCCAAGTACGAGGCATATAGTCTCGAGCTATTGTAAGCTGTATGCCAGCTTTGGACCACGATTCGGTGCTTTTCTTTTGCAAAAGGATACAATACTTTGTTTAAAAAGAGTTATCAGCGTGGAACGAGAAAGGGCTAAAGAAGAGAGGAACTGAAAAGGACACAAACTCACATTAGACAGCTAAAATATACATGTGGTGTACAATAATATGATTTATTCATGTTCATGCACTGTTATGTCAAATACGTACATGTTTATAATTTCTTCATGTTGCTGCTGTACTAGTAGCTATGAGTTTATCATAAACTGCTCAGCAGTAGGGTTCTCATTGCCTCCTCCCCGGTGTCGCTGCCTTGAAAAATACCGCTCAAGGGGATCTTGGCAGAACACCTCGCTGAGGATGTAGTGGCCAGTTGTTCTAATCAATTCTGGACACAGTTCACAGAATGATCTCACTGTAGTAGCGTAAAAGGAAGTAAATGTTATCTTCAATTACAGGTACACACAAGTCAGATAATTATTCACCTGCTATCTCCAGCCCATCCAAGGTTTCCCGACTGAGAGTGAGTCATCTGCTCTCCGGTATGGGGCACGGTTCGCCTTGCGCTTTCGAATGTATTCAATAGGATTCTTGGCATTTAGACAATCGAAGAACACATCCATCAGCCGGATAAATCTCCTACTAGTAGTTTCGAGGGTTTCATCCCTATCCATATACTCCGGCATGTGAACACCATCAGTCATACCTCTTTATTGTGCGGCCATACACACGGCCATCGTGGTTGATAACTTCACTTGTGGAATCTACTACCTGTCCACCAGCGCTACACAATGACTCACCACGCTTCTCAATGACATCCACAAACTCGGGATCAGGATTTCCAGGACACACGGTGGCACGTGTCACACAATCGACAATTTCCAAGAGACTTGACTTTCCTTGTATATGGGCTGGAAGCTGCACAGAAGCTTGGTCGAATGCCTTGTCATTATTCGTCCTCTGCAATGAACATACCAGGACATGTCGGCATCAACGGTGATTGACCTCTCCACAACTGGTGAGGACATGGGTACTACTTTGATCATGCAAAGTTGAATGCTGGCATCACTGTACATGAGAGTCCATCCCTCAGGCAAGGATGCTTGTATCTTCTCATTTAGCACTTCAAATGGTGCATTCGGGTGGTGCCACTGAAGCAGTGATGAATCTGGTTGATGTAGCACTGACACTCCAGTATGATTGTTTGTCGACTCTACTGTGTTGGCGATGGGCACTAAAATGGCTCTACCATTCTCAGAGCTCTCTCGTGCTGGCTTTTCATGGGAGGTGCTCAGGGGTGCTTTTTCAACACAGTTTGGTACACCTTTGGAAGTGGCCTTGAGGCCATTTTCATCTGCACTCGGTGGCAGTACTACTTCAAGCTCTCTATGTTGAGCCTGCTGTTTTCGAATATCGTTCTTGCGCCGATCAAAGAAACTTCTGCTTTTACGGCATTTCCTTTGACCACTCATTAGGCCTATGAATAACAAGAAAGTTTCCACTTATTGAAGAAGTTAAAAGTAAGAGATTACCCTGCACAAGGCTACACCACTCCCTTACAGGTACGACGTAGCTGAATACATGGCTACAACAAGAGCTGGTAAAAAATATGGTCCTAACAAGTATGGCTGTACCCCAAATAAAGTGCACCCAGTAAAGCTATTTCTGGGCTTCAATTTGATCCCACTGGTTTGTGTATAGGATCTATACTTCCTGAGATTACTCTGCACAAGGCTACAGTATGTAAATGTATTACTAATGCCCCTGAGTACAATAAAAGCTTCATACCTTCCAAAGCTCCAAGACTCTGCTGTAGATCACTCCAAGAATAGATCCAAGTCGATGAAAGGTAAAAATGAAAGTATTAATCGCCGGAGGGCTGAACCAGTAGTCAAAAGTAGGTAAGAGAGAGCTTGCCTTACAGTCTTACTGCACCATGCGCATAACGATGATAGCGTGCAATAATTCCGCGGACTACTCCATAAACGCAAGTGTTTCCTATCCACGTCACACATAATGTATCATCCCTGGTAAATCGTTAGTACAATTTAGTAAATCGTGCCAATTTTATAAATTAGTAAATCGTCAGTACGCTTTAGTAAATCGTGCTGATTTAGTAAATCGTTAGTACAATTTAATACATCGTGCCGATTTAGTAAATCGCTAGTACAATTTAGTAAATCGTCGGTACGATTTATTAAATAGTTGGTAATTTAAAGTGCAATTTTCCTCCTCCGTTTTGGCACAAACGGCGCCCCATATGCAGCAAATCAAATGCATAAAGATAAGCATGATACTCGGTACAAAAATTCAAAAAGAATCTCACAAAACAAAACAACGGCTCTGGCACAACCTGTCAGTGGCCTGCCCAGAGCCTGAGGGACATGCAGACAGTCTCGATATACTGATCTTATGAATACAGTAACAATACCTAGTTTACAAGAGTCAGCAACAACACAAAGCCACGGTTCTTCTTGCTGCATAGCTCGGTATAAACGGCAGGGTCGCTTCCCTTACAAAACTCCAACTCGACAGTATTACTAACTACGTTGGTAGGATAAACACTGAGACAGACCAGTACTCGGAACAATTGGTAAAATGTCCATTACTTGCTGGCTACTAGTCTCGTGCCCAGACCACGCCCGCCTCCGTTGAACAGTCTGGCGTCGTTCAGCACAATCCTCGGGCTTCATTAAATATTCATAGTTTAGCGGATACGTAATTGGACCGCTAATCTTATTTACGCATAGTGAGAAGTTATGCTAGCTCAGCAGATGCATGGCTATACATGAAATAGCTGTAAAGAGTGCGCTACTGGCATGCACTGGGGAGAAAGGATCGTTGTCTTGTCTGTGGGAAAGAACTACCGCCACTGTCTTGACGAACTATTCACCCACCGTAGTTGGGTAGCTAGCCATGGAATTCGAGTTCTTTGTTCGATTCGTGAAGACCCAGGGCCTCGTGACGGACAGTTGCTCTTTGTTTGTAAAAAAGACATCCTTCCCAAGTACAAACGCTTGCACTGCCTTCTGGTCATCCGTAGCACGGTGGTAACCTAGCCTCACTCGAGGCTGGCCCGCGAGACTAGGCGGTGACCCACTTTCTGGACGACACTCAGAAGAATAACTCCTAGCTCAGTACTCGAAATCGATATGCCGATCCGCGGCACTAGATACGTCTCTGGACAGTACAAGTAGCCATTTCACTCTTCACCTTTCTCGAATATTAGCTTGATGACTAACACGTGTTATAACAGAAAATTGCATTTTCTGCAATTCAATTGCTTCGTTTGAAATTCCTGACGAAAACGCAATTAGCTGGTACTTTTTAATGAAGACCGAGCATCCTGCGCAACGTCGCCAGACGCTTTTCGGGCGTCTGGGCACGAGACTAGCTGGCTACTTGATCGATTGAGGCACGAGTATGATCACGTGATCGACTTTGTGACATTCGTTCTGGCCTTCAGTGTTTTGTGACGTGGGCAGCGACAGATATCACTTGATGTTTCTGTCCAGGCCTTCCCCGTATGTTTTTCCACAGCTGCGAAAAAAGCTGCGAAGGGAGGCCTGGGTATGAGGCTATCCTCTGGTCCCTCCCTCAACCCCCCTTTAATTAGCCCGTGGCACATGACAGTCTTGTGCATACTAGTATGACGGGTACCTGACCTTGGTGTGTATGATGTACTGTAGCGCTCCAGGAAGAGGGCCAAACTGGAGGGCACTTGTGGTAGCCTGTGGTACAGATAGCGCAGGAGATGAACAAGGCTACATATAATTAAACATGCTGAAATAATACTGTCTGAATCTGAAGTTTACAAGCACCAGGTAAAGAAATATACTACAACATGTACTAGCCTCGTTCCTAGGTCTAGGGATATGAGAGGCCCTCACAGACAGTGGGTAGGCAGAAATTCACTTACAGAATGAGGCTTTTCAGCTTGACTTCCAGTGGATATGCCTCTCACATAAGTTCTGAAGAGAAAGCACTTGAGTATAACAACTGTACTAGTACAATACCTTCGAAATTGCAAATTGGGTTTGATGTACGTACTTTAGCTAAATCATGAGACCCATTTGCATGCATGTACTAATGCGCAATCATTTCACAAGGAGAGCCAAAATGATGGACTTCATATTAATAACCATACAATACATGTATTTATTCTATACTCCACCTGTGCATAACATTATTGTTATGTAGAGCTACCGTGCAATATTATCCCGTATTGCACGGGCAAATACGCATGCGCAGTTGAACTGAATTTCGTAACCTGATTGACTGAACCGTGGCCGCATTTTCAATCTTTGCCAATTTTCACGCTGTCATATCTAGACAACCATTAGTGAGACACGAATGATTCTTGGTACAGTGCAAGTATGATCTGTAAACTATAAGGAATCCCACGCTAGACGTCTATAGCGCTCTCTGTTCCAGAGATACGCACCTCGGTAGCGTCGCCATTTGCGAGAAATTGCCGCGTGATCGAAAATTCCGCGAACTCCGCCCCATATCTTCCTCGTGGTTTGGCAGAATGATTTTATTTCTGAGTTATTACTACAGTAACGCCTCCTGTAAAAACCACCCACGTTTCATTTTGTACATTGTTTTCTGAATTATACATGCCATGTAGATCATCGTGAACTATCATCGCTTTTTGTAAAAGTAATAATATTATTGTGCAATGTTATGTGCATGTATTATCCAGCTATGGTCAATGTAGTACAGCTATATAGAATAAATCTCTTATTACACGCATTCCCATGCAATACGGCATATTGCACTCGTGCAGGGAGTATTTTCACTCGTCCTTCGGACTCATGAAAATACATCCCTGCACTCGTGCAATATTCTCCCGTATTGCATGGGAATGCGTGTAATAAGATATATATACTACACTTCTCTGATATGCATTAATTTCCCAGGGTCTTACCTCTCTGTCCCTTCTCCCGGTGGGAAGTAGTAACACATAAGTCTCAATATCTCAGGGATATCAGGTGACTGTGCGTACAGGACAGCATTAGGGCCTGCATCAAAGGTGTATGCAACCTAGAGTGTAGTAATGTGGGAGTGTGGGGAGAAGGAGGGAGGATAAAGAAAGGACGCACGAGCCTACATCAGGTTTCTGATTGGGGAATTATTCTTTTACCCACGAGTATAATTATGTGCAAAGATTGCAATGTGGAAATTCCACATCAACACAATTACGTACCTTTATCCTTCCCTGAAGCTCATTATACTTGGTGACAAGCTGTATTACCCTCCGCGAAGTATCGTTCAGGTACATGATGGGTGGATAGGTGTCCAGGCAGACGGCATGAAACTGGTTGCTATCCTAAATTAGAGAAATAGACCATTACAAACATGGTTGCATATATATGTCTTACCACCCAACTCCTGACTACCGTACCCACTCTAATTATCTGAATTATCTGCCTTCCTGAATGCACTTTTGAATATTAGGTGGGTTCCAAGTTCATAATGACAAACAGGTTTTGGGCATTTGGAACAAGTACAGTGTAGAGTAATTTGTCAAATGCTGGACACCATATATTACCGGACGCATGAAATTCCAAGCAAGACTCTGAAATTTCAATGATACTTTTGCGCAGAGTTACTGTTGCAAACAAATACGCGAGCACGCTGCTCTTAACGCGTGCAAATGATCTTCATGACGTCATTTCCAGTTACGTAATGCAGTTACGTGTGCGATACAGCTGTCAGATCTAGAGACGAAGGAAGGCAGCGAATCTATATCTCTTGCAGCTACTCTTCGGAACCCGTTCGTGCCATGGACTGAACTCCTAAACAATGTTTCATCAAAAGGCCGAGTGGTGCAGCTACGTATTTTTTGAGTGGCCCCTGCCTACACGTTATTAGTCGCATGAGAAAATATACTGTGGAGACCCAGAGAACGAGTGCTTATATCTCCATAGAATCAGGAATCGGTGTTTGATGACAGTGTCCACAACCTGATGGTCCGAACGGTATTATACCGAGCGCCCCTGTTCATCGGTACGGTAAAACCGTGAAGTTTACATTTCGGTCACGTAACCCAGTATTTGCTGGTGTCCCATTAGAACAAAATTTATTGTTATTGCTAGTAGTTGAAACACTGTCCGTGATCGTATCCGTAAAAAGAGTAATTACTCTAATACAGGTGATTAAACCCTCATAAACTCTACTACAGCAAGACTGTCAAGTATATTAACACCCCCACCTGCATGGTTAGCTTTCCAAAGGTCTGAAAGTCTCTCTTCAGGATTGCCTGTTCTATTTCTGCCATCCTCTGGGGGACAATGGCTTCAGCACGGTGCTGGGAGGAATCAAGACAAAAATAATATTTAACTTTGATCTGAATTTAACTTTCATCTGAAATTGACAGACATCTACAGAATCCTCAGTTTTTAAAGTCAGTGTTACATACAGTTGTCCCCACACTGCCAAGTGACAAATTATCATATATGACAAACAAAGAAAGTGGTAATTTACATGTCCAGCGCTAGTGCATCCGATTACGTATTTCTGGTGAAGGCACGATTGAGTGGCGATGCTTTGCACGGGGAAAGCCTGAGCCTAATGACTGGCACTAACGACTACCCTGACTATCAGATTATAGTTCTAACTCTTACTCCAACCTTAGAAAGAAGGCTTCATTACTATGTACATTTTCTATCATCCCAACAAGCCTAGTTTCTCTTATGAGGCTCTACCTGGAGCAGTAGGCTGGTGTTGACAGAGGACTGCATTCCCACAGAGCTGCTGATAGGCTTCTTCTCTGCACTCACAACCAGAATGAGAATCTCCAGCTCTGGCCAGTGGGTTGCCGGGGCAACCTGGGGAGGCAGAGAACAGGAGGACAACAACATAAGAAAAGAGCTACAATGCATTAAAGAAACTTTATACACAAATGTATAATGTCAAGAGCGCATAATGACACGAAAAGTGGAAGAAAGAGTAAGAGCGTACAATGACCATGAAAAAAATTAAAATTCCTCACGTTAGTTCTGTTACTATTCTGGGCACGTATGTGCCTTGAGTTCATCAAAGAAGGAAGTTTGATAGTCATCGTTTGCTGAGCTAGATGGTTCGAATATTACCAGAGAAGAGAGGAAAAACGTTTTGTGTAGCCGTTCATGACCGTTTAGCTGCCAAGTGTTTGTTACAGACGAAAGTACAGGCTGGCAAAAACAACAAAAACCTACCGATATACTTGGATCAGTGTACCCCAGGCTCCTACAAGGTTCTGATAGGGTTTCTGAAGATCATGTACATTGTAGAAACAAGCCACCACTTAGTCTAAATGGTGTTAGTCACCGTTACTGTAAGTTGTCTTAGGATTTCACTCCTCCGGCAGCAAAACAATTGGCAGTCATGAGTCACAAGTGGCCTTTTCAGGTCATTGATCACTGTATTGCGTAGTGTCACTTTGCTAGACAGCCTTGACCTTCTGTTTCAAGCTGTCTTCATGCTGCATGATCTGATTGTGGCATATGCGTGCCCAAAATAGTAGCAGAACTACTGTGGGACATTTTTCAAAATGTGATCTTTTTCGTGGTCGTTGTGGTATTGACTCCTATTATGTGTATGCATGACTCACTTGTGTGTATGCAATGTTGTATCACGTCATCCCTATGTGCATGTATTAGAGTTGTAAGTCACGTGAGTTTATTAATGTGACTGAGTAGTACCATGTGTGTGGCTAGTTAAAGGTCTGTAGCTATCCAGTTGCATCCTCTGCCTGAGTGCTCTGAGCCCTAACGCTACATGGTGGCAGCGGTGTTTGGACAGTTTTTTTGGTCCTGAGAGTGTCAGAGCAGCCGAGATCGACCGAGCACATGGCCGCCACTTACCAAGTGTCCCTACCCGAACAGTTCAACTTTAGCCACCCGGAAATATGGCCAAAGTGGGTGGACCGTTTCGAGAGGTTCCGTATGGCCTCTGGACTCGAGGAAAAGACAGAGGAGGCTCAGGTCAATACGTTGATATACACAATGGGGGATGTCGCCGACGACATCCTACGTTCATTCTGTTTGACAGCGGCCGAAAGCAAGAAGTACGACACTGTCAGAGCCAAGTTCGACTCACACTTCGTTAAGAGGAGGAACGTGATATATGAGTGAGCGAAGTTCAACCTGCGCAAGCAGGAGGAGGGAGAATCAGTAGACTCGTTCATTACCGCCCTGTACGGACTGGCCGAACATTGCGGGTATGCCGACCTGCATGACAAAATGATTCGAGACAGAATCGTCGTAGGTATCCGTAACCTCCCACTTGCAGAGAAACTACAGCTTGACCCAGACTTACCGCTGAGCAAAGCAGTGACTCTAGTGCGCCAAACCGAAGCGGTCAAGCAGCAACAGCCCCTTCTGAGAGGTGAAGGTCAAGGCGCAGGTGCGAAGAAACCTGATACCCATGTGGGGGCCGTACTCGGAAGAAGGAGTGGCCAGGGCAAAGCTTCCGGCCTAAACAAAGACCTGAGAAGCTTGGAGCAGCTGCCAACAAGTCGCCTACAAAGACTACATGCAGCAGATGTGGCAAGTCGCCACCACACGACCACCAACAGTTCCCAGCCCGCGATTGAGGACACTTTCAGTCTGTTTGTAGATCCACTGCCAAGGTTGGAGAAGTGTACCAGGATAGTCTCCAAACAAGCCCTAGTGAAGCATTCCTAGGCAGTCTGACCGAAGAAGCTAACCCTGGCTGCCCCTGGGCTGTGACTCTGTCCCTGAATGGGAAGCCCACGAGGTTTGAGATAGATACGGGTGCCGATGTGACGGTGATTTCACAAAGGATCCACAGGGAGATTGGCAACCCTTCTCTCAGCCCACCGCAGAAACCCCTGCGAGGCCCTTGCAACCTAGTTCTGCCAGTAAAAGGACAGTTTACAGGCAAGTTTCTCAGAGGGAGCAAAGAGGTGCAACAGGAGGTGTTTGTTGTCGAGAAACTGAGGAATCCTCTACTGGGCCGACCTGCAATCCGAGCACTCGACCTTGCAGTGCACATTGGAGCAGTCCAAGACGAGAAACCAAGTCAGATCAAGCAGTTCCCGAGTCTGTTCCAGGGTCTTGGCAAACTGGAAGGGGAGTATTCCGTCAAACTCCAGGAGGGAGCACAGCCCTTTGCCCTGACAGTCCTGTGCAGAGTTGCAATTCCTCTCATGAAGGATGAGCTCAAGAGAATGGAGCAACTGGGAGTCATCACCAGGGTGAGTGAGCCCATGGAGTGGTGTGCGGGTATGGTAGTGGTGCCTAAGGCAAATAACACAGTGCGAATCTGTGTAGACCTAACAGAGCATTTTCAGCGCCGCATGTCAGATCTCCTCAGTGATCTAGAGGGCGTGGTCTGTATGATGGATGACATCCTCATACACGGCCGAACACAAGAAGAGCATGACGAGCGCCTAGTCAGAGTCTTCCATAGGCTGGAACAGGCCGGACTTACGCTGAACCGGCAGAAATGCCAGTTCTCGCAGACCAAAGTCAAGTTCCTCGGACAAGTAGTGGATCAGTCTGGAATTTGTCCTGACCCCGAGAAGATCAAAGCCATTCAGAGTGTGCAACCGCCAAGGCCACACAAACTCTATTAACCTGGGAGCTGTAGTAAGCCTTACACGTGCCCGCCACTGACACTGTTTGTCTAAATACGGTCCCCTCCAGTTATACAGTACCTGTTCCCAATTCACAAGCTGTCTTGCCAAATATTATTTTTAAGTCTCACATGCGTCACTACCGGTTAAATTAGGTCACGCATCAATGGTAATTCGGTTAGCGTGAATGGGAACCGTAATGAGATAATGCACTCTGTAGCTAATGCAATCAGTGAAGAGTGGATCCCTGTGCTTCTGATGTACTGATTGTTCAAAATGTCCGCCAGCAGCCGTGCCTAAAAGAAGTTCTATCCTGTAGCTACCCATTGAAGACTTTGCTGAACTTTTCAAGATAATAACTTTTCTCCAAATGGTGTATGTGTCATGGAAGAAAGGTTAGTTACACTGTGGAGGTCCAGAGTTTGGCAGGACAGTTACATTATTTATTTATTTACATTACAGAAAAAAAACTTTACACTTGGCAGAGTATCTAATAGCTATGTATATTGTAGCCTCTTCCCAGACCCCCCCCCCCCCCTACCCCCACCCTATTTGGTTGCCAAAAAGAGTGGCAGCCTGGGGACTGAGGCTAATGTGTATACTGGCCTGGTGTTAATTGATGAAGGATTGGTGCGGCATGGCTTCCTCCAGCTGCTAGGGTTCTAGTCTCACAAAACTATCTTTTTTTAGCAGTTTTTATTAGGTCCTAAACAGGGCAGGACTTATTTCAGGAAAATAAGCATTTGGGAGATTGGTCTCCAGATGCTAACAAAGCAGCAGACTATACACAATAGAAAATCAAGGCTCAGCCTCATTCCTATGGGCTTGCAAGCCAACTACTTCCCATAATCCCATAATCAGACCAAGTTGGGTTATATCTGCCAGGAATGCCATGTAGTGACATATTTTCGTGGCCCATTTTTGTGGATCGACCTACAGTAAATGTTTCGTGAAATAAGGATCGTGGACATCGTACAGCCGTACCTATCGTATTTAAATATTCCTTGAATTGTCCGATTAATTGTCCTGACTATTCAAGGAATAGACAGTCTATGTTTTTTGCCAATCACTTTGAGCAACATCTCAGCTAAGTCCTACTAACATGGCTTAACTAATCCCAGCAGTACTAGTCCAAAAATAGTAAGGACATAATTATGAGAATGAGACTTAATTTACGAATTGGAATATTTTGTAATTTCACCTTTTTATCTGCACTTCCTTACAGAGCTGATCCTGACCAATGCAAATCATTTTCCGTTCATGTAATTATTTAATCTGCATTATGTGTGTAACAGTGCTATTGAACTTTGAACTATCCCGGACACTCTCATGCCATTATTGAGTTATTATTGTTTATTATTATTAGTTACACATCCTCACGTGATCATCCATGCTTTTGTCTATCCTTGAGTTAACAATGACTTTGAGTTACAGTGGAGGTACCACCGAGACCTGAATGAATCCAAGCGTTCAAAGTGCCAGACCCGAGCTGGACCAAGCGTAGCATCGTCTTTCGAGACTCCCTTTCGTGGTCGGGATATTTTTGCGACAGAGTATGGACGAGGAATGACCCCCCGAAGCGGCACCACGTGGCCGACCGCTGCCTCTTAACTCGAGACGGCTGACAGCTGCCCATATGCAGCAGCTTGCTAGAGCGTTGGAAGTGCCTACCGCAGCGTCACTGAACGATATTCGTCAGATGATTGACGGCAAGCTAGAAGAAATGGACATGAACCTCAGAACGTACAAGTCGTTATCCAAGAGATGGAGGAAGCCGGAGTGCATCTGCGTTTATGAGACTCGAGCGGCGTCTTTCTACAAGTACAGCCAGAAGCAGAGTTAGAAGACTCGACGGAGTATCTACTTGAGGCCACTGAGAACCTGCCCGAGAACGGAAGAGAAGCTATTGAGGCCCTGGAACAAGCACTCAGTGAGGCCACCGAGCGGAATGCCACACTGGCTGCAGAGGTCAGCTCGTTGAGGGAGGGGGTAGAGAGAGAAAAGAAGTGTGTTAAAGATATTGGAGGATCAACTGTGAGCAGTTAGCAGAGCATGATGCTGCAATCCAGGCCAAGGATGCGGAGATTGAATCCCTGAGAGCTAGGCTTCATGAGCTAGAAGCTGGTGACGTCACGCCACGTGGGCATTCACCCACAACCCTTTCAATGACAGTATCCACAGACAGTAGCCGGTCACGCCCACGTCGGGGCAAAGCCCCCCCTGTTGACAACCCTGAGATTCCGCTAGATGACTGGTTGCCTGCCCTCTAAAGAGCAGCCGCATGGAATGGGTGGACTGAGGAAGAGCACCTGATGCAGTTCGTCGGGCATTTACGTGGACAAGCTCTCCAAGAGTGGAACTTGCTCGATGACAGCAGTAAGGAGATACAGTGCGCATGGCGCTAGAGAACAACAAAGGACATACACAATGAGCTGGACTAGCAATAATACAAAGTACAGCCAAATGATAAAGTATACGTAACTAGTCTGGCTTCTAGGAAGGATACTACAAACATCACCATCCATCTCCTAAGGTGACTTTGAAGAAACTTTGCACGTTCCACTGGTAAGCCTGTGGTAGGCATAAAAAAAAGTTGCCACTTCTGGATCATAGCGGAGAATTCCGCAGTTCCTTCGCAGTATAAGTATCTTCCGTAGTTTCACGGAAAGAATTTGTCAGTTCGTTTGCGGTACAAATTACAATGCTAACCAGTATGCTGCAGTATTTCACAATACAAGTGAAGGTACGCTCAAGGTGGGTGATGAAGTCAGCTACTGACTGGGTCTCCCCCTGGATAGTATGGCGAAACTCTTGGGCTGCTAAGGCTCTTCCACCGGGGTCTAGGCGACTACGCAGGATCTGGGTAGCAGAAGCATATATTACCTTCTGTACTTTATCTTTGCCAGTTCTAGTTCTAACCTGAGTTATTCTAGTATCAGTCTTTTGAGTTACTACATTTTGGCAATGAGGATTCTAATGGCTACGCACGGCCGCCTTGGGGAATTCAACAGCTCGCAGGAGGATTGGGAATCCTACGTGGAACGCCTCGAGCTCTACTTTGCCGCCAACGACGTCAGTGAGCGAGATGGGGACAAGCGACGGGCGATCTTCCTCAGTACGTGTGGCGCCCCAACGTACAGGCTGATCAAAAGTTTACTGGCGCCGGCAAAACCGACGGCGGTGGACTTCAAGGATATTGTAGCACAGATGACAGCGCACTACCACCTGACGCCAGCGACCACGGTACAAAGGTTCCGGTTTAACTCCCGCTCCCGCAAGCCCGGGGAGTCAATAGCCACATTTGTTGCAGAACTCAAGAAGCTGTCCGAACATTGTGACTACGGTGTGCACCTGAAACATGTGCACCTTGTCTTGCCTTGCAGGACCGAGCTGTAAATCCTTGACATTGCGCTCAGCTGCCTCCATCGCTTGGGCCAGTTTGAACGCCTTCTTGTAATCGAGGTTCGGTTCTGACAACAGTCGGCGTTGCCAGTATTTGTCGGCGATGCCGCACCGAGGCGGTCTCGAATCATTTCGTTCAATGTCAGGACTCTGGGGCAAAACTCCGTACCACGCCCCCCCAACATCGATGCTATCGATGTGGCGCAAATCATAAGGCCACGGACTGTAGGTTCAGGGATGCTGAGTGTCATTACTGTCACAAGAAAGGCCACATTGCCAAGGTGTGCCGAAGCAAGGCATGGGACCACAGACGCAAGCCACCTAGCTGCCCGCAGCCACGGAGAGGTACCCACCACGTTGGAGAAGTAGCTGACGACACAGAATACATGATGTACCACATCCCCTCCACCAACTCCAGGCCCTTGCTGGTAACCGTCACACTGGATGCAGCAGAAACGCAATTGGAGGTGGATACAGGTGCTACACTGTCTATCATCAGCAAGGCCACCTATCTCAAGCTCTGGCCAAAAGAGCGGGCTCCTCCACTGAAGGCCTCAGACGCCCAGTTACGGACATATACGGGTGAACGCATCACAGTGGAAGGCCGAATCTCAGTCAAGGTCACCTACGAGAACCAGGAGGTAACACTAGACCTCCTGGTTGCTGCAGGAGAGGGCCCCAGCCTACTGGGTAGAGACTGGTTACAACATCTCAAGCTGAATTGGTCACAACTACACCATGTGCCCTCCTCCACTGAACCGTGGCGAAAAATCTTGGATCGTCACCCAGATGTGTTCAAGGATGAAGTGGGTACCTTGAGAGACCAAACCGCACAGATCCACTTGGACCCCCAAGCCCAGCCAAAGTTCTGCCGTGCCCGATCCGTGCCATACGCCTTGAGGGCTAAGGTGGAATAGGAGTTGGATCGTCTCGAGAAGGATGGTGTCATTGAACCTATCCAGTTCTCAGACTGGGCAGCACCAATTGTCCCTATACTCAAACAGGATGGATCGGTGAGAGTTTGCGGGGACTACAAACTAACTGTCAATCAGGCTGCCAAGACCGACACCTATCCCTTGCCCCGCATTGAGGACCTCTTTGCATCTCTGTTAGGTGGAAAGATATTCTCGAAGCTCGACCTCGCCCACGCCTACAACCAGATTCCTCTCGATGAAGGCTCCACAGCATGCGTCACCATCAACACGCACAAGGGGTTGTACCGATACACCCGCCTCCCATTCGGGGTTTCCTCAGCCCCCTCTACTTTCCAACGGACAATGGAAAATCTGCTTCAGGGACTGTCTCATGTGTGTGTCTACTTGGATGACATCCTAGTGACAGGGAGGTCAGAGGAGGAGCACCTGCAGACCTTGGAAAGTGTGTTGAGTCGTCTGGAGCAGGTGGGCCTCTGATTGAAGGGCCGAAAGTGTGCCTTCATGCTGCCCTCAGTCGAATAGCTCGGACACCAGATCTCCGCAGAGGGTTTGCAGCCGACAGACAAGAAGATCAGAGCCATCCGAGATGCCCCAGCACCGCAGAACGTGACCCAACTGAAGTCCTTCTTGGGGATCGTAAATTATTATGGCAAGTTTCCGCCTAATTTATCCAGCACTCTCTCTCCCCTAGATCTGGGGGGAAAGCCAGAGACAAACCTTCCAGAAGGCCAAGGCCCAGCTCACTTCCAATTGCCTACTCGTGCACTATGACCCTGACAAGGAATTAATCCTGTCATGCGATGCCTCACTGTACAGAGTGGGGGCCGCCCCGTCACACAAGATGGACGATGGAATGGAGAAACCAGTGGCTTTTGCATCTCGATCCCTGGCCCCAGCAGAGCGCAAGTACTCCCAGCTGGATAAGGAAACTCTCGCTATCATATTTGGGGTGAGAAAATTCCAGCAATATCTCATTGGCCGGCACTTTGTTATCCAATCCGACCACAAGCCCCTACAATACCTTTTCAAGGAGACAAATGCAACACCTATGATGGCTTCAGCAAGAATCCAGCGATGGGCACTGATACTCGCAGCCTACGACTACGAGATTGCCTACAAACCAGGCCAGCACCATGCCAATGCTGATATCCTAAGCCGTCTGCCACTCCTAGATACACCACCGAGTGTCCCAGTTCCAGGAGAGACCATCCTTCTAAAGGACACACTGCAGTCCTCAGCGGTCACCGCAAGCCAAATCCGAAGCTGGACTGACCGTGATCCAGTGCTATCAAGAGTGTGGGACCTCATCCTACGAGGCTGGCAGTACTCTAATTCCCCTGAATTGAAGCCCTACCAACAGCACAAAGACGAGCTGAGTATTCATGATGGGTGCGTACTATGGGGAAACCGTGTGGTTGTTCTCCCAGCAGGGCGTACCAAAGTGGTGGACGAGCTTCACGAAGGCCACCCAGGGGTGTCATGGATGAAGAGTTTGGCCCGGAGGTTTGTCTGGTGGCCATTGATGGACCAGGACCTGGAAAGCAAATCGAAGTGTTGCAATTCCTGCCAGAGCACGAGAAATCGAACTGCTACTGCCCCTTTGCATCCCTGGGAATGGCCACAGCGTCCCTGGGCCCGAATACACGCCGACTATGCTGGCCCCTTCTGTGGAAAGATGTTCTAGTCGTGGTCGATGCAAGTGGCTAGAAGTGAGACCAGTTGCCACAGCCACTTCAGCGACAACCATTGAACAGTTTCTTTTCCACACATGGCCTTCCGGAGAGGCTAGTGACCGATAATGGCAGTGTTTTCACCAGCTTGAAATTCCAAGACTTCGCCAAATTCAATGGTATCCGCCACGTCAAAAGTGCTCCCTACCACCCCGCATCAAACGGACTTGCTGAGAGAGCAGTGCAAACATTTAAGGAGCACATGAAGAGGAACTCTAATGACTCGATGGACACTCGCCTTGCACGGTTCCATTTACGTTATTGCATCACGCCTCATACGACGACTGGCATTGCTCCTGCACAGCTGCTGATGGGTAGACTCCCTCGCTCCCACTTGGGCTTGCTAAAGCCTGATGTTGCCACTCGAGTGCAACAGTCCCAGAAGACATCACATGATCTTCATGCAAAAGCAAGAAGCTTCCGAGTTGGCGACCTTGTGTTTGTGTGTGATTTCCCATCAGGTACCCTCTGGTTGCCTGGGAGGGTTGTGAAAGTAAATGGCCCATTGTCGTACCTCATTGAACTGGAGGATGGTCGAACCGTTCGCTGTCATGTGGACCATGTGCGTTCCCGTACTGTGGACACCTCTGTTTTGCCCTCAGGAGGCAGTGATGACATGTTAGACATTCCTGTTCCCTCATCCGAACCTGTTCAAGTCAATCCACCAGTTTATGAACCTGTCTTACGTCGTTCTACCCGAGTTTCTCAACCGCCCGATCAATTTTCATTGTGAATTTTTCAGAACTTATACTTTTGAACTTTGTTTATTCTAGGGAGGAGGAGTGTAGTATACTTCCTAGAAGCCAGACTAGTTTGCTGCCGTAGAGGGGCTCATTCCCAACCATCCCCAGGTTCCCTTATGTTCCTCACTGCCACTGCCCCACCATCATCAAGAAAGGTCCTTGAAGAGATCAAAATGCCATTATACTGCATCTGTCGACTACCCGATACTGGAAGCCGCATGGTGGAATGAACCCAGTGCCTAAAATGGTTTCATGTTCAGTGTGTAACTGGTGGACAGTGTCTGGATGATGATTGATACTGCTGTTACTGCACATAGTCTTAGTCTTGGTTATTTTTCATTGTAGATAGAATTGTACATGTAGCACTAGCTATGTAAAAGATTTAGTGTAATATAATTTTTTCTTTGACATCAGCTTGATAACTACTTACAGTTTATGGGATGTATGCCAATATTCATGATTATGTGGAAAAATACAAATCACATAAAAGTTTTGCGTCACTACCCACACAAAATTTCCCCTCCATGGGAGGGGAAATTTTTCATTTTGTGTAAGTATATATCCATTTTGGCGCCACGTGTGCTGTATACAGCTAAGCAGTGGTTTTGTACATGTAGCTATAGCCTATATAGCTTGTCTTTCGGTTCAGCCAGCCAAGCCATCATTGGAAGGATGTCTTATCAGTACAACTACAATCACTTTGAGCAAGTTCCACCCTCCTACCCAGTCTATGGCTACCCGTGGATGCCATCAGCGGCACCGGGTCTATTGAGGAGTCCGCAGAACTGCCCTTCTTCACCCCATACTGAAAGTAGGAATGGGTCTGAGACATGTGAAAGATTTACTTGTGTGGAAACACCTGTACCAGCTGGTGCTAAGGCAACAAACCCGAGAGTCTACACTGTTGCCCTAAAAATAATTTCGCCACAAAACAAGCGAGACTATCAGCAACATTCACTGCGTAATATTGATCCTAGGGTTATATCTACACCACAAGAGCTCAAGGAGGAGATAAGCATGCAAGTTGGAGTGGCTGTTTCTCGTTTTCAAGAGTTTCCTGTAGGGTTTTATCAAGAGTCTAAGAAAATGTGGATACAGAACAAAGAAGACCTTCAAGATGCTTGGCTACTGCTGGAGAGAAATAAAAATCTCATGTGTGGTGCCACGGGCATGACAGCTGTAAAATGAAGCGTACAGATATTGACCTAAGTAGTGATCATGATGACACATCCAACTCCGACAGCGAAGTGGCAGGAAATACACGAAGACATCAGACTCTCAAAGCACCAAAGCATACTCGGCTTGTCAGACCAGTTGATAATGTCTTTGTGAAATGTCTGAAGAAGGAGATGCTTGCCAACCCCACAACGGATGTGGCCCCTCTGATAGGCTTGGTATGTCTAGGAGATGATGACTCATTTGACACTAAGCACCCTGAATCCTACATGTATGAGACGCTTGGAGGCAACAACTCTAGGACAGCACTGGTTGAGCTGTTGAAGGAGAATCCCGCCCTGAAGGATGACAAGAGGTTCAGCCATCGGATAGTCAGCGTGTACAGCAACCTCACGGATGAGGATGCACAACTTCTGGCAGTGAAGCACAACCGTCAGCAGAGCTTTGTACACAGCATGACGACACAGGACAAGGTTTGTAGTCTTTGTACACATCTTGTTTTAAATTCATCTACATGTACATAAGTTACATAATACACTGGTAATTGGGGCAAGCCTGAACGAACCCGAGTTTGGTTGGAAAGTTTATCTGTACGTACGTATGTACGTACACACATACCACATATGCTCCAAATATCTGATGCATATGCATGGCTCGCTCAAACTCTGAAGTTTGGTACTGGCACGTGACCAAGATGGTGGTGTTCTGAGAGTTGTTCAGCTGTGGTGGTCTAGTTCTTACCTTCACTGAATCCGGTATAAAGGATATATGCAGAGATGTCGAGAACAAGGGATTGCTGCCGCTGCAACCGTGGAGGTCGCTGCAGAAACGGTTCGTGTCGAAAGAACGGTAGTCAGTGCTCTAGCTGTTTACCAGGACGGCTTGGAAGGTGTGTAAACCAGGAGCCAGCCGTCAGTGCCGCGATAAATCTGGACCTACCTGATAGTAATGGCAATAATGATGACAGGTATGGATCCGCACAGATGGGCCTGGTCTCATCCGCCGAAGATGGCTGCACAGCTGTCACTCTTACTCATAGTGCCACCAACAGTGAGAACGGTAGTGGTCCGTGTGCAGATGTCAGGCAAGCAGTGCATGAGCTTCCACCATATGACGATGCAGCCGCTCCAAATTTTATATGGGGTGAAATTGACGGTGAAACTCTTGCTCATTCAATTGACTGTTGCTATGAGGAGATCGTGCACTGGAGAAGAAATCTTTTCAAACTACCATCAGGAAAATCTGGCAAATCATTTGTCAGGGAGATGTCGCGACTATTCCGTGCCTTTGGAGATGGTTCAGCTATGGAACGTGTTGCCTTGAAAGCTGCAATGGTTTTGCCTGCCCTTCTGCTCCAAAAGCCTCATGCCAAATCAAAAGCCAAGGATCATTGCTCCCATCTGGAACGCAGATTGAACTATGGGAAAAGGGAGATATCAACTCCCTAGTGATTGAGGGTCGTACCATCCAACGTCAACGAGAAAGGAGAGCTACGCCAACAAACGAAGCAAAACCTGAGGGCCAAATGGCCCGCACCTTTGCGAAGCTGATGATGGAGGGAAAGGTGAAAGCTGCACTCAGGCTCTTAGCACAAGACAGCAATGGTGGTGTTCTTCCAATGAACAATGAAGTGATTGAAGCCCTGAAGAAGAAACACCCAGCAAGGAATCCAGCAGTACCATCAGCAGTCACCATGCCGATCTCGTCCAGTCAAGATCCATCACACTTCATTCTATTTGACCAACTTGATGGCCAACTGATACGGGAAACTGCACTGAAGACAGAAAGAGCAGCCGGCCCCTCAGGTCTTGATACAGCGGGATGGAAACGTCTCTGCACCTCCTTCCAGTCTGCTTCCTCTGATCTGTGATGCCCTGGCGTCCACAGCAAGAAGAATTTGTTGCTCTTTCTTAGATCCAAGGAGCCTCTCTGCCTTTGTTGCCTGTCGCCTCATAGCCTTGGATAAACGCCCGGGGGTGAGACCTATTGGCATAGGAGAAACAGCAAGACGTATCATTGGAAAGGCAATCTTAATCACCATCAGAGATGACATCCAGGAAGCTGCTGGCCCACTTCAGCTATGTGCTGGACAAGAAGCTGGATGTGAGGCTGCAGTGCATGCTGTGCGGCAGATGTTTGAGTCCCCGGATACTGAAGCTGCGATTCTGGTAGATGCTTCAAATGCGTTCAACTCCCTTAACAGAGAAAATGCCCTCAGGAACATCCAGCATCTTTGCCCTTCCCTCTCAACTGTGTTGATTAACACCTATCGAGAAGATGTACATCTCTTCATTGATGGAGAAACCTTGTTCTCTGAAGAAGGCACAACACAGGGAGACCCCTTGGCCATGGCAATGTATGCCATAGGCACCCTTCCACTTATCCAGAGTCTGTCAAATGAAGGCATCAAGCAAGCATGGTATGCCAATGACTCAGCAGCTTGTGGAAGTCTGGTACACCTCAGATCCTGGTGGGACCATCTTGCTGAAGTAGGTCCTAGCTATGGGTACCATCCAAACGCCTCAAAGACATGGCTGATTGTGAAGGAGGATAAGCTTGAAGCTGCAACCACTGCTTTTGAAGGGACAGGAGTAAACATCACTCTAGAGGGGAAGAGACATCTGGGAGCAGCCCTAGGCACAAGATCCTTCGTCATAAGCTATGTCCAGAAGATGGTCTCTGAATGGGTCAGGGAGATGGAGCAGCTGTCCTCCTTTGCAGTCAGCCAGCCGCATGCAGCCTACGCTGCCTTCACACATGGTTTCACAAGTAAGTGGACCTTCCTTGTTAGAACCACCCCTGACATTGGTAACCTTTTGGAACCTTTGGAGGAGGCAATAAGGCAGAAATTCCTGCCTGCCCTTACTGGCCAAAACACACCAAATGACACTGAACGTGATCTCCTGGCCTTGCCTGCACGCCTTGGTGGCCTCGGTATCACTAATCCTACTGAACTGACTGCATTCCACCACACCACATCGAAAAATGTTTCAGCCCCACTTGTGTCTCTCATTGTACAACAGTCCGCAACCCATCCAGCTAATTGCAAATAGTCACAGAAGAGAGCCAAGTCTATCGCTCGCCGTGCCAAGAGACAACACGAAACAACCTGTGCCAATGACTTGTTCAATAGGATACCTAGCAGTCAGCAGAGGGCACTGGAGGCCTCCAGAGAGAAGGGTGCCTCAAGTTGGCTCTCAGCTCTACCCATGGCAGAACACGGCTTTGCCCTACATAAAGGAGCCTTCAGAGATGCTCTGTGCCTCAGGTATGGATGGAGACCACCACTTTTGCCAGCGAAATGTGTCTGTGGAAAACAGCTCACCATTGAGCATGCCCTGAGCTGTCCCTGTGGTGGCTTGCCTTCAATTAGGCATAATGAACTTCGTGACCTAACAGCACAACTCCTCACTGAAACATGCCATAGTGTTGGGACTGAACCACCCCTGCAGCCACTGGTAGGTGAACAGCTCAGACACAGGACAGCTAACAGAGAGGACGGCGCTCGTCTTGATATTGTAGCAGAGAACTTCTGGGGACGCGACTGACAAAATGCATTCTTTGATGTTAGGGTATTCAACCCGTATGCACCGAGTCACCGCGGCACCACTCTAGCTCAATGCTACAGAAGAAATGAGCAAGAGAAGAAGCGTGCTTATGATGAGAGAGTGAGAGAAGTAGAGCACGGCTCTTTCTCACCGCTGGTTTTTTCAACGTCGGGAGGGATGGGCCCAATTGCAACTGTGGTTTACAAACGGATTGCCACCCTCATTGCCGAGAGACGTGACCAACCATACAGCAGAACCCTGTTCTGGATTCGTTGCAAACTCAGCTTCTCACTGCTGCGTTCTGCCATCATGTGCATCAGAGGATCAAGGTCCTCATACCATCATCCTGCTGGAATGCTTAGGGAAGCCATTGACCTTACCTGCTCTGAGGGTAGAATTGCCTCCCAGCACTAAAACTATCATTGCTACTTGTAGTCGCAACTTTTTTCCCTTTTTTTATTTTATTGGTTTTGTGCTCTTCTTAACTTTTTCTTTTATGTTCTTCTTGCCTTCTTTTCGTACACGTATACGGAACGTACAGACATAGTAATAACGCGTATAAGGAACGTAACCGGAGATTTAATTGCATTCCTAAGCGTGACGGAAGTTGCGCACATATATATATATATATATATACGCTAGCTGAGATTTCAGCCCACACTGCACGATTAGCTGCCTCGCGCTAAGGCGCTCGGCAATAATTATGCAGCAGAACATAATTGTGGAGTGTTAGCAGGGATAGTTCAAAAGAGAACACAAACAACTGCAAAGCAATGCGGGCAAGGATTGTAGGTTGTAGGAGTGCACAGCACTGAGAGCGATGCGGGTACTGACTCTATTTAACGCACATCATCGAGGTTAGTCTAGTCTAGCAGTTGTATCTCTATGTTCATTTAGCTTACACTAACATAATATGTCATACAGTAACTCACTGCTATGATGAAGCGCACTCCAAGTCGTGGTAGAAGCGGCCCGATGCAGGCAATCCAAACACGTGCTTAGTTTTATAAGTTTCCGGTTACGTTAGTAATGATTATCAATGAAAATGGTGTGGAACGGCTAGCGTTCACTCGAGAGCGCTAGTAAATCACTGCCGAAAACTTCGAGTTCTTTGAAAGCGCTCTGGTATGAGTGCAATACCCTGCAGAAATTGCCGCTTCTTCGTGTTTGAATCATTGCTATCCCTTCAGTCATTACTGACTCGCCAATTTTGTACTTCACCGATGCTTTCTAGCATTGGTATCAGTCTTTTTGGTTATGAAAACACCCGAGAATGACAGGTACAGCTTATGACTATGTGTATAGCAGGCTTTTGAACATATTATTTTGTACACATTTAATGCAGCGGCCATTTTTTTTCTGTGCCACCCTACATATGGAGTACTACCGTACTCCATGATACCACACAACATTCCATTTACTGGTAACATCTCTTCAGATACACCCAATCTGGTCTTGTTATCTGGCTACAGTCAGAGTCTAGTCTAAGCCTCAAGATGTTTTGGGAAAACAATCTTGCTGTTTCCTTGTAAAAAACAATTACTGTAACAGAATTGGGGCTACAAATTAGTTCAGAGTTCAAGCCATCAGGATGTATGGAAACATACAGTACCCCTGAAAAAAATGCACCATGATTACGCTACAGATAAACGTATTTACGGCTTGGAAATGGCTTGGAAATATATACAAGCGTACCTATTCGGTTATTACGGCACACATACAAGTGCCTGCGTAGTAGCGCTATAAAAACACATAGCCGCTACGGCTTCGAGGCGGCGTACTACAGTTGTAAAATATAACGTAAGAAAGACGTAACAACGACGTAATTGCAGCCAATGTACGTCTAAAATACGGCGATGTAAACTGCGGCCAATGTACAGCTAAAATACGGCTAAACTACCACGTGGCGACGGTTGAGCCACTTGTACAGTGTAGTTGGTTTATAGTATCTATGGTAGTACTTTTGTACATGTACAGTACAGGAGCGCGAAGTTTCACTGCGATGAGCTTGCCGATTCTGAGTAGCGAGATGCCTGATGTACAGTACAGGAGCGCGAAGTTTCACTGCGATGAGCTTGCCGATTCTGAGTAGCGAGATGCCTGTGTGCGCAGATGATCGGAGTATCGCAGTTTCAACCACACTGCATGTGTACATGTATATCTGAAATTGACATGTGCATACTTGTGCACATATTCACTTACAGAGGGACATGCGCTGGAACTCCTAACGGACTGCCTGCTGAAGATCCGGCGCACTCAGGCAGTAATTGTTGAGCACCTAACGCAGAGGGAGCTGCAAGTGCTGGCATGGGCAGCCAGAAATCCAGTCCAAGAAGATGAGCCTGCTGGAAGCAGTGGGCTGAGGCACTTTCTTGCGCCCACTAGGGCACTGAGTGTATGTACGGACGAGGAGGTTGACTTCCTTTGGGAGACAGCCAGCGAGCTGGAGAGTGCTGCTTCGACACCCCCACAACGCTCTCCCTCAGTGATTAGTCTGTCACCACACCTAACCAGTCCTCCGCCGGTGATCTTCATTTCTCCGCCACCCTCTCCATTGTCTTCAGCCTCGTCACCGCCTCCTTTACTGTTTTCTCCAAAGCCAACTCAGCAGCAACATTCACCACCACCACTACATTCTCTGTCTCAGCCACTAGCCCAGGCACCATCATCCAAACCCAACCCAAGGGAACTTCTTAAAGTTCCCAACTGCTGCACAAGACTCAGGATCACCCTCAGCATATGTCTCAGGACCACCACTCCCAGACCCGGCCCAAGCCCCATCCCCGGCCTCGGGACCACTCCCTGACCCGGCCCAAGCCTCTGGACCACTCCCGACCCAAGCCCCATCCCCAGCCCATGCCGGATCATCTCACTTGGGAAGAACCATGGCTGAAGCCTCTGGACCACTCCCAACCCAAGCCCCATCCCCGGCCTTGGGAGCAGGAGACTATTTGCATCAGTAGAGTGGGCATTCCAAATGCATTCATGCAACTGCCAGAGATGCCATGTTGAGCACGTGCCTTGGGGAGCATGACTTGATGGATCAGTACCTACCTACCTACCTATATGTATAGCTACCTACCTATATTAAAACGCCAGCTGAGATTCCATATGTTGCTATTACTGGCCTTTGCTGCTCTCAGCAACCAGCTGTTGTCTTAGCCTCTGGAGGGGAGGAGGGGAGCCTGGGGACAAGGCTACTGTTGTTGGGCAAATGGCCATAAACTCGGCGCTGCTATACTCCTTCGGGGCTGATGTTATGGCCGTGAGTACTGTAACCGGGACAAGGGACACACTCCAACTAGACCCCAACAAGATGGAACAGATTAGGATCTTAGTTTACGCATGCGCGAAACACCCCATGATATATATGTATAATGATTTGTTATTCTCACAGCTCCTCTTGTGTATCTTGTAATATCGACTTTATAGTTTTTGTTTTAAGGGTTGCTGTCTTTTATTGTTTTGCTGTTTATTTGTCTGATGTTGTTGTTTCATGTTTGTTGTGTGGTCTTGGTTTTATGTTTGGTGTTTGCAAAAACGGAAAAAACAAAAAAGGAAAAGAGAATGAGAAAAAAAATGAAAAGAGAATGAAAATTGTAGAATACTTGCACTGCATTGCACCTACTCCTCCCCTATAAATCTTTCTCTTCCTTCACACATTATTTTGGTTATAATTCTTGTATTGCTGTACTGTACTGTCTCATAGGCCAGATTTTTGGCCTGCGCCCATGTGGTGGGACATAAAAATATCTATCTATCTAAAACCTGCGCTTCACCGTTCAGAAACATACAAAAATGTGGAAATGTTCCAACTTTCAGCTGGTACTGTTTACGAAATTCCAATTGAGAAGGATGATATTGTTCAACAGCTAAAGAAAATTAACGAGGAGGAGGCCTTAGATTTAATACTTTACTGTTTTCACATTGATAAACGTGTTGGGTGTCCATGTCCAGGCTTAGTTAATAACCCGGCGGGGTTAAGCAATTGGTTTTGTCCGTCTGTCCTAGAATATCTCTCCACTAGCCGATTTCACGTGTTTAAAACACACTGTTAACGATGATAGTTGCCGTATGTTATTATATGTGTGCCTGATCGGCGCAAAAGCGGTTCTAATCTCGGTATTTCCAGCTCTTTGTTATTGTCGACGAAGTCCACCATTTTAATACGGCAATGAGTTACGCTCACTACTTGGATACTGGGCGTATACAGATATGGGATATGCGATAGCACATGCTCTTATACTTACTCAGCGAATCGTCTCAGCATAGCTATTATAAACCGCAGTATCTAAGGTTTCAGTAGTGAGACTATGTTCTGTGAAGGTTCAAGAAATGCAGCAAACTCAGAAAGACAAAGGAAAAAAACAAGACAAGGAAACAAATGACAGAGGAGAAAAGGTGGCAAAACACTCTGGCCCACAAAAGGTAGCTATATCCAGCTATACACATGTGCTGTATAATTACTGTACTTGTCTACTATTGAAACACTTTGTGTGTGTTTAGGAAACGTGCTTCAGACACTCCAGAAGTAGCTCTGAAGAGAAGACAGAGAGATGCCACACACACATACGCATACTCAACACCAGACCATGACCTCTCAGAAAACACCTGATTTCATGCATAGTACTATTAAATTTTTGTTGCTATGGAATGTTTCACAACTGTGGCTCATGCTTCACTATTGTGCCTTGTATACATGTAGGAGATAAACATGCGTTCTCTTATGTCATGCACAATGGACTCTTTATTCAGTGCAGGATAAGCATTCTATGAATGTAATCTAGTTTCGTGTTGTGTATTGTTTGAGTGGGGAAGACGAGAGGAAACATTTCTCAAGTAGCTGACGGAAGGTGTACAGAAGCAAGTTTGGCGTGGGATTGGATGTGATTTACTTTGATGGTGGCTACTAGACACGTACACATGATGTGGTTCGATGAAATGCCCCCTATCCTGGGACTGAGTTACCAGGTTATCGGAGAAGATATTACTGGCAAACTGTCCGCATGAAGCAGAGACTGTGAATAGTCAGGTTTGCCCTGTAATGCTGTGCTTTCAGGTTGGCCCCTGCGTCAGTGTACAGGCAGACTGTGTGGAATGCTAGTTCTGGGAATGGTGTGGCGGATCCTTCCGTGTCATGATCGGCTGAGTAGCCAGTTTGGGGCGTGTTGATGACAGCTACCAGCCCCATTGGAACTGACATGTGTGCATTGCTTTTGAACACCTTGACTCTGTGTGTTATATTCATATCCCCACCCAATCCGCCACCCACTGTGCCCTTTATGGGCTTTGCAATTGAACTTTGAAACATGAAAGTGAAAAATGAAGATAGTAAGCTTTTTCACTGGTACTGATGGCTTTTTCGCTATGTAGGTGCCTAGAAAGTGACTGTTAGCTCGAGTCTTCGATTCGGTTTGCCTCTGAAAGGTGTAGAAGGCCTGATCTGGAATTGAAAATCGAGCAGTTCATAGCTACTGCCAGGAGAGAGGTGCTCCCGAATTTTTGCAGTAAGACAGCTACCAAAGGTTTAGTGGATAGAAAATTACACAGGTCTATTTACTATTCTTAACTACTTGCATAGTCGTTTCAGCTGCAGAAAATCAGAACCAGTTTCTAGTATTCTAGGTTTTCCGCTTACTATACCCGTGTACTGCCCCCGTACTACTCGCTGCATGTGACTGAGTTCGCTTACGGACGCATTTACTGACCGTTTTCCATAAATTCTTGCGCATGCGTGAATGGTAGATACCAGGCCACTTCTCCAACAGCGTAGCGTGGCTTAGGAACGAGGCTAGCTTGAATTTATCCTAGCCCTAGCTCGGACTGCTATCTAAAGAACCTCGTGTATTTCCCATACATCCTTTGGGCTTGGACTCTAGCTATAACAGTTAGCGTTTACATCTTTGACATGATTAAGAAATAGACAGCCAGGTAGTGTACTAGTCAGTGAACACAGGATTCATGGGCAGTAAGTGGAAGCTGATGTAATTCTGAAGCTAGTCCACTTTAGCAGCATGTATGTAGTAATGATTAGCTATAAAGCCAAAACTATAAATCTTTTATAGACTTTTTCCATAATAACACTCCACTAGAACAGCTAGCCACAATTATTCCATAAACTGTATCTCTTTCACTTCCCAGAAACCAGCATTCAACATTCACAAGATCACCCTTCCGCATTTTGGACGAAGGGTGCAGGAAGCAGTTGATTCAGGCAAAATCATTTTTCCTACACCAAGGGCCGCATTTGTCCGTGAATGCGTTGCTTTCTATGAGCCAATCTTGCCACGGCCAACTGAAGAAGAGTATCCGGCCATAACTAAGGCACTGTTGGAAAAGGGACACAGTATTGAGCAAAATCATTTTCCTACACCAAGGGCCGCATTTGTCTGTGAATGCGTTGCTTTTTATGAGCCAATCTTGCCACGGCCAACTGAAGAAGAGTATCTGGCCATAACCAAGGCACTGCTGGAAAAGTACCCTTGCTTAACAGACAAAAGGACACAGTATTGGGTAGGTACAGAGCATGAAGTATGCATATAGTTACACAAGATATTAAAATTATATAGCTAGTGCACAAAGAAAGCTCGGCAGGGGTGAAAGGGTCTGCATATATTTAGCATTAATGAATGTTCTTCACAATTGTGATAGGTGATACTTGATACTATGTAGCTATGTAGGATAAGAGTAGTGTGTAGAATTATATGGTGTCCTGTATATAAGAACAGCTAGCCACAATTATTCATAAACTGTATCTCTTTCACTTCCCAGAAACCAGCATTCAGCATTCACAAGATCACCCTTCCACATTTCGGACGAAGGGTGCAGGAAGCAGTTGATTCAGGCAAAATAGTTTTTCCTACACCAAAGGCCGCATTTATCCGTGAATGCGTTTGTGGAGATGACTGAAGCTACGGCCAACATCCTCCATGTGACAGCTGCTGTAGAAAGAGAATTCGGAGAGGACCACGTTGTGGTTACAGCTGACGGACTGGAGGTCAAGGACTGCGCTGGCACCCAAGGGCTGAAGTTTTGGAAAGTAAACAGCCGAAAAGTTTTTGCCGTGCCAGAGGAAGACCTCCAGGCTCCAGTCCGAAAAAGGAGCAGAAAGAGCCGGGCACACATGGATACAGTAGATCCGCTGGATTTTGAGGACACGCTCGAGGAGCTGAAGACGGAGATATCGAGGATGCATGAGAAGCTCGACAAGGTGTTCTCGCTCACCCGAGACTCACCAATCGCTGCAGGTCTAAGGATCCCGCTCCAAGATGCATTGAAATGCAAAATAACTGGATATCGGTATGTGAAAAACTGGGTGCAGAGGGAGAGCCCAGCTTTGAAGAGGAACTCGAGGCTCTAAAGCTTATCTCTACAAACATTTACCATATGCCACCACCCCATGGCGTGGTGGAGGTGACCCCTGTAAGCTGATTGGTATACCTTGACGTTTTAAGATTTATTGACCAAGCAATGCCTTTACGGTTACAGCTTAGGACGCACATGTACACCTTTGTAGTAATGCTTAGGTAATGGTCTCTGAAGCAGCATTCTGTATTCAGTTGTGATAAACCTTTTAAAATTATCATCAAAGACTGGTGCATCTTATATCACTTTACACAGGCAAATAAAACAGACAATGGCATGTGGGAGATGAAGTGTGCTCAAGATCGCAACCATGACTACCTATTCCCATACTTATATGCAAACTACAGAGATTAGTGATAAACAAGAAAAGCTGCTGCACAATCTATGCTTCAAGGAGGTATTGGATAAGAAACATTTCCTGATGAATGCAAGCCATTTTCCTTCAAGTATTCACCAAGTGAATTTGCATATTCTTACGATGAAGATACATGGACTAAGCGACTATTTTATTCTTTAAAAGCAGGTCACAGAGACTTTGACGGCAAATGTACAGCTGACCTAAGAGGATATAAGTGCCTTAGAGGAAATAAAGAAATTGTTTCCTTGTGCTCCCTTTTGGGCATATATTTTTCATGGGCCAGCTGGTTTTCTTGTGCACAAAAGCCAAGTGATAATCACAAACCATGGAAATGGCAGTGATCATGAATCTGAAAGCAGCACTGATGGGGAGATAGCCCAATTTGAACATGCATACAAAGTGAGTGAGTAATCTTCATCAGACCTCTCTCTGAGTTGCATGTTTCCACCCTGGCACGCAACAGTTTGGTGGCAGCGGTGGGATCACTATGAACACACGTGGTGCGAAACAGCAGAAAGATCAGATCGCTATGCTCATAGCTTATGCTGGGCCGTGACTTGAGAGCGCCTGTGGACCTGCTGTTTGACCGTCCAGAGAGAGAGTGTGTTGAGACCTCCACTAACTATGCAGCTGCTCCTCAAGACCGACCAGGTGCAGGATTTTGCCCGTGCTCATTTAAAGGTGGTTAGTGAACGGATGAAACATTACCAAGGATTTACATGTGAGCCAGCGTGCGAAAGAGTCCCGAAAAGTACCACTGAGTGTTTCTAGTGGAAACATATTTTGTTGGCATGCAGGGCGGCCCACCACCCAAAAGTAAGAACTACGACCATCAATAAGGGGTTTTGAACGATGCAGGCTGTGCAACAATAGCTCTCATACCTCACTATCCAGAGCGCTGTCCCTCACCGATAAGGGCTCCGGCAGGAGCTCCTACAAAAACAACAAAGACCAAGGTATACAGGTTTTAATCACTTGTCAGGGAGGAGGTGAGCCTGAAAAGGAGTGTGCTAGCCAACCACATAAGCTCCAAAGAGCATAACGTAGCAAGAAGAGTCTCAAGACCAAAGAAGCATGAGAACCAAGTCAATGCTTAGACCCACTTACGAAGTGAGACCTTATCAGACCAACAGCAATTTTATCGGGTAAAAGTGGTTTCAGCCTTTTTGCAAGCAGGAGTGCCTTTGTCTAAGGTTGCATGTTTCAGGAAGACTACATATAATTATACCCTTCATTTTAGAGAAGGAGGAGGAGGCACGCATACACGCTAAAATAGCAATCACTATGGCTATCTAGTTTACTTGAGTGCCGATCGGCTGGCTAGCTCCTGCTGCTGTTGGTAAGGGCGTAATAGCCATTTTTGCATTTAAATTTAAAATTGTACATCTTGGTGTAAGATAGACCTGCAGGTCCACTACTCCTCTATTGAAGGTACTCCATTTTTGAAACACATTCAAGCCAGAAATGTATTTCAGGCCGATTGGAGGGCGCACAGAGTGTGCCCGGAATTAGGCAGGAAACAATTTCGCCATGGAATGATAGGAGCATGCAAAGGTTGGGGCTAGTAGCCAATCATTGTAGGGGCAAATAGGGCCAATGGGATTGCTTAAATGTATGTTGCTGCATCAATACAAAGGGCTATATGGTAACGGCAACCAAGGTGTATATAAAGGAAGGGTTGGTTGCAGTTTTTCACTTCTCCAAGTTTTTGCCAGCAAGTAACGGTTGAACTCTAGATACGTGACAGTGATAAGAACTAAGAAATTAATTTTCGTAGCCACCAGTGGTGGCACTGCACACTTTCCTGAGCTGCGGTCTAGTGCTGAATTGACAGAAATTGATACAAATAGCAGACCGGTCAGAGATGGTTCCGGTATGATTCCAGCCAGTCCACAGCCCCAGCAGCAGGCTTTGGGAATGCCGCTCCAGGATACAGTAGAGTGGGACCGTGCTTCATATGCGGGAGAATGGAAGAGAATGCCCACTACAGCGGCTGGGAGCTAATGGAGCAGGAGGGCCTCCAAAGCCAGGACCCAAATGAGATGGCCATGGGATGGACCCATTACCATAATACGTATATTATGACTTATGATAACCTGGAATATTTATCGATTGAGCCTGATAGAGTAGTGATGGTATTCGACAGTCAGAGCATTTTAATGACTTTAGTAAACCATTACCTACTAGTACACAGGCAGTAGAGGAGACTTTACAAGAAAAGTTAGCTAGTTGTATTGATTTTGGAAGTATCATGAATAATCACAGCAAATGTAATAAGTATTTGGAATTTGTAGACAGCAGTATCCAGGAGTTATTGGCTAATAAATGTACCAGGGGAATACAGAACATTATGGGGCGAGCATGAGCGAGGGAACTGGTGGCGCGCACGTTTTGGTGATTTAGTGGCGTTATCCCACTTGCGCGGACACCGGTGGGTGCGCGAGGGTACAGGTGTGAGTTTAGATTGTAGCACTTCATTTGAGACTTTTATTTCTGTTTGTGGAGACAGGGTTGTGAGACGGTTGTTGTTATGGCACAGAAGTGAGAAGTAGGTGAAGAGTTTGCGAGTTTGAGCGCAGCAAGTGAAAGTGAGTGCGCGAACATCCACGGCGTCGTTGCCAGCATTAGCCCCATGAAGAAACTCCACCACTCTCATGTTCACATCCCCATCATTAAGCCTAGCCTCAAATTATGCCGCCCTCTTCCCCTTCTTCATTTCAGGGAGCGTAGCAGAAGAAATTGGCAAACTTCCAGGACAATATCGGATCTGTGTCATTACAGAATTGCCAAGTCAAGCATGCTCGCGTATCTGAGGAGCTTGAAATTGTTTTAAAATCCTGTTCCCGTGTGGAGTATTCTCCAAAGAAGTTCGTGCTTGAAGATGTGCGTTGAGTCGCAAGTGCTGACATGAAGCTGGAAGAGCTAGAAAGGCGGAGCACTTTTGATAAAGTATGTGTGGACGTGAAAGTAATTGGCATAGAAGAGCCAGTGAAGGTGTCAGGTGGCATAACGAAACAAGATGTGACCATTGCTGATGCGAGCTCAGCAGCAAGAGTAACCCTGTGGGCAGGTATGTTCGGTTGCCAATTTTGGCAATTTACAGGTCAACAAAAATTGCCAATAATATGTTTATCACAGTTGCCATTTTTGGCAAAAAATATACAAGTACAGTTGTCAACAAAAATTGCCAAAATTGCCAATAATATGTTTTATCAAAGTTGCCATTTTTGGCCAAAAGTACACAAGCACAGTTGTCAACAAAAATTGCCAAAATTGGCAATAATATGTTTATCAAAGTTGCCGCAGCACATTCTCTACACAAACCCACGAAATGTGCCCGAGAAGTTTCAAGGGTCGTGGAGCAGTGCACTTCGGGAGGTAATAGAAGCTACATACGTCTACTGTGGGCTGAACCATGAAGAATGGGTTGAGGAACAGGCTTCACACACACCTCCCCGACGTTCCATCTCCCCTCCACCGCTATCACCTCCCAGACCGGCTATCTCCCCGATACCACCAACACCTCCCTGACATTCCAGAGTTCGATCTATCTCCCCTGTACCGAACCATCTCCCCCAACCTCGATACTGCAGTTCGCCACTCCAGCCTCCACCAGCTAAGAAGCGATACACTCCTATGCTATTTTGATGCTAATTATTCGACATCTGTAGATGAACGAGTAGTGTATAAGCATGAAGATTTGTTTATCAATACCCACTTTGACTTGTAGTGAAATCGTTGGGGGTGGCGAGAATTGTGAATGTGAAGGGGAAGTAAGCTGGTTAATAATGTGTTTGGTACATGTAGTAATGATGTGATGGTGTGGCACAGTTATCAGGGAGGATAAATTATTGGAATCTGCTCCAGCTGTGGGTGCTGTTACGGATAGTGCAGTAGGTCGTTTCGTGAGGGGAGGGGCTGGTCGTATGATTATTGGCTAACTAGTTGTACGCAAGCACAGATTGCCTCACGCAGTAGCAATTATTATGCATTATGAGGATGTATTTGTACAGCACGATTACAGGTGGGTAGTGGATATTTAACAAGTGGAAGTAGCTAATGATGCAACACAGTAGTAGGACTGCATGTGCAGGTGACTCATCAGTAATTAATTGGAACAAGTGTTACTCCTCTTTATCATCAGTGTTTGTTTCTATGTTGTGGAATGTTGGTAATAGGACTAAGTGTTGTGTGGTATGTTGTTTTTGCATTAATACGCAGGTGTGAGTTTGCGAGAGTACTTAAAGCAGTGGTGCGAGTGTAGATGTACAGTTGTGTTTGAAAGTGTTCTTTGAGTGATTTTCCATGATTGCAAACGAGAAAGTGTGAAGTTGCTGAATTTGAAGACATTTCATCTATCTTGCATCCTTCCCCTAATGCCAAACTTCATGGTGTTGTAACAAGTGTTTCGCCTATGAAGAAAGGGAAGAGTTGCAGTTATTTTGATGGCGAGATCAGCGATGGTAAGGGTAGTATGCGGATGTTTGGGTTTGATTCTGGTGTACGTCGTAAGCTGATCGAACATCAATCACAGAATGATGCTGTGTCCCTCTCGTATTGTGAAATCAAACATGCTCGCCAGGGTGATCAGCTGGAGGTGTTGGTGAACAAGTTTACTGAGATTGAAAAGAGCACCAAGGAGTTTAATGTGACGAAATTGGACAAGAAGTGTGATGAAGTTGTTGAACTGTGTCAGCTGCAGTGTTTGGCAGCTTTCCAATGTGTTGTAGTGGAAGTGAAGGTTGTACATATTAATGATGCCACGGAGGTATCAGGGGGGGAAGAAGAAGGGATGTGCTCATTGGGGATGCAAGTGGTACTGCAAGAGTGACGGTGTGGGAGAGTGAAATCGGAAAGCTGAAGGAAAATCACAGTTATCGCTTGCAATGAGTGGGATGATGGTGCGGGAGTTTCAAGGGAAAAAGTTCCTTTCGACATCGAAGGAGAACTCAATATTAGAAGACATAGATGATAGTGGGCACATCGAAGTTGATGAAGATGAGGAGGAGGAGGAAGACATTTGCAGTAGGCTGAGTGGTCCCAGTGGAATGCAACACTGGGAAGATGTACGGATCATTGGGGTTGACAGGCTAGATGGCTATGATGCTTGTTTGAAATGCAATTCAAAAGTACTTCCAGACGAAGAGGATGAAGAGTTTGGAGAGTGTGCCAAGTGTAAAATGCTCCAATGTTTAGATGAGTGTAAGAAGGTGCTGACCGCACAAGTGATAGTGAAATCTGGAGCTGGAAGGCTGACTCTGCGTGCATTTGAGCAGGTAATCCTTGATATAGCACAAAAGCCAGCCAGTGAAGTCACTGCAAAAGTGTTGATGAAGGGAAAACCCTTTGGAATGTATTTCAGCGAGGTTCCTCATGTGTGTATAATCCACTGTCTGTTGTATGTAATAAAGAGGACAAGGATTGGTCTACGTTTTTGGGTTTAAACAGATATTTATGGAAGTAAAAGTTTAAGTATGAAGACCTCCGTACTGTAATGACTATGTTTGAACTTGGTGATTATGTGGTTACTTTGAAGCTGGGGTACCATCATGTATGTATGAGAGAGCACCAGTGGAAATATTTAGGCTTCAGGTGGAGATCAAGTAGTGCTACAGTCAGGCGTCTGGGATGAACTGCAAGGAGTTACATCGCCGTTTTTAAAGGAGCTGGTAGGAGGGCTTCAGGACGCAGGGTTGTCATCAAAAGTGCCTTCAACAACCAAGAAGTACATGGGAGCTTTCAATCAATGGAAAAGGTGGGCTAGCCATTTTCCAGAGATAAAGCCATTTCCAGTATCACCCTTACATATCAGCTTGTACATTGTGGACTTGAAAAAGTCTGCAGGTACTAACAGCACTATTGAAGTACATGTAGTCGTGTATGGGTGCCAGGTCTGGAAAGCCCAATGGAACACCCCATAGTACAAATGGCAATGGAAGGTGCAAGAAAGCAGCTAGGAAAGCCTACTGTCAAGAAGGAGCCTATAACACCTGAAATATTGAGAGAATTGGTTAGTGGAGCAAGGGCTTCACTAATTGATGTGAGGGGGTTGTGCATTATATGTTTGTTAGGGTAGGCTGGCTTCCTACGGCATGACGAGATAGTGAAACTTTGTTTTTGTGACATACAGTCCAACTTGTCCAGTGGCAATGCTAGAAAGGTATATTATGATGGCCAAGGAACCGGATGGCTCTAAGAAGCACATCTTCAGGCCTATAAATGCTAGGTATCAAACATTAAAGGAGGGAAAGCTATCATACTCAGCAGTTAGAAACATAGTATTGGGATTGTTTAAGCATGTGGTGGATGACACATCGTTGCATGGAGTCACAGTATTGCTAGCTACGTACTTAGCTATAACAATTATGGCAGTTTGATCTAGAGACCTAAATGCTGAGATACCGCCAGCCTACTATCAAGAGAGTCCTTCACGTAACCGTCTTTAGGCAATTCTGGTTTCCATCTGCCATGCCTCCTGAACTGGTGGTCCTGTATCCCTCCATTAGCTGCACAGCTGTTGTGCCCCCTGCACGCAGACTGTGTATGTGATACATAATGTGTGGTAGTGTATTTTATACTGTAATTACATCCTTCTCTGCGGTAATGCTGGCAACAGCTGGGGCAAAGCAAAATATGTGTAGTGTTTATAGCATGGAATCACTGCAGTGTGTAGAGTGAGTTTTATTTTGCTGCTTGAGTATGCTTTTGTGGCGAGAAATCTTGTTCAATCTGTGTCCGATAGTAACAATGGTACTTCTTTCCATCCAAGTCATCCTTGGGAGTGTGACATTGAAAGAATGGACACTTGTTCAGGTACCAGATTTGCTGAGACTTGCTGATCTATACATCGCTATATGAGATGGAACCATCGAGGCACTGCAACCACTCTCCCTCCAACCCGAGGAAAGCAATATGGTCCGTGCACAGTCCACATCTCCGAAAAAGGACTTGGACCGCTTATGACCTGCGTTATGATATCTACGTTGGAAGAAGCAATTCAGTTTGGAAAGTTTTTTGCGATTTACACCTATGGTGAATTATAGGGAACACTACTTGTAAATAGAATTGCTGAAAACCGGTTTTGGTGGTTTTCGTGATTTACGTGGTTGTTTTTGAGGTGAGGTTTTCCATGGTTTTGGCGGTTTTCAAGGTGAGGTTTTCCATGGTTTTGGTGGTTTTCCTTGGTTTTCGTGTTTTCCGTGTTAACCCCTGTTAAACGAGTGCTGGTGTCAGTCGACCTAAACTCTAGTGCACTGGTGAGGCCAGTGGAAGTTAAAGGCAGATCCAAAGATGAAATGTCCTCCATCATCTTGTGCTCTCAAGAGGGAAAAAAGGACCATGCTGTGGATCCAGTGCGACAGATGTAACCAGTGGTTTCACCAACAGTGCGTCAAGATAAGGAGGAGAAAGACACAAAAAGAGAACTTCTTTTGCATCCATTGCCAATGATCTTAGACTTTTTTTAAATTTAGACTGCTACTGCTTTCTTTTCTTTTATGCACAACACTGTAATTCACTAAGTTGCTACCTGAGCTGTCAGTACTCAAGTCTGGAGTTGAGTATTGAAATTTCACCTACCCTAGTAATGCATCTGCATATAATTCAGTAAGGTTGAGAAACGCCAGCCCAAGCTAGCTGCAAATGCCTTTGATGTGTTGAAGCGGTGTGTGACTTTACCTGAGATGGTTAGTAACCTAACTAACAAGAAGAACGCTCTTCAAAATGCAATAATTGAATTGCTCAAGGAGAATGGTCTTCGGTGGTCGCCTACTACAGCCGAATCAACTGGAAAAGCCTTTATTGGTACTAATGTTCTTCAGATGGAAGTTTAATTAAAAAACACCTCTCGCCCACACTACAACTGAACATCTATGGCTCAATATAGGGAAGACAAAGCCTATAATTAGGTTAGGGTTGGGTTAGGGTCGGGGTTAGTTTATATTGATTTTATACAGGGTCCTTGGCTTCTGTATTTCCCTATACTAAGCCATGTCTACTATTTTAGTATCACTCCCATCACCAATCCTTTAGTTGTTGCTGGCCTGGTTCCCACCTATCTTGCTCATATTTTTCTACTCCAGAAGACGATATTCAGAACAAACCTAAACGAAGGATAACGAAGGCCCGAGTATTGACCGAGTGTGAATATATTGAGATGGTGAAGGAGAAAGACATACAGGAGAAGGAAGCTGAAGAACTGAAGAAGAAATGCAAGGAAGAACGACAAGAGAAGAAGAGAGAGAGAAAGAACGACAGAGAAAGAAGAAGGAGAGAGAGGAAGAGAAGGAGATGCAAGAAAAAGGGAAGCAAAGTAAGTCTAAGAAGAGCAAGCAGCCTGCTTTACCTGTCCAAGCAGACACAGAATCCTCTGGTAGTAACAGTGAATCTGAAGAGGTGTGCAAGAAGTAGTCAATCACGAAGAGTTAGGCACGCTCCCTGCTAGATTTCGTGTGGCCTCGGGCACAGAGAGCGATAGTGATAGTGGCATCATGTGTTGGCTGTGCGCTGCTTGAGAGCCCCCAAACTCTCAAGCTTCCATTCTTTTTGGGTGGAGTGTGGGAACTGTGGTGACTGGTTCCATACTTTCTGTGCTCTTGGAGCCAACAGCCATTCACGTCAGTACCTTTGTGCCAACTATGTGTAAGGATTTTAGTGTCTGAGTGTGTATCAGCCCTTGCCTAAGGTTTTTCACCTTCAACATGATGGATTTGAGAGCAAGTTATTTGAAGACTTTATCAGTGGCGATAATTGGAAAATGCTTCTATATTATTGCCAACGTGCATGTGTTGAACTTCGACCTTTCTATTTCATGGAGGGAGGGGCTGAACCGTTTAGGAGTCGCGATGCCTTGAGCACCATGCAGGGACTTCCCCTGAATGCAACGCCAACACATTGCAGTGCTGATGCAAGACGCACAATACCGTCAAGAATGTGGTGATAGTACGCATTTGTACACTAATTCCGTTGCACTTCCAGTTAGCAGTCGCTAAATTGAACAACGACATATGTATCATTATCCACACTTCTTTTGCTGTCTAGGTAATGCAGTTAGCTTATTGTACCTTGGAACTATCAGAAGTTCTACTAGACTGGAGACTACTGCCGCGTGGTAACAGGTATGACACAATCATTGCACACGCGGTACGTGCAGACACACATACAAACTAAAGCAATTTTAATACCAGCTGGTCACACGCTTTGCGCCTATCCCAGCTGGTAAACACTGTCAAACCCAGGCTCTTCATTGTAGACCGTATTATAGATTTACATCATAACTTACTCCTTCTTGTCCCACAATTAGCATACAGAGGCAACAGGCCCTCACCTGTACAGCCACACTGTCACTGCCATCTTCCTGCTCTCCTTTCTCCCACTTGACAAATCCTCCAAACACACTCCTACAGGCGCTGCCTGAACCTTGCCTGTAGGGGTAGGGGACTATTTTATACATGTATACAGCCGCCATGTACTCTCACCCAAACTGGTACTAATTGAAGAAGTTAAAGGGAGGGTGGGTAAGAGAATTAGTGGTTTATTGCCAAGCGGGAAGCAAGGCAAATAATCGTGCTGCATGAGGACTCCGCGTATGTATGCATGCATGTATGTATGTATGTATGTACCTACCGGGTATGTGTGTATGTACATAGGTATGCAACGCTATAGGAATGCGATTATTGCAAACACATTTCCTGTGGGCACAGCATTGCTTCCATGCACGTGCAGTAGAGCTAGTGCATTCACTGCAATCAAGTCGCCTGCAAAGAGGCAGCAGCGGTTAGGGAGGCTATGTGCACAGCAAGACAGAAGTAGTGGTAGCAAGGAGAGGAGGGAACATCGGCGGGAGGTTCATCGAAGTGGGTAAAGCTGATTCGGCAGCAGGAAAGTGATGACTGCCGTTCTCAAAGCCTCGGACTGGCTAAATGGTCAGCTAAATAGTGTCAATTCCCGCGAGGCCCTCTGCATGGAATAGCACTAGTAGTGCTAGGCACCTCTAGTTAGCAGCCTAGCATTATGTAAGGCCTTGCTAAGGCTATATAAACTTAAAAATCGGTTTCTGGTCCAAGGAAATGAGCAAGATTAAGCAAGGCACAGGGTCAATTGGCTAGTGTAGTATATTGGTTTTGAGTAGTAGGTGTTAATGTCCGTCCAGTGCTTTGTGTTTTTGTCTTAGCTGAATTCCCTTTGTGTATGTGTACCTATATATATGTATGTCCCAGTTTGTATCTTTGTGTTCTGTAACTCAGGCATCAATATTTTAGGACCACCTGTCCGCCCTTCGACCTTTCAACATATGGCTTAGCACTGGCCACTTGTCAGGAGTGCTAGCTAGAGTCTTAGGAGCTCACTTATTATATTAGTTTGGTCCACCTGACCACAGCCAGAGTCCACCTGACTCACACTACTTATCAAGTTACTACAGCTAGCTTCGTGCATAAACTAGCTCTTATTACAGCATTTTTACCGCCTGTTTTCTCGCGTAATTACACACTCGTGCTATTTCACTGTAGACACTATCACCTGATTCAAAAAGCACAGGCCGTGCTTCTGCATACTAGCATTGTATTCATTATTGACCGTCACTCCTGGGTGCCAGTGTTTATCAAGAACATACACATTTACTATGAGTTACCGTTGACTTTTCACACGCGCTATTCATGTGTACCAGTAAATGTGCGTGAGCGTGCGAACAATCGCAAAATACTGCAGCTCATGTTCATGCACAGGGCACACGGCCTGATACAAAAGAGAGCGGGAAGGGACCAGAAACCGGTTACTAGGTTTGTATGGCCTAAATGCAGCTGCAGAGTAGGTTAGCAAAGTCAGGCTGTGTCTACATGTGTAAGTACTCTTGCACAACCACAGTGTTTATGGTACAACTACAACTGACTTGGCAATTCTGTACCTCCAGCAATCCCTCCAGCAACAGTGCAATCTCTATAGCTGTTTTGCCAAACAAAACTCGGGCCTATAAACCTCCAGTAGCTTCATTGGACTAGTATGCTATGTATGGTAGGCTATTGCTGTATGGTAATGGTGATCACACAATAATTGCTGAGCAGGAAGCGAGGCAACTAATCAAGTTGCATGGAAGGCTCCGCGTATGTATGTATGTATGTATGTATGTATGTATGTATGTATGTATGTATGTATATAAGTAACGCTCATTTCCTATGGGCGCGGTACAGCATGCACCACCATGGAGTTGCCTGCAGAGAGGTGGCATCGATTAGGCAGGCTACGTGCATAGCAACACAGAAGTATGTAGTGGTAATGAGGAGAGGAGAGATCATCAGCGGGAGGTTCATCGACAGCGTGTAAGGCTGATTCGGAACTGAGCAGGAAAGTGAGCATCGAACTGGCTTAACGCTCAGTTAGTAGCATAATGCAACTCAATTACCGCGAGGCCCTCTGCATGGAATACCATGTATGCACTAGTTATTGTGGATGTACATACATACAGATATGAAAAACATTAAGTAATCTTAGAGCCAGCCGGGCACATGTGAAGCATATGTCCAGCTGGTCAATCTAATATCTAAGGATATGCTCAACAATAGGTCATACCAAGCTAATGAGACTTGCAGTTAGATTCACTACCAGACAGGTGCACCCAGCCAGTAGCGGCTTCCAAGTAAAGTGCATAGACTCAATATGACAGTACTACAACAGTACTACAACACTGGTTACAAGTCTTTCTTGTTTAACCACTTGTTCACAGACCTTGCTATTCTTGAGATGTCTCCTGCAACTCCGAACAACTTTGAAAGGCAGTACACTACAGGTAGGTAGAGGAAACATCACAGTCAGTCAAATACTGAGCTACATAGCAGTAGGCCTCCCTGTACCAGCTTTTATCTCACACTGTGAAGGGGACAGGGGTTGATAAAAGTGAATGTGCCATGCTGTCTATCCACATGGGATACAGCACTCTTTCATGAAAACTAAAAGCCATCTTAATCGTTATATCAAATGCAATCATTAAGCTCTAGGCCTAAGCAAATCCCACCATCCCAACTATTTAACCCCCTTAACATGTACTTCCACATACCCTCAATACTGACACTATACATGTTCACTAATCTAATTAGGCACATAGCAACATAGAAAAGAGCTCTGACTGCAACAGAGAGAACCCAGGAGCAGGAAAGAACCAGAAAGCCACCCAGTCCGTGACTGCACAAAGTTAAAACATTGAAGGTTAATTAAAAAGTTGTTTAAAAAGGTTAAAATAGAGGGGACCAAATAGGTCTTCCCTCTGTTAAAAAGCTTCCAGGAGGAAAGTTCCTTGGCTCTGGTTTGATCATAAGATCCTACCAAAGCCAGCAGGGCCTCCATCAAAATGTTAAAAGCAGATTAAAAGCATAAAAGTGTCCCAAACCAAGCAGCCCCCAGCCCCCCAAGTCACATCCAAGAATAAAAAAGGAGAGAGAGAAGTTTGTTTAGATATAAAAACATACATCACCTGGAAAAAATAAAAAGCACTGAATGCCTAGCCTTGAGAACCAGGACTGGTGGGTTAAAGAGTCTTTGAAGGCTGGCCAACTCATTTAGTGCAAGCTCTTGTAGCCTAATATTGGGGACCTAGTTCATGCAGTGGTATACAAATTATTGTTACTTAGCTTTTAAGCTCCAGTGAACTGTGGTAGGTGGTTAGAGTTCAACTTGACCATCTCCCAGCCTTTCATTTAAAAACTGACAACTGTCTAAAATTTTAAAAGAACACTAACAGCTGTAATATTTATAAAAGGCAGCCTATGACATCATTTCCTGTTCCTATCTAGAGCACCCATTTAGCTTGTTACCTAACTGTAACCAGCCTGTCAAGCCGTATTCAGTGGCAATGGTATACTATCTTTAATACAGTGTTTTAGTGCTATTTTTAAATTTAGCAAAAATATCCATATATAAACCTCTTAAAGTAGGAACACAATTGATCGTATTTGTAGCTTTGTACTTCAAGCAACATAGTCCTGGACGCCCTCCAAGGTGGCTTGAAGGACTGGAAAACACAGCTGATCTCAAAGACTCAGTCGCTGAAGATTGTATCATTTTGTCACAAACAGAGGACTCCCCTGAACCACCACAAGTGGCCGATACTCGTTGTGAGATTGTACTGCCCCCCTGAAACGTTTGCTGTGAGCCGCTCGAGGCGAGCTTCATTGGAGGGTGAGGATGATGTCATCTTGCCGTGGGCTATTCTGCTTCACTCCTAGGGCTGTTTATATTTACCAAATAATATTGAGGTTCATGAACATAAGAAATAACATTCACGATTTTTGTGAAAAATATTCTTTCCACAACTCCATCGCCACCTTAAACAAAGTAGTTACTACAAGTGTGCAATACATAGCACTAAAAAAATCCATGAGTGTTCCACCTACCAAGACATGCGTATCCAGCTGCAGATGAGGCTAGCCCAGCAGCGGTGGGAAAGTTGTTCTGGGAACAGATGTGTACACAGCCTTTATTCTGGTCCTCTGAGTCGCCATGTTGTTCTCTTGCCAGCTGACGTACTGGGAAAGGAGAAACAAAATGGTGTCATGAGTACGGTCTAAATGTTTTGAGCTGTCATCTGGTATACAGTATTTCTGTGAACCAGATGTCACAGTTACTGATTATGTGATTCACTATTCAAATGCAGTGTTTATTACACTGAGCATCAAGCATTTGGAAAAATAAAAGAACAGAATAGGGACCAAATAAGGTAGGAATGACACCACAATACTTTTAAGGATTCTCATCCATATATCTTTTGACATTTTTCCAACCACAGACAAGCACCAAGCTATAGCTATGTGTGTATATGCTCTGTCTACGTAAATTAGCTAGCTATCTAGAGATAATTAGAGCGACTATGGTGCGTCCATTCATTTATAGAGGTAATTATGTTAGCTGGTCAGCTATCATAAAAACAACATAATTTATTGCTGTGTAAACATACTTTCTTCTAAACACCTCTGTAATCTGCGATTCTCAATTGCTTCTTCCCTGGGAGAGAATGAATCAATTTAGGTACATATGTACATACAGTGAATAAATGTGTACATACATTATTATGATCTAGCTAACATTCCCATACAAAATTCTGTCTTGGTAACATATCTTTTTAGTAGGTTATGACTTCTTATGAAACAAGGCTATACATGTAGGCAGGAGAGTGGAAAGGAAAGTCGAGCACACAGAGAGAGTCGGAAAGAGGGGCATGGTCATGATTGGAGTGAGTGTAAGTAAGCCGATCATATCAATGATGAATTTTCTCTGCATGTCATTCTACATTCCAATTTCTAATACGTGATCCAATTTCTCTTGTTTCCATGTGGAACAAAGAAAAATAAAATTCAGGCCCCTTTATAATTTAGTGCTACTAGAGAAAAGACAAGAAACCACATGTTCCACATTCTTTATTGATATTATCTTGTAAACATGTTTGTAATGTTGCACAGTCCAATCATAAAGTACATGCAAACAGGAAGATCAAATACTTGTATCAGGCAAGCGTCTTGTGCATAGCAAGTTAGTTTGGAGTTATGCTATGCAAATCACTAATAATGTACATGGAATGGTTACATAATGGCTCAGTGTTTCTGGAACGTGTGGGATGTTCTGCACCAAAGTGTACAAACTTCAAAGTTGGCTCTGAGAGATCAAAGTGATCAAGTGTTGTTGACAAGAAGCCTTGTATATGGCAGTTTAAGCAGTAAGCTGTAGAGTAATAGTTACAAATTCTTCTCTAGTAAGTCTACTATCAATCTGAGGTGAAGTATCAGAGCTACAGTTGCCAGAAAAATTTAAATTTTCAAACAGCCATATCCTGAGGTACAGTACACTGGGGCTTGGATGTATTACAAAAATGGAGTACCTTCATCAGTAGTAGTAGAGCGCTGGACCTGTCTTGCACCAAAATGTGTAACACCTATAGCTGCGGGATGGTCTTAAACATCTATCTGTCACTGGGGCAACTGCCCAACAACACAGTACATAATAGGAACTAACACTAGTGTGAGAAAAGAAACCTAATGAGTGTCTAGCCAAACAAGAGTTAACAAGTGAAAAGTGCTAAATGCCACAAATGTACAAAATTCAAAATACCAAAAGGGTTGACACGTGCTTGCCAACAGCAGCAGGACGTACGTAGCAAGTCGATCAGCACTCAACTAAAATAGTTTTGTAGACTTTGGCCTTTGTTCCAGGTGTGTGCCGACTTTTACAGCAATCCACTGCCTCCTGACAGAGATACAGTGTTTTTGCGCACATCAATGCCATTTTACCCACCGCCAGTCGTCAAAAAATGGCTACTTCTAGCATGCCCACGTGTTGAACAAGTTTACTGCTACGTGTAGACTAGTATGGATTCTACAGAAAGTCAAAGAAAAAGAGAGTTATCATAATTATCACTGACATGCAACTGATATAAGTGCAGTTGTCAATGAGCTAAAGCACTTCAGCACAGAGTAGACAGAATAGGCTATAGCGTAGGAGAGAATGAGAGAGGGCCTGCCATACTTTCAAGATAGCAGAACAAAGGGAAGGTAGACTGAAACTGCATCAGGAAGTGATAATATTTCTGATGGCTCCACCACTGTTTATACTGTAGAAGTTTTTGGATGTCACATTTCTGGAAACTGATTGATTGCAAGAGCAAGGTGCCACCTACTGTACAGGCAGCTTCTGGTTCCTGTACTAAATGTAACATACCTCAATGCACCAGACTGATGTAGTAAACAAAACGGATGGATTACATTATGCTGTTGGTCGAAGATAGTAGTGTGCTGTTATAGGCGAGATGTACATGTCATTGTCCAAGTGGGGTTGGTGTGTGTGGAAGGATGTGGATTGGGTAGTATATATTGAGTCTACGTACAGTACATGCTGCTGTGTATGATACGTTATAGTGTGAGATCATGTGTGTTGTACATATAAAGTACTGCAATGCTGTGGATATGGCTGGTGTGGCATGTAGGGGATTGTGGTGTGCGTGTTGTTGGAAATATGTCAAAAGATATAGGGATGGGAGTCTGTAAAGGTACTGTGGTGTCGTTCATTCCTACCCGCTTGTTTGGTTACTTTTTGGGGATTCCATCCCTATATGTCTTTTTGTGACTTGTTTCCGTTGTTTTTTGGGGGGGGCGGGGATATAGAGCTTTTTATGCCCGATACACATGTATGAGGTACTCAGGTGATAGGCTCAGATGATAGCTAAACAGTACACACTATATAATAATTCTAGTGTTAGCAGGGACAGCTATGGTTCAAGGTCCACCACAAACATCTGCAAGGTAATGTGGGAGAGGATGGTCGTAGGAGTGCACAGTAGTGGTGGTACTGACTCCATTTAACACACAGGTTAGTAAAGTCTATAGTGGTCTAGCAGTTTTATCAGTGTTCTTACTATGATAACGTACCTACAGCAACTCACTTTGGGTCCGTCATAAAGCGCACTCATAGTATTATAATTGTCTAAGCAAAACAGCTCATGCTCGAGGCTGTAGGCGTAACTACCGTTACACAGAACGGAACGGAACAGAATGGCGTGCAGCGACAAGTACTTGCCTTGAGCGCTTGAGAATCACTGCCAAATAGTTTGATTTGTTCGAGAACGCTATGGTGTGGGTGCAATACCCCACAAGAAATGCTGCTTCTTCGCGTTTGAATCATTGTAATTGCTCCAGTCAATATCGCGGTAGCCTCATGGAAGAAGAAGAAAAAAAATTATCAGAAAAGGACAATTTGCCTGTTTAGCGACTTGATGATGTGGTGCTTCAGCGGTGCTCCCCAGCAACGCTAAGAGTCTTGTTACTGATGAAAACACTCGAGAATGACAGGCATGGTCCACAAAAGCTTATGACTAGATCTACGGCAGAGTTTTTGAACATATCACTTTGTACACATACAATGGAACAGCCATTTTTTTTGAAGCCATCCCTATATATGGAGTACATAATTCATACTAACTGGATTACTTAGTCACCTTTATACTGTATTATGTTTTCAAGAAATAATACCAATAATTGTTGCTAGTATAGTGCACGTGTGTATCACAGACTGAGACGGTTACAGCATACTATAGTTACTAGGCAAATGCAGGACATTGTGGGGCGAGCCTGAGCGAGTGTCTGTGCATTATATTAGCAAATGGGCATTTCAAAGTGGAAGTAATACAACAGTGATCAGATTGTATGACTAGATAGGGCTCATAGATACTGCAGTAACCACTCCAACAGTAGCATGGACACTATAGCTATCTTATGTTACACTGAGGGAGAGGAACCTTGTATCATTCTGTGATCACTTTATTCACGTTTTCATGTTCTACTTCTCCATAGCTATTTTATTTATAAAAAGAACCTACATCATGAGGGAGCTTCTCTGAACTAACTATATTATACAGAAACCTGTTGTAGCTACTACAAATCACTATAGTCTACTATGATAGCAAACAAGACTACATTCAGCAGTGTTAAAGTCTAAGCATACGTAAAGACAAGGCTGAAGATTGTGCTCAGTTACTAGTAATTCTAGGTTAAATGTACCTGAAACTAAATGCTGGTTGGGCTGATCTCTTCTTGCACAGCTGTTACCGACAGTGCTGACTCAGCCATTTCGCAATGCGCTTGTAGTTAACCAAAACTGGATTACTACCACTGTCTAGCCCTTCTTCGCCATGTAAGCAACATAAAAACTAACTTAGATTGACGTACCTTGGCCTATTGGACCTGCAAACATCCAGTAGCTTCCATCTGCTCGTGCACACACAATTATTAAACGTAGTGGCGTATGCGTAATGTGCTTCGATCGCATACGTGATGCATAATACGCAAAATTAGAATTTTGTATTTAGATTCGGTAGACGTACGTACCATAATAATAATATATATAGACACAGGAGCAGAATTCGACTCGCTAGTGTGGGGCTCGCTCAGGCTCGCCCCAATTATATTGACTACTTTGAGTGCCATGACTTTTTTGCAGAATGAAGTGAGATGGCATAACTTGGCAATAAAATGGGAGGAACTGTTGTGGAGACAAACGAGAGGGACAATCTGAAAATGCCTACTTAATTCTCATACTAATCTCAAATCAAAGTACTGTAGCAAAACACTTCTGCAGAGGTGGTTGTTTCACTACTGTATGGCATAGTGAATGTAAGTGTTGTCATCGTAAGCAAGAAATCCAGTCATGTGTATCACATTCAATTAAACTTGAACTGTGCACACCAAGGGTGGAGATATATTGTGGTATTCTTTACAAACTGTAAGAGACCAGCTAGGAAACAGTCCACACTATCCTCAGCTACTTGTCCTTGTTTGTACTGACACACAAAGCTGAAAGAAAGCCAACCCAACCAGCATGAAGCTCTGAGCTCACTGTCATCACTGAGTAAATTTCAGTCTGAAAGAATTTTCAATGTATGACAGAGCACAAGAGTACTGTCCTTGCTTCCACTCATCAGTGACAAGTTCAAAGGTCAGGCTACAATCTTCATAGAGCAGTCATAGAATACATCACACTCCACTCACAGCCTGGGTCACTCTAGAAATAATAGCTACACTCACGCACCAGCCTACTGTTTTGGTAGTCGGCACTCCGGCCAAATCATCGCGAAGGCACTCTTCAAAACTAGTGCCCTTTCTGAAATGCACCTGTTAGTCACTTACTTCTGGAGCCGGTTCGTTACCCCGGCCAAATCATCGTGAAGGCACTCATGAAACGCAATGGTCAGTCAATTACTCTTGCAGCGGAAACCACAACAGAATATTATTATAAAATTATAGCAAGACTGTACAACATCCGGCTATGAATCTCGTCCACTCGGGCACGAGGTAAAAATGGCGACTATTGCAATTGAACAGAAGGAGAGGTGGCCCCAGTTCAGCCAAAGAAAGCAGCCAGATGAAAAAGTGGCTCGTTGGAAGTTCCAGAATATAGATTCTCTTCCTTGAGGCACAGTTTATTAGACCTGAGAAGGTATCAGAAAGCCTGTACATTACATTATATTATATTATTTAAAACTTTTTTCCTCTCACTTGGCACTGTAACCTCGACCCAACAACCATGAAGTAGATGCATATTTTAAGGTGGTGAGTGGAGTAAAGGCTAGTATCTTTGATTCACCAGGGTTGCAAGACGATAGAGCAGACGATCAGCATCATATTGAAAAAATAAAAGACGTGTTTGCTATCCATGGAGAACCTGACATAGTTTTATACTGTATTAAAATAGATGATGAACGTTTACGACGAGAAGATACGGAAGCAATCTGATCACTTACTAAAGTATTTGGCCCATCCAGCTGGGACCGTAGTGCGTTTGTATTGACATTTGCCAATGAAGTGTCCCCAAAATCAAGACGAGGACAACCACCTGTTTCGCATATAAGGTCAAATTGTAATGTGGGAGGAGAAAGTTAGAGATGCACTAAAACATGCAAATGTGGCCCAAGATGTGCGTGTAAAGATACAAGTAAAGGTCTCCACGTGGACTCTTTCTTTTGCATCAAGACAGCTCCTAGTCCATACAATGAAGCACCTGCCCACACTTTCATCAGTACCGGGCTGTAGGGTGAGGACAAGTTCTGCTTTGACATTCGCAAAAGCTACGTTACAGTAGGTCTAGATTTGGACCTCACAGCCATGTAGGCTTCCTGCTGAGAAGTTGCTGAAGAGATTGAGTGGGATTATGCAGGCTCTGGGAAAACCTGCCACGCTTGTTCACCGTGCCCATAAATGTCACAATTTAGTTGGTGGTTCCAACTCAGTAATTGTCGCCTACACACCACGACTGATGACTGAGACAGAGAGATGATATGCCCAGACCAAGAAAGAAGCTCTGGCATGTGAGAAATTCTCAACATAATATTTAGAAATTTCTCATCAAAGCTAAACACAAGCCACTGGTATCACTAACTTAAATTACAACACCTCAAGTAGCTGTTTGCATATTACATTTATACGGTGAAACGGCTAGCTAGCATTAAGGCATAGGGTGTGAAAAGAGCTGTATTTGGCACGATAAACAGTTAATACAGTCGCAAGTTCTGCAAGAAGCATAAAAGAAAGCAAACTGGAACTCATTAGAAGCACAAAGATGAAGCCATTCGGCACCAATCATACGGTGAAATGGCTAGCTAGGATCAAGGAAAGGCTCTTGAGATGCAAAACGATAGCTACAAGTGGCAAAACACTCCCAGTGACTGTGCAGGACTGTTTGCACCTATGATGAAACAACAGGGCTAAAAGCATGGCCTGACATACAAAGACACACAATATGCAACAAAATGGTCCATCGTTAGTGGCTAATCTTATGAGTCCTTTTCTTCGACATCCCACAGTTTTAGCTTGGAATCTAGCTCTCCGTTTCACCATAACGCCACACAGCTAGTATACAGCCGCGTTAAACCGCAATGTCGTCAAAAGCGTGTTGCTCCCAGCAACTGGCTATAAATCAGTTACATTACCCTTTCACTCGGGATGTGCGGTTTATAAGCCCCCCCCCCCTCGGGCACTATGCGCCCTTGGGGTCGGGTTTATAAACCAGCAACATCCCTCGTGAGGGTGATGAAACTAATACATATATATATATAGCTCAAAGAGTAATGAATATGGAACGCATTAAGTGCCCACCCCCCTCTTTCGCAGTGCATTAATGGCCCCTACCCATGGGTGTACTTTACGGTAAGCAAGCTAAAGTTTGTACTGATATTTTTTGGCTAGGTAGATGCCTAGAAAGTGATAGGTAGTTCGAATCTTTGCCTCTGACAGGCCTAGGAAGGCCAGATCCGAGCTTGCCATGTAGCTAATTTACTGACCCTTTTCCGTATGTTCTCGCACATGTGTAAGCAACAAGGCAAGCCTTAATTCACAAGTTTCTGACATCACTGGTGCCAGTGTATCATGTATACAAGCCTTCCAGTAGTTCCAGGCCTTACTCCCCTCTCCCCACCCCCTCCCCTGCACCCACCCCCTACCCCCACAGCAGCAAGGTAAAGTCTGGGTGAAGAAGGCCTAGGTATGAAGCTACAGCCGGACCATGCACTTCAACGGCTAACTATTGCACCTACCTCCCATTGAGCCAAATTCTGTCTCTGGTGAACTGTGTACTCAAGGCAACAGTGGTGGTTGCTTTAAGCTGTAGAACAATTAGAACACACAAATTAAATATGAAGACTGCCATTAGGTGTAGTGAAAACCAGTGACAATTATATATAGTAGCTGCACAGCTAGAACTGCTGTGTAAGCCTCACTAAAATCCCAGTCAAGAAAATAGGTGTCCCACAAAGTAACAAAAGGCAATATCAAGAGAATTACGTAATTACTTAATGAACACTTATCCTACACAAACACATGGTGAACACCTTGCAGGTAGCAACACTGCCATTCCATACCACAGAGATAGTTCAGCACACACTAAGTATAGATTACAGGATGAGGGATCTAATGAATACAAAAACCTGTGGGAAAATCGTGAACCCGAGGACATGTTAATTGCCTCCGATGCCGAGGGTGAGGGATTTCCCCAAGAGCATTCATGTCAGTTAGATCCTGAGTCCTGTGGTTTAACCGACTTAGGCCACATGATTGCTTGCGCAAAAATCCCCCTTAAAACTGGTAACAGTTTGTTAGGCATTCATGTTAAAGAAAACTTTTCACCACATCCACCAAAGACTCCTATCGTTGCCGGTATTCAGCATCTTTTTCAAGAGTCTGGATGACACGAGATTGGTTTCCTCAACACTGCCAATCGTACCTTTGGTCACCTTTGTCAAGCACTTGATGCAAGAATGAAGGAATTAACTAGCCTTGTTCCCAGTCTCCACTCCCAGCTTTTTTTCGCGTGTTGTAAAAAAAGCCGCTTTTTTTTACAACAAAAAAAATCTGGGAGTGGAGACTGGGAACAAGGCTAGGAATTAACTTAGGGGGGACAGCTGCTAGGAAAGCTGTTGACTTCAATTAACTCATTAGGCAACTGTTCCTGTGCCCCCAGTTTTATGGGAGATACAGGGGGCTACACTTCGTGTGAAATGGTACACACACTTAGACTCCTGTGAGGTGATACAGATTCACTAGAGGATGTATAATAACCCTCCACTCCTGACGTACTGCATTTAGATCTCATTGAAAACATCGTATCTCAGGAAAAACATGCCACCAGTGAGTAGCATAAATGAGGTACTCCAGGTAGCTGAAAAAGTAAAGGTACATACGTGGAGAAAATAGAGACCTAGTCTATGTTGAGAAGGGGTGGAAAGTATAGCTGGTGACGTAGCAGCATATCTCGATAGAACGGTTGAGCCCACACAGTTAGGCACACCAATTGCTAGTCTCTCCATGTCTGAGGTGTGTGATGTCTGTCGTGATACAGAGCAACACTAAGGGGCTTTGAGATCAAAGGCTAACACCGTAATGCTTTTCAAAATACAGCACATGACCGTCACAACCAAAAGTGGGTGGAGTGTGGAAAAAGTACTACAGGCTGTCGATCTTTTACGACTTGGCAGTGATTTCAAAAAAAAAAGACATATTTATGCAAGACAGTGTATTCTTCAAGGATGGGAGCTCAAGGTTGAGGCCAATCATAAAGGCCCAGGTTAGGGTGGGACTAATCTCACAACTAAAATACTGTTATAGCAACAACTAGGGCAACAGAACATGCCTGTATATAGCTACATGTATCTCTGCATAAAAACAGTTAACTTTTTGGGTGTGCTCAGTTGAACTGAGATTTTTAGTATCGTACTAATATGTACTACTTTCTGGAGAATATCATTCCTTGTACTTCACCTGGCATCTCATCTATGTAGTAACTTCCCCAACTGATATGACTTGGAATCTGGACAGTTAATCAAGCCATCAATAATCAACTAATTACCTGTAGCTTGCTAAAGCAATACAATGCAAATCCAATTTTAAGCAGTGTGCGAAAAAACAAAACAGTGCTTGCTTGACAGGTAATCGTGCTAGAATATTTTGTGCTTTCAATTTAATCGAGGTGGGCTGCAGTAAAATCTTTACTGTTAGGTTGTGTGCTTTCTCCCTCCAACTGTGGAGCTTGACTTGCCTGTTCCGGGAAAGCATCTGGTGCATGCAAACAGCTCATCCAGCTTCTCCTTGGTAGTACCTCCCATACAGTAGATGAATGCATATGTGCGACAGCCACTTCCTTCCAAACTGGTTGTTTCGTTTGCCAAATGATACTTGTACTTTATATCGTTGTTTGGCATTTTGAAGCGGACAGTCAGTGCTAAGGGGCTACGAGCAACCCAAAGGTCTTTAGCTAGCTCTTTTTCAAGCTGCTTCAGCTTGCCCTCAGCATATCGCACCAGGTCTAGACAATGCAGCACTTTCTTTACTTGCTTATCATAGCTGTGGGTGCTGACATACGTCCACCAGATCAGCGTTGATAGAGCATTACGTGAGCCGGCAAACGTGGAGTCAGGGGAGCCTATCACGCCTGGATACGAAGGGGGCGAAAGCTGCAGTCCTGTTTTGGTCATGTAAATACCAGTAGGCCAAGATGCACCGGGAAATTTGTGACCACTGGTGACAATGGAGCAAACAAAAGGTAATCGGAAGTCAAAATGAGGTGCTTGTTCGGTGGCTTCATGATTTTTTTCAAATGCCATGTGAAGAAAAGGCATGTAGCTGGCTCCAAGGGCTCCATCCACGTGGATCCAGTAGCCTTTACAACGACGTTGAATGATCCTACCATTTTTGCGATCTTTAATTTCAACCAAACGCTCCTTCATGCCATTGCGCTCCAAGATTGGCATCAGCTGCTCACCAGCCTTCTGTACATCATCGTAGGCACCCTTGAATGTGGTACCATAGTTGAAAATGATGAGTGCTGGATATCCCTTTGCAGTGAAGAAGTCAACAAGCTTACAGAGCTTGCTGATGTCGATACTGCCAGGCCCATTCCAATCATCACTACCTTCACAAGGCACTGCAGTTGGCCAATCACCACCAAGTAGACAGTCGTCAGGGTAGAACTCGGTGCCAACTTCGTAAAAGGTTTTCGTCTCCAAGACTTGCATCAGCTTGATAAGGGAATAGTGAGAATCTTGCGAGTAAAATACGATCGGAGTATAGGCATTGGGATTCTCCGGAGCTTGAACGAAAAAGCAATGCTTCTGACTGCTTGTCATAAACTTCCCTAGTCACGGGCATTCCATAAACCATAAAGGTTTCCCTCAGTTGAGCCCATTGTCAGTATGTAGCCCCAGTACGTCTCTGGGTCATTTGGGTCATGTGGCCACTTGGCGTTCCACAGTGAAGCGTAGTAGTCCAATACATTGCGTTCCATCCACTTGAGTGTCCTGCCACCGTCAGGCAGAAATGGGTCACCAGCACTGTTAGTGTGGGTGCTCAGGTACAAGGATACAACACTGTAGTCGTTCCCCATGTTAATTTGGTAACCAAGAAAGTTTTTCGCTTCCTCAGCGACACTCGAAGCAGTCTCCGCTTGTGCCCGATCGCAATGTCTCGTGTCGAGGCCCATGGATAGCAATTGGTAAAACTTGGGCGTAATATCCCTCTCCTCTTTAGGAAAACTGTAGCAAGTTAAGGGATCCACCGATGGTGGGGTTACCAAAAACCGGTCTCCACTTTTTGCCCATGGAGACAGAGTTTCTTTCCAGGGCTTCTGATCTGGCCCGTAAGGAATATTGCACATTTTTACAGTAGAGATATAGCCACAGAGTCAATGTCTACTACCCAAAAAGATTTTCTAACTATACACACAGTGTATTATGTCGAGTTTCCTGCAATTACCGTACGGTGATTCCGTGGCCGACCGAGACGGCGGCTCATCAAATCGCACACTCCTCCTTTCCTTTCCTTCGTTTCCCACGTCTTAAGTATTACTAGGAACAACTATGACTATGCATGTATTATAATAGCTTTGTATTTAAGCTGCCCTGGGCGTGACGATAAATTGTATCCCGAGCAACTTGGCTCCGTCCCACGAGATTTGCTCTTATACTCGTTCCATGCGACTTGCTTACTCCTGTGCTGTGCAAGACTCGATGCGCTGTACTTACTTCCTCTGAGGGGCGTAAACAACTAAAGGGGTACCGTAGTCTCTGGGGTAGTCTCATGACCCAGCTCCAGATATATATATATATAGACGTGCGTCTGGGTCACGAGACTACTAAAGGCTCGCAGCGAAATGCAATTAAATGCGTGGGTTAAGCAAGCTCATTTCTCTTTTGTGTCACGTCATAGCATGCAGTATGTGTACTCAATTAGGAGCATACATTTTCTACTCTCTTGGCTTGGATGGCAACAGCATTATGCACACACAGCTGCGTTGTCAGTTTGACGCCCTCTCTCTCTGCATGACTCTCAGCACCTGATTAAAAAAGGAAGCTTGCATTGCCTTTGCGAGAGAATGTGCACAATACGGAATATCTATATTGAGCATAACATAAACAAACTAGAGGTATTCATAGAATACTTACCCCACGCAAGATCCATCATGTCTTATATGTAGGTGAGTATATGAATGTGTGATATTGCATATCCGGACCCGCGTATACCTGAATTTCAGCCGTACCCACGCATGACTCATTTCCGTAATAAAATGGTGGACGACATCAACAATAAGAACTAGAAAGAATTGGATATGCCGAGAACGGAACTGCTTGTGTACCTATCCGGTACACATAATATAGTAAAATACGGCAATTTTCATCGTTATCACTGTGCTTTTGAAGGCACTAACATAAAATTGCTGTATTTATTTTTTTATGACGGACAGATGGACAGACTTACAGACAAAACCAATTGCTTAATTCTGCCTCTGCATACACGGTGCGGGGTAAAAAACAATACAACAGGAATATACCATAAGGGTAGATCACATGTGAGAGGTACTGAACGGTGTACAAGCATGAGGGGAGGAATCAGGTACGTAATATAGTTGAGGAGTGGGATGTTCATCCGGTGTCGAGGGCAATTCCGTTATGGAGAAGTGTTGGACTGTAGCCTTTTGTATATCTTGTGGTCAACAGCCAGTCTGTCCATCTGGGAAGTTTCTCATCTGCTGCAGCTTGACCTCTCTCTCGTAGACAGAAAGCTGTTGTACAACTTATAAAAAGTGATGTGTAATTAGGGCATCTTACCTTAAATAGATAATATGGTAACAGACAAGACTATATCCTATAGTATATATGTAAAGACAAGGTTGAAGGTTGTGCTCGGTAACTGGCAAAATCCAACTGAAAGCAGTAGAATGGTCAGGCTGTCTATTCATGTATAGCTTTTACCAAAAGTACTGATTCAGCAAGTTTGTAGCGCATTTCTGCTCTAATAGGATTATTATTACTACCTATCACTTCTTCGCCATGTAGGCAATATAAAAATAACTTAGCTCGACGTATCTTGGCCTATTGGCCCTGCAAATTCCCAGTAGCTTCCATTCTGCTTGAGTGGCAAACTAACATAATGACATAATGCATGTCACATACGTAATACAAAATACACAAAATTAGAATTTGCATCTAGACTCAGTAAGACGTACGTATCATAATACATGTATACAGAGATGGGGGCAGAAGTCAACTCGCTAGTGTGGGGCTTGCTCAGGCTCGCCCCAATATGATGGTGTTTAGCTGCATCAATACTTAAATCTTCTGTCTGTGTGTCTGTAATGAACGTGACGTCTAATTATGCGCAAATGTGTGAGAATCCACAAGACGATTGCGCAAAAATACGCGAGAAATCTGTTACATCATCTAATAGTCCTGACCTGACTGACGCCTCTGAGGGTCACAAGCAAGCAAGTAGCTGTTGTGAGCAAGCGAGCACAGCTACTTGTAGAAATAATATAGTGTGCGCTAGTACCTTATTATTTTAACCAGAATTCCCTGAGAGCACAGACTTGTAAAATAGGTCTTTATATACATTGAAATTCCGTTTTCTCTACCAGAGATTTAGGGACCTGTAGTTGAAAGTGTGCTCTAAGAATTAATACATAGCTGTGTGCGATCAAGGTGTTAGCTTCCAGGACATGTTCCACCCACACCTGTCATAATACTGAATTATCTGCTTGTAATACTGTCAGTACAAGCACACATGCGACATCAGAATCAGAGAAATGCAGCAAGGCAATACAATACCGGTACGCAATAACCCGTACATAGAGGCTGCAACACACACCATGCGTACACACATGTACACCACACACAGACACATGCACACACACACACACACACACAAACACACACACACACACACACACAGAGACACACCTGGTTCTGGTGCAGGGTGGCACTGAGGGAGGAGTTGAGAGGAAGAATGAGCTCCTCATCCCGCTTGCCCCCTGTAGAAGAGAGACTACATTACTCTGAACCGCAGCAACAGCAGTAATTTACTAGCCTCATTCCCAGGCTCCACTGCCCAGCAGGTGCAAAAAATGCTGGGCAGTGGAGCCTGGGAATGAGACTAGTAATGTATGTGAATATGCTTGTCTGTGCCTCCACACAGATCCACTGCAGTTACATGTAGCCTTATTCCCAGTCTCTCCGCTCCAGTTTTACGTCGCTTGCAGCTCCAGCTTTCACATCGACTGCAAGTGACGTAAAAACTGGAGCGGAGAGACTGGGAACGAGGTTAAGTTACATGTACAATGTGACTTAAATGGCACAAATTAACAAAGCTGGTACATGTACTGTCAGTAGAATGTGTTTTTTACCGGAAGTGTAGCTACCAGATCATATAAACCTTACAAACAATACGGCAAAACACATAAAACCACAGCTTTAGCTACTCATACAAGCTGGATAGTGCAAACTGCTGTAGATTGGCAAGCTGACAGATCTTGGATACTCCATGGAAGTCACACATTGAGTGCTGGTCTTCAAAACAACCACCCTGTTTCAAGTACTGTAATCTTCAAAAGACAACCATGGCCCAGCCCAACTGCCCAGATTATGTTGTATTCAGTGCCATCCCAATGACAGGAATTTTGGAATGCCTTTGTTCCAAGCTTTTATTGTACTGTGATAAAAGCTGGAGAGGTGTATGTCATAGATATGTACATACAATTGAGGCCTTTGTATGCAACATCATGACCATAACCATAATCAACACGCAACATGTACAACTGCTCACTTTCTGTTTTAGTATATTGACTGTTTTAGAATATTGACTATCGCTGTGGAGCAGTTGTTAGACTGGATTAAGAAAGAGCTGGTGTCATCGAACAATCCAAAATTGAATTATACGCCCTGGTTGAGCAGTAGATCGCTTGACTGGACAGAGTCCATTTCCTTTTGTGGAGAGGAGAGACACCTGAGTGTGCATGTCCTCCTGTTTTGGTCTTGCTGCAACACGCAGGGCTGGCGAAAAGTATCGGTAAGTGAAAATTGATATATGATTACCTTATTCTATGTACGTATATCCTTGGAACTTGAGCAGACTAGACCAGTAGCTAGCTAAACGTAAAAATGTAAATGCAGTCAATTATGAAGTGCGTTTCTTATACATTTTGGTCTGTATTTCTGCCCTGTTGGTAGGTAAGTATAAGTGCTCTTTCGTCACATACTTCAGCTGAGCAACTGGGTTCCTGGTAATTGTATATGTTCATAGCATGCTGTTAAATGTAGCATGGATGAATTCAGCACCCTGTTCGGAATGCAATCTAAGTCCAAATCCAACTTCCTGATCCAGGAAATGGTGTGGTCCTCGAGCATATGCATCTTCGGCAATGAGAACTCCTGTTTGATGTGGGCCTCTGGATGGGGAAAGAAAGGTAAAAATAATGGGCTACCGTACGGTGGAAAATTTCGCCAGTTATTTCAAGTGGTAAAAATTTAACTGGTGAAAAATTTGTTGCTTAAAAATTTTTATACAGATGCATGACAGCTTCTTCAGTAGTGGACGAAAACTGAACCATTTTTCACAACTGCCACAGCACATCAGTTGACAGCACTACTTGGCTCCTATCGGCAGTCTGGATAGCTAGCTAGCTAAAGTAACCGGACCCTTGGGTGAGGGACCAGCTACACAATACTACAGCAACAGTAGTTTTACAAATATTAACTTTATGGGTGTCACAAAAACAAAATCCCTTCTCGATCTTTTTTGTTTCTCTGTCTCTGTCATGTCTCTGTCGTTTTAGCACTTGCAGCTGCTTGACTTGCATTCTCAAAAATGTGTGCACCAAAAGGGTTAAACTAAATTAAAGGCTCTGAAATAGGGATGCATAAATTTTCACCGGGTAATTTTTTTTTTTACCATAAGTCAATAGTGTAGTATTGTGGGAAAAATTGCTCAGATTTAATTTCCCACTATACGGTATCTTATTTATGTTTTGTTATGACTACTGAGCACTGAAGGGATAATCCCTGCATATTCCAATCTGATTGGATACATTTTGTGTTGCTGAACCAAATATTTCGCCATAACCGTTCAATTTTCCCTGACCAGAATGGCCATTGCTGATTTGTTGTAGTACCTTCTGTTTACATAGCTACCAAAAAAAATCATGTATAGATAGCATTGATAGAAGGTAAAAGAGAGTGAAAGGAGCGCATGTAAGTTGCGAGCTCATTAAGATTTTTCTGCGCTGTAATCATAATTTAAGGGGTATAGCTTCCATTTGAGTCAGCAACTGTATTGCACATAACCAGTGGAATAATATTAATAAGGCTATTATTGTACTCGTAAGGTTGGGCATCACAGGAGGCAAGGCTTCTGTATTGGCCCTCCCTTCGGTGGGGCCAATACTGCCAGCCTTGAACTGAATATTCTCCTGTTCCACTCACGCAATATATATGCACCGCAACCTACCCAATTCAGTTATTTCTTTCTTCTCCATCTTGAATACTCCTTGTATACGCTGTGGTACTTGGAAACAGAGAAAAACAAGTACTTGTAGTCATGATCAACTCCGCATCATCTACAGTAGGTCGGTAGTAGTTGCTGTGTAAGCATCAATGATACTGGATGTAAGAACAGACACGTTCTTATCCTACAGTGACAGGAATGTGCATGTCAAGTTTTAAATACAAGGATTGATTTTACAGAATTAACCTTGAGGCATTTGTGGACATGGTTGTCAACAAAAATAACGGAGTAGCACTCTAGCCCAATCACATGCGGTGCCCTGTCGATTGCTTTCATACAGGGGTCCTCTTTTTTGGAAAAACATTCCTTACTCTGGAAAGAATCAATCTGCTGCTCCTGTGTATATTCATGAACTTCAGAAAATGTCTTTTATTTTACACTTACACCATCTCTGCTGCCTTCTTCCTGATTGCTTCTTTGTCCTTCCTCATTGCAGCTATAGCAGGGTCTTCATACTTCGGACTGAGTTGATGTCTGTTGTGTCTCCAAACACTGGCTTCACTCATATGAACTACCCTTCTTGGATACCTTGCATAAGGGCTTCGCTGCTTGGGGCTTTTCTTCACTTGACGAAGAAGATTCTATCTTCTGTACCCCACGCTATCGGCAGGGTCATGGTGGTGTTGCGATCTTTTGTTGGCGTAAAAGCCTACCTCATGTTCAAAAACTTACCCAGCTTTCTTTCCCTCGCAGTATTGGCATCAGAATTGGCCCAAAGACTTGCATCTTCTCCACTTACGTGCCAACTACATCTGGGTGCACTGACCAATTCAAGGAATGCCTGGACAAGATGTGCGTTATTCTATCCAAAATTATCAGGCAACTCATCAGTTATATTTGCTGGTGACCTTGATGCTGATCCTGGTCCTGAGGGCGGTCCCTGTTGTAACGAGCAAGGCAGGATTCTTCTGCACTTCTTGAAACAGTGGAATCTAACATTAGCTCAGTTACACCTTAATCGTTGCACTCATTTCATACTTATGAGAGCGAGGTGAATCACTACCAATCCACCATCGACCACATCCTTTGCCCTTCTTACTTGCTCCCACTTTTCTTGCTCTGCGAGATTGACCCCAATGATGCTGTCAACCTATCTGGCCATCTCCCACGGGTTGGTGTTATCCAAACTGAGCTTGTCCACTCATCACAAGCTACCAAGGAGCCTACAATAAGACTATTAAATCTTACACTTCCTCTGTCTCCAAGAAATTATCACCTGTTAGTGCTCCATCCTTGGAGAGCTGTTCTCAAGACCCCACTCTCATAGGCAAATATTTGGATAATGCTGCGGCTTTGCATTCATCCAGCAGAAAAACAGCTAGAAAAGTATTAACTGCCTCATTGTAGCGACTGGGTATAACGTCAGATAACAACAGGAGCAAAAAAACAACTCAATTGCCATACACTCTTTTGCTACCGTGACAAAAGTGCTATATAGTTTTTGTGATATCATTGCAAGTACTCTATACATTAGTGAACACAACCACTGCAGTACTGGTAGTAGTTGTATCAGAAAGAGTAAGTTCAGTAATAAATATGACAGTCCAAAGATACCCTAGCACAGGGTTTTTTTAGGGGGGGGGGGCATTAGAGACATATAGTACATGCAAATAACATCTGTCCACACATCTAAACGGCAATTCTTCTAGGCTTTCTATTCCATATATCAGAAGTTTTTCTGGTGACTCGATTGCGATTTTACCCCCCAGATTGGCCCAGATTGCGTCAAAATCAATCTCAGAGGACCTACAAACCAAAATGTTTCTGGGGGGGCATGCCCCCAGACCCCCCTAAATGTCGCACTGTCGCGCGCTATTCAGTCGCCCCCCAAAATCTTTTCTACGTTCTGTTTTGCCCCCCCTTGTGATACTTTCTAAAAGAAACCCTGCCCTAGCAACATATTAAACTCCTGAAAAGAGGGGAAAGAACCACTGCAGTCCTTAAAGCAGTATCACAGGAGTCTTGTGAGCCAGAAGCCTTGATAAACTCATAGCAGTTACACACATTCTGACACATAGTGAAGCTATGGGAAATTAATGCTTCTGGGACAACAGTGAGTGTCATGGACATGGCAAACAGTGTGGTGAATGTTGGCTTCATTAGCGAAACAAACCAGCTCAGTGACAGGGAGCTACTGGTTGGCTTCACCACAGAATAAGTACCCACTAGAAGTAGAACCTAGCAGATTCAAAAAGTTCTACACTGGTGTTTGTGAATTTTTACTGGAAGTCTTGTCTTCATTGTTGACAAGATTCCATGGGATGACATACTTTTTCAGCATTTTTTTCTTGATTTTGTTAAGCTGAAAACCTGCTCTTTCACTAAGTTTTCCTCAGACAATTCTCACATCTACAACATGCTGATGAAGTCTATGAGGAGTTTTGTTTGTACCAGAGCTTGCCTGCCATCCTACCTGAAATAGACACTTCACAAGTTTCTAACGAAGTGGAGGAGCATAATCATAATTATCTGGGCTGGCAAATGGTTAGAAAAGCTCACAGATGATACTGGGAAGCTGAAGTTTGGACTGCCCACCAAAGTAGCCGAATTTGTCTTGATACTACCCCATAGCAATGCTGAATAACAAGTGTAATGCACTGCCTGATGTTAAAAGTTCTTGAGCTACTTAATAATTGAACTAGTGCATACATGGTATTCCATGCAGACGGCCTTGCGGGAATCGAGTTGCATTACGTTGCTCAGCTGACTGTTCAGTCAGTTCAAGGCTTTGAGAGCGATGGTCATCACCTTCCAGCTGCTGAATCAGCCTTACCCACCTCCCGCCGATGTTCCCTTCCTCTCCTCGCTACCACTGCTTCTATGTTGCTGCGCACATAGCCTCCCTAATCGCCACCACTTCTCTGCAGGCAACTCTATCGTAGCGCATGCTCTTGGCTCCTGCTCCACTGCACAACACTGCATGTGCAAGAAATGCTGCACCCACAAAAAGTGTTTGCATTCCTGTAGCGGTAATTATATACATACATACATACATACATACATACACGGAATCTCCATGCAGCACGCTCCGCAAAAAAAAACTAAAAAATCATGACTTTTAAGAAATTGAGCAGTTTGCATCTCTCCCACTGAGCAACCCATGTGACCAGCATTTCAGATTTTAAACCTTGGCGTGAAATTATGCGATACAGACACGTTCTGAACGTTTTGCATAAATAACATGCTGTGCCAGCTTGGAGACCTGGTCATGTGTACAGTGATATTAACGGAGAGGAAAACATTTGCAAAACTTGTTTGTAATATACAGCTTACAGTATTTGATGACGGCGATGTTGACAGGTGCTGAGCAAGTCACTTCTCGGCTTCTTGCAGCCATGCTGCATTCCAGGCAAACACTCTAACGAACTCTGTGAGACATGGAGCGGTACCGCACCGGGCGATATTCCTGGTCCCAGCGCCAGCCCCAGCCCAGTCAGAGATGAAACTGCAACCCTGGCATTGTCGACAGCTGTGGCACCCAAGGCCCTTGGTTGACTTCAGATTCTCGAGGCCTGCTGTCAAGTTACTTCCTTTCGCAAGCTGTTTGGCCAGCCACTCTAGTGGCTCCACTATAGAGAATGAAATTAATACTGCTTCTTGGGACAGCCAGTCTGCAAGATACAACGCCCCAGTAGACTGCAGCAGTCTAGAAGATGCTAGAACCAGGAAGACTCCAAGAGATCGCTCCTTCTCACTTCCAACTGTTTCGCCTCCGCCAGAATTACAGGATTCACTGAAAAGAATATTTTCCCGTGAGGATAGTCCTCAGTTTAGACGGTCGATATAATTTTATTTAGAGTACATTCACCTAAAAATCAGCATACCTGTGTAAGTAGGCAGGCTCAGGGAGTGGTACTGTTTTCCGCAATAATTTGCTATGAACAGCATCCACATGTATGCTACACTAGTATTGATACTTTGGCATTGCAAATTGATTCACTAATGTCATTTACTATACCCAATGATAGATTTTTACCATTCAGTTTATTAAACTGGCCTAGCCTATACAGTGAAGGGTAGTTTTGCAGAACATATTCTTTGCTGGGGTAGAAACTGGTTCAACTCCACTCTAGATGGAGTTTGATGCATGGGTACGGTATGGTGATCAGTAACAGTCCGCTAAGGCTCTTAAAAATAACCACTATTATATGTACTCTGATGGTCTCTATCATGTTTTGGCAGGGTACCCCCTGAAGACACTGACAGCGGATGGGCAGGTACTGGCTAGGCATCTGCTTTCCCGTAGATCTCCCTCCAGAGTGGAAGAGAGCCAGAGGCGGAAGGGGGAACTCAGAGTTGTCTCAGGTCTGTGGCAGCACCACTCTAGTTGAAGAACACGGAGTACCGCGGGTTATTTTCGTGGGGTGCCAATTTTCGTTATTTTCGTGGTCAACCGACGAGTCACGAAATTTTCCACCCGCGAATTTTACGATCGGTTACATGTGCTGTACAAGTCGAGCAGACTAGGCGCTAAGTGGACTTTCACTATAGCTCTCTATAGTATCTGTGTCCCGTTGACAATGCCCTGGATCCACAGGATCCTCTGTCACAAGCCGCATGCTGTGATTGAAAAAAGCAGAGGCGATATTAAACCAAAAAGCGAGGCCCGTACCTCTCCATTATCACGGCGGTATGGTAGTTCTTCTCCAAAACTGGCCTCCCATATGCCTTTACAGACTTGGTAGCCTCTCATGCACGACTCAATGCTGAAGCGCTCCAACTCTCTCGTGCAAAATCGAACCACGTGTACGAAGTCAAAGTTCATATTACGTCATCGCGTATTCGCGATCGAATCGCCACGAAATTTAGAACCACGAAAATTATTTCTAACGACCTCTCGAGCTTTTCACGAAAATTTGCACCCACGAAAATAACCCGCTATACGGTAATAACTATATACCCTTGATTCCTACCCAATGAACGGTTATCTTGCATTCCATTTTCTGTTGCAGGAAGTCCTTGGAATGAAAAGCCAAAGCGTCACTCCACGGAAACAGTACAAACAGTACTAAGGTAATTGTATATTGCAACCACCACCGTACCTTGTTACAAGTTGTGACACTGACTGGGTGTTCGTTTCCTCAGGTATGGCAAGAGAGAAGCGATGGCCTATGCTGCCGGTAGACTGGAAGCATCTTATGGTGCAACTCTAAGAGTGTTCAGCGAGGTGAGCAACGTGCGTAAAATCAAATTGCAAATACTGCTGGACTTCCTGTGAGGATTAATTATAATCATGGTACAACAGTAACTCATGAGGCATCTTAGGCAGTCATTCGCTGGGTGTTTGCATGCTGCAAACCAAGGTAAGTCTGTGCTTGTATAACCATTTGTGTACATGTCCTTAAAAAAGAATACACCAGTGAAAGCATGGCAGAGTTACTCTGGAGTTGAGTTCCTGGAGGTAAATTAATAGATGGGTTCATTAAACTTTACAATTCTCTACTGAGTATTTGTAGTGCATACACACGTGGATGTATCAAGATTGTTATCTTTGCATTCGAACAGCTGCACTTGCTTTATAAATATTGTTCAGTTGGCCAAGACAGCTATGTTCACTCTCTGAATACTTTGTTCTGCCAGGAAACAGGCATTGGTTGCACTGAGAATGCTTTGTTCTGTCAGTGAATGGCCCAGTTTCTTCAGTGAATCCATTGTTTGGTCTGGGCAAAGAGAGCTGTGTTCATGCAGTGAACACTTAGTTCGATTGGTAAATGATGGCACTACATGTATTTACTTTTTAAATGCTATCAATGAATGAGTCTCTTCTCTCTGTAACCCCCATTCAATTAGCACAACTGAACTTGCATGGCTTGTATTCGAATAGTCAATAAATTTTGAAACTATCTATTAGAGATTGTTCATCTAATTAGAGTGTTTGAATAATTAGAGTGAGGACAGTACTGAATTACACAGAGAGTATGTGTTATTTCTACGTAGTCTCTCTCTTCCAGCTTTTAATCACTTGCAGTATGGACTGCTTTTCCATATTCCAAGTGATGACAAGCTATATAGTACCAGGAGTGCATTGAGCTGGCAAAGCCAGTGAAGGAGCATGCCACTACACATGTGCAGTACATAGATGGTGAAATTCAACTTGGCTGACATATTTTGAATATAGTTTTCATTACATAATATTACATAAGCTACTTCACAGCAGCAAGCGGTGCGTTGACTCAAGCGAGAGCACTTCAATGCAGCAGACAGGCAAATCTCCCACCGAGTGAGCCCAAGTGTTTTTACTGCTACTAGTCCATATTTGGTGGTTACTAAATTAGCATCACGCTGCTGTGTTTGAACTTCTCAATCTATAGGAGTCACATGCTCCCTCACTGGCTTTACCCACTCGATGCACTCCTGATAAACAGTTCAGCTATGCCTTCTACACCACTGTGACAGTCATATGCTGTGGTTCACAATCTGTAGTTTAAGGGTGAAATTCCAGTAATGCCATTAGTCAAGAAGGCACTACTACAAAGCAAAATTATATATCCTAGGTTTATTTTGTATTGACCTGTCATAGTAATATCCTCTTGTGAAATTTTAGCATGTGTCTCTTAGTTATTACATATGCTGTTTCAGCACAAAAAAAAATTTTTCTGTTATATTTAAGGGGAGATACAACATTTTCATATAAAGCAATGCTTTGATATTAACTACTAGAATTTATTCATTCTTCCCTACAGATAGGCCGTCGTACTCCATCCTTCCAGCCTGAAACTTTAATGGACTTTGGGTCTGGGCTAGGCACTGCAGTGTGGTAAGTATATCACCCAGTCTATTACTAGCCTCGTACCCAGGCCTCCTCTTGCAGATTTTTTCGCAACTGTGGAAAACATATTTTTTCTACGGTTGTGAAAAAAGCTGCGAGAGGAGGCCTGGGTACAAGGCTAGTCCATTACATACCTGTGAGATAATACATTGCATGCTTGATTGGTTGATTTCTAAGACCCGGTAGGAAAGTATGGAAACCCATAATTTTACACCTCTGTACTCTCAAGAAGTTTCCTGATGGTATTACTTCCTCAAAGTGCTCTCTGGAGACTCTGTAGAGTAGTACCTCTAAAGGCTGCCCTTGTCCATCACAATGCACTGTTCAGACAATAATATTGTATTGTTGCTAAGTACGTTACTTTAACTCCTGGACCATTAGTAGGGCTAAAACCAAATGTTAATGAATATTTGTTCAGTTGTTAGGTCACTGCAGTATACAGAGATTTTAATGGTGCAACATTGCACTAAACAATTAACAGCATGGCAACTTTAGCTTGTCCAAGCCAGCTGGGATCTGAGCCAGACTTGCATGTGATCCTTTAAAACATCCAGCTTCCCTACTGCTTAGCTGTGAGCAACTGGTTTGTCAGATTGCTTGATCAATCACCATGAAAACAGGTAGCAATTTTTGTGGTACAAATTTTAGTTATTTGTTTCTTAGGATATTTAATTTGTTGGAATTTAGACTATTCGTTTCAGGCCTAGTTTGCAGCACTGACAAATTGAGGCTCACCTGCATGTATTACAGTATTTGACCTTTGACTGCAGGGCAGCACACCAGCTCTGGGCCAACTCACTCTATGAGTACCACTGTGTGGACTCCTCCCAGGAAATGGGAGACCTGGCGAGGAGCCTTAGGGCAGGTGAGGCTGGTTCGTTTGGGACCACAGTGTAACTGGATTGGCCCTAATTCATGGTACACTCTCGTGGGGTTCAACTAGAAGTTGGAATTCTACAACTGTAGGATTTTGTTGAAGTTAGAGCTCTCCTTCCATGTACACAACAATCTGGGGAAGGCAAACGCTCCTCTTTTTGCGTGTGGAGGGCATGAGTACTGAAGACAGTCACCTCAATTTAAGTATGAGTACAGCCCATCTTCCACTCTCTTTTAGAAAATTGCTTGTTTTATTTAGTGATGAGCAGACAAAGCTGTACAACATGGGGCAAGCCCAATAGCATTCAGTAAGGAGAGCCCAACAGTACAGGATAATTAACAGTAGTAATTACATAAACTGGTTGAACTTGAATGTGTACATAGTAATATAAGGCAAAAGAGATTTTGTACATGGGAATTAACACAGTGCTGTATGAAGGTGCACCTGAATGTGTCATAGGCCTCAACATGCTTTGAATTATAACCCTGTGTCACTATTACATACACACACACACACACACACACACACACACATACAACACACACACACACATCAGGTGGTGAGGAGATTGACCCAGAATTAAACCCCTTTGCCAAGTCAAAGGAGACAATTCCTGGTGTTCACTTCAAGCAATACCTCTCTGTTTCCAGTAAGGTGGGTCTTCCATTGGACTGCTTATATATACGTTTTAGTCGCTGTGTGGCCAGGAGCTCTGAACCTACAGGATCATTACTGACTCAGAAGTGTTTCTGACAGCTATTCTGTGTATGCATTCTGCATAGATCCGTGTAGCTAGACATACACTGTAACACTAGCTTATTTTTGTGGAAACACCAAACGTTTCGTGGTCAAAATTACAGAAGTCAGGTGATCAATAATTGGAGAAAGGATAAAATGGGATGGCAAACAAAGGCAAATCAAATCGGGGGGTTGTATACGATAGGGAGAAGTCTTATTTCTCTGTTAATGGGGTTGTCTTGTAACGAATGTGCCATGTTTCAATGGCACAATGTTGGTGGAGAAGAGGGTTAGAGTCTAAGATCTTTGCTTCTCTTTAAGTGATGTTGTGCTGTTTGAGGGGATATTAACTTAAACTGCAGCTTTCCAACTGCTTCAACAACCAGGGGTTCATACGGGGGGGGGGGGGGGGGACCTGGGATATCCCCCCCCCTAGAATTTTCACAACTAAATTTCAACATTACTCTAGAATGTTCTGTGCACGTGCTAATTACTTTAGAATGGCTATAAGTACCTCCAGAATGCCTCAGAATCAATCTCAGAGCTTCTATTTTTCAAAACTTTTCTGGGGTGCATGCCCCCAGACCCCCCTAGTGGGAGTGTGCTAAAGCACGCCCTCCACATCAACACCAAACTTTGGAGTTTCCCCCCAAAATCCTGTATGAACCCCTGACAGCTATTCATTCTGAACGTACACTGCAATAGGAGATTATGCTTTTGTGCTGACTGCAGTCACAGCAGATAGCCAGTGATTCAATGTATGTAGTTGCCACAAAGATCCACATTCATAACCTTTTTGTTATTGTGTCTTTACTCCCATACCGCCCAATCCCCAGCCTCGTTTTCAGTTCCCACTCTTTTCTTTGCATACTATAATAAGCTTTTCAGAATATTAAGTGATAACTGCCTATTTTTGTGTACGCTGCATTAACATTAGGTTCAATATGACATTGTTGTGGCAGCCTACACGCTAGGAGACCTGCCCTCTGAGAAGTTGAGGAGACTTTCCATTGCTTCACTTTGGAAGAAGACAAAACAGTTTTTGGTGAGTGTAGTGTTGGCAAGCACATGAGAGAGCTAGCTTACAAGAGCCACTGAAGTCTGGAAGCAGTGGAAGGAGCTAGCGGGTGAATAAAACCGGGAATGGGTTTGAAATTTAAGCTGAGGTAATATCAAAAACAACTGCCATACATAGCTTGGCCAGTCATGTGCAGTCCAAACTCTAAAGCTTTGCAATGTCCATTCCTAGGCTCCACCAGCGTATAAGAAACTTGAACAGAGGCACTGACCTTGTCTGAAGCTGAGCACTACATTTAGCTTTGAAGGCTAAGCCTTGTTTCTTTACAGCCTAGAATGTCCTTTCACTTATAGGGAAGGAGGATGGTCAGTATTACTAGCTGAGACATTGCTTAGGTACTCTCTCGAGGGACACTCACGTTGTGTATTAACTGGTTTGTAAGTGTGTTTGAGCCCAAGGCACTTTGAAGTGCTACTACCTCCCAAAAAAATGGCAAACTGGAAAAGGGGTATGGGGTGGAAGCCCAGCTAGAAATGATACTATGTAGTAGATGCCTAATTGCTCAAGAATAGACTGACCATTAGGTCCAATGTTACTACTGTGTGTACACAATGAATAGGAATTTGTACATACCCTCTAGGTACTGATTGAACCTGGCAACTGGGCAGGATTCACCAACATTGTCGAAGCAAGGGGGTTGGTACTGAATGTAAGGATTTATCACAATTTTTCAGGATGCATGTGATATGAATGCATTAGTATGGTAACCATCTATGGTAGCCTTGTTCCCAGTCCACAAAGAGTGGCCTGGTACACACTGTTCGTGCATGCGCAAGAATTTACGGAAAAAGGGCCAGCAAACGTGTTCGTAAAAGAGTTCAGTCACATGGCAATGAGTAGTACGGAGGCAGTATATGAGTATAGGAACTAAGTTATAATTTCCGAAATGGCTTTATAATCAGTCACAAATAGTAAAAGGACCCGTTATTTTCTGTCTGCTAAGACTGTGGTAGCTGTCTTACCATCAACATTTGGAAGTTCTGGCAGTGGCTGTGAGCTGCTCTATTTTCAATTCCAGATTGGGGATTTTAGGCCTTTCAAAGGGTAATTTGCGTGCATGCACAAACAGTGGATACCAGGCCACTCTTTCGTGGGAGGGGTGTGGCCTGGGTACGAGGCTACCATCTATGGCTGTGAGGGGTGACGTTGCATTGTGCTCCTCCATGCAGACTTCCTGGAATAGGTCTGATGATAGTGAGGATGCCACATCTCAGGATAGTCTTGATGGCTATGTATTTGCTCCTGTAAGTATAAAACAATAACAAGAGTACGTGTTCAAGACAGCGTGTGCGTCACCATTCCATTCATACCACGCTATACTGACTGCACTGGAGCCATGCACCTACAGACAGCGTAGGAGCGGTAACCGCTGCTTTCTTGGGTTGCTCTAAATACTGCCTGCATGCCTTTCAGCTTCTTCTATTGCTGCCATACTCTGACGTAATAAGCACACAGCTGTTTACGTTAGGGAGAAGGGTGTGTAATTAGTCAGCTTTGAAAAAGAGACAGCTTGTAACTGTTCCTACTGCTGCATACATGCTAAGTTCATATGGCCTGCCACATGCTGTTATGTTTGTATGTATTCCTTCACCTGTACTGGCGTGTACTTTCATGATGATGATGATGATGATGATAACGATAATGATAATGAACCTTCCCACATGCATTATGTGAATGTGGGCTCCTTCATATTGTATTCATAGGCTAAGGTGGCACTCTGGTATTGGAAGAGCTAAATTATGTGCCAGTGTCATTTCTCAAACTCTTTTCCATTGTAGCCATATCTATCATGCAGCTGCCTCCATTCACTAAAACTAACACAACAGTGTCATAACTAGTTTATATGACATTGTACTTACTGAAAATCGCAGCACCGTTCATCCCGTTCTCATGCAGTGTATCTGGCAATAAAACCATGTGTGAATGTTAATTTGTTTAATAGCCTGAAGCTACAATGATGATACAAAATAGCCTATACTTGTATGTTTGAAATTTCTTTCATGAATTGTAGTTGAGTTACGGCAAAAAATATTTTCCTTCCATTAAGGTGCCACTTTAAATGATGAATTTACCATCCACCACAGTGCCCACATAATGTGAGCTGTCCTCTCAGCACTGACAGCTCTATGCCTTGCCACTTTGCTCAAAGAGTGCAGCTTGCCTTGAGTGAGGTGAGAAATCTGACTACACCCTGTGGTGTGATATTAAAGCATGGCCTACAGAACATGTAATTGGAAGTGCACTTTTGCGTTTATACATTTCTGAGTTTGTATTATGGACTATACATTTTTCTTTATTCTCAGAAAAATACCTCTTTAAAACACAGAGGCTTCCACATTGAGAAATTTTCATATGTGGTTCTTAGAAAAGGAAAAGGGCCTGAGGACCAGGAAGGTACAGATTTAATACGTATATAATTTGGTGACTAAAATGATATTACTTTACCACTTTAGTTGCACAGGCAAGGTTGATACAGCCGGTTAAAAGAAGAACTCGCCACTTAGTTTGCAAGCTGTGCTGTCCTAATGGTAGGTTGGGGACAATACTAAGCCCGTCAGGAGCTTATTTTAGTATGTTATAGACACTAATGATTTTTTCATTTGTGTAGGTAAAGTAGCACAAGTAATCCTCACCAAATCAAAACATGGGTAAGTACACAGAAGGTCCTGGGTTCACTATTCAGCTGGGCTTTAGAGCTTCTTTAGTCTCTTAATGTTTTTTTCTTTCTTGATTATTTGCATGTGTAATTACTGTGATGTAACATAATTTCAAGAGATATATTATAGACATTAAGACTTCTGGAAGGCGTGTACGTAGCAGTAGCCATACCCCAATACAAGACTACTTGTATAAACATTATATAAATAACTCATCGAGTGCCTGTAGCTGTGACTAGTTTCCCACACACATGCACATATATGCACACACACACACACACACACACACACATGCACTGGGAATCACCATAATGTTACATACAGGGAGCTATATAAGCAAGGAAGGCGCAGTGAGTGGGGTGATCTGCTCCCAGTTCATGATGACAAAGGCATTGGCATGCCAAAGAACAATCAGAATGATAATAAGCTAATATAACATTTCTTTTTGATTGTATTCCCAGTATTTAAATCACTTCATGCTGGAAACTTGTTTCCAGGCCCTTGTGCATAATTTCAAGGTGAAGTGCCCCTCGCATATATAATAGTATGCCAGTATAGTTTTCTTGATACTGGGGTGACTGGGAAATTACTACACTCCCAAAGCTATGAGGTGTGCTACTCAAAAAATTTGGTCAAGTGTCACATTGAGTTCAAATCTTCAGCTGAAGTCAACATGCACCAGTAGATATTGCAACAAGGAACAAACTATTATACTATTCCACTCAGCAGCCTTGATCTGAACAGGTGACTTGAGAGAAGTGTATGTGGCCTGAGAACGAGCTAATTTCTCCTGTACACACAAACTAGATGTTTGTTTATCATTAAAATACTAAGTCTCTGCATGAGCAATGTGCAGGTTGTAAAGTATCAAGTAAGCATTATTAACAAGATACATAAACGGCATGGAACAGTCCATGGCAATGCATTCTCTAATGTCAGCTAGTGTTCTTTATTGTAGTATGAATACAAGTATCCACCGATGAATGTTGGTTTGAAGTGATGATTTCTGATGATTTTGGCTAATAGATGGATATTAATTCCAAAGAAGATCAGGCCAGCAAGCCAGATGAGGATGAATGTGTTATATCCTTGGAATTCCAGGAAGTAAGCCGGTGCTAGCCACAGACACTGTCCAGGAGGAGGAGGAGGGAGGGAGGGAGGATAATTATTATTACTTGTGACATCAAGTCATGAGTTCACTGTTCCTGGAATTGGAACAGCCTATATAGGCCTGGAATCATGAAGATTATTTTCCAGGTTCTCCTAACCAGCCACACAAAAATTTAAATAACCAGCCAAAGTTGTTTTCTAATTTCAATGTACCATTCCTATAATTAATGGGGTGGGAATCTCTGTCCCCACCTCCTCTCAATAGATATAAAGTAAGCCTTAACGTTAGCACTGGCATCAAAACTCTGCATACCTGTCCAGCAAACCAGCAAGTCCCCATGATTACTGCATCCAGCAGGCCTAATCTTGAGAAAGGCAGGATGAGGGGAAGCAGGCATAGATACCATAGAAAATACTGCAAAGAAATGGATTAATGGTTTCAAAGCCAAATCTGTACATCAGCAAAACACAACAACTATAATGTTTAGACTTGGTCTGGAGGCTGCAACGTTAATAACTCATTTTTTCACTGGACCACTCTAGCTCTACTAGTCTCAACTATTAGCTCTACTAGTCTCAACTATTAGCTCTACTAGTCTCAACTATTAGCTCTACTAGTCTCAACTATTAGCTCTACTAGTCTCAACTATTAGCTCTACTAGTCTCAACTATAATTAAACAAAATTTTATGACAGTTAATGATGATACATATAAAGACAGTGTTTATATTGTTACAGCTCCACAGTGTAGTGTATAGAGTTGACGCTGTAGGAGATTGATACTTATACACCATATTTTATGCTAGACAAATACTAGTAATTAGCTATTCCACTCACTTGAGACGTGCAAACTTTGTTGAATGTCACAAATGTAAAAGTTTGAACAAAACAACAGAAAGGAATATCTCGGTATAGGAGCACTGCTATGACCAACAGTAGAGTTGCTTGGGGTAGGAAGGCCATGATGCCAATTGGAAATGACAGCCCTGAATCTTGAATCAAGTACAGCATGTAGAAATAGACTGAGAAATTATGCCTTGTATCACGCCTGGTAACATGGTAAAGGTAAGCTTCCTGGATAAATTCCATGCCATAGCTGTATGTAATAGAAAAACACATATACGCTAGCTACAAAAACTGGTCTTACTATATTCTAGACAAGTTATGTTGGGGAGGACAATTTTTGCAGTAGACTTGGTCTGGAAGTAAGTTTTTCAGTTGGAAAAAGTTTCCCTGGACCATTTTTTCCAGTGTATCTTCGAAGCACAGTTGTAAAACTGCACACTGCATGGTTATACATGCAAACAGTTCAGCCTGATGTCTTGCTGTCAGATTGTGTAATGACACTTGCCCCCAATTTTGCTGCATTTAAATTCCCTAAGCCAGTGACATAATGTGAGGCATATTCAAATAATGATTATGCATACACACATTTCAATTGACTAAAATATAGTACCTGGGTATGTATTTTTTGCCAGCCACTATGCACGTTCATAGCTACAGTTATAACGTGAGGCATGTATAGACCTTTATCCGTTATGATGTAATGGGGGGTAAAAGTGCTTGAAGCACAAGAAAATTACAAGGAAACAAGCATGTTCTTATGTTTTCATGTAAGAAAACACACCAAAGCACATGTTCTCGTGTATTTTAGCTACAGTTATAACGTGAGGCATGTATAGACCTTTATCCGTTATGATGTAATGGGGGGTAAAAGTGCTTGAAGCACAAGAAAATTACAAGGAAACAAGCATGTTCTTATGTTTTCATGTAAGAAAACACACCAAAGCACATGTTCTCGTGTATTTTCTCCATTTAGTGCCTACTTTTACCCCCAATGGATAAAGGTCTAAAAGTCCATGGTCAGATTCTTAACATCACATTAACATTATTTGGACCAAAATAGTTTGGAGACGCCCCCTAAAGTGGGTGGAGTGTCATACGTACGTACAACTAAAAAAGTATATAGTAAGTTGCTGCGCTGTGGCAACAAGGTGATTCGATTGAACGCCCTCTGGCTACGCCTGGAGTTGGATAACTTGCTGCAAAACCTAGCCATAGCTCTTGCCAGCTATAGCCTCGCACTCAGCACTTGCAGAGCTTGAGAAGGCATGGCTCCACAATAAATGCCTCACATATGAACGTGCATAGTGGTCAAAAACAATTTTGGGTGCTCCGGAAAGTGGTCTGACTGTGTGGCTATGGCCCTGATTGGCTCTCACAAGACTGCTTTTGCTAGATTGTTTGCTAAACTATAAGTGCACACTTCTTTATGTGATTTCAGTTTTCAGCATTGCAGTTTTCAGTTTTTCAGTTTTCAGCGATTTCCACTTACCCTAAATGTTACACACTAGGCCATGGAAAAATCTATTCTGGTCTAATAATCAGTACATTCTGGCATTACTATCACATTGGAATAACTTACCAGAAGTACAGTAAGGATGTGATAAAGAAAAATGTTAGTGCACTGATAAGAGCAAATGTCAGCCTCCGACGATTCATCAATCTTTTCAACAGAGAAGTAGAGTTGCTCTTCTTGCCTTCATAGTTCTCATCAAGAAGCAGAAGCAGTGGCAAGGAGTAGATAATAGGGAACACCTTCACATGCACAGCCAATCCATACAGCACTGCTGAAACAATCAGATGCTTGCACATGATAAAGTACAAACATGCAAGCACTAGAACTGCTAGCAGTGACTCAGCATTCCCACGGCTTGAAACTGCAGCAGTCAAGGGATTGAGCAACCATAAACAACAGGAGATCAGTTTCTGCCTTTCCTTGATACCTTGTTGTGTTAGGATCTGGTAAATTAGCCAACCGGTCATCAGATCACATACTACAAACAATAGTTTGCCAAATGAGTAAAACAGGTAGTGGTTAGGTGTTAGAAGAATGGCTAGCAATGGGGTGTATCGGTATGTGGGCCTCAGAAAAGGAGACGTCCCCTCAGTTACATACTTAGCTGCATCACTGAATACATGGTAGTCAATATCTGTGAACTTTACTGCAAAATTCCTGTCCTGCCACTCACCATAGGCGATCAGTACTACGCGTAACACAAGGGAAGAAGTCAGGAGCAGTCTTAGAGTGAGCCACTGTTGCAAGTAATGGAAGAATCTACTTGAAGACATTTCGGTCCAGCTTACGATTGATGCACGCTCTAATAGTAGCACATCACGTATAGCTAGGTGTGGGGCGGGGCTACTGCCTCGATGAACTCCGGCTTAGTCTCGCGTGGCCAGAGTCTGGCCACGCGAGACTAGAATAGGCTTGCTAGTAAGGCAATCCTTGATACTACATCTAAAAAACTCTAGACGAACCGCACATAAGCAAAACATCATGCATAAACAGATCTAGTCGAGATAGGCTCCAGGGCCGTAGCAAGCACTTTGGAATTGGCCCGGCTAGGGGGTGTGGTCAGACCCCACCCTAACATTTGGCATATGGTGAGCGTTAGCCTAGGGTCTGGGCATGTCCCCCCAAAAATTTTAGGGGCTCAAAGGTGCTTTCTGAGGCCTTATGAGGCATCTTTTTTATGCATAAATACAGTGCAAATAGTCACAAAATTTTTACTTGCTAGTTCATATCTAAAATCCAGCCTGGTATTAATTATCCAACTGAAGGTTGTACTCAGCAATCGGTTAGTCCATAGGCATAGATAATGTATACCTTCGGAAGGTGTTCGGAACGAAGGAATGGAGGATCAGCGAAGTGCTGACTCGGCAATTTCGTAGTGCGCTTCCAGTTAGCTTGAATGCAACTCGCTACTGAGACACCAGCCATATCATAGACGTATCATCGCCAACGCGAAACTAAGCTAGCTGGACGTACGTTGGTCTAATGGGCCTGCAAACTTCCAGTAGCTTTCACTGCGCTTTGTGGCAAGGTAATGCAATATTAATACTTGTGCGCATGCGCAATTATCGTCCACTTTGCAGTCGCGAGTATGCGCGAGCCAGACCACGTTGCGAAGTACTAGTCACGCGTACGTAGCCTTGACCATTCGCACGAAGGGAGTTTTTCGTTCGAATGGTCAGGCTAACTCTCTTCGTGCGAATGGTCAGGCTACATGCAGTTACTACACTTACCAAACTTACCACATACCATTTGCACCTTACTATATAGTGTGTACCCTGTCTACCATGCAAGATTGTATCCGAATTTGTACCGTATAGCGGATTATTTTCGTGGGTGCAAATTTTCGTGAAAAGCTCAAGAGGTCGTTAGAAATAATTTTCGTGGTTCTAAATTTCGTGGCGATTCAACAGGACACAGGTACTATAGAGAGCTATAGTGAAAGTCGACTTAGCGCCTAGTCTCGACTTTGTAAGCACATGTAACCGATCGTAAAATTCGTGGGTGGAAAATTTCGTGATTTGTCGGTTAACCACGAAAATTGGCACCCCACAAACCCTAACATTGAAGAGTGCCATAAAGAAATTTACATGCTCTTCTATCCCCAGGCCTAGTTCTCGAACCTGGGAACGAGGCCAGCGTAATACAGTGCAATCCAATCAGATTGCAGAAGGATAAAGCGTCACGAACGCGAATCGTAATTTCGCACGCAGCCTCGTGGCACACGCAGTCATGGCTGGTGTCTCAGTAGCGAGTTGCATTGAAGAAGCAGCAAAGAATCTTGGGTACGGTGCTCTGGAAGAAGAGCAGAAAGAAGCTATCTCACAGTTTGTTGCGGGAAGAGACGTCTTTGTTGCTTTGCCCGGCACTGGACATTGCAAGAGCCTCTGCTACTGCTGCCTTCCATACGTTTTGACCACCTGAGATCGGTTGAAAAAAAGTCAATCGTTTTAGTTGTAAGTCCCCTAGCGCCCTGGATGAAAGACCAGATTGCTGACTATTCTTCAAGGGGGCTTACAGCTGCCTACGTTAGCGCTGATCCTGGGAATCGAGACATGAAGCAAGGTGTGATATCAATTAGTTTTTATGAGCCCAGAGTCACTGTTTACTAGAAGGAAGTGGAGAAAAATGCTGAAACAAGAGCCGTACAGTACCAGTTTGGTGGCCTTTGTGATTGATGAAGCCCACTGCATCAAGAAATGGTAGGCCCTTTGTCCTAAAATGTGTACAGTAGTGCTTGTTAAAAATTTACATATCTATTCCCTAGTGTCCCTAGTGGTACAAGTATCCATTTCTTTTTTACAGGGGTGACACTTTTCGAATGGAACTTGCAAGACTTGGAGAGATTCGCAGCATCCTACCTTCTGGAGTGAATGTGATGGCACTCACTGCAACTGCCACTACTGCACTTAGAACAACTGTCATGAAAATACTGTCCATGAAACAGCCAGCAGTCGTGTCCGTATCACCAGACAAAAGTAACATCAAGTATGTCGTAGCACCGTTTGAGAGTATCGAAGAGAGCTTTGCTCCTATTGCCACAAAGTTGGCCAAAGAAACTGTTCATATGGGTCGCATGATTATATTTTGTTCAAAGCTTGATTGTGTTGCGAACCTGTATTTGTTTTTTAAAAGGCAGCTAGGGAAAAATTTTGTTTACCCATCTGATGCCCCAGACCTCTCCAGATTCCGACTTGTGGATATGTATACCTCTTGCACTGAAGTAGGTGTTCAAAATCAGATCATCAAGTCATTTACCTCAGCTACTGCACCACTTAGGTTAGTGATTGCAAGTATCACTTTTTGGATGCTTATTGACTGTTCAGACATTCGTGAGATAATCTTTTTAGGCCATCCTGATGATATTGAGAGTTATCTACGTATAACTGAAGCAGCTGGGCGTGATGGGCTACCAGCCTGTGCACTACTCCTTCATCGCAAGCCTCGTCGTCCCATTGATCAAGCAATGGTAGACTATATTCAGAATACTACCATTTGTCGGCGAATAGCTTTGTTTAAGGACTTTGATGATTATGTATACCCCTCTATTGCAAGTAAATGTATGTGCTGTGATGTATGCTCTGCATTGTGTGGTTGTAAGGAATGTGATAGAAAGAACCATCCATTCTTTATCCCGTAATGCTTTTTCCTTTACTAATGCACAAAAGGACCCTGAAATGATCCTAAAACAACTAATTTCACATCATGTAATCAACACAATTATTATCATGATGGTACTGATTATTGTAATTGTGCTGTAATGGATATCATTTTGTCATAGTTTTCTGCTACTGACGTCACCACTTCCCAATATGGGAGATATATGGCTCCTCATCCATTCACAGCATCCTTACAGGTCTGGTTTAAAGTGTTCCATGTGTAGATCACATGGCATGTTTCTACCAGGCAATCCACTATAAAAATGTAATGGCTCCAAATTAGTTGGTTGGCTTGGGGAGAAAGCATAAAAAATGGTAACTAAAAACACTTTACTAGTGTGTACATGTAGTTCCTTCTCCCAGTGACCTTGAAAAGGGGAAAAACGTAATGCCAACATGTGCATGCCATCTCAATCTCAAATAATGTGACCACAACTGTTTGATTGCATATTCGTCACTAGGATACATTCATATTACCTATCTACTAGCAATGTGTAATGAAGTGAACATTATACTAATAACTTGTTAACCACACCTGACTTTGATGTAGTAAAAAGTGTATTGAGTCAGTGCTAGTCAGTCTTCAGTATTGAGCCTTCGTGCAGCCTTGCATACAAAGGTACAAATGTGTCTTACTACTTCTTAGAATACAATTTCATTGCAGGGTCATTTCTTAAACTTGAATTGAGTCCCCCCACCAAACTGTAGTGACTAGCACTTTTATGAGATTTTTTGCCATATAGACTGATGATAAGGTTATGCAGGGTATTTTTAATTACATGTACTAACCTAGTGTTGAATTTATCTTGTCTAGATGAGTGACTACACTCTCCAAACTTCAGCATTGGCATCAGTTTTGAGCACCAAGGGGGCCAGTTCTAAGGTATTACACTGGGGCCAATCTCCACTGTTTTTGAGGTTCACTGGTACTGGCAATAAAGTAAGGCCGTTAAGGTGGGGCAACTTATTTTGTGACAATTTTTGACTGATTAATTTCAAACTGACATGTGCAAACTGCAACTTTGGTAGATAAGTCTGCAGGCAAAGGTCTAGCATCATTGCAAGAATGTAATCACTCTTCCTTCGACATAACTCAACACCAAAGTCTAGCAATTACACTCCGCCCTTACGTTTATTATCAGTTCCTGCTACAGTAGCCTAGGAGTGGTTTGAAATTCTAACATAATAAAGTCACAAAAAAGCATTTAAAAAATGAAGAAGCATGTAGGGATGGAATCTCAAAAAAAGTAACCAAACACGGTAGGAACGACACCACAATACTTTTACAGGGCACGAGACTAATTGTTGCCCGGATATCCGGAAATAACCGACAGACGTTTGAACTTTGAACTTTGTAACCGCGACTCGATCGATCGATCGACTGCACCGTCACGTCACATGATATGAGAGTGACGTCATCTCTAATTAGCTACCAGTAGAAGGTCAACAATTAAAGTAGCTTGGACTCTCTTATTGGCTTATCCAACGTATTTGCGAACATGAAGTGGCAATACAAGGAAGAAAAACCGTTTGGTAAGAAAGCACAATCTATATGCTAAACTTCGTAATCTAAGCTTCATTTGAATGTCATGGTTTGCCTACCTGCTGTTGCTATATTTATTTGTACATGTGTCCATAAGGTGTGCAAGAATGTACCATCATATTGGGCAAGCTAATTCCTAACAAACAGGGGGGATCACTCCGTCTCTATGGTCACAACTGAGGCTATGGTCAAGAGCTTAACAAGCCATTTTTAGAGCTGCCTACACACTGATATTAGATTGTTTAACACTACTTTGTGGAGTTTAATTCCCCAAATTATTAGTTGACAGTTGAGTATGGCATATGTCTTGAGTGAGCATCCAAATCTGGATGCTGGCACAAAGGGTTGATGAATGTATGACAAAAAACACTGGTACTAATGTTGGCACTTTTGAGTACACCTTCACACTGTTGATCACTCTGCTTTGTCCATTGATCATGCTTTGACAGTGGTCGTAGTGGTGACTGTAGTGATGATTTATTTTACCATGATATTGATTAATTACCAAGAGTAGCAGCAGGGAGGGGGGAAGGCTAGGAACAAAGCTATAACGATCTCAGATCTGAGGAGCCAGTTCATCAGTGATAGAGAATTAGGTGTTTTTTTGGCTACTCCATACCAGAGTTTTTTTAAAGGGAATCTGTTCACAGACATATAACCTTTTTATAAGACTGCAGTAACCACAGTTAGGGAATGAAGGGAGCTTCTGTATATAGCTCCGTCCATGTTGTGTCTGGATGTTGTACATGTCAATGATTATGTCATGCACAATGTTAAATGGCCCCTACTCTCAGTATGACAGTGCACTTCCTTCTCTTATAGAGGTGAGGGAAGCTGAAGCAGCCAAGATCAGAGAGAAACATCCTGATAGAGTTCCAGTGAGTTATACTTGAGTAAAGTCCGGGCACACTTGTGAAGCCAACAGGAGCTAACAATCACATGCACGGCAATAGCCAGGGCTAGGAGAGAGCAACGAAGGGAGGTTGCTTCCTGTAAGCTAAAACTAGCCTCTCTCCAGGCTCTTTCTTATAGCTTGTGTACTGCAAGCCCTGAAAAGGAGCCCTGAAAGCAACAAACAGCTGGGTGGGAGAGCCTGAGAATAAGGCTCCAGCTGACAGAAGTAGACTAGGTGTCTGGATTAGCCTTGAACCCAGGCCTTCCTTGCCCAGATTTTATCTTATAGCCGTGGAGAAAAAATTTGGGAGCTAAAATCTGGGCAAGAAAGCCTGGGTTCGAGGCATGACCAGGGCATTAAAAGTGCTAACAGAGAGACTGACAAGTATTCTGATGGTCGCTAACTGTAGTGATAACCATTGATATTGAGTAATTATTATGCTTTTTACTACAAGTGCACATGTAGTTGCTGGTGAACATAAACTCTGGCCAGTCGAAACATTTAGCCCGTGTATTCATGTTGCTACTGCTGCGGGGAAAATGGGCACATTTTTCTTGCAATGGTACAAGCCTGTTAGCTACATGAAACTGAAAGGTGGGAACCTGAGTATGAGACTACTAACCAATAAGTAGCGTACAGCTCTCATTCCCAATGTGCATGTATGAGCCTTTAATAGCATATGTATGGGCAGAACCCTGCAATTTGTACTCTTGAAGTGGTTTTGAGCCTGCAATTAGTTGTGGGTGGAGAGTAACTAGTATTAAAGATCGTCTAAAGACTATATCAGGAGCCAATGAGCAGCAAAGCTGCAAAGGAGCGTGTAACTGCAGTGCCATTCAAATCCAAATCCGAATGCTAAAAACTTTGTTATTTAGACGTCGACTAATTATAGAGAACGGGAGTGAGAGTTTGAGCAAACAAGTTGGTTTGGCAAAAGGAACTCCACTTAGATTCTAGGAGAGTGCAAGAAGAACCTGTAGATACAGAAAGTAAGTGCGTAAAAAACTCTATGGCTTCACTGCTCGACTTAGGCTAGCAGACTGAGACCTCCTCTCCCCCTCCCCCTCTCCCAGGTGATTGTTGAGAAGGTAACAGGGGCCAGGATTGCTGACCTTGACAGAAAGAAGTACCTGGTACCAGGGGATCTCACGGGTAAGGACTGCTAGTCAGCCATAGCACACTGAACATCAGCCTCACTCCCAGTCTCTCCCTCCAGCTTTTCGTCATGTGCAGTACTGCATGTGATGAACAGCTAGAGGGAGATACTGGGAACAAGGCTAACTGGATGCTATTCAGATAGAGAAATGTAGAGTAAAGCCCTGTTAAAGGCAAAAAAAAAACAGGGCCCAGGGTGGAGCATGCTTCATCACGGGGCTAGGGGCAGTATAAGGCACTAAATCCATATGTTAGTGTGCTTGATTAGTGCATCCATCACTAACACTAGTGTGAAAGCTAGTGAAGCAAGTCTCCTCCCCCCATCCCTGCCTTACACAAGCATCACTTCAGCTTCCCTTCCCTACGCAGTTGCTCAGTTTATGCATGTGCTGCGGCAGAGAATTCAACTGGGGGCGACTGAATCCATCTACCTCATGGTCAATGGGATAACACCAACCACAAGGTCAGTGAAAGTTTCATATCATTTATACTTTGTGATTAACAAAATGCCTTTCACAGATTCCATTCCATTGTGCTTTCATATGATACCAGAACTGTGGAATAGAACTGGGAATGAGGCTTAGTCATGATATTGAATTAGTCAGCCCATACAGCGTGTCTTTAGGGGGCAGTTGGTCAGGCCACAGTTTAACATACGGTGTGTACATGTTGTATACATAATATTGTGTGTACGTATCTATAGCAAGTAGCTTGCTGAAAGGAGTACATTGCTGTCATCTTGTAGAGCTGTAAAGTTTGCTAGGTGTGCATGTCATAAACGTATTGCCTTGCAGGCTACTACAGACAGGTTTCCACTTCAAGGAAAGATACATATACAGTGGTACTGTCTGCTCACTGAATAAACTATAATAGTCTGCCATCCCAAAGTTGTAGCTTCTGCTATATGTAGCTACAATGAAAATGCTGGCTCAGCCAATTTGTGACCCTACCTACCGCTCTTGAATCAGCTGTAGCTGGCCGCATGGAACTTAAACTACTAAACTACATGTAATATGCATACTTTTCAGTGCTGCTACCTAGGTTAAAATTTTGTGCTTCATACACAGAAAGATATTATCTTTCAATGTCATGACCAGTAATTAGAGGAAGGAAAAGATAGTTTTTGCTGTAACTTAGCTATAGTGCAAAGAATAAATTAAACCTTGCACACAGACGTATGTTGCCAGTGGCTGTTTGACATCATCATTGTAGCCTCAGGCTATGGGAAAATAATCAACAATTAACATCTGCACAGAGTTTCTGCCAGATATAACTGAGAAGTGGGATAAATCTTAAGTAAATTTACCCTGACTGTCTGCTTGCAAATGAATAAAATATAGCTCACGAAAATGACCGAAACTGCAAGAATGGACTTTGTAGTGCTCAGTTTCCTTTCGATACAAACGCAAAGGTAGCAAAACCCTAGAGCTGGTTTCATTATCAAGATAGTCACAGCAAAAATTTTCGAATTCCAATACGTTTTTGATTGAGATGTGTTTAGTTGACCGCCAATTCAGAACATATACACCTCTCCATCGAAACTTTTAATATATTGAATGTGCAAACTTCTACTATGCATATCTTGGTAATGAAGTTTCCAAAGAGTTGGAGATTTTATTAAGTGTGTAAAGTTCTACATCAAATTTTTGATTGGTAGTGCTATAAAGTGTGCTTTAATTAAAAATAGTGCTATAGTGCAAGTGCGGGAGAACAAGCTTTTCTCACTTTTCACAATCTAATACAAATTGAAACAATTCACTATTTATACTACTAGCAAAGATAAAGCACATGCATAAAGGAAATATCCGTTGTTAGCAACACCATCTGTTAAAAGTTAACAGCTAGATAACACCTAAGAGACAAACACCTAGAGACTACTATAATATACCGAAGTATGTCCATACAGTTAGTGGGTGGAGGCAACTGTAACTCACATGCATACCGGTATACACCCTTATTGTAAATAATTGCTTTCCTTTCGAAATGATCGCAAAGCTATCTGTGTCTGTGTGTACAAAAACTCCTATAGCAGTCATCTTTGTAAGTTCTGGCGAGTTTCAATATTCACTGTACATTAGCAGCTGAGATATCAGTAACTAGGGAACCACCTTGACATAGGGGGTATGTTGGTTTATACGGCATATGATGCTCTATGCTAGATAGTCTACTACCTGTATACGTAGCTAGCCTATGCGAATATGATTAATTCCATATTTGCTTAACAGTGTTCTCTGTAGTGTGACCTTTGCATAGTCACCCCATAGGCACATGCTACAACGTGATTGGCCAAATTATTTGGGGCAGGATTGTATGTGGCATGGTTTAGAAAGTGGGTCCAGCAGCTATAGAAGACTACCGGGCATGGTCATACATGTACCTCTTGATAGGCATAGCAGGATATGATAGCAGAGGTGACTTCTGTATGGTTATCCCACTTTCTAAGTTAGCACTACCGTGGGTCCAAGCTAGCCTTGCTCTCCAGCCTCCCCTCCACACATGAAAGATTGTGGTAGGAGGGTCAATTTTATTACGTGAATGTAGAGGTGATTGACACCATTTTCTGGAATGTGTAAAACAAGTCTTCACGCTCATTAAAATCATCTACAACCTGTCGTCAAATCTCTATACTCGTGTCATGAAATTGACCAGATCCCCCCCCCTTTCCAATGTTTTGTGCCGGGGGGAGGGGAGTGGTTACGTCCCAGCCCCACTGCTTACTCACACCATGCTTAGGCTCAATAGGCCAATGGAACCGCCAGGAGTGCTTATTATGGGCTCCTGACATGGCCATTTCACAGAAGTATAGGGACCCCATGGTGGTTCTCCACCTAGACAATGAGCTTGCTCTGGTGTTCTATCTCAATCAGTGCTATCCCATCTTCCTGCAGCTCAAGCATGTCCACCATCTACCAACAACACAAGGATGAGGATGGGTTTGTTTACATGGCCTACAGTGGCGAAAACAGTATGGGCTGAGAAGTACTGGTGTGGTGTGACACAACCACTAAAAAGACTATATATTATAAAATACTGATGTGCACCTTGCGTGTTTTATGATGTTTCAAGTTCAAACACTCTACTTTACGTATCTTACCACATGGACATTTGTTTACTGTGCAGTTATTTTTAGTAAGCTGTGGCCAGTTATTTGAAGTGCATTTAGTTCTATTCTTCCTCTTATTATTTCATTTTTATCCCAGGTATATTTTAAGTGTATGCGTATTTGAAGTTCTCTGTGTGATTGTGTGTAGTGTGTACACATACCGTGCATATTATCGATAAATAATTATTCATACTACATGTTAGCCTCATTCCCAGGCTCCATCCAGAGGAGGGGTGGATGGGGGAGGTAGCCTGCAATACGACTACTGTGTGTGCAATATCAAAATTCAAACATGACACTCATATTCTAAATCTGGTAGCTACGTAGTGCTGTACAGCTACATGTACAGAAACTGAAGAACTTGGCCATTGGAGTGCATGGCATACATTCATAGGCTGGTAAATTGACTGCTAGCCTGGCCAGTTGGGGTTATACTCTCCTAAGATTATTGTGAGACCAACGTGGCAACAAAATCTGAAGCACAAAGCTGTGACAACTCCCTTATTCATACCATTTATGTCCAATTAGGTCCAGTCAGTACACAATGAATAATGTGATTGAGATACTGTGCCAAGGAAGCACTAGGTGCTCTGAGGTTGCTTTATGTAGGCCCAAATGGCATGATTATATTACTGAGGAACTTTGTGTGTGTGTATATACGTGTGTGTACATGTGTGTGAGAGTCTAGACAATTTTTGTCGCTCATAAATATTGAGTGCATTCAGTGCACTTACACACTGGAACGTTTAGGAGTTCACCAGGCGTGGATTTCCCAGATCTTCAGGTAAGCGAAGGCCCTCCAGGTGTCTTCTGTCTTATGAAGTCTCCACAGGATATGGTGGGTGGGGCTCCTGCTCTACACCAGCTAAACACTTCAATGTCATAATTACATTATAATTATCGCAATATAGCAAGTCTTTTGCTGAACTGCATAAAGTATGCAGTAACATTATGATTATGAAAGTAACTGTTTGCCTTAGTGGTTGTATTAGACATCAGGGTAAGTCTGCCAAGACCACTACCATTGTAGACACCATGCAGCCAGAGGGGTGAGGTTATATATGCTACCATCTTGGGGGTCAACATTTTGCTAAATCTACTCTCTCCCTTGGCAGCTTTTTGCAGTACATTTACAGGGATTCTGAGTAAAAAACTCCCTATTGATTAGTATGACCAGTATACTCTCCTCGAGAGTACAGTATTAAACTGCAGCCAGAGTTATTATGCATGCAGGAGTGTAAATTAAATCCTGGGGTGGGAAGGCGTGCAATTGCAAGGCTTTGAGGATGTTTTTATCTTCAACTTGGCACCCTGCCGCCATTCATTGAGACACTGCTAGGGTAAGAAGACAGGCCAAGTTTGACAATAATGCATGATGCAGTGAGAAGGAATTATAAATAATTATAAAAAGGATAATCATGATCAAGAACATATTGTGTGCTAGTCTTGTGCTGTTTTGCCCATTGGTAATAGGTCTACTGTCCTCTGCCTGGTGTAGATGGCTATCACAACCACCACCATGCCCACGAAAAGACTCAGCACAGTTGAGTTCCAGAACCCAGATTGATGCTCCAGGGAGTAGCCAACACGGCTGTGTGTGTATGTGTGCATGTGTACACGTGTGTATATATACATTGCATGTTGGCAGTCAAGAGTAGAAATTATTTGCAGCACACCAGACTCATTCTGGATTTTGGTACCGTTTGGATCTGCTACTCAAGCTACAATTTAGTATATATATCGAGGGTTAATCACTCTGCCAAGTGCAAAGTATGGCGGGCAAGTAGTGATGCGGATATAAAGAATCACGATCTGGGCGGGGTGACTGCTTGATCGTGCAAAGGACGCGAAATTGCGGATGCAATTTTGCATACGCAAAACACGTGACGCAGATATTCAGGGCTGTGAGGTCGAAGTGCGCCAATTCCATGCTAAAAGTGAGGTACAAACACTCAGAACTGAGAGCGGCGTGGATTTTATAAGTGACTCAGGGTCTTTACGTCTCTATCTGCAACTTATTTTCAAGAATCAGCCATGGCTACTACAGGAGAGTGGAGAGACTGCTCGAAACTTAAATGCGCGTCACTCGATCGTGCTGTTCGTTAATAGCGCTCATATCTTTACTTATAGAGAGAGTACACAAACTCTACTAACCTGAGAGCTGTAGTAGGTCTCCCTTGGTAAAACTATGTGATCAACTTGTCCAGATCTCTGACTCTTCGTGCGCCGCAAGTTCGAAGACAGCATCCATATAACTGCCAGAGACGCCATTTTGAACATGTGCCTTGTAGGGGCCCCATAAAGACCCATATAAAATGTATATAGTTTTGTTTTGGCCATAACTCCTCACAGAAAGTGAAAGTAGAAAAACCCTAGGTTGAAAATCTTAGTTTTCACCCAAGGATCACAATAGTATAAGTTTTGATCCTCTGTGACCCCTCCTTCATGCCAAACATAACATTACATTACATTACATTACATTATATTACATTACACCCCCCTTAAATCTCTATACTTGGCAGAGTATATAAATCATAGGGCTTCACCCTAGCTGGTGTTCACTAATTAAACTCAAGCACTGTTATTCCAATACCATAAAATGGTAATTGCAGATCCTTGCATGTCTGCTAAACAGTTTATACTCCTCAAAGACATGGTACATGTATATCAGTGGGCTCAAGGCGATTGAGATATGACATGCTGACACCCACCCTTCAGCACAGGTAATGATGACATCATTCCAGCCATCACCAGTGAAGTCAGCCAATACTGGTTTAGCCACAGGCTGGCAGGGCAACCATATTTTTGTCACCATTTCCCCATCCTCCCCTGATAACAGCACCACTGTCTCCCATCCTGACACCAGGATGTGGTCCTGTAGAGGAAGCACATGTCATATGCTATTGAGTGTTTCCATGTAACCCCTCCCTCCCCCTCCCCTTTTCCTTACTTCCGATCTCTTCCCCACCCTTCTGCTGCCTCTACCTCCTCCCTCCCTTACTCTCCCTCCATCTTCCCCTCATGCACAGTAAACTAACCTGTGAGCACATGTAAGTATGACAACTGTACAGTATTAACTACTTGGGAAATATTACATAATCTGATACAATGGGGGTAAGAAATAACTTCTCCACGGTATGAATAATTATAATTCCACCCCTTCGCCCAAAAAAGATAATGAGTTACTGAAATAGCCGAGGTATTGTGTCCTTACATACATTAATTAGGCTAGGGGCAAGTATCTGCACGCCCAGTTGTTGCTATGTTTCCATGGCTAGCACAATAGCACATGCTCACCTACAGTGAAGATTAATCCTATCCATGTGTAGCTTGCTATAGTCTACACATCTATAAACATACATAACTTATCCTGCTTCATAAATTATACTCTCAGAGGTATATTCCATAAGTACGTAAGTCATATCTGACCTTTTTTCCATAGCTCTGCAGTGAGATAGGCAGAGCCTGCGGGACAAATCCCCCATGAATGAATGTGATGTGGTCCGGCTCCTTCCAGGAGGAGTGTTGGGGGTTGTAGATGACCTGTGAGGCCTGATCCCAGTCAGCACCAGTGTCCACCTACACAACACAAACATACTCTAAAGCAGGTACTACATGTATACCCACGTAGATAAAGAGATGTGGTCTCATGAAAATTGAATAGTACCTAAATCATGTATTCACTTAGCTCCAATTAACCTGAGACACACCATGACACATAGAACGTATATAAGACAAACACGAGACAGCCTGGACTGAGTTTAATATCTAAAATCCAGTTGGGTATTCTGCACATAAATCATCCAACTGAAGGTTGTACTCAGCAACAGGTCAGTCTAAGCTAAATGCAGTCGTAGAATGGATCAGCTTGGCTGGACAGTCTCATCTTGTACGGTGTCCAGCGAAAGTGCTGACACAGCAATTTTGTAGTGCGCTTCCAGTTAGCTATTAGAACTTGCCAAAACAGAATTATCATCGTTACCTACCACTCTTTCACCGTCTAGGCACACAAACCTAATCTAGCTTGACATACCTTGGCCTACTGAGCCTGCAAACTTCCACTGTGCTCATGGGTATAGTACGCAATGACGTAACTTAGCGCATGTGATAATTGCGAATGATTACACACACACACAGACAGATGCGGGAACATAAAGTAATCTTAGTATCAGGCGAGCACGCACTTTGCGCGCACCCGGCTGGTAATAAAATGATAAAAAGGTGCTAAAAGTGTTAATTAATTAAATGGTTAGGTTGGACATGTTAAAAAGGGCTATAAATGATAGCATACTTAATGGCTGAAGTGGGTATAAGGCTGGTGATAAATCTATTGGTTACACCACTGGAGGCTGATCCCAGTTGCCAGGTTATCTCCCTGGGAGGCTGTCTATAAATCTCCCCGATGTACAATCTTACCTGCCAGTTAAATTCACCCTGGGGGCCAATACTGGTAATTCTTCCACTGCTAAGCACAAACACACTGTCATACATGGGACTGTGGGTGAGGGGTGAGGGGCTGCCACCACTTCCACTACCTAGGTGGAGTTTGAAGGGAGTGCTGTGGTAGGAACTGGGGGAGTGAAAGAGGGTACATGTACAAGATCAACGCTTGGTGGGCAGAGGGGTGGCAATACTCCAGGCGGCTACTAAGTATCTTAGACTGGGCATCTTATTAACTTTGCTCATACCATACAATGCAAAACGGCATGGAGAAGCTGACCAACTTTATGTAAGTGTATTTGTGTAGATGGCAAGGTTATGCCTTATAGTGATAAGGCAATCCCCAAAACCTACTTGTGACACTTGGCTTCCAAGCAGTTATAGCTTTAGGTGATCGAGACCCAAACTGTCAACATTGCTATATGTAGTACTATCAATGTTCAGGCCAAGTAGTATACGTATTCAATGTGCACGATGTCGGACTAAAGAACAGGATGTATCAAAAGTAGAAAGAAAACATACTAGCTAAATAAGCAGTAAGGTTGTAGCCTTATACACAGGCCTCCCCTCACAGCTGTTTTGCAGCCACGGCTGCGGAAAAATGCCGTGAAGGGAGGCTAGTAAGGTGGCACACTCCACACAGTCCACATATGTACCTTTCGATGAGGACTGGTGCCAGTGGCTCAGTGATGGCATGGTCCACTCTCTTTCGACCAACCTCATTCAAGGCAGGCAGCCACCCTATATACCAAGAATTATACATGACGGTAGGGGAGGAAAAGCAAGGAAATCCCCCCTTCAGCAGCTTACTGTTTGCCCCTTACATTTCTGACAAACACATAATGTGGTAAACAGGGGTACCGTAAACTCTGGTTAATAAGTGCATGCGCTTATGACCTTAGGCGGTAAGCAACCATGCGCCTAATAGAGGATGTGCGCTAATAAGCGGTGCAATTATTGAAGCCACGCCCAATACGTGACTGCTATGCCAGCTACTAGCTGCGTTAAAAAAGAGTAGACAATTGTTTGAGACATCGAGTATTGGCAAAGGATCAGAAGACTTGGAGGCTTGTAAAACTGTGATGGCAACTTTGGAGAGCAAAGAGACAGACTGTGATGCTTGAAACTCACGTATGCATCGCTCGATCGTATACCGTCTGTCTCCAGTGCTCATATCTCAGAGACTACACAAACTTTACTAAACTTGGAGCTGTAGTAAGCCTCCCTTGGTAAAACTGTGTGATAGGCTTGTCCACTCGATCTCTCTTTTACTGTCGACTACTGTATGGTACTTCGTGAATTTTAGACATCTATTTAAAGCTCATGTGCTAAATAAATGACGTCAAGTACCAGTAACTAGTAAGGAAACAAGCACTTAATAAATACTATGCGCCTAATAGCGAGGTACGCTTAACAACCAGAGTTTACAGTAATAATAGGATGATGTGTGGGGAAGTACTCACAGTCTATAAGAAGTCAGCAACCCCCCACTCCCTCCCAAGACAAAGATTTGACTCTGCTGATATAGTACATATAAAGGGAGTTTGAATATGCTATTTCATATCAATCCCCAGGTATATAAGTGTGGATATAGTGGGGGGACTCACTGTCAGTAGCTATGAAGGTCTCAGTCCAGTGGGTGGCCTTGCAGATGGAGTGCCTAAACAGGGGCTGGAGAGAGGGACATAATATTATCATGGGCAGTGGCCTAGCTAGGTAGGTTAGTCAGAGATATTTATAGTTGTAGGCAAAAGGGGAGACTTAAATAGAGTAAGAAGATTAGGTAGGAGACTGCAGTGGCCGACTAGCAAACTGACAGTTGGAGTTCAAAACCTACAAGACTCACTTTTTTCCTAGTCTCTTTTTGTTATTTGGTAAATTATTTGGCCTCATTTAGTTGTGGTCTCTGCAGGAGGGTAGTACTTCTGTAGTACTGGCTTTGAACTAAAGTACGTATACCACTCTCAGTTCTGGGAACAGTAAGTCCTCATATGTCCACCACTTTTTGCAAATGAGGTTCTGGAAACTCCGCCCCAAAATGGAAGGGGTGGACTTAATAATTGTGACAGGTGTCTGGATGTATATATATGTACATGTACACCCAGTGCAGGAATAGCAGTACTAAGAAACAGTCGAGGCTTGGACAAGTCTACCACTCAACGAAGGACCGTTTGTAGTAGTGCGTGTGCAAGCTGAGATGTGAACGCAGTAAAACAGGCAGCACCATCCAGCGGTTTTGATCAGCTCATCTTGTCTTTTTGCTTGCCCATGGCAACCACAGCTCATTCTCAGGTACGTGAGAAAGTATACCTACATGTATCTGAAGGCCAAACTTTCTGCACTATATTCCTGAAAAGTGCATAATTTCCAATTATACTTAAGCCCTACCCAGGCTGTTATTTATTATACAGTCGTATCACTGCTTACCTGCTGTACTTATACTTGGCAGTGTGGTTGAACTCATTATGGTAACACACACGTAGTATTAAGGGTTATTGCAGCTAGCACATTGCCAAAGGCCTACAGTGCTCTTCAAAATTTCATGCTAAAATATTTCGCAGTTCAGGATAACTTTGTGATTATAGAACGAAACCCACAAAGTAACAATTACACAGTATGTCCAACACACTGTACATGTACCTTGGATCCCATCGCCATGGGCAGTGCCTGGCCATAACAGTCAGAGTAGTCCTCCCCAGCCTCCTCTGAGGTTCTGAAACCAGCTGGTATTATGTGTGTGTGTGTGTGTGTGTGTGTATACTACACGTAGAGGAAGGATATCTGAGTTACGCCTATAATGCTTATCATTGGGTTAAGCCCACAACCATAACTACACTGGTCAGCAATTTCGTAATGCCACACCATATGTAATACCAATTCATCAGCACATACCGGTACTTCAAAATATGAACTGAGGGGCTGAGGCAAGAAGACAAGCTAGATTTAAGAACAACCAGAATTACAAGGTTGACTGACTTCAGTTCCATAGACATCCACTGTCCATTAACTTCGCGGGTGCTTAAATAGTGAAAAACGTTTGCTGGGTGCTTACTTTCCCCAGGGTTGACCACTGCCCGGACGTGGTCAATGGTGCCATCTGCGTTGATGTCAGCGTGAGTGGCGTGGTAAGGGGAGAGCTGGAGGCTGCAGAGTGGGCGGCCCTGGTATAGGTGGAGCACATCTACACCCTGCAGGGCCAGGCACACATGGAGGTGGTGAGGTTATCAAGATGGGTGAACATATGGTGGAATACTGAACTTAATTACTGATATTGTCAAAGCTTCGAAGGAGTTGCCCTTTCATACACAGGTACAACTGACATTCTAGGCCTCACGATGACTAGTGATTGTCAAGATATAAAATTCTAGGGTATTAGGACTGCTTTTGCTATGTACAATAAAGTTCTGATATATTGATTTCTGAGCCTACATCTTACAAACTGGCACACTGTACTGGCCCTAGCATTATGTACGTTATAGACTATACCTGTGCAGAATGAATGACAAGGACATTGGGATCCTCCAAATGCTCACTGGGAGAGTGTGGCCGGAGCCCCCCAAATGCCAGACCAGCAATGTGGCCCATTGCCATGTCTCCCACTGCAGGTTGGCAGAGGGTGGAGAGGGAAATTGGGAGGAGAGAGAGAGGGAGAAGGTGGGGAGAAGAAAGGGAGTACATAGGAGAACAGTGAGATCAGGGAGAGTGTGAAGAGAAGCACCAATAGAGAGGGGTGGGGAGGGAGTGGATGGGACGTGGGTGCGGGAGAGGTGTGGAAGGAGAGAGTGGGAGGGGAAGTGGGATGGTTTTCTCTAGTGAAATGCAGTGTAGACTCTATTCAACACAAAATTATCGTATGAGGCTAACAATGACTCCACTAATTAATGGGTTAGGGGCCTGGTATAGCCTCGCCCCCAGGCCCATGTGCATGTTTCACTTTGGCTTCCTGTGGGCCTACTACATTTTCTCATGTGCGTGACATGTAGACGCATAATTATAGTCAACCACATGAGAAAATTTACCAGGCTCTTCAGTAGCAAAGTAAAACATGCACAAGAGTCTGGGGATGAGGCTAGGCCTGATAGAGTAAGTAATCAAGACACCACCAATAATCAGATACACTACCACTGAACATGCAAATTACCGAAAGTGGGCAGGACCTTCATTCAAGATGGCAGATCCTTAACACTCTGAGTTCCAAGTTTGCTGTTTCCTCCACTGCTTGGTTCTTGAGTCAAAGCTGAAATTCGGACCAAGGTAGGTCCAGAAAATAGTATTACTATCAGACGGCAGCCAGCCTTGACAGGCCATAGCTCCAGAACCAAGCAATGGAGGAATACCAAACTTAGACTGATATGGAGCTAGTGATGAGTCTTCATGCTACAAGTGGTGTGCCTGAGAGTGTTGCTGACCTTTGGAGATATGCTCTGACACATCAGGGGCCTCACTCTTCCTGCGGTCCTTCTTGAAGTGGGCCAAGGCCAGCCGGGTGTCATCACTGGTCTGCCAGGTATGAGGCTGTGTATGCATGCATGCACACATGTGTACAAGTACATGAGTGAGAGGGAGAGAAGTGGCAAGGGATACTATACTATACTATACTACACCACATATGATACAGGGCCATAGTCATAAAATTTTGAGTGGTCAGGTTGGACCATAGATACCTATGGTTGGATAGAGGGTATGAAGCAGCTAATTACCTGCGCACAGCGCGGAAATGTTTTTACTTTTAGCAGAAAGTCCAATGGTGGAGGGCATGGAGTATCCACACCCCCTGGTATATGGACCAAGATTGTGAGTGCTGGACTCCTAGGTATTGATTATATATAGGCATAACAGGCACTAGAAAAGTGGTAAGGTTGATCCTGACCAACCTGACAAGCGACTACTGGCCTGTGATAAGAGGTGAGCATCATTTCAGTCCAGCAATATATACATTGTAACATGCACACAACATATCTGGACCATTACAGACAGACAGACTGAGACACACACACATACACACACACACACATTGGAGTCCTTCCAGACCTAACCTCGTACCCAGGCCTTCCACGCCCAGATTTTATCTCACAGCCGATTTTTCTCCACGGCTGCAAGATAAAATCTGGGCGTGGAAGACCTGGGTACGAGTACACAGTCAGACTAGCCTCGGTCCCAGGCTCACTCCTCCAAAAAACAAAGAGGAGTGAACCTGGGACCAAGGCTACAGTCAGACCACGTGGTATGTGCTCCAGCATTATCATCGTGGGTATCATGTGCAGCTCAGCAGAGAGAATTCCACCCTCTCCCTCTCCCCACCCTGTCACATACACATATGACATGTATACATACACACACAAAAAAACTCACCAAGATGCTCCTGAGGGCATTGCTGTACTGGTGCCAGGAGACCTGTCCATCATGCAGTCTCATCTCCCTGTGTAGCAACAGCTTCAGATGATGGAAGGGTGACATGTCCTGGGAAAGAACAGCGCCAACCTGACAACGACACACACACACACACACACACACACACACACGTGCCTATATCGCTGTCATACCACAAAAAACAATGCAGGCACAAAACATAATAGTTAGTAGCAATGCCAGGTAACAGGCATCCTCCTTCAGCAAAGCTGGGAATCATTGCATGGTAACATTCTACCACCACAAATCAGTATGCCGCACCAAAACTAGAGGTTTTTCTGACTAGACCTTGCAGCTTGATCTAGTCTCTGAAAGACCCCTTTGAAAGATGGATAGTTTAGTACACAAAACTTTCCGAGTAGGAAGATTGTGATCGGATGACTATGCTGAGCAATGTCAAGCCACAGCTTTGTATAGGTACATGTACGTTGTAAAGTAATACCGCATTGTGCCCATTTTATACATGATGTAAGTTTACTCACCAGACGATAGGCCGGTGTGAGCTCAAAGTCTCCAGGAGTGTGCTTCCATCTCAGCTCCCCATGTCTGCCTTCCAGAGCCAGGCTGGTGTAGTGACCCAGGGAGGCCAGCTGAGGTACCAGAGAGGGCCAGATGGGGGGTACTATCAATACTCACATCAGTGTACCTCTTTAGTTACCCATAGTGTCAAAATGAGGAGTATCAAAAAATGAGTTATAACTGCATCTCCACTACTCACTGTTTCATAGGAGATCTTTATGTTTAGTAACGTAGCCATGAAGCAGACACAGACACATGTAGAGGCAATTACTGGATAATACCCAGCAAGTACACAAATGACACAGGCCCATAGCTGGGGGGGGGGGGGGGGGGGGGGGGTTAACTGAACCAGCTTGTTTTTTGCGAACTTACATGCTGTCATCAGGTATGTCCGACTCGAGTGGGTGAATAACATCCATAAGTTAGATCAACAATGCATGCTAACTCTCACATATCTATATCGAGAACCATGGCGTGGGTTTTGAAGATACAGGCTGTGCAAGGAGCATAATATAACTGTCAACACGTAACCCATCATCCTTGACGATATTAATAGGTGACAAGTCTTAGAATTTAAGTGCTGGTTTGTAAAGGCAGCAAAAGCACTTCCTGAGTGCATGTACATGTACATATACTTAGCAAAAAAATTCCACGCTGGGCAGAAAACAACATAAAGTCTGTTTTGCAGCCCTGGTCTACTTGTGCCCTACACCAAACCACCTCATGTTAGAGGATGGTTACAGGCCTTGGAAAACCAGTGTGCAGCCATAGGGTGCTAGGGTCTGCAGCCTCCTCTACGGCTACAGATGCAGTGCCCTGTCGGCTCACCAGCTCCTCCTTGTTCCCAGGCTCTTGCCCTCTCCTCATCCTGAGGGAAAACAAATACGTAGCGGTGACACAGGAACGGTTTATCCGTAAGGCAAAGTTCCACATGGGGATTCCCTCCTATAAAGCCAGTAGCAGTACTTTGGAAGTGTGCATTCAGGCTTTCCTTCATTGTCAAGTATCAAGCCCATGCATGTAGTATACGTATGTAGCCTCGTTCCCAGTCCTTCCTGTCCCGGCGTTTACCTCGCAGCTGTGAACAAAAAGCAGTTGCGAGGACTGGGAACGAGACTAGGCTATACATATGTATCGAACTGGGTTCACTGGGTCCGAGATACATGTACATTGTACTTGTCTATTGGATACTATTGTTTGCAATATTTTGATGAATAGGTCAGACTGGGCGAACCCAGCGAACCCAGTTCAATTCCTGGTCATGATGACTGTTTTTTGTTTTTTTTACTATCAAGTTTCTGGATTTCTTAGATTACACTACCCCTCGTTTGTAGATCACACCTCATAAAGCTGTCCTCTGGCTTGTGCTTGTTGAAGGTCCTGCCCCCAATGATTACTGAACCAAGGTCTCCCTTCTGGATACTCACTGAAGACACCAAGATGGTTGCCTCCCTAAAAGGAGGGAGTTGTGTGTGGATGTGGAAATACCAGCCTGAATTAAAATTATACGCATGGAAATAATATGTACATGCAAAAAGTATTCACTCTGTAGCACTCTCATCCTTCCACGAAGGTACCCTAATATTAACTGTCATGAGCTCACATTTTAGGCCAACCCCAGCAGCCTTCCATTGCCCTAATAGCACTCAACAGAGCATGCAATGCGCATCATGGCCTCCTTACTCATTATTTTTAAGGTGATGCTGCAGGTAATTTTTTTTGCAGTAGCTCAGCACACAAATGTACATCACAGGGGCTGCCATAGGTATATATATGCTGAGGCAGCTGTAACTTACAAAAAAACCTGCAAAAAGTAGGGCTTGGTGGTGCTGTAGTCCAATCAATTTCCTTTCTAGCCTTGTTCCCAGTCCACGAAAGAGTGGCCTGGTACACACTGTTCGCGCATGCGCATGAATTTACGGAAAACGGCCAGTAAACGTATTCGTAAACGAGTTGAGTCACATGGCAATCAGTAGTACGGTGGCAGTATACGAGTATAGGAACTAGGTTCTGATTTCTACAACCGAAATGGCTTTATAATCAGCCAGGAATAGCACAAGGACCCGTAATTTTCTATCCGCTAACACTGCGGTAGCTGTCTCACCACCGAAAGTCGGAAGCGCCTCTCTCCTGGCAGTGGCTGTGAGCTGCTCGATTTTCACTTTCAGGGGGGGTGTGGCCTGGGTACGAGGCTATTTCCTTTCCAATTCTGTGTGCCTAAACCTTTGAGCCACTACATCAGTCATGTTTGCCACATTATAATAAAATTTCCATTGCTATACACTTTTGTATTCAAAGCGTCAATGCAGGAGACAACGGCAGACCTGATGATCATGTCCTCCAGGTTAGTGTCCTCCAGGTCCTTGCTCTCCAATGGCTGGGCCTGCCACAGCAGCTTTAGCTCGTGGTCCAAGCACAGCACCTTCCAGTCCTCAGCCAGCACCACCACTACCTACAAGGAAGGGGTCGGGGGAAAGGGTAGGGCAGGCTCTTGTTTGTATCGCTTTCTGAGTCACACGCATGTACATTATATGTGACTCAGTATCATAAAACATCACAAACGCCTCAAAATGATTGGCTAGCATATCTTCTTTGTATAGAGTTTCGCCATGTCCATACCTACATGTACTTTGTTATGTACATGGTAAACTAGGAAAAGAACTTGGCAGTATCTCTACATTAAAACGCCTCACAATAAACGATGGATAAAAATCAGGCATCACTATCACTAGCCAACTACCTATACAATGTACTGTACAGAGTACAACTCTAAAAAATACCTGATGCCGCACTTGTATCATAGACTGGTATTGCCGGAGAAATCCTGTTGCCATGGCAATGGGTCTACGGCCCTCACTGAGCTCCAGGATATTGGTAACTGCCTACGGCAGTAGAAATATGTACAATTAGGCCATATTCACTTAATATCTGGTTTCTTGTCCTTTCCCCGCATGTAAAATTTAGCCTGCACGGACGGGGGTTCAACAGATGTTCTTTGTGCATGTACGCATGTGTGACATCATTCACAAAATTATCAGCCGTACGGAACTAGCAAAAGTTGATCGAGCCACTTCCTGTAGACTCTGATACACTCATGACGGCAATTTAAGGTACCGTATTGTCCGTATGCCTCTTCCGCTTCGTGTTAGCCAGAGTAGCGGTTAGAAAGTGGTTTCAGTAAGTAAATAGTAGGTGTGGCATCAAACATCCAAATCAAGCGCCCACCACGGCTATTTCCAATGGACTACAGGACGAGAAACTGTGTAGGCTTGTAACTAGCAGTTTACTGATGAAAGTTGCTTGTATTAGAGGCTTTTTACCCCTATAACTATCTAAAAGAAGCTACTATAATTTGCAGTCTAAGGCAGCTACTGATTCTATGCATACCTGAGGCCACTCATATCTCCATTGTGTCCTGGAGGTATGTTGTTCGACCTCGGCCGACCTCCTCTGCTTTCAATTATATTTTTATTTATTGCCGATCTGATAGTGATACTGAAAGCATGTGCTCACAATCCTGATATTAGAATAGAACTACCAATCATGAAATCAAGTACATCTAGCAATTATAGCTAGACTGGGCCAGCTTAGCGAAGCTGCAGATGGAATGAGTGTACATACATGTACAGGTGGCAATTACATGTAGACGTACCCTTGTTTGGGCAGTTTATTAGGGATTTACATCCCTACATTTTTCCAAAATGTTTTTTTTATAAAAGATCCTGATAGTCACAATCCACTCATATTTCAGACCTAAGCACATTTCTTACCATGCCAACAGGTGCATACCTTCAAGGTGAGGTTGTGCCTGTGTGTCTGTGGTTTCAAAGAATTGCTCACATCAGGGAAACTGAAGAGCTTTAGCTTGTTGTCGTAAGTGAGGACCACCATGTCTGCAGTAAATACAGGTGGGACATAACCTATGGCTCCAAACCGTGCATGGTACTAGAAAATGGTGATAAAGCTGTGGACGCCCTTGAAAAATCTTGCCCAATTTCTTCATAAACAAACTTTAATACTAGCTTCATTATCCTCAAAGGAACATACATGTACATGCTACCATGATTTGACAGGGTCTATATTTCAATTGATGAGAAAAATCCATATACTACAGACTTGTATATAGCCTTGGCTCACCTTTAGTTGAACATAATATATACACTGTTGGGGATAACTATGCAGTAAGTACTAGCCTCCATCCAAAGGTAACGCATAATTACAGGTAAGCAATATGACAGGTGCCACCTTTTCCTTAAATGTCCCTGCATGGAGAGACTTCCATACCTGCAATTCCATCACTGTCAACATCTGTTACTATTGGCGGAGGCCTAGAGTAGTAAAAAAGAACTGTGTAATTGCACTTCATGTAGATGCACAGTATGTGTGGTCATGTTTGATTCATGCAAGTGGAAGTACTACTGGACTACAAAAATTTGTTGACTATTATTTGACTACTGGTGTATAAGCAATCTGATTGGTCCATAGCCGGGCAATATTTCCCCTTATTGCCCGGCTAGTAATGGATGTCGTTGATTGGCTGTAGTACTTTCGTTAGCATAGCAATGCCTAGCTACCAGTAATATCCGTACAGACGGCGTATATAGGCAGCGAAAGGAGCATTTATGCCACACAAATGCTTGTAAGAAGGCTAAAGCAGTCATGGCTACGTCGTGTACTGTCAGTCGGCTCCACCCTTCGAATATGTGACGGGAGCGAGTGGTCTCCTACTGGATAATCTCTTGACAAATTCTCTACCTTCTCTAAGACTAGTGCAATGTATACTCTTCTCTTCTTGGAGTGACATTTAAGGTAAGCTTCTCTGTACTGTGGTGGTGAGGACGGATGCATCAAAGACTTAGTTTAGGGGTGTGGCTTCTGTTTGAGTGTGGCTGCACTATACCTGCAGACTTAGGGTAGGGCAATAAGGGGAATATTCAGTTCTCTGATTCTGTTGTAGCCCTCCCTGTGGTCGGGCCAACACTGCCACCTGCAAACTTAACATTCCCCCATAGGCCCTCCTAGTTCTGCAATCCAGTATTTACAGTTCCAGGGCCGTCGGAAGCTCCCTAGAGGTGGAGCGGCCATGGGGCGTGGTATTTTGAGGCCGTGCAGCGGCCGATAGTGTTTCGAGCGAAGCGCGGAAATTTTTTTCGATTGTTCAGCTCAGCTGCCAAGAAATTGCTTTCGTAGCGTCTCGCTACATTGAAGGTCATGCACTGCCATCATGTAGCTCTACACTGTCTCTCTCAATACCGGCAGAGATCGAGCACGCAGCCAGAGATCGAGACCCCCATGACCATAGCCTTGTACACAGTCCTCCCCTCGCAGCTTTATCGAACGACTGCCGCTTCACCACTTCCAAACTCACGCTGGGGAAAGTGAAAGGATAAAGATTGGTGCACCTTGTCACCAGTTGCCAGCGCTGGTAGTTGGATACCACCGCCAGACAAAGCCATCGCGCTGACTCGGACAGAAATACGCGAGTTCGAAGTTCATTATATATGGGCACATATGGGGGAATATTCAGTTTGCCCTCCTAGTCGTGCAATGAGTATCTACTGTTCACTACACAAAAAGAAACAAATTGGACATTAAATGGAGTAGATATGACCTCACAAACTTACACATACACATTTTATATGGGCAAGTATGAGGATTTGGTTTGGAGGTACCTCCAGTGCAAATCCCTCATATGGGCTGATATAAAACGTGCATACGTTTGTGAGGTCATATGTAAATCCCTCAAATGGGCTCATATAAAATGTGTATAAATTTGTGAGGTCATATCTAATGTCCAATTTGCTTCAATATTAGAAAGATGACCATTTTGTGTAATAAACATTACGTGTACGGTAGCTAAAAGAAGTGCACATTTCCTACCTTCCTTCACTGCCTGAGAATCGCAACTGCCCTTGCCCACGCAAGATTTCACCCTTCTACTCTACCCGTCACACGTAAGGCTCACATGTAGCTAAAATGCAACATCTACATGTACTTTTCGTACCTACAGCAAAAATGTATTATACAGTTTCACCAAAATATCCAAACATGAAATTGCGTAAAATTAATAATTACTTAACTACACTAATTTTGTTGTACGCAGCCTGTCATCAAGTGATGACACTCAAGGCCTAGGCCAACAAGAAGGATGCCTTTACAGATAACTGTCATTTGACCAGCTAGGGGTGGGGTCGGTTAGTTGTTTAATGTAATTGTACAGGGCCGGCAGGGTAGGGGGAGCAATTGCCCCCCCCCCCCCCCCCCAAAAATAAATGTTCGGCAATAATTATTTGAGGGAGGTGGCCGCCGTGCGATTGACAACCGAGGTGAAATGAAGGCAGCTGAGTGTGATAAAAGTGTCTGCAGTCAAGGAAGAAGAGGCAGGAGAGTGTCAGTCAGAGTAGTAGTAGTGCAACCAACAGCTAAAGATGGCGGTGACGATCGCGCAGGGTGAAGGGGCAGAGTTTCTGCATGCTGTATTTTACTATAACGGGTTCAAGGAATGCTTAGCTAGTGTGCTTTCATTTCGTTCACCACCACTGCAGTATATATGCATGCTTGCAAGCTCATACAAGCCTTCCTTTAGTTTGCAGTCGCAGTCCAGTGTACGTGCATAAATTGCCTTATGAATATTTAATTAGGCAAAAATTTCAGTGCACTTCGCGCACCAGCTAAACTTGCCCCCCCAATCTTACAGATACTCCACCACTCCTGATGTAGTCATGTAAGGATCACGTCTACTATTGAGCCTCTCAGCCCATGTGAGAACATTCTGGTGAAACTGTATATGGGCATGGTCTGTGCCAACAAACACAACTGGAGTATGAGCAGGATTTAAACTTACAATTTTTCATCTCCAAAGGGAAACTTTGCATTCTTGTAGAGCGTTTTATCCAGCTGCTCCTGCCAGGACAGCTCCAAATTTAGGCTGTCCCGCGTTCGGAAGAGGACTGCCCCCACACTGCAAGCCAGCAGCACAAAGATAAACTCACGAACGCTGATCCACTTCCACACACTGTTCTTCTGGTGTTCTTTCTCTACGTGTCGCACATTCTGGCTTCCTACAGGGGCTGCTGTAGCCTGCACGGGTTCTGTAGATGCCTGAAGCATGCCTGACTAGCTAGTGGCTCATGTGGCGCTCAACTGCATGCATGCTCCAATTTCAAAATTTCTAATTGGTTCGTTGATTTTTTAGCATTCAGAATTTTCCGGTATCTTCTGCACATGCGCACTGTGCAATATTCTGCACAGGATTTGAAAATCAAGCAGTTTTGCTATTCGCGGTGCTGATCTATTACCAGTCTATGCGCACGATAACAGCTACGTTTTGTCGCTATTCTCAAGTGTATTACCAACGCCAAAGCCTACCATGGATCCAGATCCAGCATTTGAATACGATGCTCCAACCTTCATGGATTTTAACCTCCTACAGCAGGGCAAAATACAGGATGACGATGCCGATGAGTGGTTTGGTGAGTGGAGTCTGGGAGGGATCGGTGGAGAGTTAGAGAACTCAGTACTTTGAAAAGTGGACTTATCTTTTCTAGGCTACAGCTAAACTTATTACTCGCCAAATGTCATGACGTCATAAGGATTATAGAGTACTCTATACTCTGTAATCAGTAAGTACTATTTATGAGGCTGCGTAGTTTCTTTGCATGGAAAGCACGTTTGATAAAATGGTGATGCTTAGTGCTACTCTCGTGATAATTTCTCAACAAATCAGTCAAATTATTATGCACACTTAAGTGTGGATAACACCCCTTCTAAATGATGCCTGCAAGACCTATGGCTGTTTTGGGTCAGAGAGAGTACTAAAACCTGTAGATACCAGTTGGCTGTGCATTACGGGGCTAGTTAGTGCACTTGGGCAGATCATGAAATCGCCTTCAGTTCGTACATTAACCTATTACTATATTGCCCAGATGAACTCGCGTAATGCACTGCCAACTGGTTTGTAGCTGGCTTTGAGAATTAGTACAAACTTTGCACATATTACCCTAGGTACATATACTGTTCTATGCCCTTTGCTCTTGCATTGCACAAGTACATGTAGCTCAACAGAGATGCCATTTTTTGCCAGAAAATTTAATGACCATTCTCTCATATTTCCTCAGACTATCATATAGATGATGACAGCCACAAGCCCAATGATACGTTTGATGACTGCTTTGTCCCAGCACAAACACCTGAGATCAAGACTGAGCAGATAGAGATAGAAATTAAGCAGGAACGGTGTGGTACAAGCAAATTTGAGATCGACATGGATGTAAAGTGTCATGATGATATTCAGAGTTCAAAGACTCTACAGGGACAGAGCAGCGGAGACTCCAATAGAGTTATGCAACAGGAGAGCCATGAGACAGCACCCACAAAACAATTGAATAAATGGAGGTAATTTTATTAGTAATTCGGGGTATGTGGGAGTACATGTAAATGCATATGGTTAAGGGGATTAGAATAGGGGATGTGCTTTATTAGGCCTAGGGCTAAATGATTGCTGATACAGTTAGTTTTAATGTATGTACATTACAGCGAAAATTATTACTCAGAAACTTCATGATGCGCTTTCAGTTAGCTGCCAACACTTGTCAAAACATCGCTACCTACCACTTCTTTGTAATCCAGGCAATACAAAACTTAAGAACTAAGCTAGCTTGATGTACTTTAGCCTATTTGGCCTTCAAACTGCCATTAGCATTAGTGATGATTTCAGACAAACTGACAGACATGGGAACACAAAGCAATCATATAGTACTAGCTGGTTATGGTAAGGAAACTGGGAATGAGGCTATATATTATGTGCATCTGCATCTCAATTCTCACTACAGGGTAGCCATGGCCAGGGAAGCGGCACAAAAAGCAACAGCTTCTATTCGCTCCATCTTCTCAAATACACGCACCCCAAAGGCCTCAAAGCCATCCAACTCTCTAACCTTTCCAGATACACCAGATGTGCTAAGGTATGTGTACATGTTGTTGTATAAAGTATTTTATAGCAATCCTGCAGATTATTGGGAAAATTCCTAGTCCATCATTGATAGCTACATGTACATATACTTGCAAAGTAAAATTTGAGCAAGCGTATACTGTATTATATTTAGGAGATATGAATCAAAGAAGCAACCGCCAAAGTCCACTGAGCAAATACGGCTCGAAGAAATTGAAAGGCTACGCAATGAAGCCAAGAAGAAACTCAGGAAGTCCAGAAAGTCATTCAAAAGGCTTGCTAAGACATCAGCTCCTGTTCCAGTCAAATACTCAAAGGCCCCAACCGAGGCAATGGAATTCAAGTTCAAGACCAAGGAGAGGGACAGAGGAAAGGTTTCTACGAAGCCAGTCAGTGGGCTAAACCCCAAAGAGTTTGCCATGACACTACGCAGTAGCAAGAGGGAGGAAGATTTTCATCCCATGATTGTAAGTTTGATTTTTGCTGACATTTATGAAAACAGATTGTTAGTACGGGGAGGTATACCCGCACTTGAATACACTCCAACTGGTATACTATTAAATCAATATTTTCATACCCAAGGGTGGCAAAAGCAGATCAAAAAGCTTTTTTTGGGGGGGGGGGGGTGGCATATACATGTAGTGAGCAGCAATCAATTTTGAATGGCTGAAATCCCCAAAGGGAAGGGGCACAAAGTTTCCAAGGGGGGGGGGGGTGGTGGGCAAATGGATCCCCCCCCCCCACTGAAACCCTGTGTTTTACTTCCACCATGCATGCATTTCTCAAAAACGTACTCCTGTACATGAACAGGAGCGCATAATTACGTGAGAAGCATTTATGCGCTCCTGAGGAGGCTTATTATGTCTAAAAAACATGTACATGTAGTACTACAGCTAAAATTATCAGTATACATGTGAATATGATTCGGTTTTTGTTTAGTCAGGCCTTCCAATCTGTTCTTTTTTTTTTGGAAGAGGCTGGGTCTAACATGTAGGAATGAGACTATAGTGTAAACTGGTGCATACATGGTATTCCATGCAGAGAGCTTCGTGAGAATCTAGTTACATTACGCTACTCAGCTGACCATTCAGCCAGTCCAAGATCCAAGGCTTTGAGAACGCTGCTGCCGAATCAGCTTTGCCCGCTGCCAATCCTCCGATGTTCCTTCCTCTCCTCGCTACCACTGCTTTTGTATTGCCTCTCTAATCGCCGCACCTCTCTGCAGGAAACTTCATTGCAATGCATGCTCTTTGGCTCTACTGCACTACATGTAGGAACCAAGCATTATGCTAGCATAATGTACACAAGCCTATACGCATTGACTGAAAGTAGTTACGAGGTGAATTAGCAATGCATATGATTCACCTAGCCAAAGGCCTCTGATTGGTGGTTAGAAATGTATCCTTGCATGAAGTTCACAGATTGATTTTTAGCCTAGATTTACTTGTAAAAAACGACATTACCTTGCACTGCCAAACCAAACCAATATTTTACTAGCCACTAAGCTGTAGCCGTACCAAACCCAGCAATGTAAGTTTCACAGACAACACTAAAATGTAGCCACATTCTCTAGCCCCAGCTAATAAAATGCAGTAGGAACACAATTATATACTGAATTTGTGTAAATTTTCTGACTCCAGCCTACAAATAAGCCGCCAACCCCAGATGGAGTGACTAAAGTCAAGCCATTCAAGTTTCAGCTTGACTCCAGGCTGAACTCCAAGTTCACAAAGGATGCAAAGGAAGGCAAATTTGTACCAATGGCTGAAGCAGTACGGCAATTCCAGAAGGCCACCCCGCCTCGTTTTCACTCAAGGGCTGCTGGTGAAGTGGGAAAGAGCTCCTCAAATTTGGAAATGACTGTTCCCAAGACCCCGAAACTAGCTACAAAGGGACGATCGAGGCCAACAACTGCCAAGAGTGCCATTGAAGAGGAGGAGGAGGAAGTGGCTAAGATAAAGGAGTAAGGACTGTGCATGTGTGTGTGTGTGTGTGTGTGTGTTATATTAATGTATAGATATAGAATGGAGTTAATGCTTTTCTTAACTGCTTTATGTTTTTATGTTAGGTACCAGTTCAAGGCCAAGCCCATTAATCCTGGGATTTTCAATAGCCATGGCCTTTATGGTGTTCCGAAGAGGAAGGCTGAAGCTACAATGACTGTAGCAGTTTCCCCCCACCTCAAGACACAGGAGAGGATGGAGCTGAGGAAGGCTCAGGATCAGCCTCCAGAAGACCGACCTAAATTCCGTGCACGACCAATGCCAAAAGACATTATTGAGAATATCCAGGTATATATTTGATAGACATGGGGGGAGGGGGGGGAGACAAAGCTGGCTGTATTTTGGACAAGGTTGACTTTTATGCACTATAATTGATCGGTGAGTCACACAGTGTACTGTAGAAAACCAATCAGCCATTCTTTCCAGTAAAAAGTATATTTGTCACTGTGATATACTTGGGGAAAGCAGATGCAGATTATTTTATGGTCTAGCTACTAAGAGTGATACACAAAATATTCATGGGAGAAAATTTTGTCGGTACACAACCCTTGTACATCACCGTGAAAATTCCACTAACTACTAAGGTACCAGTATTGTTTAATAACTAGTGACAGATTAAAAATTTTCTCCAGTATGAATTTATCTGCATCTCTATATGGGTGTATACAGATGTACGTACATGTATGCAGCAATACATATTCCTGTATTCAGGGTGTTCCTGAGAAGCGTCTTCGGCCTGTTACATTCCCCGAGTCTCCAGCCCTGGCTCTAAAGAGGCGAAGACTAGATGCACCAAAAGAAGAAAATGAGAAAGAGGTTGGTCAGCTCAGCATAGTGCCTACACCATTGACCACACACCCACAGATGTAGGCAGAGTTTATAAGACTTCCAGTCAGAGGATAAAGGCATTGAGGCAACTAGAGATTGCACCATCTTGATCTCCTAGCATCCCAGATTAAAATACAAGCTAATATCAATGAGGGCATAAAAGTATTTCTAACACTCTCAGAGCACTTGTACAATACTCTCACATTCATTCCCACGTAACTTACATTATTTCTATCCATTCAGACACTTGAATAAACGTTGATCTACCATATCTAAAAACAAATTATCTTCAACTAGGCAGTATTGACTCCGCCCACTTTATCTGGCATACTGTAGTGTTAAAAGCGACTGTGTGTATGGGGCCGAAGTTGTAAAAACCGGAAACCGACCATTACACTCAAGCTGAGAACGATAAATCTTCAATCTTGAGATCTGGAACTGTAGACTAGGGAGCTGAAAGTGTAACTGTAGTTTCATGGTTTCTCACTTTTGCAGTTTCCACAGTTTTTGGACAGGTAAGTGAATATGGCTGCTTGCCATGAAGTGAATGCACATAGTAACAAATTTCATGTGCCTCTGTCTTCTCCAGTCTCTGCGCTTTAGTCCTGATGTCCATTTTTAACCGTATCATGGAGCGATGAGGACAAAAGCCTTATTTGGTTGTGAATTTTCTATTTTTCTGCACTTCCAGTTGGGCCTAACCTTAATGCAGCTACATGTAACTACTTTCCTCCAGGTCTTCCTCTGCCTACCTCTACATGGTTTTAGTGTCTAGTGGTAACCTCTCATATTGACTTTATACGTACCACCACTTAAATTTGCTCCTCTCCCTCCGCCCTTTCAAGTCCTCTAACCCTTACTGCTTCATTACACATTTTAGAAGAATAGCCAAGTACTGTAATGGAAGCTGTTGTTTTTTATTACAAGCCCGTGCACGCTTCACGACTACATGTGTACCGTAATATTACAAACCTCTTTTCATCAGTAATAATTACCTTCGGTTCATGACCTATTAGCAAATTCAGTAATTTATTATCTCCCCACTTTTGTGTACAAGTCAAGAATGCATTAAAACATTTTCCCCGGGATGGGGAAAGTTTTTTTTATTTATTATGTGCTCTTGACAAGTACATACCATAATATAGTAGCACTCTTTTTGGTGTTAGATTTCAAGCATCGTACCGTAGCACCATAATTTGTGAGTATTAAAAAATTTGTCTCTCGCGAAACAAGACTGATATTTCATATCTAAAAACCAGCCAGGTGTTTTTTTACACAAATCATTCAATTGAAGGTCGTGTTCAGCAACAGGTTAGTCTTAGCTTAATAATGGATCAGACAGTCTCATTATGTAGCGCTGCCAGCGAAAGTGCTGACACAGCAATTTCGTGACGTAACTTAGCGCACGTGATATTTGCGGACGAATACACAGACAGAAAACATGAAAGGGGACCAGCCGGGCGCGCGCCCAGCTGGTAAAAATACGCTGGCCTACAGTATTATTTTTGTATATTAATCAACTTGTGCCCAACCTTAATTAGTAGTTATGCCAAATCCCAGCTTTCTCAACCTCATCTAGTAATGGAAATAGGATAGGCAATAGACTACAAACCCTGTGCTGCCCACTGACTTATATCAAATGGTTTTTCCCCTCCAATAAAACAGCACACTGTGTCTTAATTATCTCTCCATATCCTACCCCTAACACCCATTTCCCATAACTTAAACCATAAGCAGTCATGCCATTTCTGAACATCTGAAAGGCTGTGTTTATAGTACAGTACACAATCTATACATTAAACTCCTAGGCAGTGAGAGGAAAATTCTTGCACTTACAGGATGATACAGATCATGTCATCAAGGCCAATCCAGTTCCAGACTTCAGCAGAGTGTTCAAGCCACAGCTGGAGCATAAAACAACGAATGTTCAGCCCTTTTTGCTTGATGAGCGTTATGCAGACAAACCAACCCGAGAAACACTAATACAGCAGATACTTCGCAAGGAGAAGGTCAGTAAAAAGAAAACCATAATTCGACACCCAGAGCACTGCTTGCATGCTGGTCTAAATAATAGACATGTAGCCTTATTCCCATAGCTTAGAGTCTCTGCTGTATAGCCTTTTTGCATGTTGAAAATACAAGCTATAGTATGACAACTAGGAATGGGGCTAGCTCTGGATTTGAAACAGCCTCGAATGTCCCTTAAACAGATTGTGACACTATGACTGTCGTGTATCAATGTGGAATTTTGTGTGTATCATTGTGGAATTGAGACTATACCGGTAATTCCTTGTTACATGTATGTCCTTATGTTATCTCCTCCGTAGAAGTCAGAGTTCAAGGCTCAGCCACTGCCACAGTTTGGTACACCTCTTCTGCCTAATAAAGCTCCTGTACCTCCCACTCAACCCGAGCCATTCACTCTTCACACTGAAATTCGTGGTCAACAGCACACCAGCAATTGGATTGAAAAGGTGTGTGTGTGTAAGTGATAGGGGTTCTATTTGACCTTATCTGTGAAATTCATCCTGCAATTGAAGTACATTTGTGTATGGTAGCCTTGTTCATAGTCCTTTCTGCACCAACTTTTATCTTGCACCACGTTGAGAAAAGGCTCCACAGTGCAAAGTAAAAGCTGGGATGGGGAGGATTGGGAATGAGGGGCCGCACAAAGTGTTGTAGGGAGAGCATTTTGATTGTCCTATTATCAGGGACGGTGCCACCGGTCCGGTTGGTCAGGTTTCAACCTGACCGCTTTTCAGACAAATATTTTGTATGGAAGTATTAAGGGATCATCGTTGTATCGTTGCTGCGAATTGCATGTCTCTCCTAGCACAGCACAGTAATATAACTAGACTCAGTTCACTAATGAAGTGGCCACGCCCGCTGGAAAGGGTCAGCTTAAAACGATATCGCACAAGTGGTCTGGTCACAAGGCTTTTTCAATATGTAGAACCTCTCAATCACGACTAGCGTATGCAAATAATAAATGAACGCGGTGCTCAGGTTTCAATGTAATTGGTTTCAGGGCGAAAGAATTACATTATTATGCCACTCTAGTCACGAGCACAATGGAAGTAAACTGGAAGTTTGCACGCCCAATAGCCCAAGGTACGTCGAGCTTTGTGTTGCCTAGATGGCGAAACTGTAGTAGGTAGTGATGATATTTCTATCTTGGCAAGTTCTGATAGCTAAGTGAAAGGTACTACAAAATTGCCTAATCAGCGCTTTTGCTGGAAACGGTGGAAGATGCGAAGCTGATACGTTCCACGGCTGCATTTAGCTAACCTGTTGCTGAGTAAACTGTAAGTTGCATGACGTATGTGAAAATATCTGGCCGTGAAAATATCTGGCTGTTTTTTAGATATCAACCTTGTTTTCCAAATTTCATGGATAACAGGCATTGTATCTAATATCACAATAGATTACTGAAGAAGCCAAGAAAACAAGAGCAGAGGCAGAATTTACAGCAAAGGAGGTCAAATCACTGTACACGGAGCCATTTGCCCCACAGAAGTCTAGCAAACCATTAACAAGTGTTGGAAACATCATATTGAATACACAAGTACGCCACGAACAGCGGGCCAAGTATGATACAGAGAAGAGGGGAAAAGAGTTGGCCAGAGAGCAGGAGTCCCTCCAAAGGAGAGCACTCAGGGAAATGGAAGAAGCCAATGCCCTGATAGATTACCGCAGGAGTTTAGTCCACAAGGCCCAGCCAGTCCATCACTATACTCCCATTTATATCAAACCCAGTGACAAGCCCCTCACAAACCCAGAGCCTCCTATATTCTTCAGTGAACGCCGCCTGAGAGGACTTGCAACTGATGTCTGACACATTGCACTCATGTATTGTTATTGCTTGTTTATACTACTATTACGGGTAATTAAGTTTGTGTATTATAGTATAATAATTATGTATTAATTTTGTTGCAGTTCCGTGATCCTGTGGTTTGGTGTATTAGAGGTGCATAATTACTCAGCTATAGTGATTAAATTTTGTATAGTAAAGCTGTGCTCTGCTAAACCATAGATAATATATACAGCGTATAATCATCTATATATATGGCTAAACTAGTTCTAGTTTCCACTTTTACTATGCCATGATTATTATCTGTTTGCTAATTAGCTAGCTACTTTATAGTCTTATGACCAGACCTAGGCTTGCCCCCTCGCAGAACGTTCTGCAAGTGTAGATCTGGTCACGAGAAGGCAGGACCTGGTATGTTCACAGTGGCTCCTTGTATAAGGCCACACTGTTGGAAACATCAAATCTTCTGTCTGCATGGACAAAATCTTCAGAAGTCTTGGGTTCTCAACAATATTTGCTGGAGATTGTACCTCCCCAGCCATTCGAGATGAAGAGTACCAGCTGAACACACTTTGCACACACCCGGCTGGTAAAAAAAGTAAGGTAGGCAAAAACCATACATATAATTATTGTCTTGTTTTCAGATCTACTGCATTTGGAATACATGCTGGCATTGGGAGAATTGGAGCCATCCTGGGCAATGTGACATCTGGACACCTCATTGACACAGACCCTATCTTATTGGTGGCTACATTCTGGGTGCTGGGGCTGTAGCGTCTGTCTTTCTCCCTCCAATATACAGAACGGAAAACAGACCTCCTTTCCAGAGGGCAGTTATACAGAAAAGATGCATGAGGCAAATGATCCCGTGGTCAGTAAAAACTATGGCTCTACATGTAGTCCTTCTGACTCTTGAAGAAGCACTATAATTATGAGTATTTGCAACTTCTTAGTATAAACATTGATCAGTAATGTAATTATAAACTGTATAATGCAAGATCACATTCTCCTGTGGCGTTTACTGTGAAGGAAGGAGGCTCACGCACTCTTGTGCTATGGTGGTACCTGGTAAGAACCATATACAGGAGAGAGATGCATGGGGATTGTAGGACCAAATGATAATTATGTACAGTATACCCATACACTGAGTTTGGGCCAATAATTTATGTACTGCAGCATATACATGCATATATAACTGGTCTAGTTGTGAATTCCAGATTATAACTCACAAACTAATTCTGTTGAAGTTTGTACACTGACAGCAAAATAATTCGTTACAAGTTTTAGAACAGGTTTGCTGCTAGAAATTCCTTCACGATGCTATTTACTTCAACTGGCTTTTCTAGCATAGCCAGGTGCCCTGTATCTTTGACAACATGGAAATCTTCCTCCGGAACATCCAATAAGCTTTTCACGTTTTGGCAGCTTGATACTAGAAAGACACCATCACCATCTCCACAGACTATGGCCCTGGGAATGCCACCACTAGAGAGAGCATCCTTCCCCTCGGCAAGCCAGTGTTCCCAAACTGCTTGGTTTGAGCTATCTGCTGCTAATACCTTCATCACGTACATTCGATTGTTGTTTGAGATGGAATTTTCAAATTCAATCAGGGCTGGGTCTGTTGTGGGAGTGAACAGGGTTGCATTAGAGGCTGACCTGGCCAAAGGTCTCAGCCATTCTAGGGGGTCGAAAGAGAAGTCTGGGTGATTTGAATGCATGTGTTAATTATTTCTACCATCATCAGATTTTATTCTTACCTAGAATAAAAGCTGGTAGTTTGATAATGGGTCCCACAGACGTTGGTGCGTTTGTTCCTATTGCAAGCATGATCACTCCGGCCACTTCACTGAGCCTGCTCTCCATGCTGAGCCACTTTAGCAGCCGTAGCATGTGAATGACCCCGTAGCAGTGGGCCACAAAGACATTCCTTTGCATCTTGTACTGCTCATAGATGGACCTCAGATCTTCCAAATGCTGAGGTGCAGGTGTGGACAGTGTAGAAAATGCCATGTAAGACAAATCGTGCAGTGTTGTTAATGCAAATGCTAGCTACTAGTACCGTTGTCGGAGGATGGTTGGACCCCCTGGATGATTGGACCCCCCGGTCAAAATATCCTAGGATAAACGGACCGGGGGTCCAATCATACGTGCTAAATTTTGGACCACCCCCTGGATGAGTGGACCCCTTGCGCGTCTGGAAGTGCACTTTCTTTGGCGCGTACGTTATGAAGCTATGGAGGATTTTCAGGATATTTTCTATGCTTCTATATAGCTCCTAGTTTCCAGCGCCTTGCTCCTAGCCCCTAGCCCTTAGCCCCTAGCCCCTAGCTCCTAGCGCCTATAGCTTTAATCATGTCATTTCATTATTATCCCTAGTATAGCATGCTTACGCCGTTCTGTATATTCACAGCAGCCTATTTAATTCGGCAGAGCTCAGCGAATCAGGGGTAATGCAATACGTATCACCATAGATATGGTATCACCATGGATAATAGAGCACGTACTCTCGAGTTGCCTATTAATTTGGCCATGGATAATATAGTACACATGTACTATATTATCCATGATTTGGCAGAGCTACTGTCGCTTCTTCATAGCTCTTAATATTACATTTTACAATCACATTTTCCTATCATTGTGAAAGCATACCGACAGCTATATTTACACTGAACACTCATAGGCAACAGTGGTTCTGCACAGCATGCACAGACTCTACTAGTGTGCGTACGGTTATTATGTTAACGTTTTCATAATTATGCATTATGGAAAAAATCAAAGTAATTTAGTGCAGAGATATTACATCTTTCAAAGGTATAATAATTGCTTCGTGTAATCCGCTTAAGTGGGGATACATGAACAGTAACATGATTGATTGATTGATTGTACATGCACGACAAAAGACCCACGAGTGGAAAGTCGAACTGGTATAAAAATTATATGAGCTATAGCTAGAATAGCATCACTAACAGTAAGACTTAATAGTACAATTACTGTGCTCCTCTAAACAGGAGAGACTAACCTGAAACTGATCGTGCAACTACACTACAGTTTATTACGCGCATGATGGGACAGACGGACGCACCTCGCCAGAGAATAATTGGGGGAGGGGGTCCATTCATCCAGGGGTGGGTCCATTGAACCTAGGATGAATGGACTCCCGGGGTCCATTCATCCTAGGATAGTAGGACCGGGGGTCCATCTATCCTAGGAGGAATGGACCCCGGGGTCCATTTCGTGGGGGGTCCAACCATCCTGCGACACCGTATTCTACATATTATCCGCCCATGATGTATTATCCGCCCATCCCCTTCTTTGAACAAAAGTTATTGTGGAGGTATTTACATATATAGTATCCGCCCACCCCTTATACTGTCCATGCGAGCTAAATCTATAACTAAAAACCAAAAACTCCAAGGCAGTGAGTAGAATCGAGCGGTCGATCTTTGGCGTGCTTTAACTGGAATACCGACGGTAAGTCAGCTAGCCATTTAGCTTTTTAGCTGATAATAGTTATCTGCATGCTTCCATAATAGCTTTTTAAATACATTTTGCATCCATACTTGGTTCAAATATACTAAAAAAGGCTCTACTTACCTTGTAACCTCGCTTTGCATATTGCGCATTTGCTACGCGTTCGAGTGGGCGGATACTACATCGCGATTATACAAACTACGTATTATCCGCCCACCCCCCTCTTTCACCTACATGTAGCACTTAAGTGGCCCGCCCATGGGCGGATAATACGTAGAATACGGTATCATTAGATGTACAGATGGCCATAAGGGACTGTGGAATTCAAAATGATAGCTTATGGTATACTGCTGTTACAGTACTATAATAACACCCTTACAGTGATCATGAGTGGCACACTCAGCATGCAATGAATGACATTGTAGCAATAGAATGGCTTCAGACAATATCATCAATACTTAAATCTTTCTGTCCCAGACGTGACATCATCTAGTGATTGTGTGAGAATTCTGAGAAGGCCATTACATCATTGGTCCGGAGTCCTGACCTCTACTCGACTTTGACCTACACCTTAACCGACGCCTCCGAGAGTAGCAAGCGAAGCAAGTAGGTACCTGAGAAGTAAGTGAAGCAAGTAGCTAAAGTGAGTGACTTCGACTTACAGCCTGACAGATGCCTCTGAGGATTGCAAGTGAAGTAAGCAGGTAGCTGAAGTGAGCCTGAACCGAGCGAAGCAAGTCCTGAAGCGAGTGTAGCAAAGCAAGTAGCTGAAGCAAGCGAAGGGAACACAGCTACTTGTATATTCTAATGTATTATCCATCCATGGGTGGACCACTTAAGCTCTAGCTGAAAAAGGGGGATGGACATAGTTTTTGTATACGGGATATAGTATCTACCCAGCTAGGAAGTTCAGCTATGATTATGTAACTTGTTTTGTTGACTAAACAAATGAATGAAGAATCAAGGCAGAGCAGTATGTGAGTATATACATACAAACTGAGATTAGGGCTGCACCGATTAGGCAAGCATAAATTGAGCATAATTGGCTGTTTAGAGCACGAGCAGAATGCCAGCATAATGCAGATGAACATAATTAGTGCTATGATGAGATTTGGGTGTGGCTACCTCTTTGAGGCTGCTTGTCATAGGGTTGGGTGCATTATGCCAGGGAATAATAGGCATATTAAGCATCATGCATAATGTGGGAAGTATAGGAAATTTGTCGGGACTTTTATGGGGACTATCCCGAATGGAATCCAGCGACAAGGTAGGATTAGGACTGCACGTTGACATGACATCTAGATTCATGCACTGATTCTGACAGAGGATAGACTCCCAGGAGTGCCAAGACACTGTATCGAATAAGAAGTAGTAGTAGCAGTTCTGCCACGGTATCATTTTTGGATAAATTACACGCGCAAAACAATCCGAGTTAGCAAGAAAAAGGAAGGTGCATTGTGATCATCCACTGGGCAGCAAGAGACACAAAGCTTGGGAATAATGTGAGAATAAAGGCAGTAATATGGGAATAATGGGCTAAAAGTGTGAGAATAAAAGAATAGTAACATAATCCCGCCCAACCCTAATGTAGTGTTTCGAGCATTTCAGGGTGACAGTGACTTACCTACTGGAAGCACAAGTACAGGCAGCAAATCAGCAGTTCCATCACTGCTTAACGCTTGACAGGTTACAAGCTGTGCAAAAATCGAAGCTAAAACGCAAACACACACTTAGGATGAATCCGTCAGCTGACCAAAGCCATCGGCCTTCCTGTTCTACAGATCCAAAGTTTATGACTCTGTAAGCATAACTTTGAGCATAATTGACAAATTTTATGAGTAGTGCAGAAAATGTCTGAGCATAATCGGCACAGCCCTAATACAGATTTACAGAGGAGTATGTGCATACGGGCCTGGGAAGAAGGGTAATTTGACACGGAAAGTTGTAACTAAATTTGTTCTGGTGGGCTTGTCCTTGTTAGTGTTATGTGTAGTACATCTTCCTGTCAGTAGGCAAGGCACACACAATTGAAATGCAATTTTTCTGAGTTTTGGTGCCCAAGTATTACATAGTCGCATACATGCACGGTGAGAGTGGATGATGTTACTCCCAGCCTAACCACCTCTTCGTAGCAGTTACGTTGCCTTTTAGCCAGGGACACTCCTACGCTTTCCTTCAGTTACACACCCAAACTACAGTTAACTTGGCTGAAGTGGCAGGGGGAAATACCCACATAATGAGAGAATTTGTCCCCCCCCCCCTCGCAAAAAAAACATTTGGGCTTTTGTCATTCCTCTAAGTTACCATTTTTCCTTCTCTTGAAATTTTGCCTAAGAATATGAACTCAAGCCCCCCCCCCCCCCCCCAACCCATCCCTGATGACTGGTTGTTGTCAACCCAACACATATCTTTGTTGTTCATCCTTGTCTCACCTCATCTGCCGTGTACAGTTCTGGTTGGTTTGGCTTTGGGCTGTCTCCATGTCCCAGAAAGTCAAAAGCCACTACATTTATCCTAGTGGAGAGACAAGACTTCACTGAAGCACTATAGAGTGAAGGGTAAACTCCCTATTAAACAGTCACGTACATATAGGGAGAATACTACCAATCTATTCTCACTTCTACAATGAATGTACAATGAATGTGCCACCGATGCAACGGCTATAGAGCAATTTTATATATGTAAGAAAAACATTTCACTAGCCTGCGCCATTTTTTAATGTTCGGCAATATGCTCCAGACAAGGTAAGCCTCACAACCACTTTTAGAGGGTGCTTATAACAAAGTCTTGCAACAGCAGATTTCAAGATAAAGACAGGTGGTACACTTCCTGATAATTTCGCCTAGCCAACCCCAGCAACACTCCTTCAGTTTCTACCACACACCATCAGTCACTGGGCCTGGGTAGGTACCAGCTTTGCAGCAATGGCAAACACAGCGACTTTCATTACTTCAATGTCAACAACTGTGGTCCAGCCTCAAGACGGTACCTCTCCGAATGAAGTAGAAGGCACCCTTTGAGGTGAAGGTCATTTTAATGAGAGTGGATTTGGTGGTCTTGTCCCCAGCAAATACCAAGGCAATAATTTATTAGATCTACTTCCAGTATCTGGCAAGTGGTCCTTTTAGGCAAAGGACCACTTGTGGGTATAGTCTAGACAGAAAGTTGTGGGATACTGGAAGCAATGGGCTGGAGATGAGACTAGGAGACTATGTAGGCCTACAGCTTACGTATACCACTGAGCCTCAGTGACTTATTCCCCTCTAATGAATTGTAGCTAGCCAAGCTTACTCTGCCTCCAGTGCTTTGATCTGATGTTTGAACTGCCCTGCCCTCCCTCCTCCCCCGTGGATCAGGAATGCGCAGCTGTCTGAACCGGCGCAGGAACGACGAATAACTCGTAGAGACCTCCCTTGTCGAACCTCCTCTACGCTATAACCCAACTCGTTCCTCTCCACCTCCAAGGGACTCAACATCTTGGTTCAGATATTGAATGATAAAATTAACGCGGGGGCCCTCTTATCGTATGAGGGGTGGGGCTGAGGCTGGCCGAACCTCCTTTTAATAAACCGCTACGTTTTGCTTATGATTTGCTGACTAATCCCGAGTGACTCGACAACTACTCTCTATAAAAGTGACGGCTTCTGCTGATTTCCACTATATAGAATGGAACGACAACCACCTCCGAGAGTTGTAGCCAACCTCCGTGTGCGTGCATCGGCAGGTAACCTCCCCAAAACGATTCCGACACTGATCAATGCCCTCAAGCCGCACACTTTCGTGACCGTTTTCTGCCCTCCCAGTGCTGTTTTGGCCCACCTCAGCTTGAAATACAAGGAGGAGCCTCCCAGCATCTCGTTTTTCTGGAAGGAACTCGGAAAATTTGACGATAAACTGACCAAAAAGATACTTTCCCAGGCCCAGTTCAAGGCCCGGAAGTATAATGCCATTCTAGAGGTTATCACCAGTGGAGTTGAAACTGAAGCAGCTGCCAATAAACTGGAACAAAGCCTTAGGTCCCTTCCTTCACTGCCGTTTTTTAACCAAGCATCTTTATATAAGCTAATCACACAGGCCTGCTTGACGACAAAGAATATCGACCCAGCTGTTATTCTGGAGCAACTGAAAACACACCAGTTGGTATACACTGGTGAAAATGGCCGAGTTACTTACTCCATTGACTCTCCCTTGCTAAATAAATTTCGTGTCATGCAGACATCTGCGGCTACACCGGTAAGCACTACATTACCATCGTCTCCCCATGCAGCACTACCGAGCTGCAGTATTTCTTCCCTCTCACCAACCCCTTCCAACCTAGTAATAGCTGCGCTACAGTGCTTATGGAGGCTGGGAAATGACCTCCCAAAAACGGAGGAAAAGCTGGCAAATGTTTTGAAACCCATTTGCAAGGTGGTTAGTGTGTGTCTACCCGCTACTGTGTTGGAAAAGCCTGACAAAAGTCTAGCTAAGAAGCAATTTTACATATATGAAAAGAAAGTTATCAATTTTTCGGTTGCCAGTATGTTTGACACTAACAGAGACAGTGCCAAAAAGAAGCATTTGCCTGCAGTCCAAGGTCAAAGAAGAAAAGGCCGTAGTTTGAAAGGAAAATTGGGCCGATCACGACTCATGCCAGCATCATCATCTGCCATTCATAATCCCATGCACTGCCCATCCCGGATAAAAGAGCCAGCAAAAACGTCTCGTCAGGAGTCCAGTACCCTAGAGAAAGCATTGATTCACCTGAAGAATGAGCTTCTTCAACACAGCAGGAAAGTCAATGGAAGCATCATATATGGCACTCACGATGACATCATTCAAACAGTAGCAAAAGTCGAAAGATGGCTAGCTCAGAAACAAAGTATTTTTGAGAGATTTGAAGCAAACTCCGCCTGTGATCCTGAGTTGATGGAAACTGAAGCGTCAACACAAGATGTAAGCTCCAATGTTTCAGCCCCATGGAGTATTGCTGTGTCAACAAAGCAGAAGTTAGTTCATGAGTTTTTCGATCTCTGCATTACTCAGGCCAAGCTGGATCCTGAAGAGATTCTGGAGAGGCTGATTTCTTCAGGTTTTATTACTATCGATGAAAGTGGACACGTTTCGTACAACCTTAACACTCACATGGCACAACTTCTAGCAAGCAAGGATGCGTCCTGCTATGTCACAGCAGAGAGAACTTGCATCAGATTTCTTATCACAAAAAGCAGGGTAGAGGATCAGCAGGCCTCACTTGCAATTGCAGGGGCCAAAAGGAAGCACGGAAATACTAGTAGAAGGAGTAAGAAACTACACTTTAGTGTCTAAGCAGTACTTTTGCTGTAGTGTTGGAAAACTATATGCTGTATTAATTGTTATTACTCTGCCATTTTTTGGATGCCACATGTACAATAGCTATAGCTAGTATATCAATGCCACTTTGTATTGTATGATTTATAGTAATTATTAAGCACTTATATTAACACTGCAAAAACATGAGGATTGTTTTAACCCAGCTTGGTTACGTCAGTTGCAATTCAAGGGTCACTTCATATGCATGTAGATGCAGGAATAGCAAGTAGTCAGCTTTCCTGTAAGGGAAACTACTCAGTGACTATCGATTACGTTTCCTGTGACTGGCTTCCCTAACTGGAAGTATGTGGCTATATATACTAGCTTCCAGTCAAATTAGAAGCATTTTATGAGTGAACATCTGGTAATCAATTGATCTGATGCCAAAGTATAAAGTGGTTCAGTTTCCTTTGCAGTTAGCAACAAGGGAAGCTCTAAGTACCTTGTTATTCCTGCAATATACATTATATGAACGAGGTGACCCATCTAGCACTCTGCAACTGCAGTAACCACTCAGTAGTTAAATCAATCTATTTATTTTTACAGTGTTTAACTATAGGCCATATCTGGCCCGCTGCCCTTGGGGTGTGACATTTTTATCTATCTATCTCGGTATATATTAACTGTGATGGCATATCGAGTGCTCATACTAATGGTCTTGTAGAGCTTATAGCATCGATATGATCTAGACTCATCTTAATGCATGAATAATTGATCAGTGAGTGATTCTAGATGGGCTATTTGTACACAGTCATCATTGCATACAGGCACACAGACTAGTGCTCTCCTGCTCCATATGATGATGCATGATGGGGTCATCTGCACTCTGGCAGCCTTGATTTACGTAGCTATAGCTACTATAATAGATGTAGCTATGTGCACACTGTTAGGTAGTGAAGTTACCCAAAATAGCTTGGCTAACTAACCATACAAATTTGAAAAGGGCATGTTAATGCAGTCTCTGCCCACCATTATCCTTAAGGTACATACTCTCATCATTAAAACAGTATGCCAACTAAACTCTTAAGAAAAAATCAAGCAGACCAGATTTCCCATGGGTAATTGAGGTAAATTAGTGCTTTATGTATGTGCACACGGGTTGGTGAAGTTGCAGCTGAACTGGCATGAGATAGTCTGCTAGCTACTAATCAGTCTCAGTTTCAGTGTTGTAAGTTGTTTCATTCAATACTTAATGCAGCAGGAATAATAATTCAAAAGTGATACAAAATATGAAGTACATGTAGCTACATGTACATAATACTGGAGGCATGTCTTATGATAAATATATGATACACACACGCACACATACACCATCACTAGTCAATCACTATTTACATTCCCACTGTCACTTTTTACATCTTCAAGGTCACTCTTCTGTCTGCTTTTCACCAGATTTGGATTAACATACCTGCACAGAAAGTCACAACGTGAGTTTGATGGAGATAACATACTATTACGTATCACACTCATAGGACTAGTGGTCCAAATGGTTGACAGTCCAATGGCCTAACACAATGCTATAGCATAGTTTGGTCCAAAGTACATATCCAGAGCTGCATGTGACAGTACCTTCTGCCCTTTGTGTGCTCTTCAAGCTCGAATAAGACACATTGTTTTTGTAATCATAGTAATTTACTGATAAGTAAAATTGCATTTAGGTCATGAACTGTCAAGAAAGTTTGGCACTTACTTTTTGGTCACAGTGACATTCTTTAGAGCCACACCATGTGCAGTGAGAGGACCAGAGAAAACAAACCTTCGAACCTCATTCTGAGTGGCCGTGTCAAGATTCTATAACACACACAAAAAGTAGCTCCATAATAATCTCATTCAACCAGTATACGTCAATTTCTGCTAATAAACTTCCCATGGCCATGGAAGGTATAGCTAGTTGTTTTGGGACAGTATATATCATTGCATGCCCTTATAGTGTTTAACACTCTGTCATCAATATCATCTCTAGAAATCCTAGTTCCAGTGTACAAGGGACATTTATTACGTTACTGCACGAGCTGCACAATAAACACTAACCAATGCCTGAGCTAGTATCAGTTACAGCCTTCTGAACAGTACCTGTGAAATTTCATATGCAGCGATCACCAAGGTGGTGAAGAGGTTGAGCACAGCATAGATGAAAAGTGCCAAAAAGACATAAAGAAATACTCTGCTGTAGAGGTAGGCTGCCCAGTCGTCCAAAGGAGATATTTGGATAAAGGTGGTATAGATATCATCTCCATTCAGGAGGCCAAAGAGAGCCTCTACTGCAGAGTTGGGGTTACCGAACTGCATATATGGAAAGGTGCATGGTTATACCAGCAAAAATGAGACCTTAAATAAAAAAATTTAGCATACATGCATCAAGGCAGCAGCTTGCAATACGCCTCTAAAAGTAAGCAAAATCCTTAGTCGAGAATATAAAGTTCAGACATTCGACTGTGTAGTGTAGTTTTACCTTTCCAGCTAGCTTAGTATATACCTTCTCTTGAGTTGCTACCTTGACAAGGCCTGCTGCTGAGTCTTCAGCCTCCATGAAAACTAGAAACTCGCCATTCATTTGTCCTCCAGATGACATCACAACAATGTATGTGATAGTTTACGAAATGGGCCATTGTAAAAATAATCCTAGAGCCAAGTGGCTTATGGGGTCTAGGTACTGGAATCAGTAAGGAGTGCACTTACAGTATTGTTCACATACAATTCCAGGTAGTACACCGGGAATGTGATGTTACATAAGACATTAATTATGCACCTTTGGATGGAATGACCCTAGCACAATCCAGCCACAGAGAGCAAATGCTATGAAGAGAATGAAAGCACACAGTAAGAACTTTAGCAGTTCAGGAAAGGCCAGGTAGAGTGTGCGTGTCAGAGTCTGTGAGGGAGAAGGCAGACATATGACAATACCATTGATTCGACTTACAATAATATTGCAGAGTGCAATGAGGCCAATAATTGTAATATTGACAAGTCTATCACATAGTCTTAACAAGGGAGGCTTATTACACGCTCCTAGTTTAGTAGAGTTTGAGTACAGAGACAGATGGCACCAAGTGATGCAAATGCGAGTTTCAAGCAGTACAGCCTGTCTCTCCATTCTCCCATAGCAGCCATGGCTAGTCCTTGGAAAAGTGTTGCAGACAGACATCATTCTCTCGAATCCCAGTTGCTTTTCATAGCTTCTCCAATATCACTAATATGCATGGTTTCTGGCTTAGTTGTTATTTTCGTGACTGACTTGCTCTCAAAAACAGCTATATACCTGTTGCACACAAGTGCAATAAAAGCTGTTTTGGGCATATTGCACTAGTCTACTACATTGCATAAAAACAGTGCAGTGCTTACATTTAGTTGGTTGAAATAGCTGACATATCTCAACATCACCCCAGCCTGGAAAAGCAGTGCTGTTCCCAGTAAAATGCGGGATGGTGCCGCATCAAAAATACCCTGTAGCATGCGAAATAATATAATATGTTATCAATTATACAGTGCTGGACATAAAGACTCATCACCTCCCATCCAGGTTAGAAAACTATGTTAGAAAATGTGTTGCTAAAGTTTCTTAAAGACCACTTATACAGAAACTGAAAGTATTCATGTATACAATGTATACAGTATAAGATGGCTCACATCATAATCCAAGACTATCTTCGTGATAGTTCCTGAAATAATGAGCAGGTCACTGATTAAATTGAAGATATGCCATAGGGAGAAGAGGGAGCGTCTTTCCCACCAGCTCAGGGTAACCTTTAGCTGATGCTCATAGAAGGTACCCATTGCCTGTGGGAAGTTCATTTTGGATTATTGATTATAAGGCTCAGGATATGATACCTGATAACTTTAGACACAGATTTCTGAATATTCAATGTCATCTATACATAGAATACCACACGAATATGAGTTTAGACAAAAGGTGACCTTCTAGTTTGGAGAAGCACTCTTAATGCATGGGCAAATACATTGTAGTCTTCACGAGCGCTCTTGGTGTTTAGCTATCTAGCTTCATTCTCAACTCCCAAGCTTTTATCGCAGTGTATAAAATAGCTGGGGGAGAGCCAGTACAATTTAGCACATGAAGTGTGTCACATCCACAGGAAGTCTGAATGGTTTTGTAGAATGGTGTGATCTTGCTACACAGTAGTCTCTCATGGTAGCTGACCAGGAGAAAAGAGTTGAAAAGCATAAATGGAGTCCTGCATGAGTAAGCTTCCCTAAGACCTTTCTAGCTGAAAAAACAAACCGCTATTGAGTGTTAAACATTGCAGAACCATTCTCGGTTCAGTGTTTAGCTACATGTAACTTAGCAAGCTAGCTGGTTAGTTTATGAGTAAGTCAGTGATACAGACATGCATGCTACTTCTTAAGATTGTGGCATTCAGTCAGTGAAACAAGGCTCCATATATGTATACACAAAAATAAGTCCCTGTTTTTATTCATCCTCTGGCTTAGTCTTTCATCTAGAACAGTTCCTATGTACTTTTGAACTCTTTTAGTTGCAGTTATGGCAAAATTCCCAAACCATCCATACTTCCTGCACATGTGCACTTCACATGATAAAAGGTACCAGGCTTCCTCCCTGCAGGAGCAGAGCCTGGGAAGGAGGCTAGGACATCTATTCATCCATGCGTAAATAGACAGGTTCCTACCATTGCATAATGCAATTATACAATTTCTAAGACATAAAGCAACAGTGCAGGCTAAACGTAGTGTATTATTAAATGGACTTACCCTGCCTAGCCTAATGGCCCTGCGTGTTGTGCAGGTAGTAAGAAAGAGAGAAGCAAAGCACAATGCAAGCACAATCACATCCAGGCATGTCAGGAAGGCTGTCTGAATCACAAGGTAATCTTGGGGAAGAAAGCAAAAGGGAACAAATGAATATCGTATCCCTGTGCATCAGTAGGATATGTGTGCATACTGTGCATGTGTGTCTATATCTATATATCACTGTGAAATGTCATTTTGACTATAGTTGTCTGTTATTTAGTTGCAGATGATAACACATTACATGCATGGACACAGCTAATTGCCAAGATGGTATGAGTATGTGGAGGGAGTTGGTCAAGAATGAGGAAAACACATTACAACTGTAGTCACTCCCAGCCAGCCATCAGCTCTGCTTAGCTACTCATCTGCATCAGAACTAATGACCATTGCTATGCATTATTAAGCTGTTAATGTGTGTTGCTCATTCTTGACTAACTCCCTCCAGATACTTCTACCATCTTGGCAATTGTCTGTGTCCATGTGTGTAATGTGTACACTCATTTGCAACTCAAATAACAAATGACTGGTCACTATGACAATTCCTTTTTTACTGAGATATATATGCTGTAATGCTTCAGTATTGATACTGCTGTGTAGTGACTGTAGTGTAAATTACTTTCTGGAGTCAGGACAGTTCCGTTACAGATCTGCTTGTCATGGCGCTCTTTAAGGTTGTAGAATATCCTTCCAGTTTGACCATCACTATCAAAGAATATCTGTTAGAAAAGGAAGAGGAATACCGATACTCCTTGTATATGTATATATTTTAGGCATGGACATTCTTTTCAAGTTTGAATGAAATAAATCGGATGTTTGATGGAGTAGATATGACTCATTCACAGTTTATATGGGCTCATATAGGAGATTTGATCTGGAGGCGTCTCCAATGTAAATCTCTCATATCATTATTATGGGCCTATGTATAAGTTTGTGAGATTGTGTCTCCATGCCTAGTAGACATGAGTATTGTTGCCATAGCTGAAAAGTCCCTCCAGTAGCCCAATGGCATCTTTCACGGAAAGGGTACTTACATGCCTAGTTTTGTGCCCAGACCCTCCACCAGCCGCAAAAAAATGGGGGGAAAACTGGTACCCCATTCTGGTTTACCACAAGCAGTTAAAAATGCTTCTATTGCATAAAGGAAAGTACTTTGAAATGTACCAAGAGAAGATAGTTGCATAATTATACACCAAGGTATTATAAATGATTATTATACATGCATATCTAAAAGGCATAGTGCCCTATGGTGGAGGTTTTCTAGTGTTGGATGTCACATGGGGTCCTGCTTAAATGGCTACCTGCATACAGTTTTCATGATGATAGAGCACTACATGGCAGTTTAGCTGTAGCTATAGTATATAGTTTGTAGCAGAGTCAATAGAGTTTGCTCTCTCTTACAGTACACCAACCTCCACAGTAAAGAGAAAGCACTCGGCTTGTTCAGGGTGTACAATATGAATATTCTTGATACGGATAGTTACCAACAAATCAATGAACCTGCATGGCAAGAGAAGAAAAGTATAAAATATGCATGAAATTAACCCCCTGATTTGTTAGGAGATAAGAAGTCAAGAAAGCTGCATGTGCAAGCATAGGCAATTTATGCATTCACTCATGGCATACAAATAGTGAGATGGAGTAATAGAACCAACCTTTCAAACAAAGTGTCGTTGGCTTGACTGAGGTATTGCTCTGTGATATTCTGCTCAGAAGGAGGGGCAAGCTCAAAGTGTACTGCAGTGTGAAAGAATAGTTGTGTAATTACTTCCACAGAAACTATTCCTCTTACTTGGGCATTTGAATTTCAAATAATGGTTCATGGGACAGTCATGTACTGAAGGTAATCAATAACGGAAAGAAAAAACTTAATCGATTGAAATAATATTATCAGTACAGTCGCAAGGAGTTATTGCACTTCAACCTACATGTACTTTATTACGGTAGTGAAGTGTGGGTTTGTAATAAAAGGCAGACAGCTTTCTTAGAATCTAGAGGGTAATCGTACTGCCAAGTGTAAAGTATAGCGGACATCGAGTAGAAGCAGATGTAATTGGGGTGAGACAGTTCAGGAACCAGCCTTTCACAAAAATAACAACTAGAGTAAGTAATGGATGTTCGGTCGACAGGTATAATCGGACGCGCTAGCGCCGTACGCATAAATTACCGGAAGTGGGTGGGGCCTTCGATCGATACTATAGATCCTTCACACTCTGAGTTTCAAGTTTGGTGTTCCTCCGTTGCTTGGTTGAGGAGCTATAGCCTTCCAAAAGTAAGTCCGAATATATCAAAGATCGGTCAAGTGTGTGTATTATCGGGCTCCGTTCCCTGTCTCTTCTCTAAAGCAACTGTCGGTAAAATTTCTGCAGCATTGGGAAGCTCCACGACCCTGCTGCTGCACGCCAACTTTTCGTAGTTGTAACTGCCTCGAGCACTGAGGGGCGTTGCTGAATGTGAAGCAGGGTCACTCTATCCATGATCGGACAGTGAATTTCGGATTTTTTTTGCCGCAGACGCCCTAAAACACCTGCTAGCATGACGATACGGCTATGAGTGGATTGTATAGGTCCTTAGCAGCATAACGGTGCAACTCCGATGTTTATACGATGTGGCATTCCAAAGATAGAGCTGTTTTGCCTGCTTCTATCCACTAAAAACTTCAGCATCATGTTCAGTGAAGATAATGCTGAAGTTTTCAGACAAACTGCTCTATCTCGAGAACCATGCGTCTACGGCAAAAAAAATACGGAATTCATCGTCCAATCATAGATAGAGTGACCCTGCTTCACATTCAACAATGCCCCTCAGTGCTCGAGGCAGTTGCAACTACGAAAAGTTGGCGTGCAGCAGCAGGGTCGTGGAGCTTCCCAATGCTGCAGAAATTTTACCGACAGTTGCTTTGGAGAAGAGACAGGGAACGGAGCCCGATAATACATACACTTGACCGATCTTTGATATATTCGGACTTACTTTTGGAAGGCTATAGCTCCACAATCAAGCAACGGAGGAACACCAAACTTGGAACTCAGAGTGTGAAGGGTCTATAGTATCGATCGAAGGCCCCACCCACTTCCGGTAATTTATGCGTACGGCGCTAGCGCGTCCGATTATACCTGTCGACCGAACATCCATTACTTACTCTAACCTGGAACAGTGCATTATAACAATGCTGCTCAAGAAACTACGAAAAGCGACCAAACTCTGCTAACCTGGCAGCTGTAGTAAGCCTTCCTTAATAAAACTGTGTGTCTAGATTATTGACTCTTCATGCGCCACAAATTCGAAGATGGCATCCATGTAAACACAAGAAATGCCATTTTTGAACATTTGCCTTGATGGGTTCGGAACTTCCCATGAAGAGACATATAAAATGTATATAATTTTGTTTTGGCCATAACTCCTCACAGAAACTGAAAGAATAGAAACCCTTCACTGCAAAAAGTATGTAGTTGTTTTGATGGTTACCTGGATTTCAGATGTCTGAGTATGGAGGTTGGAGTTAGGCCTCAAAGTGGGTAATTTGTTCCTTGCTATTGGAATATGACTATGGAATGTCAAGTTCCATAACAAGGAACAAATTACCTACTTTGAGGCCTAACTCCTGCCTTCATACTCAGACCCATCTGAAATTCAGGTAGTAGTCAAAACAACTATACAGTTTTTGCAGTGCTAGCTATATATAGGCTGGAAAATCTTAGTTTTCACCCAAGGATCACAATGGTAATAGTTGCAATCCTCTAGCTGTGACCCCTCTTTCATATCAAACAAATTACCCGGAAATATCATGAGTTACAAAACAAGTATTGCCACGAGTCCAAAGGACGAGTGGCAGTGCAGGTTTTGTGATATTTCACAGTAGCCATGCAATAATGCATTTATCGTATATACAATGGAATAGACTCCCTGCCTGTAAGTGCCGAAGCTACAGACAGCCTAGCTACACACGCCTGCTTGAGCCTTCCTTTGTAGTAGTGATTGGACAGCTGAAAGCCATTCCAAATAATCATATTATCCCGAGTGAGTGATCGAGGCTGGCCTGGTCGTTCAAAACAAGCACTTGGAACACTTAACTTTTAGCTACTCCTACACATCTTGGATTTATGACACTGGCTCAATAAGATATCCTTGTTCTGACATGAAGAACAATTTTGGGACTACTTATACCTGTCGTCAACATATAAACACCATAGCAACTGTAAAGGTAAGGTTGGGATAATTACTTGCAAAAAGTATATATCAGTTCAGTGACATACATCGCATTTCTCCGGCTATATTTATCACCCAGCTTGCTGATTTGCATAGACATGCATGACTGTAGCAAATTCTATCGAGTATTAATGAAGATACTTACTGCAATTGATTGTTCCATCAAGTAAATAAGAATTTCCACTGGCATTAAACACTACTTCTTTATACTGTCTGAGACTCAGCTCAATTGGAGTGATGACACCATCTTGACGACGTAGAAAGTCATACCCACCAATTGTGATGTGTGGAAGTTGATAGTACTGTGTGTGTATATGCGTATGTGTGCATGCACACACGTGATTCAGGGAAGGTGAAAGTGGGAATATTGCAAATTCATCTTTCATTGTGCCAGTTGTCATGTGACACATAATTTTGTGCATGCAGATGCACACTAGCTACAGATGGAAATGTAATAAAGTACCAGCCAGGCTGGCTGAAAAAGATTATGGGTCATACTCATATTTATAAACTTACATGCATAGCTGACTCTTCTGCATTTGCCCCCCTAGCTTACAAAATGCTCTGCTTCTAGCTGTAATGTACTGTAGTTGTTCATATTAGGTATTGCAACTGTTTTTGAATATATTCACAGTAAAATGCATATCTGGTCCTGTGCTAGCCAGGCTCTAGTGGTGGAGGAGAGAGTTTACTCTGCCCACATATAAGCCTGGGAACGAGGCTAGTCCTGTGCATGCCTTAGATCACCAGACTTATGTACGTGTTATCACTGCCTTGTCAGTACTAGTGCATTTCTATTTGCATCCTGGATTAAGACATGCGTAGCACTTCTACACGACTTACCCTCATTCCTATGTATTCAAGCTCTTTTAAGACGTCAGTGGATGTAAATACAGAGTAGGTTGTGCGCGCTGGGCCATCTACACTGCTAGCATCCTCAGGTGTGAAGTTGATAAAAAAGAGATTCTCAAACACCTCCCTACTGTCATAAAAGAACTCAGCCCGCTTGTGAGGGATGGTTCCTGTGAATAGGACCACCTATATAAATTGTGTAGGGAAAAATGCAGATCAGCATGTGTAATTGTTTACTCATAAATTTACTGCATGGTAGCTATTATAGGTAACAATGCTATAATATAGTACCATGCATTCACTACATGATAATCATAACCTTCAGTTGTATATCATCCAGATCTCTCTGTATGGAGAAGCACTATTATGCTGTTTATATGGCTGAATATTCTAGCTGGGATCTGAGGCCAAGGATTGCTGTGCATGTCTGTCAAGATACGACTCAGTAATATTGGTACCGGTCCAGACTGCAGTCTCCAGAATCATGATGATTACGCTAGTAAATATTGGGGAGTGGGAGACAGCTCCCCTGGTCCCTTCATCTACCGGTATGTGCTAAATAGACTGCACTTGTAAGCATGATAGAGAAGCAGCAACTGAGCTAACCATAAAAAAGTAACCCTTCTGCAAAAAAAAAAGAGACTGCCAGTATACTGTATAGTTAGCTATTAATAGCTGAGCCTGTCACTGTAGCTAGGTCTCAATACCACATTTTTGAGTGTATGTATATATATATGGCCATTTTATCAATTACATGACCTTAATTGCTCAAAAATACTGTTAGTTAATACTGCATGGGTAGCAGTTTGAGCAACCTCGTGAAGGGAAATGCCTGCACACCATATATATTGTTTAACCATTAGATGATCATTCCTCACCTGTACTATGAGGCAAAAGGTCTTCAATACTTGTAGCAACAACTTGATTGGCAGCTGCTTCTCTACTCTCCATCTCTTTATTGGATTGCTAATGTGGAAGTAAAGATTTGCCTTCAATTCTTGCTCATTCTTGGCCAGCTGGTCAAGATTGAGAGTAGACCGGAGCCTCTGCAGCTTGCGCAGTGGAGGTGGCAAGGTTCTAGTTCTAGTTCTATGAGGCCGATCATGTTCCTCTGCTCTATCTTCCACTGACTGTTGCTCTCCCAGTAGCATCCCTTCTTCATTTTCTGGACTGCCACCCCCCTCATTTAGAGCTTCAGCAGCTTCATCATGGGACCCTGAATCACAAACATAATGATATGGTATAGGTAAAACAGAAGCCATGATCTACATAGTACAGTACACCAGTGCAACTCTTTTTAATGTTCTGCATGTAGTCCTAGAATAAAACTTCAATATTGATACCAAAGCTTCCTGGATGCATGCACGGTGAATAAGCACCACTAGAGTGGGAGCTCTGAATCAAAGCGGTTAATGCCAACAGATTTTTAACAACGTATACTTACTAGAGTGAACAGAATGACCAGTGAAAATACCTGAAGGTGATAAGTCCACTTCAGTTATTTCAGTCTCAGCCTCTGAGGAAGCATTTTCCTGCTGCTCTAATTCCACAATACACACCTGCTTAGAAGGCCTGCGGCCTCCCAGGTTGGCCCGGGGACTGAATGGCTCATCCGCACTAGAGATTTCACCACAGTCTCTGCTACCAGTTAAGCTTGCGGAGCTTTGTCTTTTTGGACGGAGAATACCTTTTATTGGCTTGGAAGGATGTACTGGAAGGGGAGTGATGACATCACTCGATTCAGAAGAGGACAGGCAAGTAGACAGCGAAACTGAAGATCTGGACACGGACTGAGTTTGCCCCGATTGTGGTTTCTGATGGGTGTCTGAGATAAGCGTGTAGATACTCTCAACATGTGCCATTTGTACTTGCTGCTGCAACTCACTGCATTCAATCACTGGCAGATAAACCTTTCGTGAGATATTAAAACATTTAACCCAAAACTTCAATAGCTGAGTAATATACTGATGTAGCTACATGTACTTTGTTTACTGACTGGCAGTCAATGTTAACTCAAGCAGTTATGCACTATAAATGGCTTTTTATTTAGCTAATACTGTACCGTCTCCAATGCACCGTCTTGGCGTGGCGCAGCCGCTGATTGTATTCTTTACTCGCAGATAGCATAATATTAAATTTAAATCATGCACTATAGTACTTACAAAGCGAAGTCAAGTTACCGTTCCTTACCTGAAACGAACACACAGCATAGTCTATAGATCTTGCAGAAAACACTCTCGAGTGCATCTAGCTCCGGAAGTAATATTGTTAATAACTGACACTTCCCGTGTGATAATCAATTATTATTGGCGCAAGAATGGCGGGAAAGTTATTCTGTGCGTGAGTACGAAGTACATGAAGTATTTGAGCTCCTTACGATACCATCAAGAAATAAGGGAATACAGTCTTCTAACATGGTGGCCGTTGACCAAGGAGCTTTTCTGGAGCGCTTAGAAAGACTCTACACCTCATGGGAGGTCAGCCACGAGGGGCATGGGTGGATGAGCTCCAATAAGAATAACTAACCCTCAACAAGACTTTGTTAGCTAGTCTCAACTCCTGGTTACTGTTAGTCTTGATGTGGGCTGGGGACAAGGATAATTTTAGTGAGCCGAAAATACTGTAGGTAATTGTTCCAGTCCAGCCTACTGACAGCAACAGTTGATGTACTGAAGGCATAAATTCCATATAGAGAGTTTTCATGTGATGTCACATCCTGCATTACGACCGTGTTACTTTTTGTTTATGCCCATTCTTGCCCACCAAGCGTGAACGATAAATGGAAGCTGGTATTGTAGGTTAACCATCGATCTCTGAATCAACAGCTGCTTTAAACTTACTCGTTCAGTGTCTCAACCATTGCGTGAATCAGTTTTCAGGCAGGATAAATTGGGTGAATCTGCCATCTCTACTGTCTCCTTACATGCATCATGCCGCTATTTGCTGCCTACCCAGATGGCGCCCTAGCAACAGTTGCTATAAATGCGGATGATGTCAATGAAAACTCTCTATTGGTTCATGTTTATGAGATCCTGTAGAACCTACCACTCATTTATCACTTTTGAAATGAGAATAAACATATATATAACGGAAAGTATCATGACACACTCGTGATATCGTGTGCATAACCTGTATATACATGTACATGTACAGTGTAGCCATTATTATCCAATTATTTTAACAGAAGGGAATGAGATGAATAATTATTTTGGGAAAATGTAAAAGATGTAGGGATGGCAATCCCTAAAAAGTACGCTATTATCCCAGTCTTGAGGTATACAGAGAGAAATGAGTGCATACATGCCTCGCAAAACGTCAACTATTGGATATACAGAAAGGAGTGAATGTGTATATACGGATGTAGGGATTGGTAATGTATTATCCCAACCTGGTTTGGGTTCCTTTTAGGGATTTGTAGCTAAACCCCCTATATGCTTTTTGGGGCAAACCTGAGTGAGCCCCACACTAGCAAGTTAGCTGTTCACTTTTCTGTGTATATTAGTATCAAACTTCTATTATTTTTTGCAATCCCCTGTATAGCAGGAAAATTTAGTTGGCGGTTTGGCGAATCAAAACATTGCCAATTAAATTCTCATCATAATAATGCGTACCACCAATGCGCATGTGAAACGGTACCTGATCATGGTGCTGTACATGCTGTAAGAGTATTTTGAAGATTGACCTCTACTTCCCACTAATGAATGGTAGAAACAGAAAAACTGAGATAGACCAGTACAGGCTAGAATAGCAGCAGATTCTGAACCTGGCCGGGCATCTGCAAGGGTGTCCCCATGGGAAGCATCACAGCAGTGGAAGCCGGGCATGCTATCAGGCCAGCTGGCCAGAGCAGCGGTATTAAGAACAGAGAGCAGCTAGACTGGGGATAGACTATCCATAGTTCAGAAGTAGCAGCAGAAGCACCAGGCCGGACTACTGCTACAGACTATGGTGCTGTGATAACGGAAAGCAGTAGAGAGCCATGCAGACTACTGTTATGGTTTTGGAACATTGCATCAGTAGTCAGCATTCCTAATCACTGTGGTGCTACTCACGTTCACTGGTTCAGGCTCGCCCCACAATGTCCTGCGGTGGCCTAGTCGTATTGTGAAGTGGTCCCAGTGGCTGTGGTATATGAGTGGGTTTGTGTGGCTCCCATGACCCTCCTCTCACTTCCCCCTCAGTCAGAAGAGGATGACAACCAGTGGAACCAGGCTGATGCCATAGCGGTGGTGGTGGGCAAGGACGAGGATGTGCTGTACTCCAAGTCCACAGCATTGCAAGTCAGTTGAACCTGATATACTAGTACCTAGTGCATGTTTTGTAAAGCACTATACCTTAGTCCCTCCCTCCTCTTTTAAGGTAGCTAAAGTGTGTGGCCTCTGCTGTATTGTCTCATACTTGGAAACTGCATGTGCTGTACCTGATACATGTACATGTAGTACATGTAGTACACATGCATTGTAATACTGTGCTACTCTTATACTGATCCAATCTGGCAAAAGCTAAGGGGTGCGTGGAGCACAGACGCTCACAGATACATGTATGAGATCCTGGATGGATCAGCAGAACGGCTTAGGATGGGTGCCTTGAGTGCGAACGTTTATGCATTTGACAAACGGAATGGTGGACTGGGTCAGGTTATACATATAGGTTAGACGCCGAGACCAAGGGATCTACGCGATTTAGAAACCCGAAGGCCCGGGGCTGTAGCGTCCCGAGCGAAGCGAGGGCGCTACTAAGGGCCTGAGGGTTTCTAAATCGCGTAGATCCCATTGGTCGAGGCGCCTAACCGATTTAGACTATAGCAACGGTAACTACGCTACCAGTTTTAGTTGAGAAAGACAAAGAGATGGCGACTACCAGTACTAACAATCCTCTCCTTGAGCTGGTGGGACCGGAGCTATACGAAGCGTTCTTCGGTGACGAAACTGAAGTGGGCGGAGCTACAGCGACAGCGCGAGAACCGCTAGACTGCGAGCTCGACCGACTCCTTTTAGAAGCGAGTGAAAGCTACGAACAGAAGTACAACCTACCTGCAACAGTGCAGCGATTTGCAGTCCCAAAAACAGAGAAAGAAGTCATTAAAGCACAGAAGGCAATCGTTCCACAGAAAACGCAACACGACACGAATTACTGCGTTCGACTATGGAATCAGTGGAAAGCACACAGGAATGGCACTACTACAAGCGAAAAAATCCCAGAAGAACTGACAACGATGGGAAAAGAGGCAGTGCAATACTGGCTAAGTCGCTTCATCCTTGAAGTCCGGAAGAAGGATGGGAGCGAGTATCCTGCTAATACACTTCACCACATTACCTGTGGATTAATGCGACATCTGCGGCAGAATGGGCAACCAGAAATCGACTTCTTCAAGGACCCCACATTCAGTGATTTTAGGGCTACTCTGGATTCTGAGATGAAGCGGGTGCAGTCAAAAGGGATTGGTTCAAAGAAGCGCCAGGCTGAACCCCTTACTGTGGAGGAGGAAGAATTGCTGTGGGAGTCTGGCCAGCTTGGACACCATTCTCCACAAGCACTAGTTGACACCATGTTTTTCATGTGTGGCATCTACTTCGCACTACGGAGCGGGCAAGAGCACAGAATGCTTCGCTTCCAGCCTTCTCAAATCGAATTAATTGAGCAACCTGGCCAGAGAGCCTTCCTTCGATACACAGAGGACATATCCAAGAACAATCCTGGTGGGTTGAAAGGGAGGAAGAACAAACCGAAGGTTGTTATTCAGCATGAGAATGAAGAGGAACCAAACAGGTGTTTTGTGAGACTGTATAAGCTATACGAAAGTAAGTGTCCTGCAAATCGTCCCCAAAATGCATTCTATCTCCAGCCACTCAAGAAACCCACTGCTGATTGCTGGTATTCATCCAATCCAATTGGGCACTGTACACTTTCCGGAACTATGGCAAGGCTGTGTAAGTCAGCAGGAATTTCCGGGTTCAAAACAAACCATTCCCTTAGAGCCACTACTGCTACTCGCCTATACCAAGCTGGAGTTGACGAACAGCTAATTATGGAGAGAACAGGACATCACAGCATTGATGGAGTGAGAAGCTATAAGCGAACAAACGCTGAACAGCAGGAGAATTTGCAAGGACTTCTTCAGCCATGCAGCACAACTTCTGCTCTTGTTCCTGCTCCAGTTTCAGTGACGTCGACGCCACAGCAAGTAGCCTCATTTTCAAGTGCTCACACTCAGCAGCAACTTATGATTCATCCAGACAATTTGCAACACATGTTTACTCTCAGCAGTTGCTCTAATGTCAACATTCATGTTCATATTCAGTAAAGTATCTGTATTATCCTGATTAACATCAACATTCATGTTCATATTCAGTAAATTATTCCACAAATAAATTGTATGATTATGTCACTATATCCTGATTACATTATTAAGCAAGCAGTATTCTAAGTGCTCTAGGATACAGTATTCTAAGTGCCTGAAGGTTTCAATAGAAGTATTCTAAGTGATTTAGAAACCTAGTAGTGACCAATGAGATTGCAGAATTATTGACAACTATAGTCTAAAGGCAATTATTGCAACACAAATTCAACCCTGCTCTGTCCACAAACTCTGAGCTGGTCACAGCTCTAGCTAGTTAACTCTTCTGATTGTACTCTCAGGCGAGGTGATTGTATCTGTGGCAGTCCCAATAGAAATTGAACATTATTCTGACGCTATTTCAATTGCGTCACTGTGTTCAAAGCACTGTATCTCTGAACTTTCATTAAGTCATACGTCCTGCGTAGAACCCTCACATTTTGAAACTACTACGCAGCATGTATGAGCCCCACCCTTATTGGAAATTCAGAGCTATAGTGCTTAGTTTGCTTTTGAACAAGTCTATCCAACTCATCTGTTATGCTTCCAGTTCCTCCACTAATTAGCACAATAATTTTATTAGTGATGTACTGCTTCATAATCCATGTCGCCTCTTTCCGAGGCTCTCCTCCCACGTGCTCCTAGAAGGTCACTTTTTTGGGCACGTAGGAGGGCAGCCTGGGAACGAGGCTTATAATCTAGTATAGTAGGATTATGATTGTTAAGTTAAAAGTTGAGTTACTTTAGCTTCTATGAAGGTAGATGGCCTGAAGCTATTCTACTCGGATTAGCTACAGGTGGATGTCAGTAAGGCCTTATCTTTTTCTTTGCAGACATGGCTGTTTGGCTATGAGCTAGCGGACACACTGTGCGTGTTCTGTGCCAATGACATCCACGTCCTGTCCAGCAAAAAGAAGGTGGAGTTTCTGAGGCCTCTGGAGGCTACCCTCGGAAAGAGGAATGATCTTCCTGACCTACAACTGCTCACCAGGAACAAGGTGTGTGTGTGTGTAATAGTGAGAAAAACTCTCATATCCTGTTGAGATGGCTTTCCGGTGAGGAAGCATGTGACTACTATGGACACCCAATTTATGTCAGTTGACAAATTTTAGTAATACCATATATGAACTGGCAGTGGCGGTCACACTTCCTGGACTTCACACAGTACAGTGGCTTAGGTCCATTCGTTGTCTGTGTACTTCATATGAAAAAAGAGCAAGCCTCTGGCTTGGCAACTCATTGGCAAATACAGCGGTCTTCATACCATTGCTGATCCAGCAGTTGAAGGGTGTGAACAATAAGCTTATCAGTAGTTGATGTGAAATAAAAAAATGCAATCAAAGGTGTTGCATGTACAGGTGCTCTAATTCTGCGTCTTTCTAATTCTGCATCAAAATTTAATTTTCAAACTGATTATGCGTCCCTATCATTGCTCTGTGGAGACTCATTTCCTATTACTGCACCAGTTACGTGGTCTTTGTTGCTTGCTAGCTAGCTACACACATAAATTTACCAATGTACACTGCACTGGTACCGTAGCCTCGTTCCCAGTCTCCACTCCCACCTTTTTTGCGGAAAAAAAGCTGGGAGTGGAGACTGGGAACGAGGCTACGGTACCTTGCTTTGATGTCTGGCTTGCTTGCACATTAATAAGGCCAGCTAGTCTAGACTTCATTCAAGCTTGTTATACCAAATTTGCAGTGTCTTACCATTTTGTAGCTGTAAAAACACAACAGGTGTCTTGTCGCTGTAAGCTCTTTTGCACTTTGCAAGCTGTTTCAGGACATTTAGATCGCTTCCGTTTACAGCTACAGTCGCAGCCACGATTGTGGACATATTTTGCATCACTGTCATATTTCACATCACTGTTGTGATTACTGAATTTCTAATATTGTGTCGCATGGCAATATTTTTTGGGCGATGCATAATTAGAGTGCCTACGGTATCCAAAAATTTGCACCTACAGAATTTCCCGCTATATACTGCGTGTATGAGACTTATAGTTCTACCAGTTCGGTGCACTCTTATACAAATTTTCTATGCCAGCGTAAACAGTATGACTTCTATATTTAGATGCTTTGAGGTAGCTTCTGGGGGACCAAAAGGCTGGAATTAGCCCCCTTCCACCCCTCCCGTATGAACCCGTACATTTATGACCAAGCATGCACGCAGCTGCTGTTTTTAATGCTGTATCAGGAGCCTATAGGAAGTAGCTATGCTCCTGTTGCATCCATTGTTTTATACAAGTGATAGTTTTACATGTACATGTAGCTATTCTTGGGTTGTTTGTAAGGTTTACTATTAGCCACATGTAGTAGCTAGAGTATCAACAGTGATGGCTAAAGTTTACAACTGACCTCGTTCTAGTCTCTGCTGCTTTGTTTTATGAAGATTGTATGATGTAAAAGGCTACAAAGTTGAGAGGCTAGTTTGCCACCCTGGAATTCCATTTATCAAGTATTGCTGAAATAATTATCTTGCTTATCCTTGCACGCACTGTCCCTTACACCTGTACACAGGCTGATGGTGATGCTGAGAACTTCAAGAAGGTTGCTGAAGCAATAAAGAAGAGCAAACGGGTAAGAGCTCCATAATGTCTGGGAGTATAGTGCATGCAAGTACAAGCATCCGGTTCGTGTTTTAGGCCTCGTGAGCAGAGTGAGTAAAATCTGATGCGCAGTGTGTACCTGGGTATTTTTGTGGCTTAATAATACAATCTGTGTTTACATTACTTGTTTCTGCATCATTCACGTGCTATAGCCTCAACCTAGGCCTGGGACTTGCAATGGCCAGCACCTAACAGACCCCATAAGCCACTTGGCTCTAAGATCATTTTTACAATGGCCCATTTCGGAGTCTATTGCGTTCATTGTTGTGATGTCATTTGGAGGACAACTGAATGGCAATAAACAACTAGTTTTCATGGAGGCTAATGACTCAGCAGAGGGCCTTGTCAAGGTAGCAACTCGAGAGATACAAATGCCTACTAAGCTAGCTGGAAATGTAAAAATACGCTACTCAGTCAAACGTGAATGCCTGAACTTTATATTCTTGACTTATTATTTTGCTTACTTTTAGAGGCATATTGCAAGCTGCTGTCTTGACAAGGCCCTCTGTCGAGTCTTCAATCTTTGTGAAAAGCCTTCATATTCGTAGAAAATTACTATTTTCTACTTGGACTGTCCTCCAAATGACATCACGAACAGCGCACATGATAGTGTCCGAAATGGGCCATTGCCTACTGCTTCCAAACTTAGTCTTAGTCCTCAGTGTATGCTGTGGTTGTGAAAAGTGCCTCCCGTGGCAGGGCAAGGTGGTTGGTGTGTTCATGAAGGACAACTTCAGCGGAGACTTCGTGGAGGGGTGGCAGGGGGTGCTGGGGGAGACAAAGGTCACCCAGGTGGACGTCAGTGCTGCCTTTGCCTATGCCTCTGCTACCAAGGATGAGTCAGAGGTCAACCTCATCAAGGTGGGTGATCACTACATTTAGTTTTACTCTCAAATGTGGATGTACATGTATACAATGTACATTGTATAGCTGTACAGATACCACGGTGGCCAGAAAGGACACTTAATTCATTTTTCGATTTTTGTTTCTCAAATCACATTTGCTGTTTTATGTTTCATTTTCCGTATTTCAAATGCAAAAAGCAAAAAGTAAAAATCAAAACAGCTCAATTGCATTTGAGAAGCAAAAATCAATTAAGGGTATATTATGTGGAGAAGAGCCCCCTTTTACATGGGCTAACTATAACACCGCGCCTCATTACAGCTGGCAGTTATGGACCACAGGGTAATTTATAGTACATGTAGTGTAGTAGTCCCTTTTCCTGTCTAATTACTTAGAGATACATATGAAAATAGTTCATGAAGAGGGGGCTCTCAGTTGGCTCTTGCATAACAAGAAAGGCTCTCTGAATATCAAAGAAACTTTTCGACTAGATACTCTGATCTTTTTCAGGGTGAAATTAAAGTTTCTTTATTGTTCTCATACTAACTGCACTTTCACCTTGAGTCTCTAGTCGAAACGTTGGCTAAGTTTCTTTCCGAATTAAAGTTGGTATCAGAGAGCCTTTCTTTATTGAAAATAGTTTAATTCCTCGCCGGACGAGGGGAGGAGCCAAGGTCTGGGCATGAGACTAAGGTGATAGAGCACTTGCAGTGATGTCATGAAAACATGCGACTAAGCACTTCCTTCAGTGGCAGCTGAACAGTAGTTGTTTTCATATGTGGTACGTAGTTGGCAGATGTGTTGCTGTGACAGTTGACAGTGACATGTCTATTGGCATTAAAATGCAAGCTTGTTGTTAGGAATTACGTCACATAGACAGGAATATGCTTGTGCATGTGATGTTGCATGGGGGATTGTGGTGCATATGGCTGTGAATGTGTACACAGCTAGCTAGGAACTAAGTTAAACCTGCATCTGTTGCTTAAAATGTATATGGGTGTGAGGTACATTGTACATTCTCAAAGCTGGCTACTGGCACTGATATTTACATTATCAATTTTGGGAATTCTGTAGGTAATGGGGTAAAATCCCCCCCCCCCCTCCCCTGTGTGCTGTGTTTTTCCCAGAGTTGGTCACATGTGTGTTGTGTATTATGAAGCTTTTGACTGTGTTTTCCACATTTGTATATTGAAAGTGTAAGTTGATGGCAAACACTACTCAGTTGATGATAGTGATACCCATAAACTGATCATTACCAGGTAATCATCAAGTTTCTTGGTATCAGAGGAGTACATCCACACATCTCTGCGTAAATATTCTACATGTAATATTCTACATGTACATACCCGTATATGATATCATGCTTCAGTTTAGCCCTGGTTACTCTGCAGTGTGGTGTACTTTCTGTACACGGTATTGTGCATAGTGCACTGCTGGTTGGTATAATTTTGCTTACCTGTTACAACATAGGCGGTGGAATGGGGGAGGGGGTGGGGTGTAGGGGGCAGCTACCCCCCCCCCCCTCCAATGTGAATGTTGGGGAGGCAATTTCCCTCCCAAATGAACGTTTGTCAATAATTAATCGGGGGAGGGGCACTGTCATGCTTGTGAAACAAGACTGAGAGAAGACAGGTGAGTTTGATGAAACTGTCGAAGAAGCAGAAGTAGTGATAGTGAAGACACACCACAGCCAGCTGAAGATGGTAGTGATGATGATCGTGCAGGGCTAAGGGGCGGAGTTTCAGCATACCATGCTGAGTGCTGGTATTGGATCACTTTGCATACGCTCAGTCTGCTTAAGCCTCAGCACATGAAATGAATGATCTCGAGAAGAGAACAGCCTTTATGTGCAGAAACCATAATAATCTGACACTGGGTGACACATGGAGTCTGGGAGTCCTATTGTACTTACTATAGCAGCAGTTGTATTGCAGTATATAGGGACACTAGCTGAAATCCCATGTAAATTGGCCTCTATGCTAGTCTGCCAGACCTGTGCTTGCCTCCTTGCCAAACGGTCCGATAATGAAGGTGTCCTTTATGAATGAAGATGCTACTATGAGTATATTGTGGTATCTTTCAGCTAAAGAATTACCTTCTCTGTGTACAGTTTTTAGATCTCAGTACACCTAAATTCAGCATTTCAAACTTAACGATCCCGTAATTCAGCACTTCAAACTTCTAGTAGGATAAGTGCTCTGGGAGCAACATGAGTTTATTTTACTTTGCTCATTGGACCAAGAAATGTACTGTCTGATGAAAGAGGACACAGCAGAGGTCTGGTCACAAGACTTTGCCTGATTGATGTGGTCTCCTCTCCTCACAGAAAGCGTGCCAGGTGACCTGCACTGTGTTCAGCAAGCACGTCAAGAAGGAGATTGTCACCATCGTCGATGAGGAGAAGGTATGTGTAGCTCAGCGGATACATCATTAGAAACTCGGGAATAGCTGGAGAGCCATGGTCAAGACTGTCTTGAAATTTATTGCAAAGGAGTAGGCCCATGCACCCTACTAGAATTATCATGGAGTACAGTAGTACTCCATATATAGGGATGGCACTGAAAAAAATGGCTGCCGCATTGAATGTATACAAAATCATCGATATGTTCCAAAAACTGCTCTAGATGTAGTCATAAGCCTTCATGAGCCATACCTGTCATTCTCGAGTGTTTTCATCAGTAATAAGACTGTTAGCATTACTGGAAAGCATGGCTTAAGTACCATAACCGTTCTAATTAACGTGAAACTCTAAATGATGCGCCAACAACACGTTTATACTATTTTTAGCGTCCCAAAGGATGCGCTACTTATAATTAATTTTTGTGGCGCTTCATAGTTAGAAAGTGCATGCATGTGCATTTCTAGGCAGCTGTCCTTTCTCTCTATGGTGATGGCGTCTGCTGTGATAGCCAAAGAAGCATGCATGCTAACCCTGGAACACTATTTCCATAAAGGTACCGGTAGTGTAGTACTATTCTTGCATCGACATTCTAGTTGTAAAGCGTCACTCTAATAATGCGCCAGCTGCCCTAATTTTCTACACATTCCTATATCTTTTGATGTTTTTCCAACCACACACACCACAATCCCCTACATGCCATACCAGCCATATTCATAGCCAATAAATGATCGCAGCACTTCACAACATTACCTCACGAGCTCACTCTATAACCTACTCTTCCCAACAACATACACTGTAGGTAGACTCAGCTCAGCCCACATTCTTCCACACACACCAACCCCACCTACTTGTACAATGACATCTCACCTGTAATAGCACACTTTGAAATACTATCTTCAATCAACTGCATAATCTTTATTTGCGATTAAGAGGTACTCACACTTTCGAAAAAACATCACAGGATATACACATCACAATCCAACATCCTCTCATCCATGTAACAAGCACGAAATCTGTAGGGATGGGAATTTGTAAAAGCATTGTGGTGTTGTTCCTACCTTGTTTGGTTACTTTATGTGGATTCCATCTCTATATTATGTGTTTTCATTTGTGAATTTTTTGTGAGTTATTATTAGGTTCACAAGGCACCATGCTCTTGCATTACCCTTTGTATTTGTATACTGCATTACTATAAGATGTGCGATGATGTCTTGCTCTTCTCCAGCGAGTGAAGCACTCCAAGCTTGCAGACGGTATTGACCATGCCATCACAGAAGAAAAGAAGTTCATCCCCCCAGGGGTGGACCCCGAACAAGTGGGTGGGGCTGGGAGAAAGTAGTATGGGTACTTATCTTAGATCTGATTGGTGGAACTACAGATCAGATGGGTTGGGTTGGGTTGGGTGAACCCGACAGAAGCTACTTTCATCATAAACATTTTTGTGACCTATATAAGGTGGGCTCCTGGGTTTGCAAGCCATTAACATGTACTTGTCTCTGCTTATAACCACTGCAAGTCTAACTTGTTTTACAGGTTATTTTGCTTCTGCTGTATATCTTATGTTTTTGCTTAAACTCAGACAGTGTCCACCACCGAACCTCCCCCTTCTAGCTTTCTGTTGCTGTGAACCTGCTGCTAGGCATATAGCCATGATGACTTGTTTGCAAATGCTAGGTGTAATTAAGCACGTGGAGCACACTATTTACGTGTAAAAGGATCTGGGATACGCTTGACCCAGTGAGAGATTGTTTCTGATGCGCCGAATGGCTGTGTTGACTCAGTAATTTTTACACCTCAAGTTTAGCACCAGGAACGAATAGCGATGTGAAAAGCAGAATAAAAAGTTATGCTTTCAATGTCATTATGCGCTCCTGTTGGTGCCTAACATTGCTTTACATTTTTGTCTTTGTTGTTTTCTGTTAGTCTACCTGTGTGTCCACACTTGTCCATGCACAACATGGATGTCATGCTTCACTATGCAACTGTAGTCTAATAGCACGGTAGAAGGTTTGGTACAGGATACACTTTTGTATAATAAGTGTATATGCACACACACATACACATGCACACACACACACACACTCACACACACATACACACAAATGCACGTGCACACACACACGCACACACACACACAAATGCACGCACACACACACACAAATGCACACACACACACACAAATGCATGCACACACACACACACACAAATGCACACACACACACACACAAATGCACACACACACACATACGCACACAGCTGGAAGTGTGTTATGCCCCCATCATTCAGAGTGGGGGCAACTACCAGCTCAAGTTCAGCACAGTGAGTTCAGAGGAGAGGCTGCACTTTGGCACCATCATCTGCTGCCTGGGCGTCCGCTACAAGTCCTACTGCTCTAACATCGTCAGGACCATGTTTGTGGAGCCTACTCAGGTGGGTGGGGCTATGATGAGTGGGAGGTGATGTCCACATGGTGGGTGGGGCTTACTCTGCCAAGTGGTGATTATTTTAGGGGTACGAAATTGAAAAATGTGCATTAAGGGGGGCATACTCACCCAGAAGGTTAAGAGCAATCTCTGTGGTTGATTCTAATGCCAGTTTGTTACGATTTTTTTGTATGTAAGTCAATCGAACAGCTTCCAGTGAAATTGCTGACAACAATTTTTTAGTAGGCCACCATTTAGCTATCAGAACTTGCCAAAACAGAATTATCATCACTAACTACCACTTTTTCACCATTGAAGCAGCACAAATGTAAGCTAGCTTGAAATACCTTGGCCTACTGAGCCTGCAAATTTCCACCGTGCTCATGGCTATAGTAATGCAGTGACATAACTTAGTGCATGTGATAATTGTGGACGAACACACACACAGACAGATGTGGGAACGTAAAGCAATCTTAGTACCAGCCAAGCGCCCAGCTGGTGAATCAGATATGAAAACCATACTGATTGTTGCTTGACCATTGACAATGGCAAGAGGAAAACAGTACCTGATAAGGCTGGAAACATCAGCAGAAACTCTACAATGTAGCACAAAGCAGCATGAAAACCCCCACATCAACTATATAGTTAGCTAATATTTTATGCCATCTACATGTACATGTTTGTATATATGATTATGTAATTCGTTACTCTGTGTTAGTACCCACCCTATACCTACCATCTGCGATATGTGCTACAATATGTACATGTATAGAAGAAATACATGTACAAGATCAAAGTAGCTAGCACATATATGGAACACTGTTGGTGTGTGAATATAGTGGCTCAGCCAATACAGGTGGGCGGATGAAACCACACATCTGCCCTATAATCGCTCCCTTGAGTGTCTGTGCCTATACTAGGAAGCGGGGTAAAGTGTGGGTGGATTGCTACCTTACATGTACTTGGCAAAGGTTTTAGCCAACACTGTGGTGGTCCTCACCCTCTCAAGTTGCAGGCCCCACATGTACCTGCCAGCAGGATACATCTAGATGGTTAGAGGTAACTGCTTAGATAGGAGTCATTCAAGTGAAAAGACAAAATCAGCTGATTGAACTTGCACAACCATGCCACTTTTTTTTTTACAGCATCCACTGTCAGTTTGCACACATAAAGTGTATCAGTCTTTGAAATGATTGCATAATCGAGTGAAGTAACATTCATGTTGCAACTAGTCACCAAAACAGCACTGCAAGCGCCAGCAGCCTATTATAGAGACCAGCCAGGGAAGATAGAGGTAGGATAGATCGAGACATTGTGTAAAAATCCTGCAGGCTCTGAAAATAGACTGGCTCTTCCAAGAGCCAATACTTACCACAGCAGGGGGACATAGGAAGATGTTTGGGGATAGGGAGGCTGGCGGAGAGGCCGCGCAGCTGGCAATAGTGTTTCCATGTGAAGCATGGAAAAAACCTTTGACCAATATAACAGCTATGATGAAGCTCTCGCAGCATCTCGCTACATTGAAAGTCATCTCTTACTCTCAATGGTTGTGCAGCTGCTACAGCTCCATTGCTCTTGGGGGGGGGGCCGTATAATAGGCTAGTTAGTGGATATGCAAATAAATCAATATCGCAAAGTACGAGCAGCTGGTTGCCATTTCTCAATCTCCTAGCCTAGAGTTAAGGAAGCAATGGCATCTTTGCTGCATTTGTTGGAAGACTACTTGCTATGTACAGCCATCTAATTAAGGCAAAAAGGACGCTGGATTGGACGTTTCAGGACGCTGGTGTACGGATTGAGCTACTTTCCTTCCACACAGAACCTAATAATTAAGAGCTAATTTAAAAGTGTCCCCTGCACGAAGAGTATATTTTTTACTGCAAAGTAGGAGGCCTTGGAACAAGGCTGAATTCACACTGGTATAATTATGTCTTGACTGCTGGCCAATGTTTCATCACTGCAGGAGATGCAAGATAACTATACCTTCTTACTCTCACTGTATGAGATGGTGTTGGACAAACTGAGAGATGGTAAGAGTTGATATCCAATGTGTTTATTACTTGAATAATGTTTTTTGCAGAATGAAGAACCAAGGAACAACAGGTGGATCTACATGTATAACCAATGCTAACCTCTTCCATAAGTGTGTAGTCAATCATGAGTAGCTAGAATTTTTGTAAATTGCATAGCAACAATAGTACCATGATAGAGTGGACAGTTAGGTGTGCAGAAACGTACCCATAGCCTCTGGCTGGCTAGCTTACCCTTGCTCTCTGTGTACAAACATGGTAATGGTGCCAAAAGACAAATTTTCTCGGGAATGGCTGCCATTGTTGAGCAAAGTGGTGGAATTTAGCACTGTGCTGCTGACGTACAGACTGTTTCAAGAGATCCCTACAGATTCTGTGAATGGTACTCCTGCTAAACGTCATGTCTGGCATTTATGCAGTAACAGTTTGTGGACAAGTCTTCCTGTGTATATGTAGTTGTGGGCCAGAAATAGTCAATTAGTTAGAGGACCACCTGAATCCTGATTCCCAACTAAGATGGGAACACAAGATTGAGTTGCAAAGTGGTTTATACTAATCACTAACAGAGAATTGATACTACATAACAGGGTGGACTGAGACTACAGTTATAGCTGGTGTACATTCACTGCTGTTTTACCAATCCCCAGGTGAGAAGCTGTGTGATGTGTACAGTGAGGCTCTGGAGTTTGTGGAGTCAAAGAGACCTGAGTTGAAGGACCACTTTACACGAAATGCTGGGTATGATTGATGTTGGGATTAACATGCTGGATGGGTGGGGAGAGTTGGGGTGCCATCCAAAAGCTTTATAACCCACCATTCCTGATTCTCAAGGTCTAGCACTCAGCAGTAACTAAGGTTTGAGGTTTAATATTTATAGTAAGGGATAGAAGTGGTTGTTATAAATGTACTTATGGCTGTATAGGTTGCCTAGTGTGTGCAGTATTGTATAGGGCTGCGTATTTATCACTCTCAAGTGGAAAAATCACTGTGGAATTGGCTATCGATTCTGTTCAGGTTTGCTACTGGTATCGAGTTCAGGGAAGGCTCTCTACTCATAAGTCCAAAATGTGCCCTCCAAGCAAGAAAAGGTAATAGTCATTTTTGTGAATTTATAAATACATTATGTCCACGTATTGATAGCCAGGTGTTAATACTTACGTTTCCCCCTCTTTTTCACCTTTTCATCCTCTTAACCGTTATCCCTTCCCATTTGTACCTTTCTACTATTGTCTTTTTACCAGCTCAAGGCACACACTCAACTGGTACTAAGGTTGCTTTACGTTTCTTGCGTCAATTTATTTGTCTGTCTGTTTGTTCATCCGCACGTATCAAAAAATGTACCTGATTTCCATCAGTCAAAAAGTGCTCCCTCCACACTGAAATTTATAGCTGGCTGGATAACAGGAGATTTGGATGGGCCATCTTGGTTTGTCTCTATGTTTCAACCCATTTTCAGCACTGACCTCCAGTACTCCTATTTTAAGGGGAATAGTAGGGCACAAGATTTTTGTTGTATCCAAGCCATGCCCATCTTACCTAGTCTCGATACCAGACCTTATCAAGGCGGTGATTGCTTACAGTATCTTTGTACTGCCGGCAAGCAAGACTAGGCCTGGGCCTCGTGTCACATGGGGCTGGCACACGAAACTGGCATGGGCCATATAAGACTTGTGTGTGTGAATTGAGGTGTACCCCGTGGAAAAAAAGTGGTCAGGCCCTTGCCTGATCCCCCCCCCCCTCCCCCTCCCCCTCCCCCGTTCCTATGTCTATGTGTGAGGGTACACACATGAAAGCCTACAGACTTTGTTAACATGCTGAGTCACAATATGTTGCTGATTTTGTGAAATCCCAGCACTTTGTTGCATTTTTACGAATTTTGACGATTTTCAAACTCATTATCTCAACAACCAGAAATGGCTTTGTTTCTAGGTTATTATACAGTAATGCCTCCTATAAATAGAACATGCATAGCATACATGCACCTTTGAAGTATGCACATTTGAAAATGCAGGATGTGCGCCAATCCTGTCACATAATTATTGGAGCTAGGCTGTCTCTAGGGGCTAGAGTACAAATACAATTTAAAAAGGTGAGGTGATAAGTGTCACCATAGTACAAAGCTGAATATATACTGCAAAATATCACAACTTTGTTGCCATGGTATTGTTATGAGTCCTCAACATGAGTAACAATGCCAAAGTCAATAGGTCTGCATAGTGCACTCTCAGCCATGCTACGGTTGCCTACCATGTGACTTACAGTACTGAATCATGTGACTTGTAGTACTTTTTATTAAGCGTATGAGCCTTCTGTACGTTCATATGAATCAGTTTCTAGTTGTCCAAATTTATTTGACCCACTCCCTCCCTCCCCTGTTCACCTTCCTTCTCCTTCTGACCCCTCCCTGGCCTTACCATCCCCCAGGTATGGTGTTCAACGTTAATCTGGGCTTTGCAGGCCTCTCCAACCGTGCGGCAGAAGAATCATCTGGGAAGACATATGCCCTCTTTGTTGGGGATACTGTGCTAGTGGGAGAGGTGTGTGGGGTGGGATGGGATGGGGTGGGGTCAGGATTGGTAATGAGCAATGAAGCTGTATGCATTGCTGCCATGTGTATGCATCTGTGTATATAATATGCAGGATCCTCATTCTCTGCTTTTAGTTACATGTCATGCATAGTTCATGCAGTGTTGGGTATTGAGACCTACTAAACTACAATGTAATATGCCCTATGTATGTGGGACGCTTATGGGGCCAGCTATTGTGCTAACAACAAACTCCCCCCCCCCCTTTCACTCCTAGGATGGTCCTGCCACAGAGTTGACTGCAATATCCAAGAAGAAGATCTCCAGCATTGCCATCTTCCTCGGGGTAAGGCTCAGACTCAGTTGATGAATGTCCATACAGTAGGTGCATACTTGTAACTCAGTCGCACATTACATGAAGTGAAGGTATGTAGATTCTGGGTGATATCGCTGTATTCGTTTGAGCTTGAGTTAGCCTCCCAAATCATACTGTAACAGTAGACTTGCCCAGATCTCCAAACATTAACAAAGTAAGGGATGTTGTGTTTGATGCACTCAAATTCACAGTGATGTAGCTTACTCTGCGTGGCTCAATCCATGATAGCTATAGATGTAGTATAGTTGTAAACTAGATGTACGCATTGCGAAGATGGGCCTCGCGCAGAGGTATGACGTAAGTTAGTTAGCACAAAACCACACCCACAAGAACGTTTGGGAGCCACATCGCCCACACAATTACTGGAGAAGCTACGACTACACGAATTGGCCTTCAGGAGACGGATGTCTCTGTATACAACACAGTTCCAAGGACCACTTATGGCTGCTACACGAGAGCAGAGTTGCTTGAAACTCACGTTTGTATCACTCACGATCGATCCGTATACCGTCCGTCTCCAGTGGTCAGATCTCAGCTGAAACAGAGGCTACACAAACTCTAATCTCGTTGGAGCTGTAGTAAGCCTACCTGGGTAAAAAGAAGTAATCGATTTCTCCAGATCTCTACTCCTTCATGCGCCAGAAGTACAAAGGCAGCATCCATGTGGCTGGTAGGACGCCATCTTGAACACGTGCTTGCCCCCCGGGTGGCCCCTGGGGCCGAAAGCGTTACAACATGCATAGATATATATATATATACATATATATATACATACACTAGCTCAGATTCGATCCCCACACTGCAAGATTATTTGCCTCGCGCTAAGGCGCTCGGCAATGAGTCAAACAACCTTACACACACACTTCTCCCACCCTCCCACATGCACACACTTACACACACACTTTCTGCACTCACTCACACACACAGAATGAGGAGGAGGAAGAGAATGGGCGTGGCCTTAGTGTGAGTGCCTCTATTAGTATTACAGCCTTAACCCCCTAGAAGTAGCCTCGTCCCCGCGCCAGGCTCTCGTGCATGTTTCACTTTGCTACTGGAGGTGCTAAAGTGAAATGCGTACGTGGCCTGGGACAAGCCATCCTAGAAGAGTTTTACTTCAGTGACCCAATCCTTACTTTAGGAAGAGGTGCTCCTTGGTAGCAGGGAGTCAAGATCGGCAATACTGGAGAGCAGAACAAGGGTGAGCCATACTTTTACAGTGATTTGTACAATGCATGCAGCCCCAGTTTTGATTCTAGGAAGTATGCAATGTCACACACACAAACGCACACACAAACGCACACACACACACACACAGACTGAGACAACAGCAGAAGACAGAAGAAAAGACAAGCAACAACAACTGGCCAAGGAAATGAACGAACAGGCCAAGGTAAGCCCAGAAGTTCCGTGAGGAAAGACATACATGTACACTATAGATAGACCCCCATTTCTCATTACAAATAAGAAGTCCACTCCTTTTAACGATAAGTTACGAATTTCCTACTGGGCTTGGTACTTGTTCTCATGTGGGAACACATGATTCAAGGAGGATCTAGGTTGGTTCTCAGTATTCATATTGATCAGGTTCTCTTTCTGTCAACCACAAATTGGCTCACAAACATATTATCAAATGGGCCAACCACAAATTGGCTCACAAACATATCATCAAATGGGCCAACCACAATTTGGCTCACAAACATATCATCAAATGGGCATTTGATGATATGTTTGTGAGCCAATTTGGCCAATTTGTGGTTGGTAGAAAGAGAACCTGATTGATGATTTGTAGTATGGGTGGTGGCAATTAACAGTTACAACATGCGAAAAAAGCTGGGAGTGGAGACTTGGAACGAGGCTACCGTTCTTAGCAGCATACTTCTCTATCCATGGCCTCTTTTCTGGCATGTGCTGTTGTATATTTGCCTCGAGGCGTGACAGCTTTTTGCCGTTTGGGGCCCTTCGGCTCCAGGAGTGCACTTTACTGCCTTTTTTGCATGTTGGATGTATGTCCTTCCTGGAGAGAGAGGTTCGAACCACCACACGTACGTGGAGTGGGATGTGCACATCATTCTTTACTTGTACAGTGACATGATCGGGTACCATTTCACACGCTTCCATTTGCACGTGGGTGGTCGCATTATTTTTAGTGAGAATAGTCCTCGCCAAATTTTCCCGCTATACGGTATGTGTATGTTAGTATAACTAGGGATACATTCAGGAACCTTGTGGTAGCGACGTGCATTAGAATAATATTAGTGTTCAGGTCTTGGAGGCAGATCCTGGATGGGACAGGATGGATATACGAATTACAGTAATTGGGGCGAGCCTGAGCGAGCCCCACACTAGTGTGTTGATGCAGAAATTTGGAATATGTATGTATGTCGTCGTCATACGTCCTGCCGTAAATTCTATTTTTGCGTATCATGTAATACGTATGCGAAGCGCATTACATCGCTACGTTTGTGGCATTAGCAGAATGGAAGCTACTGGAAGGTTTGCAGGCCCAATAAGCCAAGGTATGTCAATCTAAGTTAGTTTTTATGTTGCTTACATGGCGAAGAACATAAAGGGCTAGACAGTGATCAGTTTTGGAATGTTTTGGTTAACTACAAATGCACTACGAAATTGTTGAGTGTGGAGAGAGGCCCGCCTTCTGCTACTTGCCATTTTACACATCGACTCAACCTCTCGCTCAAACCAAATTTCGCACCACACTTCTATAACAGCATGCAACACACCGTCTGCGCATACGCACACTCAGGCTCGCCCCCACAATGCCACGCATTATGTCTAGTACTTTGGAGTCACGAAAATAACAACTACCACGCCAGATGCATGACAAAATAATTGCCAATGGGCCATAGACACACGGGTCTCTGATATCTCTGTGTGCAATACATTCCAAGGCTGCTACTGAAGAGCGGACAGGAAGTAGACTTGTCCATATCTCCAATTCTTGGTGCACCACAAGTTCAAAGACGGCATCCATATAACAGTAACAGATGCCATTTTGAATCCCAGGGGCCTAAAATGTGACGGACGTATACATGGGCTGACTAACATAATGACTACTACCACTCCGCAAATACTGTTAGACTAAGTACATGTATAAAAGTGAGGGCTGAGGCTAACATGTCTCAAGTAACTTGCTTCTTCTCCTCTGCTCAGAAACGAATGCTTGATACCAAGCAAGAAGCTCTAGCAAAGAGGTACGTACGTATATTAGTATAGATTTGAAGCACTACCTGTACATGTACATGCACTAGCTACACTGTACATGATACGTACATGTATGTACATATACATGTAGAATGGTGGTATATAGCCTCATTCCCAGTTTCTACCCCAGCTTGCTCATGCGGGAAAGGCCTGGGTACGAGGTAGGATTTATATTTTTTTCCATCGAGAGAGGCTTGATTATAGCCTCGTAGCCACGCCTCACTCTTAAGGCATCAGTGCATGGAAAGTTTCTACAGCTGTGAAAAAAGCTGTGAGGGATGGCCTGGGTATGAGCTAGCTTGATTATCTCACTGATTTAGTGGTAGATAGTACTGCATTTTGATGGGTATAGCCTCGTCCTCAGAACTCTGATTATACAGGATGATATGGTGAGTGTTATGAGGACAGCATTTAACATATTAAGCCCTAAATCATACCATTCATGTCAGTCAGATGTTAGTATCTAGTATACGGGATCGCCAATCAAACGGAAGGTAGAGCAGTCTGTGCTTGGTGGGCAAATCTCACAGGAATACCAAGGTAGCTACATCCAGTATAGCAGTCACGGCAGTTACTAATCATAGCCAGTTTTTGTCATACTTTTCTGCCTGTGTGTTTGAAGGCTGAGCACTTACGCTATTGTCCTCAGACAGCTCCTTCTGAGAGCTGGGAATGAATGAAAACATTTTGACAACTGTATTATGCTTTGTGCTATGCCATATATAATCACAGCACTCGAACTGATCATTGAATGGTGTTTCCCTGCAGGTCAAAGCTGTCTTCCAACGTGGCATACAAGCACAGCAGTTTAGTCCCCAGGGATGCGGATATACAGAACTACAGATTATTTGTTGGTAGGTTACGTGTTTCTGTGCTTGGGCTTGGTGGTTTGTCTATAGTAGCCTTTTTTGAGCAATGTGTATTGTACGTTCAAGTGCTATGATGCTTCTGAGGATTTTTTTTTAGTGAACTATGACTCAATGCATTAATGGTACATACATTGTACAATGTGGTACTTCTAATTATCAGAAATCGCAGCACCTATTCTTTCTGCAGCTCATAGCTGCCTTTAAGGTGGCAATGGAGTTAGAACATACAGTACGAAAATTAATGCAGTCAACATGGCAAATGTAGGAGATTCACTGCCAAAGCACACGCACACTACATTACTACACATAGCTACTGACACTCCCTCGTTCGTTTTCCCATTTCTTGCTAGACACTACTAGTGAGAGGACCCTTCACTGATTCCCAGTCTCCACTTCACCACCTTTTTTGCGGGTTTTTTACTCCGAAAAAAGTGGAGACTGGGAATGAGGCTACCAGAAGACTTGATGAGAATGGAGTTGTTCTCATAAGGTGATAGTGACTCTCACTTGTTAGCTAGCTCAGTGCTCCTTGCCACGGCTATTCAACCCAGCTACAATTGGAGGGCTGCCTTCATTCGAGATCAGCTACAATTTACCTCACAGTAATATTATATCGTAAGCTGTCCGCATAGTACATTTAGCTATGGCAAAAGCTTTGTTCTGTATATGCTTACGATTGTGTTAGTGTAAATATGTTTATTAGGCTAATCATATTGTCTCTTATCTCAGTGCTGTCTTGTCCCTCTCAGACCGAAAGTATGAGGCAATAATCCTTCCCGTTCATGGCATTGCAACCCCTTTCCATGTCTCCACTGTGAAGGTACAGTAGTTGCAGTCAAAATTGCATAAAAAGTGTTCCCTGTTTCCTTGGAGGCAAGTAACATTTTTTATCAGCTCTTGTTGCAGTATATGAGTATATTAACCCTTTGAGTGTGATAGGCGTATTTACACGCCTGTTAATGACTTCTGCGTAGCATAAACGACGTATATATACGCCTGCTGCAGTTTGACGCACAAACTGAACTGAGGCAGACCCTGCCAATTTAGTAGCAGTCACAAACGGTAAGGGGTATGACCCTAAAGACTTCAGCAATCAATCTGAAGCTCCACCTCCTGATCGAAAGTATTCAAGTGCTACTTTCTGTCGAGCTGTTTTTACGCTGGCAACTTTTCAATACCAGGAATGGAGTGAGGTAGGGCTGAAAGCGCCTGTATAGGCCCTAGGGATCAATGCACTAGTTATCAACACAAGTAACTCACCAGAGAGGGCAGACATCGACGGTACACGGACTAGGAGACTACCAAGGTTAGCGCTTCAGTTTAGCTTTGTTTAACTGCCATTTCGCGATAGTGACGACACAATCACACCCTTAACACACAAACTGACACAGCCTGACATTACCGAGTCAAAACAGCCTGCACCCATACAAGAGTTTGAGATATGCAACGTTGGCAATAATTGATAATAATATTAGCGTCGCATGACGTGGAAGTTATGAAATATTAATGAATGTGGCCAAAGAGTTAAGGGATAGTAGAGGTGATTGATACGCGCATGTATAATGAGTATACATGTAAATGTCAGTAGCGGTTAAGAAATGAGTGAGTAATAGCTGGCGTGACCTGTCATCCCTCAGAACATCAGCAAGAGTGAAGAGGGGGAGTACACCTACCTGAGAATCAACTTCTTCTACCCTGGAAGGTCAGTACATGTATAGATAGTAACGTACATGGTTTAGTATGATGTACATGTATATATTTCCGCCAAAACTTACAAATATGATGTGCATCTTGGCTTTCGTATCTTGTCAGACCAAATTAAACTCGTGCCCCAATATCTCTGCCATTCAAACAGTGTCATTTGGACATATTTGAACAAATTTATCATGCAAATTTATCATACATTCACACGATTCTCAAGGTCAGGCGTAAACTGGGGTTTATTGTATAGTAGGAGTGGTTGTAGTAACGATTTCAAATGTACATGTACAGTGGAGCATGTTAAGTTGGTATATCATGTGATGTGTATGCACCTACAGTTCCATGGGTCGAGTTGATGGCGTTACCTTTCCCAATCCTGAAGCAACCTTTGTGAAGGAAGTGTGAGTTTAGTGTGTACATGAAGGATTGAGAGCCTGCTAATGCAAACCACACACATAGTACACCATGTGCTAGTTTCAGCTATGTAGTCCAGTCTCTGCAGATCATGAGCATGGTCTTTCAGGAGCCCATGACCTGGTTGGTGGTCATGGCTATGTATCTGCCGTAGGTACTTTTTTTATAGTGTTAGTATAACTACAACCCTTGTTGCCTCTATGCCTAACGTGATGGTATACACACATGCATGCTCATATATGCACACCCCTTACAGTTCATTTCGAGCCAGCTCACGGCACAGTAGTGGTGGCGCGGCCTCCACCATAATCAATGTGTTCCACCTCATCAAGGATGTGCAGAAGAAGTTCAAGACCAGAGAGCAAGAGAAGAAAGAGCTGGAGGTTAGTAGACCTACTCTTAAGTAACAAAAAAACATTTAACAAAATGAAAGAACATATAGGGATGGAATGCCAAAAAAAGCAACCGGACAAGGTAGGAATGACACCACAATACTCTTACGGATTGTCATCCCTATATCTTTTGCCATTTTTCCAACTAGCAGTATACGTGAGTGTTACATGGGATGACAGGATGTTATATTGTGGTGTAGCTACATGGAGAGTTTTTTTATTGGAAATGTGTTCAGTACTAAAGATTATTCCATTGGCCAAGTCAAAGTTTGTTACAGGTGGAAGAGTGTAGGTGTAATTGTAGAAGTAGGTGTGGATTGTGGAGTAGGACATGTGGGGTAAGTGGTATGTGTATGTAGTCTAGAGTGTGTATTGCTGTGGAGGATAAGTTGTAGTGTGGGGGGGTCATGTGTGTTGCATTGTGAAGTGCTGCAATTGCCACTTTATATCAGCTGGGGATATGGCTGGTGTGGCATGCCGGGGATTAATGTGTGTGTGTGCGGTTGGAAAAATGGCAAAAGATATAGGGATGACAATCCGTAAGAGTATTGTGGTGTCATTCCTACCTTGTTCGGTTGCTTTTTTGGCATTCCATCCCTATATGTTCTTTCAATATTTTTTTTGTTACTTGTTTCTGTTGCTTTTTTGGGGGGGAGAAAACCATGATCGTTGTCCGTACTCCATGATATAGTAGGCCTACCATGTAGAGTGGACAGCTGGCCTGCTCTTCGTATAGAGTGGACAATAGTAGGCCTACCATGTAGAGTGGACAGTTGGCCTGCTCTTCGTATAGTGGACAATAGTAGGCCTGCTCTTTATATAGAGTGGACAGTTGTCCTACTCTTTATATAGAGAGTACAGTAAGCCTGCTGTTTATACAGAGTGGACAGTAGGCCTACTCTGTATACACAGTGGTCATACTTCCGTCCGATGGGAACCTCAGTGGCACATGCAGGGTTGAGTTGAATGTCCAGATGTCACCCATTGTTGCCTGGCATCAAGGCTGTCAGAACTTGTCTCCTAGCTTGCCCCCATCTGGACGAGGCCACACCCTCTTCCTATACCACACCAGCTAGATTAACCACACTCCATCCTTGGCAGAGGCAAGAACACTCCATCATCCACTGGTGATTGAATTGAACTATTTTTTCTCCATAATCAGTCCCACAGCCACAGCCACAGTCACTAGAGAATTTCTTTTTGTTTTCGGAACTCAAATACTCAGCTGCTGGTCCCAGCACCCATAATTTTTCTTTGTCTTAACCCCCCCCCCCCTCCCTCCCCTCCCCCCTGCTCATTTTTACTATTGCCTAACTATTCAAGGAATAATTACATTTTCCATGCACTTGGCTCCTATCTTACACAATGTGATCCAGCTATCAATGAATAACATTAATGGACTGGGAATCTTCTCAACCTTCAACATTGCCAATTTGACTTTTAAGCACTATAGTGCTAATAAGTCAGCCATTGCTGAACGAGAAGCAATTAAGGGATTATTAATGAGATTCATAGCTGATTCATGCACAAACAGCTTAAGTTAGCGTTAAATAACGGTTTAGGCTAACTTGTTAATTATTCATCAGCCAGTCATTTGTTTTTAATATTACACCAAGCAAGGCTACGCGTGACCTGCTTCACTAGTGGGTGCTCCTTTCTGGTCATTACCCCTCCCTCCCTTCCTCCTCAGGGCTATGTGGAGCAAGACACCCTGGTGCTGAACACAATGAAGGGCAACCCTCGTCTCAAGGACCTCTACATGAGACCAGTCATTGGTTCCAGGAGAATACAGGTGTCTTCTTAGATTAACACTTATGGAAACATTCTTACGGAAGAGGCATATACCTGTGAAATAGTGTGAAAGTCCATTAATATGTTGTTGGGGTGAGCAGGCCCCGCATAGTCATTAGCGTATAGCGCCAAATTTCCGAGGTGCATAATTTTCACGGTTTTCGCGGATTAAATTAAGCTCGTGAAATGTTTTCTCCAAAATAAACTTTGCAGATTGCTTTTTGATTCGTGATGGCTCTCTACAAACCGACTGACACAAAGCTTCCGGATCCTCGGGGTCCGCTCTCAAAAGCAGTACTATTGCGTGGGGAGGTAAGACGCATGCTTCAGCTCCAGCAAACGCTGAAAAAAGGTCCGTACACTAAGATCACACCGGAATAGGAAAGCGAGCAGTAGAGCATGGCGTAGCTGCAACTTAGTCTCATGCCAACGTCTGGGCACGAGACTAGCTACAACTATCTGATACTACGAAAAGCGATCTCTCGAAATGGGTGTTACTATCAGAATCCTTGGTCCATGAAATTTATTTCCGTGAAATGTTTCAGCATGACCAATCCGTGAAAAGTTTGTCCCTTGAAAATTTGGCGCTATATGGTATCAACAGAATTTACGTCTGTTGAAGCTGGAATGTTGAAGCAGGCTGAAGCCGGAAACAACAGACATACTCATTGTTGCATGCGACCTTTGACATCACACACTCATACTGCATTGTAGAAACAGAGTGCCAGTCTCAGCTACTGTGGTATCGGAACACAATACTTTCTTTAAGGCCAGTCACGATTCTCACAAAGGCTCATCCCCACAATGACAAGCATTTGCTAGTTAATATACAGCACGTGATTTTCGCTGTTTTTATATGGTAATACTCCCAGTGATAGGATTAATATAGTTCCAGGTGGCTATACTTTGAGCTAATCTAGTCAAGCCCATCTGAAAGCAGTCACCTTTGCTTCCACTTTCATCAAATATGTACTTCTTATTTCAGGGAACCCTTGAGGCTCATGTTAACGGCCTCCGTTACACCACCCTCAAGGGAGACAAAGTGGACCTGCTCTACAATAACATGAAGCATGCCTTCTTCCAGCCCTCCAATAGAGAGATGATAGTGCTGCTTCACTTCCACCTCAAGGTACGTAAGCACCAGTGGAAGATCCCTGTGGCCTCACTAAGACTATGATTCACTAATAGCAGTTCCACAACACTCAGCATTGAAAATTGGACCATCGGTCTACATTTGAGTGTTTGGTGTTGAGGACCGGAAGCAGTAATTAAAATTTTGCGTGCAATTTACTATTTCTCGTTCTGCAGCATCCTCTCATTATTGGGAAGAAAAAGCACAAGGACATCCAATTCTACACTGAGGTAGGTTAGTGGGTGGGTGAGAGTCCCGTGGAATGTTGCTCAACAATGCACTTTTGCTTTACATTAAATTTCCATGTACACGTATTACCGTATAGCGGGAAATTTTCGCATGGTGCAAATTTTCGCGCTTTTCGCGCCCAGGCTGATTTCGCGAAAATAAGAACTGCGAAATTTTGAACCAGTGAACTGCCAAATTTTTGACACGTGGAGCTGTCTGTTTTGCGACACCAAGATGGCCTTCTATCGCTATTTCAAGACGGTAGACGTCCTTCCAGCTCCCAGTGGATCTCTGTCTGCTTCCGTTAGCCCCGCGGCTATAAAAGATGCTGATTACGGCCACAGCGAAAGTATCGACCCGGCTACCAACTTCCCTCTGGCACGGCAACTCTTTGCCAACAACAGCGGCCCAGATATCCTTTGTAAGAATGGTAGCCTCTCACCATCGCCTCAACAGATTAGACACTCGGTCCGCTCGGTCTGCCATCGTTCTCAAATTTTCTTCGACGCTAGAGGCGCTAGGCATGACAGGATGAAGGGGCGTGGTCAATTATTATTCAGGCTGACGCGAAAAAAAAAAATGTGAAAATAAAAACTAAAATTTGCACCTGTGAAAATTTCCCGCTATAAGGTACCTGGTGGCCTAATGACTGTTGTGGGTCTTGATAGAAAGATCTGCCGTTACAGTTTCACCAAAATATTCGAACGTCAGGTATGCATAGCAACGAGAAATTTTAGAAAAATGCAAATTATTAATAGTTACTTAACTTCATCCGTTTCGCTGTATGCAGCCTGCCGTCGAATTTGATACTCAAAAGTGATGACGTTCGAGGCTTAGGTCAGCAAGAAGGATGCCTAAGGATGCTACTACAGTAGCTACACGGATAAACGTCGCTTAAACAGCTAGGGGCGGAGTCGGTATGTAATTATTAATTAGTTATTGCTAACGTAGTCATGTGAGGATCACGTTTTACCCAAGACTCTCGGGTCACGTGAAGACATTTGGTGAAACTGATTAGGTACTATTCTTGGTTTTACAGAGAGGGCATTGTCTGTTGATAAAAGTGAAGACAATGTTGCAATAATGCTGTACATGCTTTGCCATGAGGAGGGTTTGGTTTGTGTTCAGAGAGTGTCCTACTACCATGCCCCTCTCTGTCCCTGTAGGTTGGTGAGATAATGACAGACCTGGGCCGAGCCCAGCACATGCACGACCGAGATGACCTAATGGCAGAGCAGGCTGAGAGGGAGCTGAGGGCTAAGCTGGACAATGCCTTTGACACCTTCCGCAGGAAGATCGAGGCACTACCGCAGTGCCACATCGAGTTTGAAAAGCCCTTCCGGGAGCTTGGGTGAGTGAGGATGATGTAATGTAACTGTATGTGTGTATAATGTATAGGTGTTAGTGCACTGTGTGTAGTATGCGCTGTACGTAGGTATAGGGTGTTTCATCACATTGCAGGTATCATGGAGTACCGTATCGAAGCACTGTTCTTTTGCAGCCCACAACAAATTGCCTTGTCAATCTCAGTGACCAGGTGAGTTTGGTACAATTAATATCGAGTACAGCCAAGATTGCCGTGTGTTGTATGTGATGATATATGCTTTGCATTGTTCAAGTTTAAGCGAATATGTCTACCAAGTGCTGACTCTCTGCTTCTGGCTATGATTTCCTGATAAGAATCTTGACATTATAATTATACATTTATCCCCCATTCTTGACAGCCTTCTTTCATCATCACTCTGGATGAGGTGGAGCTAGTGCACTTTGAGAGGGTTCAGGTGAGCTCATACCTGTCCCAACGTTTATATCTCCACTGCTGGAATAGTACCAGTTTGGGTCAAGTGGGCATGTGGAGTGGAGCTTGAGAGCAAGGCTAGTGTGTCATCAATTGCCAATTCTCATTCTTATGTCTTCTGTCCCATTCCAGTTTCACATGCGCAACTTTGACATGGTATTTGTGTTTAAGGATTACAAGCGCAAGGTGGCCATGATAACCGCCATTCAGATGTCACAGCTGGATGCCATTAAGGAGTGGCTGAAGTGAGTCAAAGGAATTACGTAATACAGTGTTCTGCCCAGGATTGTCTGAGTGGTGGTCAACACTGCAGCATAGATAGAATAACACGTAACATGTTATTCTATCTATGACTGCAGCTAGACTTTTGCAGATGGCACATTATTATCGCGATATACGCTATACACATGATGCTACCACACGTTTCTGTCTACAAAAAAGGGTGTACTGAAAGTCGTAGTGTAGTATTTAGCTCTTTTTTCACTTACCAAGTCAGATTAGCAATGGATGCTTCACTGTGGAATACCATCTACTACAGCTGCAATAAAAGAGAGCGGATACGACAAATCCGGCTTTTCAGAGTTCGGCGTCAGTCGCTTGTGCATGCAGTAAGTTTCAGTACGGTTAAGCTTCGTGCTGGTTCGAGAGAGGTAAGTGCTAGTCGGATTGCGACAGAGCTGGTCGGTGCCGACCATCGTGGGCAGAACCCTGGTAATAGTGAGGTATTGTATACGTCAGCACCTATCATTGTGCTGCTCTATATAGCTCTTGTGACATCAAGTACACCGAGGGAGTACAAAGTTTGAACTGGCCCAAGATCATGAAGACAATCAATGATGACCCTGAGGGCTTCTTTGAGAGTGGGGGGTGGAGCTTCCTTGACCCAGAAAGTGATGTGAGTTAGAGGGAGGGGCTGGTCTATCCTGAGGTATGGCAGTTTGGTATGAGCAGGAGACAGAGTCAACATGTACATGTAATGTTACATGCTATAGTGCAAGCTGTGTCAGCATATGTGAGCGGATTTCATGCATTTTTGTAAAATTTTCTATTTTTGCCAATTTGCAAGCTGTCATATCTCCACGTCCATTATCGCAACATGATTGATTCTTGGTACAATACAAGTACTAACCTTCAACTAAAGGAACCCACGTTTCATTTGGATAGCACACAGCATTCTGAAGATACGTGTCTTTGAAGTACACGCATTTGAAAATGCACAAAGTAGTTTTCTCAAATATAGCAAGAAAGTTTTGAGGCCGAGGATGCTAAGGCTGTACACTGTCACTGACTAGACCAATTTCTGTGTGTTGTCATCAGTACGACTGATAAAATGAAAGTGGACAGAATGTTCTATTCATTTATTAGTGTATTACTTGTGCCTCTCAAGTAAGATGGCCTGAAAGTCAATGACTACCCCATGAATAGTTCACTGTTAATATCAGTAGGTGTGTATAATGTCACACTGGCTTACTCGGGTAAGGCTATTGGAATATTATGCCTGACTATAAGACCCATTCAGACACCTTATGCAAAGCCTGACATTTTCATGCAATATTTGATATGAATTATTCCCTCCAGAAAGAGAATGAAGGTGATGGCATGGATTCAGATGCATCGGCTGAGTACCACCCCTCCAGTGGAGATGACGAGGAAGTAGAGGTATCTGACTCTGACGAGGATTACACCTCCCTCTCAGAGGGCTCAGAGTTAGGTGAGAGGACAGGGTTAAAGCCTTATTAAAAATAGTTAAGAGCTTTGTACTATTAATCTGGGATACTAGGAAGAATTGCTCTTGCTCATGTCCTTTGACTAGAGATTTTGCAAGCTCCACCTGCATCTGTGGGTGCGTGATGAATGTAAGTGCTACAGCAGTCACATGAGTATTTTGATCCTCAGTATCACATCCAGGCTGGCTTTTTTCACTATCATTAGTGCTACTCATGTGACCCTCGATGAATCAGAAGTCTCAAGATCGATCACATGACTGTACACTAAATTGCTTAATGCACACTTGGTGTGCACTAAGTAAAATAGCATACACTTTCTAAAAGATGCCCACTAGAGGTATGGCCGTATGGCAGTGCTCGGGCAGATAATACATTTGCCTTCGGCTGTGCATTATCCTGGCCTGGACCATTACTATATTGCCCTCATGCGCTAACTAAACCCCGTAATGCACTGTCAACTGGTATCTTAGATTTACACTGATAGAAAAGCTAAATTTGATCATATGGAATCTGATCAAGTAATCGTAAAGAAAATCTATATATATATATAGGGAAGAATTTGTGACTAACTCCTGTGTCTTGTACAATTTTCTGTGCCACACATGGGGTGTGGCCTGGGTACGAGGCTAGGCAGGTGACTGCTGGTATGGGAGCATCTACTGGCGCAGAAACTCTCAATAGACCTGCTATGGTATATGGCTGGCTATATGCATTGCTGATACATATTGTAGAGATCAAGTGTCAGAATATTTTATGCACAGACTTCACGTAAAGCTAGTCTCATTCCTAGGCCTACCCCTAGAGCCAAAAAGCTAGTATTAGCATTATTAATTAACTTTTCTGGAGGGGGGGAGCTCCCAGCCCCATACAAAAGTCCTGCTTTTGCCCTGATCTCCTGCAGACTATGATGAGGATGAGGATGAAAGTGGTGAGGAGAGTGGAAAGGACTGGGATGAGCTTGAGGCGGAGGCAAAGAGAGGTGGGTCATCCCAGTTTACATGTATCTCTCGAACAGTACAGCTGCTGGGCAGCTATCATATTCTGTAACATGGTGGTTACATCATACCATGGCCTGGTATTCACTGTTTGTGTATTCTCAGTTCACTTGGTATTACTTTTCTGCGCATTTGTCGGTGTAGTAATTAGCATTAATGCTGAACCTTTTTCAGTGTATAAACAGTTATTTGAGGGTGGTGCTTGACCGCTTGTATATTCAATATGCACAATTGTCAGCCATCACATGGCTCACTCTTGCATCAACAGTTGAAAATGTCATTCTAAGTATAATGTTATTCTCCTCAATATTCACCTCAGTAAGGCCTACAAATTTGCCCTCATCCACTTGTACAATGGTCAGATCATGGAGTGGACATACACATGCTTGATTATATCGTGGCCGAGATGGCCGCTCATCCCACGCTACATGTCCCAAGCGATTTGCTCTCTTCCTAGACAACTTGCTCTCGTCCCAAGTGACTTACTTTCGCCCCAAGCAGTTCTCGTCCTAAGTGACTTGCTCTTGCCCCAAACGGTTCTCTTCCCAAGTAACTTGATCTCGTCCCAAGTGATTCTCGCCCCAAGTGACTTGCTCTCACTGCATGGACTGCCACAATTTAAGTAGGCAGGACTTACCTCTGTTCGCGTGTCACGTTTGGTATGTTTTTGCCACGCTTATCTATTTATACTAGGTGAATGCAGAGCATTGTGGGGCGAGTGTGAGCGAGGTTAACTGGCTTGTCGGCGACCTGGAGATCTAGCTCTCCGAGCTCTGGCCCGCTCCCTTTCCTGCCGCAGTGTGGCTTGTTGCGGCCTGGAGACGTAGCAGCTCTCCTCTGTCGGTGTCGCTGAAGCTTGATCTCCCTAGCATTGGGAGACTCAGCGGCCCTCCTCTCCCTCTCCTGCTGCAATCTAGTCTGTGTGGGCATACTCACTACTCACTAACTCGCTGTCTGACAGCCTGTGTTATCATGGTAAGGACTGCGGTATCGGTATAGGTCACGTGGAGTGACGATATACCAATATGCATGCAGTATGAAACATTTTCGAATGTTGTCTTGGATACGCAAACGATATGCGGTATGCGACGGACCGTATGGACAGACGGACGTACAGACAAAACTCGAAACTGAACATGCTAGTGTGAGACTCGCTCACGCTCGCCCAATGACATGCTTGCAATGCCTCCACCGTTCGCACTGTATATATGTTGCTTGGTAGGTGGGGCTTACGTCCGCTCATGTGTTGCGCTCTGTACGTGTTTGCCATGCCGTGCACCTTGTTTACATATCACGTGCTTGCAACACCTCCGTCTTTCATGCTAAGTCGTTTGGGTTGATTGACGAGAGCAAGTCGCTTGGGTTGAGAACAAGAGCAAGTCGCTTGGGACGAGAGCCGCTTGGCACGAGAGCAAGTCACTTGGGACATGTAGGGTGGGATGAGCAGCCGTCTCAGCCACAATATAATCAGGCTTGCCCCTTGATGTTTATAAGCACCTTACATGTACTAGTTTGCTATTTACATAATGCACGGTGTTTGATTTCAGAACTAAGATTATTGTGTTTTACATGTGTGACATCATATACAAATTTCAATAATATTGGATGATTGTGGTGAAAGTTGGCAATAGCAGTGATATTGACGATATTATTGCCATCACAATAATTGGGAATGCTTGCGATATTGATTATCATGACCTTTCAGGGTTTCATACAGACTTTTTCGGTGGGGGTGGGAAAAAAACATGTGCATAGAGCCACGACCTCTAGGGGGGTGTGGGGTGATGCTCCCCCAGGAGATTTACATGCTCTGAGGTGGCTTCTGGGGCTCCAAAATGGCTGGAAATTAGCTGCTAATGAACTATTGAGTATCAAAAAAAAAAAAATTCTAAATTCTGGGGGGGGGGGATCCCAGTGCGCCCCCCCACCTCTGTATGACACTCTGCCTTCAAGTATCATGGTATGGCAATGTTACTGAAATATTGCCCATCTCTACATGATACTTCGTATAATCATCGGGTATGCACAAGTAGTGAATACCAGGCTACTCCTTCCCTCTGTGAGGTCGTAGTGCACAATGACAGGGGCCGTGGTATAGTATCTCCTCATTGAATGTAGTAAAACAGTAACTACACACACACACACACACACACACACACACCAGCTGACCGAGAGAGGGATGACGTCCGTTTAGAGGATGTGCAACCCTCCCCAAAGGGCAAGAAGCGCAAGAGACCTGCTGCTACAAGCACTAAGCATGGCAGTGCACATAAAAGGAGTAGGCGATGAAATGAATTCACAACACTACCCACACATATCACAGAATATTTCTTGTATGTACATGCCATGTTTACTAATGCTGGCTATGGAGGTCACTGAATATGCGTACACACATATTATATTACTATCTCTAATCTTTCGTTATTCAGTGACAAACCTTTAGGCATTGTGATCTGGAAGGCAGGGTAAGGAGTCCATGTTTCACTTCAATTGAACTGGCATACGGCCAGGTCGGCCTATAGTAATCAAGGTCGCTTAATGATTGGTTAGTCACATGACAGGTAGAAGGTTTCTCTGTAGCAGTACTGGTTTTTGAAGGACTCGGCTTCTATATTAGCTATTCTTCCAAAGAGAAGGACAGCCATGCCTGAATGAACAACTCACCTCCGGGGTGCGATGGAGATATGAGTGGTCTCGGGTATGAAAGGGTCAGTAGCTTAGACTGCAAAATGCACCGCTTCTGGAGATAGTTAGCTATAAAAAGTCATAAGCTTACAAGACTACACAGGGGTTGCCATTCGGGGCTCCACAGAGACAGTGGACTTTCTGCCACCAGAGCCAACAAAGACCTCACATTTATGAGGGGCAAACTGAAAAATAAATACCAGCATCTTCCTTAAAGTGATTGGCCAGGAGAAAACAGGTGAAATCTGCGAGTCTTTCCCTGTGGTGTTTGCATAATGGCTCATTACTGTCCATCACAAGAAATATTGGCTTTTGATTGCGTATGATTTTAATGAGACCAAATTATTAAAGGTCAACTGTGGCCGACCTCTGGTATACAATCTGTATACAAACCAGTAATGTAGGAATGAGCTTAGACGAGGAGTTTGCCAGAAACCGTGTAATGCTGGTTATAATTATCCCACAAGCGCACTTGTCCATGCATGTATCTATGCTGCTGCAACCATGCATGGGGTTAGTTAAGTGTGTATGCATTGCATCGTATTGTGTAATATTGAATACTGCATTATATAGAGAAATGCAATAAAATTTGTCAGATAACTAGTTTGGTATTTCAGGTCTTTGCCTAACTACTTGCCCCAAAATATACCATCATAAAATTTGCTATACTAAGAACAACATGTTTTTTTCTGAATAGGAAGTTGTGTTAGAAGATGCGTGTCTTCATTGAGCATCTTTTCTGCTTGAACACACCTGGCTCTCTTCTCGTGCACCGCATGTATCACTTGCTCAAAAGCTGACTTTACATTCTCACCTGTTTTTGCAGAGGTAAAGAATAGCAGTTTAGTATCAAGCAGCTCACACAGACTTTTTACTCTGTATTCTTCAACAGCTGATGGCAGGTCGCTCTTGTTCCCAATTACTGCCCACACAAAGTCACTACTGTCAATTAGATATTCTGCGTTCTTTGTCTCTTCATATAAGTAGTCCAGGCTGGCTTGGTCTTCCACACTGTACATTAGCAGTGCTGCATCTGACCCTCGGTAGTAAGTTGAAGTAAATGTCCGGAAGCGTTCAGCACCAAAGGTGTCATGTAGCATTACCTGCAACAAGGCCAGTATCTTTAGCTAAGTACAACTGCTTAGAGACCAGTTGCATGGAAGGTGGATGTACATTTAGCAAAATTTAAGCTAGCTTCATGTAGACAGGGTACCAATAGGAATTTGTATGAGAAGGCACTATGTACATGGCTCCAGTGTACAAAAACCTAACTATTTATACTACGACTTAGGCCACACCTATTTGATCTTTTGTTTCACGGGTCTAACCAACCTGTTCTTTCCAGAATCCAAAAGTATGATGTAATAATGAAATTACGTTGCTTGGGGGGAATTCAAAGACTACCCTTTGTGATATTTAGCAGTTGAAATTCAGAAGCACTGGCGGATCATCAGTTAGGAGTAGCAATCTTCTAGTACAAAATTACTGTGTTATAATTGTGGCTACGTCTACTGCAGCGTGCTTGTGGGCAGTTGTGCCTATAAAAGTGACATCATCGCAATATTCATTTCTTTTTCAAGCCAACCTACTGACCAAAATTTTTCAGTGAAAGTGCCTGTGAAATAAAAGATCTAATAAGTATGGTCTTCACTAATACGTTTCTACAGAGATGCCTCGTGAAGATTTTTTTCCGCATAGCTACCTCGTGCAAGCTGGCAAGTCTTGTGAATGTCGTAGATGGCTAGTCTCTCCAAATTAAAGCGGTAAGTTTTATGAGTTGACGTTACTTGAGACTCACCTTAACTCACATCCATGCACGTTTAGCTAGTAAATGCGGTTGCAGTTCATGCCCATTTGTGACCTGTTTGGGAGTGCTGGCTATCACAAGGGGTAGTCACTTATATATCGCCTGTATAAGCATCTGCGAACGGGATCAAGAATCTTGATCGGCTAAAATCATTCTTGATCGTTTGATTTTGCCCAAAATAGTGCTTTGATCGCTTGATCGTCCGTTCTGAAGTTCATGATCGCGTGATGTGTGCGGGGTCAAAGGTCCATATTGTAGCCACGCCTCCGTAGTATCCGCGCGAGCACAGTCCTAGTGAAACGATGAATGTCAATGAACTAGTGTCATTTACAGCTGACGTACGTGGCATTAAGCTTTATCCAGGTCACACTGATTAATAGCCAGTGGTAGATTCCTTAACGTGTACTAGACTAAACCTGTACTTGGTTCGAGTTCAGCCTCTACGCCCGCACAAACACATTGGTGGATTGAGTTGGTGTCAAATCGCCGCACTTTCTTTACATCTGCTGAACTGATATGCAGTACGACGACTACACATTCTATTTCCTGTCAGTTGATTATCTATCGAGGAGGCGTAAACGTAATCTCGTGCCCCGACCAGCTCCTCCCCCTCGTTCGGCGAGGGCCTGGGGGGGGGGGGGAGGGTAGGAGGAGGAGCTGGTCTAGGCACGAGAGCAGCAAGACTCGCGTGACGAGCCGTATGCGCAATGTGCACTTATCACAGGTCAAACATTTTAGTCTTTGATCGTGAATGTTGTCGCTCAGAATCCTTCTTGATCCTTTGATCATCCTTCAAAAGTTACCTTGATCGTTTGATTCCATTTTGATCCCGTTCGCAGATGCTTATACAGGCGGTATGTAAGTGACTACCCCTTGTATCAGCATGGATAATATAGGGCATTTGATAAAATGGACCTGGCTCTCCCCCCATTTTTCTACACATTGCGAGAAAAGCTGGGAAGTGGAGCCTGGGAACAAGGCTAGATAATGGATATGCAGCTAAAATAATCACATTAGAGTGTACTAATGAACGATCTAAGTTATCTACTGCTACTCACCTTGACCTCTGTACCTCCGATTTCTAACGTGTGTGCCAATCTCTCTGGAAAGCGGATAAGGTTTTCTGTGTCCACAAACCTCTCATCCCTTATCCTGAAAAAGAAGGTGGTCTTTCCCACGCCCACTTCTCCCAGGAGAATGATCTTGTACTCATGTGTTGCTCCCAGGGCCATCTATGCTCACTCAAGATAGTCTCGCGGGCCGTCTGACCCGCGAGACTATATATGAGAAACATGTGATAAAGTCCATTAGGCATGGATGAGTGGACGCTGTTGTCGTCTATAAAAACACTGCAACTAGTGCCTACGGCGCTTATAAAAACACTGCAACTATATAGTACACCTCGTTCCTACGGCTGTTTAATAGTGCCTATGAAAACACTGCAGAGTAACACCCGAGGGGTCGACACTGCTGAGCGTTAGTATTAAGTGTCCTCGGTTACTACATGAGTACGAAATTAGATCATAGTATCTGTTAAATTCTACGTTAGACGGCGCTTAAAGATAGATTTTTGCTTGACCGTTAGTAAATTATGCGAGCGAGCGCCGAGCCGGAGCCGGAGCTGGAGCCTGGGCCATGCCCATGCGCGCGCCATGGCGGATCTACGCGTAACGAGGCTAACGTCACAGCGCGGCACGTGATAAACGTTCGCTCGCATTACTGTATGTTATTAATACGCACGAGCTGGAACGAGGCTTACTTACGTTTCGTAACTTTGCATGGATACACATCAGAAGACTAGTGCTAATTCTACATCGAATTTACCTTCATTTTCCAGTGTATGTGGTTGTGAAGTACTCTAAATCTCTAACATCTTATTTTGGTGTGGAGCAAGCAGTTGTAAAGTACGCATTTGAAATCGTTACTACAACCACTCCTACTATCCCTTACTATACAATAAACCCCAGTTACTGCTGGATGCCTGACCTTGAGAATCAGGAATGGTGGGTTAAAAAGCTTTTTGATGGCATGCCAACTCTCCCCACCCAGCCAGCATTTATACCAGTTTAGCCAACCTCCTTTTATCGTCAAAAGAAGGTTGTAGGAGTCCTTTTATCATCCACCTGGCTGTTCTTGAGCTCCAAACCTTCAAAAACGTATTCAAATTCGAAAAACCGCATTATACAAAGCCACATTTCTAGCCTCATGTAACCAAAATTGTGGTCGCGATGTATTGGGACAAAAGAAAATTCACTCGTATTACAGATCTGCAGACCAGTGTAGCTTTGCAATCATCACGTGCCCTTCCCTGACCTTACATGCACAGCAGAAAATGTTGATACTTATCTGAACTCCAGGCTCCCAACTGATCTGTGCATGTAGTTACACTTGTTTCAAAATTACAACACTGAAAGCATGCAGTTTCAGTAACAGTGTTTATGATCTTGTTCTGGTATATCCACCTAAGCTGAAATGTAAAGTCTTGAGCAACTATTTGCCGACATTCTGTGCATGAAGGCTTAGTTATACAAGCTGCAGGATGCTTGTTTATTGTTACCTTCATGCTGAAAAATGTGAAGAATGACTGTATCTTTTTGTAATTAGCTAAGAAATTTGTTTACATGGGAATTTTAGGTAGTCGTTTTGCACCTCCATGGTCCAACAGCACAAGATTTGCATAGAGTTACATGTATTAGCTGCTTCTAGCTACACGTATGTGCTAAGCAAGTCACAAGTCCTAATGTTCAAGCTCTAGAAGTATGGGTACTGCACCTGTTGATGGAAGACAAAATGGTATACAATGCTATGCAAATGTTAACTTTAAATTTGTGCATGTATGCATTATGATAGGTAGGCAGATAGATCAATGGAACACAATTCACGAAATTATCAAATTTCCCCAACGGGGGAACTACGCAACTAGCTATGCATCTCCATGCCATAATGCCCGAGCTGTGGTTTTGTACCAATTAACCCTCACACCCACGTTCAACTTGTATGATTTCAATAGGCTACTCCCGCAGTCAAGAATTTGTACCTTCATTTAGTCCTTAACAGATCAAAACATTGATTTGTAGATACACTCAAGGCAGTGGCTGGGTCAGTGTCGTTCCTTCTTACTTTGTTATATAAACGCGCACTTCGATGTCCACGTAAATACCAAAACACCCCTCAGTGGATGAGATAGTACTGGAAGTGACTTGGTGGGCGGATACCACTTGGCGGATAACTTCGAGCTAGTATGCATCCAGAGGAGGTGCGTCAATGTCACATGCAAGAGGCAAATAGTCACATGACTAACAATTCATATGCAAGCCATTTCTCCTAGAAGAGAGGCTCATCTTGCGTCAGGCATTTGAATGCATCGGCTACAACATTCCAAAGATGAAAAGCAAAGAGGCTGTCGAGACGTTATTTGACGTCCTAAAGGATCCAAAGTCTATCCAGGATGCTGCCATCTTGCTCCCTAGCCAGGATGTCTTGCACAATGTCCCACCAGAAGCAAGCAACAAGGACTGGCTGATAGTATGTTGTATACCATGAGAGGGCTGGGGAAAATGTTTAAGAAATGTTGTATACCAATACTGTCAGCCGCAATAGGCAATACAACTAGCCATATGTCAAAGTCTACACTAATAACTACGCAAGTAATCTTTGATTCTTTACCATTATGGGGGGGGGGGTATAAAGTGAGCACTAAATGGAGAAAATAGTGAGTTCATGTGTATAGGAAAAATCAATTAAGAATAAGCACTTCTTATGTTTTCATACAATCAAAGCACATGTTCTTATGCTGTGAATGTAATTAACACCATACCCTGCTCACTTAATCACCTGCTACTGATTCTTCCCTTATAGCGATGCTATCACCCATTTATGCCAAAATGGCACCAGACCGATTCTCCTTCCTTCCTGACTCAACTAACGCAGTGGAAGCACACAACCGGATCTCAAAGAGTGGCAAGGCCCCTGAGCCACTTGCAGTAGCACTGATGTCCTTGTACAAAAAGGATATGGTTACAGTTTTGGAGGGCTTAGCTGAGGATGCCGGGATTTCCACGAGTTATGTGGATAGAAATCCAGCTGCAAGAGAAAAGCGGAACAAGCGTTCCAACATCGCTCGTCGGAAAAGGCAAGCGAATGACATAAATGATGCTCAAAGCGAAAGATGTGTGAAAGTAGTCAATCAGATGTTCTTACAGATGATAAAACCCCAGTGTCAACTAATGGCAAATCAGATGAACCTCGTTCCTCAAGCAGCTCAGGGATTGACCTAACAGGTAATTACATTAATTGTACTGTATGCCGTATTTAGTACATGTACATGTAAACAACTTTACTGGACAGAGCACTGCATTGTTCTTATTCTATACCGGTGTAAGCGCGATATGGGGACCCCCTCGATTTGGGGACCCCCGTCCCAAAAACGCTAGCGATGTGGGGACCACCCCAGGCCCTATTTCGCTAGCGGTACGCGGATCCCGCCAGCGATTCGGGGACCCCTGACGTCATGACAGCGATTGATGAGAGCGGGCTGGACATTGACAGTTAATGAAGTATCAGCGGTATAAAAGTGAAAGCACAGTTCACTCTCGAGTTATCAGTGAGAATGGCGGAAATTGCAAGAGAGGTGGAGGTAGAAGCGAGCTCGAGAACAAGCCTGTTTTACATGGGTGGATCCAGAGAGAAGCGAAAAGAAAACGAGAAGCCTCGTTTGGTGGTGGAGAGTGCGGACGAGAGAAGGAGAATAATCGCCAGTATCCACGATCAAGCTCATCTGGGCAGAGACAAGACACTGTCTGAGGTCACGTCGAGATACTACTGGGCTGAGATGTACAATGACATCTGTTCATATGTAAGTATCTCCAGGCATACTCTTCAGTCTTCACATAGTATTAAAAATAAGAGATGGTCCGGACAACCATGATGGACTGTTCCTCCTCTTTTATATATAGGTAAAAACATGTGAGAAGTGCCAGCGCAACAATGCAAAAATGCAGAAGCACCATGCACCACTCCATCCAGTACCCGTCAAGGTAGCCTCGTACCCAGGCCACACCCCCCCGAGGCTACCGTCAAGGATGAAGTATGGTGGCAGATTGGGATGGATCTTGTGGGGCCTCTACCTGAGACTCCTAGAGGTCACAAATACATCATGACGCTCACTGATTATTACACAAAGTGGGCTGAGGCTGCAGCTCTGAAAGACAAGACTGCCACATCAGTTGCAGATGTGCTCTACTCTGTTAGTTTTAAGAAATTTATGCATGTATGTTACAGTCGCTGATAAATTTCCCACCAATTGCAGGTAATGTGTCGTCTTGGCTGTCCTCGGATCATACTATCTGATCAGGGGAGGGAGTTTGTGAACGAGCTGGCCACATCTTTATTTCAGAAGACCAACACCGAACACCGCATCACCAGTGCCTACCATCCTCAGGTACATTAATTAACCCAAAATGAAAGTACCACTGTGATATTATGCTAATGTACACTAACTATTCTGTTAATCATACAGACCAACGGATTGACTGAGCGATTCAACCAAACCCTCAGCCGTGCACTTGTGAAGTTTGTCAATGAAAGCCAAGATGATTGGGACCTTAAGCTGGATCCAATCTTGTGGTTCCATTTCAAATGTATGGGACTACGGAAAAATGCACTGCCTGATACTTGGTTTTGTACTAACTGTAAATAGATTTAGCTAGATGTCTTTTTCATGTGTACTGAAGTTATTATACTTGTTCATTATTAACATTATTTTTCCTATAATATTATGGTGTACATGTGTATAAAAATCTGAATAGATGCCTTTTACTTTACTTTTACGTTCTATATACATACTAATTCACTAATATGCTGTAGCTACATGTTTATGGAGAGTCAAAATTTATAGCTACATGTACCCTTGCACCAACTCCTCTGGGACTAGCATGCATACTTAGTTAACTCAGAGCAGACAATGTAGGGGTCCCTAAATCACTAAAGGATCCCCATAGTACCAGAGTTTTACGCCCCCCAGGTCCCTATAACACTAGCGATTTCGGGACCCCCAGTCCCCACATCCCTAGCGTTACGGGGACTGGGGGGGCCCATTTTGGGGGGTCCCCGTATCGCGCGTACACCGGTATTATTATATTATTGTATTTCATGTTTGTTTTTTTACAGATGACAACACCCCAGTGTCACCAACATCCTACTGGATTCGTAGCCTGCTGCTGACTAGGGAGGATCGATTAGCAGTAACTATGGGGCAAGTCCTTAGTGATGCACATATTTGTGCGGCACAGAAGCTTTTGTCAACTCAGTTTCCGGAAGTTTCTGGCTTCCAACTAACCAATTTCTCTGAGAACTATGAGAAGTTGAAGCCAGCCTCTAGTAGTACCATTCAGATTCACCACACGGGCACTTTTCACTGGGTGGTTAGTACCTCTATTGGGCGTCCGAGGAGTTGTCGTGCTCGAGTGCTTGACAGCATGTCTGGGGATCTCAGCTCGTCAATGCAGTGTCAGCTAGCCAAGATCTACGGTGACACGGGAAACTCTGATTCCATCAGGGTGGAGCTTTCGCCAGATCAGCAGCAACGTGGAGCAGCTGACTGTGGGCTTTTCGCAATAGCCTTTTCAACTGACTTGGCATTTGGAGAAGACCCTACCAAGATCTCGTATGAACAGACTAAACTGAGGGATCACCTTCTGAAATGCCTGGAAAATGAAGAAATGGAGCAATTTCCAAGGGCGAAGCAACCAGCCGCTACGAATGTTCGCACATTTGCTACCATTCCAGTTTATTGTGTATGTCGAATGCCTGAGACCCTGGACAACATGGTTGAATGTGAAGCATGCGTTCGGTGGTTCCACTATAACTGCAGTGGGGATAGACAACGAAAGGCACACTATCTCCTGGAAATGCAGTGATTGTAGTAGAAAGAGCACGAGAAGATTAAACTAGCTAAGTATAGAAACTCAGTTAATATTCTGTTATTACTTTTACATGATTGTGCTGTCATCCATATTATAATATTGCTACTGTAACAGTTAATTTTAGTTGAGTGTTCCTAAAGTATTACATATTTTCTGATGGGGGGTGCAATAGTAGGGATAAATCATGTAATAAACCTGAATGGCCACTGTTGCAGAGCTTGATTCCCTTCCATTTGTAGGGGAGCTGCAGTGGGGGGCCACTGTTTATCCCCAGCCCCTCCCATAAGCAGGGGACGTAGAGTGGGGGGGTGGGGCACTCCACGTCCCCTACTATACAGGTAGGGAACACAGAGTGGGGGGGCACTCCACGTCCACTACTATACAGGTAGGGGACACAGAGTGGGGGGGCCACTCCGCGTCCCCTTCTGTATAGGTAGGGGACGTGGAGTGGGAGGGGCCACTCTGCGTCCCCTACTATTAGCAGGGGTAAATTACAAAATAATGTAAAGTTCTACCCACCCCTACTTACAATCCCATCGGCTCAGTCTCTCCCGCCAATTTAGCTTTATCGTGGCTAAAATACGAGTCACCCGACAGCTAGCTGCACCGATATCTTTCATGCCTTTCGAGTCGCTGTCCTGCCTTAGTCGGGTACCCAGACCCATCAAAAATTGACGGGTCTGGATACCCGAGACTACCTTAGTCTCGTGTCCAGATCCTATACGGCCTGCGCTCTGATCTGAGATATAGATCGAGACTGACCATTCCTCAATAATTAATTATAGTCATTAAATACTGACGTCAGCAAAGAGCACGTTCCTCGAAGCTCATTGCAAGGAAAGGTTAGTCGTTTGCAAGCTGCCTGTATCAGTTATAGCTAGCTAGTCAATGAAATTATATGCCCCATGCAGACTCTCCTCCCGCTGAAAATTAGGCAGGCAAAGTTTCTGTTCTGACCTGTTCAGTTTAGTGCTACACACCTTATCTATAACCCCCTTTTGCAACAGGTGGACCATAGCTAGTGGGGGATGGAAGAGCAGGTGATTGAACTGGAGCGAGAACCCCGTAGTCCCCGCTCTCTTACACCAGACTACAAACCCTCACCTGAACCTGAGGTAGCTCTGAGGCCTGAGCCAGAGAATGTGAAGGAGAAGCCAGGAAAAATGTGAGTTCATGTACACTATCGTAGTCTAGTTTCTTCCCCAGGCATCATTTATAAAGTGCCTACATGTAAGTACAAAGCTATGTCCACCTGAGAATTTAGTAGCATAGTAGGGAGATCGACCATAATTCCATGTCTCACTGAAAATGTTTGGTGAGTAGGTTGGTTTGAAAAAGAAATACAGTGAAGCCACTTCTATGCAACAAGAACACTGCATTAGACGTATATAGCACAATTGTAATAGCTGTGTTGTACTAGCAGGTTCCTACTGGCAGTTTCTTGCTAGCCTAACTGATGGCGATCCACCAGCACTGCCGAATTTGAATCTCAGAACAAGAAAGGTACTTTAATTTTGAACGTGAGCAATGTATTACGTTTCAATTTCTTTTGAAAAAATGAGTCGGTTGGGCCTGTGAAGCGAAAGATCAAACAGGTATGGCCAGCAACTGTAGGGGACTGCTGTGCCTGGGATAGCTACCTGACTAGCTTGAGGCTAGAGCCAATTGATCACATAAACCGGTAGACTGGCTGCGTGTGCCACACATGGAGACACACAGTAACACAACATATTAAAACTAGTCACAGACAATTTGAGGACTGTAAAAGGACATGCTACTCCTATAGTTTCATGGTTATATTCTCACTTATATTACATAGACTCTTGAATTATAGATGACAACACTGGACCAAGTGGTTATAAAGTCTAGGGCAACCAAATCCAGCCTAGTCTATAGTGGACTAGCCTCGTGCCCAGGCCACACCCCCCATGAAAGAGTGGCCTGGTATCCATGTGTGAGATAATTGCGAGAATATACGGAATAGGGTTATCCGTGAACCGTCTTAGTCACATGGCCAGGAGTAGTATGGAGACAGTATACGAATATAGTAAGGGGAAGAACTAAAAACCAGGCTTTCTGCTACTGAAATGGCTTTCTAACCAGTCAAGCATACTTATAATTTTCTATCCGCTATGATTATATTAGCTATCTTACCATTAAAAATTTGGAAGTGCCTCTCTCCTAGCAGTAACTGTAAGCTGCTTGGTTTTCAATCACAGATGTGGCCTTCTAGGCTTTTCAATCGAAATTTCGAACTACCAATCACTTTCTAGGCATGCACCTGGTGAAAAACCATCACTGCAGGCCATATGCATGAATTAAGCCTGCTATCTTCATTTTACACTTTCATGACACAAAAATGTTAACGGATTCGTAACTGAATGTGATGTCATTATGTAATAGTTATAGCACATGGGGCCAGGGATTTATGGCAGTAAACCGGGCTCCAATTAGAGACAGATACTTCCCGCCCACTTCCGCAATTAGAGCAGCTCCGCCCAAGCTCCAGCAAAGACCAGCCCCGATACGAATATAACACGATGGTTCACAATTTACTAAGATTTCGGGTAATTATGCACATACGCAAACAGTGGATACCAGGCCACCCTTTCGTGGGGGTGTGTGGCCTTGGGACAAAGCTAGTAGTGGACATGTCACAGGTTGACTAGTCTGTGAGAATTCATATTTAATGAGCCATGTCTGCTCATGAATAGCTTACTTCATGAACAGAGGACTCTAAAAGATTTGTGGTTAACAATCAACTTTCTGTCTGATGCTACATGCACTTGCATCATTCATTGCATCACTATGACATAATCCAGTTTATTATAGTAACATAATTATGACTAATTTGAACATGCTGGCACTTGTACCAACAAGGGATTAATTTGTGGTTGACTATCATTTCCTGTCTGATGCAATGTGATCCCTTGCACCATGGTACCAAGCTGCGCAGATTGCATCATTCCATTACATTGCCATTACATAATCTTGCATCATCAAATTGTAGACTAGGAATATGCAAGCGTAATATGCCTAAAGAGGTAGTTGCTATAAACAGGTAGTTGCTATATCTTAAGGCTACACTACCTAATAAGCACTATAGAAAAAAATGGTGTTCAAAAGTAGATCTCTAAGCTGTACCATGAGTATTCAGACCTTTTCCTGATATCATCACATCCTGGGTTGCACACGGGATGCGGACTGGGGCTGGGGTAGCACAGGGCCAACTATTTTTGCGAGTCAGTTAGTCGCGAGAATAATAGCTGAACAGTGCAGGTACGAAAAACGACTGACATCCAGGTAAACCATCTCTCTCTCTCTACAAGATTTTCAGAGAATCAGCAAAGGATGCTACGAGAGAGCAGACAGAGGGCCTGTAGTGCTTGAAACTCACGTTCGCATCGCTCGATCGTGCCGTCTATGTCCAACGCTCATATTTCTGCTTATACAACGGATACACAAACTCTACTAACCTAGGAGCTGTAGTAGGCCTTCCTTGGTAAAACTATGTGGTAGACTTGTCCAACTCTCTGACTCTTCGTGCACTACGAGTTTGAAGACGGCATCCATGTAACTGCCAGAGACGCCATTTTGAACACGTGTGCTCCCCCGGGACAAAACATGCGTTACATAGTGATATACCTAAATATGTATAGGATAGATACCTAGCTAGAGGGATTTAACCTACTTAAACACCCTTGGGAACCTAGGAAGTGTTAATAGAGTCGAGGGCGGAGCCCGAGACTCAATTAACACTTCCAAGGTTCCCAAGGGTGTTTAAGTAGGTTAAATCCCCCCAGAGCCAGGTGTCTATCCTACTTAGACTATATAAACAATCTAGAGGTGTGAAGACATCAAAGTGCTGGATACTGCTATAAACGCTAGCTGAGATTCTGAGCCCATAGGTCGCGATTATTGGCCTCGCTGCACTCGGCAATCACACTAATCTTATCAAGTTAGTTATAGAGAGCCCATAATGGTCTCTTGGTACTCGTTTCCAGAGAGTTATAAGAGATGGTATTATGTTTATGTACTTGACTTAGTTGTCTAAATCCTGCAATACTGTTTTTTAATGGCCAGCTAACTATTGCGTGGGCACAGTATGTGCACACTATTGCTCTTGAGGCTAGTTTACTAAAGAGAATTGACAGCAGTGGGAGCTACCAAGCTACATGAAAGGAATGCTCCTGCCATAGCAGAGCCTCTAGGTACGCAAGAAAGTGGGCAAGCTGTAAGGACGTACGTAGGTAGAAGCAGTCAGTGCCCCCTCCTGTTTCTTAGTCAACATAATGTGTGTAGTTCTTACGTTGTCAGCCAGCTCTCCAAGGTAAGCAACCTACTTACTGAAAGCTTTTTTCTCTCTTTCGTTGCTCATATAATAGCCGATTGTTTTGGGCTTAGTTGTGTGGGTCTTGTGATGGTAGTTGTGGTTTAAATTGAGCATGTGATCTCTATATACAAAGAAGTACATAATAAATTTCTCATTACCTGGTTTAGTGAACAGTATGGTGAGACATTGCACTCATGTGCAGCACTTCCCCTTGCCTGCAGCTCAAAAAAAAATACTCATGCAATATCTTGCCATATTGCTTACTATACCAGATATTGCCAATGCATGGGGGTCAGTATACATGTCAGTGACTTACCCTTGTGTGCTTGTATTGGTCTTCAGAGAGAATGGCGAGGAGGAGAAAAAAGAGGAGGCTAAGCCACACCCAGTCAGCCTCGCCAAGCTGGTGAGTGGGAAATGGTGTGCAATCACCATTAGGTATATGATGTACGGCTTGTTTGTTTTTGCAAGTCTAGACAATTGTGTATACTCATATTACTGTAGTTAAGAGGATGGTCGGATTATTCAAGACTGACATTTTATTAAGAGTCTGAGTCTGCCTTGCATGAATTACTCATGTTATGAGCATAGCCTTCTCCCTCGTCCCCAGTTCCGCTATGCCACACCCCTGGACCTTCTCCTCATACTGATCGGCACCATAGCAGCTATTGCTCACGGGGCAGCTCTGCCGGGTCTGATGCTTGTGTTTGGAGACCTCACCAACTCCTTCATCAACCAAGCCACCTCCCAGGTGGGCTTATTTAAAATATACAGCCCTACCCAGCCATTTGCAGCTGGATGCTTTTCACCCAGCTGTTACTGTATTCTTATCTAGTCATTTGTTTGTGCATCCACACAGACCACATGTGCAACAATGATATACCGTATGGCCGGAAAATTTGGCGGGAATTAAATTTGGCGGATTGATCGTGAATTGAAGTTGGCAGATTTTAATTTGCCGGTTTGGTTTTTGCGAGCAATGACGTCACATAGATGTAACCCGAATGCCCCACCCAGTTTAGTTACTAACAGAAGTGCCGATATTGCGCTACAATGGAGGCTGAGCTGTCTGTAGAAAGATGTTTCGAGGACATCATGTCTATAAACGCACATGGACACCGAGCGTGGGGGAAGAATTCTCATGTAAGCGAGAAAGTGGTCACAACAAGGACCCATATCGTACGCAGTAGCTACGCAGTACATGTAGCAGTAATGCGAAGGGATACCGTCGTCACTAGAAAGATTTTCGCTGCCTGCTCACTGTTTCTGCGTAGAAACGGCACAATCCATAGGGTATGTCAGGTGCTCTCTGCTGAAATACATTGTACAACGCTTCTGCTCTCGATCGAACTCGTGGAAACCCCACCCATCGAACATTATAATGACATCATGCAAAAATATTGGCGGAATTTAATTTGGCGGATCGCTCACGAATCCACCAATCCGCCAAATTTTCCTGCCATACAGTACTATGCAACCATGGATAATAGAGCACTCTATTATCCGGCCATGATGCAACTCAACTGAGCATGTATAAGTTGCCAGTGTACAGGCCAAGCTGTATCAACTTAACAGTTTGTGTTGTCTTTACTGCAAATAAACACTACTTTAATACCTTTTTATTAGTCGGGAGTGTGTGAAGGACACGCTCGACTGGTACTAAGAATACTTTTCATTTCCTGCATCCGTTTGTCTGTATGTTCATCCTGTGCACTAAGTTATTCACTGTGTTACTATGCCATGAGCACAGTGGCAGCTACTAGAAGTTTGTAGGCCCCAATAGGCCAAGATAGTAACTAGTTTTAGTTGGTGAGTGGCAGGTAACAATACAAGTTATATTTGTATCATGACTTGTGCTATAGTGCACCACTAATTGCGCTTTGAAAATGTTTTTGTAGATAATTAATTTCACAGTTATGAGAAGAAACCTCAGTAGCCTAGCAACCCTCATGTACCCTAGGGTACATGGATGTACCCTGGCTTCAAAGGTTCCGCTTCTGTACATGGGATTTGTGCACTGTGGCGGGCGCCTTTCATACGCCCACTCACTATGGTACAAATCCTATTTTAGCATGTTTGTTAGTTAACTAGAAGTGTACTACAAATTGCTGAGTCAGCACTTTTGCTGAAGCTGCATGCAAGATGAGACAGCCTAACTGCTTGGACTGAGCCCAGCCTTTAGCTGAATGAACAATATACCTGGGATTAGCCTCGTACCCAGGCTTTCCACGCCCAAATTTTGTCTCGCACCCATGGAGAAAAATCGGCCCTTTCCACGCCCAGATTTTTCTCTATGGCTGTGAAATAAAATCTTGGCGTGGAAAGCCTGGGTATGAGGCTACCTGGGACGATATTAAATGTTATTGTAAGCTGCTTCAATTAGTCTATATCTCAATAATTGGGTGGGCCAATGAAGTGTATGATATACTAGATACTAATCATTAAAATTTCAGCTAGTGTAGAATGGTGTATGTCAATGTGTTAGTATGGTACCCAAAACTTGATTACTACAAACAAGGGCAACCAAAGGGCAGAGTTGAAGCGGAAACAAGACATTGGGGACAGTGATGTTCCCCTTGAGAGTGTTTCCTGGTAACCCTGTACCCTTCCATCACTCCAGGGCCTGGCATCCCTCAATAATGGGACTGTAAACTGCTCCACCACGTTCCCCAACTCCATTGGCAACTCAGTTCGCAATGTCAGTAATTTCTTGCTTGACTGTGACCTGGTACTGACAAACACTACCACTTATGAGCAAGTTCTCCAGGACTGCATCAATGAGCAGTCCAGCTGCTTGGATAACGATGCTTTCAATGATGAGATCAACCGTCAGGTGAGGTGGGAGGCAGGGATCGGGGTTTCTAGTGTGCCTGTGTGTGGTGTACCATTGCACCTGAGTGCCAGTAATCCCTCTTCCTCTGCAGATCCTGACCTTTGTTGGCATAGGAGTGGGGGTTCTCATGCTAGCCTACCTTCAGATCACACTCTTCCAGATCACTGATGAACGCCAGGTGCACAAGATCCGGCTCCTATTCTACCGAGCCATCTTGCGGCAGAACATTGGGTGGTTTGACAGTAATCCCAGTGGAGAGCTAGCCAGCAGACTGTCTGAGTGAGTGAAGCACTTGTTTTTATGGCGACCTTTAATGCCACATGAGTTCCCAGCTGATAATTTACTACCTGGAGCTGCATGACTTGTGTTACCTTGTGGTTTGCGCCTCTCCTTGCACTCCACTCCTAAAGCATGCAGAGAGCAACCGGTGGGTTACTTGGCAGTGCAGATCCAACCACTGTGCCTGTTACTGTCACTCTCCCATCATACATCACATGTACAAACACATCATCTAGAAGGTGGGGGTATCGCAGCCTTGTTCCTAAGCCGCACCCACCCCCCCTCATCCCCGAAAGAATATACTGTTCACACATGCACAAAAAAATTGCTAAATGTACAGAAAAGGATTAGTAAAAGTATACATACATATGATTCTGACTCTCTCGCAACGAAATAGGTTTCTATCGCGTCAAGAATAGTAAAGAACCTGTAATTTTCTATCCGCTACGATTATGGTAGCTATGTTACCACAGAAATTTGGAAGCGCCTCTCTCTTGGGAGTGACTGTGAGCTGCTCGACATTTGATCTTGGATCTAGCTTTCTAGGCTTTTCAGTAGCAAATGGGATCGAAGATTCATTTACAACTTTGTGACACAGAAACATTTGTGGATTTGTAAGCAAACATGACGTAATCATATGTGGATACGATACTGTAATACCCAAATCCCCAGAATTCTGGGAATATGGATACTAATTATGCACATGCACAAATAGTCCATACTAGGCCACTCTTTCGGTGGGGAGGGGGTTGCCTGGAAACAAGGCTGGGGGTAGCATATCTGGACCAGGCACTCCAGCCATCACTCCCTGAGTTGTGCAATCAAGTCTCGTCATGCCAGGCCTGGTGTGGGGCTAAGCCCTATAGACTTTCTCACTGTCCTCCTCCTTCCTCCAGCGACATCGACAAGATCCACACTGGTATCGGAGACAAAGTGGCCCTGTTCATCCAGTGGCTTGCTGTCTTTGTTGGGGGCTTTGTGGTGGGCTTTATCCGGGACTGGAGGCTGACCCTCCTCCTGCTCGCCTTCACTCCTTTCTTGGCCATCTCAGGGGCCATTATGATCAAGGTATGACTGTATGCGTCTATACCTGGTTCAGGAGTACATGCCCATGCCATGTTTTCATTCAGTTGCGAGTTGCTAATTAGCACTTTAGAGTAGTATGCTTAGCCTCGTACCCCCCCCCATGCCCAGGAGAAAAATTGGGGAGTGAGATTTTTCTTCATGTCCATCTGGACGTGGGTATGAGGTTATATACGCTACCAGGGATTCATACAGAATTTTTTGTTGGGGTGGGAAAAATGATGCACTTAGAGCCACGCCCCCTGCAATTTACATGCTCTGAAGTTGCTTTTGGTGGCTTCTGGGGCTCTAAATAGGCTGGAAATCAGCTACTAATGAACTACTGAGTATTGAAAATATGTCAACTTCAAAATTCTGGGGGGGGGGATCCCAGTGTGCCCCCCCCCCCCCCTCTAGCTGTATGAAACCCTGGCTACCCTCCTGATTTGGGAAGGTGGCCACTGTACGTGTGTGTGTGTGTGTGTGTGTGTGTGTGTGGAGTGAGCATAGGTCTGGTCACAAGACTCTACACTAATCACAACTTTGTTTACACTGGCCAAACTGTTTGTTTAGCATCTCTAATTTCAGATGACATGTTCAGACAACTTCATATACATAGCCTTTTTCCTTTTGGAGTTGGCATCATTAATTAGAACTAGGAGTAGCTACTAACATGTACCATATTCCTTATGTATACCCAGCTACCCCTCCTCTCCCCTTCACCTCTCCCTAGCTGATCTCATCCTTCGCCAGCCAGGAGCAGAAGCAGTATGCCTCGGCTGGGGCTGTGGCTGAGGAGGTCCTCTCCACTGTCAGGACGGTGGTAGCCTTCGGAGGAGAGCGTAAAGAGGCCAAGCGGTGAGTCCTACGTACTGGTACATGTACTACGAAACAGATGTGTGTGATCCGATGTTAGTAGCTCCATTTTGCTCATGAGCCAGGCTGCTGTTTGTCAAAATCCTTATAAGCTAGTGAACCCGATGTTCCCTGCACAGGTATGACAAGTACCTGAAGGAGGCTCGCAGGATTGGCACAAAGAAAGGCGTGACAGTAGGGATTGCCTTCGGGTTTGTCTTCTTCCTTCTCTTTGTAGTGGACTCTGCAGCCTTCTGGTGAGTACACAGCACACAGACAGCACACTCACACATAGCACTCACTCACACACAGCACACTCAAACACACACATACACACGATTCACACACATACGGCACACATACACACATATACAGATATCACGCACATGGCACATGCATAATATTCTGCAAGGTCTTTTCAGCAAATAATGTATCATTGTGGGAGCGATCCTTTGCTAAGATTGTTAGTAGGCAAGAGTTTTGTGTGTGCTTATTACGTATATGCACCTATGCAACTAATGAGGTGGGTGTGGGCTGGCCTGGCCTGCCCCTGATCTGGAGTCTCAACTCATACTTTAGTGCTAGTGTAGTCTTTACACTTACTTTTTTATGCCTTCTCTTAAACTCATGTACTAGCTAGTTGTCATGTGAGGCAAATGCAGGGCATTTGTGGGGCGAGCCTGAGCGAGTGCACAGTCAGTATACATGCATAGAGTTATCGCAACGACATGACCTTAGATTGTGATCACTAATGGTCATAAATAATGCCCATAAAATGGACATATAAACTGATCACAAATGGGGTGAAGGTCCCCAAGACCAGTGTCATTCCAGGTGAGGAATGGCAGGCAAATGATTCTGTCAGTAGAGGACACCTCCAGTGCAGCCACATGTGCACGAACTTTTGCATCTTGGTTTCTACAGCACGCTGTTGAATAAGTGGGAGATGCAACTGGCCAAGTGTTCCTTGCACTCGCCGCTCCCTGTGGCTCTCTCTGTCATGTTGTAGCCTAACCTCCCCTCTTCTGCATTCTCAGCAGCTAGTCTCTCCCTCTGAGAACTACTCATCTGCTGCAGCCTCATCTCCCTCTCTTCAACACTCTCAGCAGCTAGTCTGTCCCTCATTTGCTGCAGCCTCGCCTCTCTCTTCTCCACAGTCTCAGCAGCTAGTCTCTCTGCTTGACAGCTTCTCATCTGCTGCAGCCTAGCCTCTCCCTCTTCCACAGTTTCATCGGCTCCTTTGCTGTAGTATAGCGTCTCATTTCTCAGGCCTGAAGCTGCAACGCCTATCTCTTTGACTTCTTAACCTTAAATTAGACAGAAATAATATTTTTAACAGGGGATCATACTAGCAGAATATTGGTCTTCCTACCAACCTTGCTTCTCTTTGTTCAGGTTTCTCTGTCGAAAGCACGGCGTTCCCTTTCACGATCTCGCCGTGTTCAAAGCCTCTCCTCTCTCGCTGCACTGGTAGCTGATTGTTGTACTTGAGATTTCTTCTCTTTTTCCCAAAGCATCTTCTGGAACCGGCAGCAATGAAGTATCCATAGTAGGCTTGAAATCTGTGCATAGCTAGCTCAGCAGAACCAAGGGTGCATCAAGCCGCCGAAGGCGGCTTCGGCGGCTTGACGCACCCTTGGTAGAACTCTACACAGTACGCACGTGATTAACATTGCTCATACATAACACGTATATGCAAAAAAAAGAATCTTGTACCCAGATTCGGTAAGACGTACCACCATATATTATACAGCCGCGGGGGCAGAATCTGACTTGCTAGTGTGGGACTTGCTCAGGCTCTTCCAAATGGTCCCACTTCCTTTCATCCTACTCCCCCCCCCCCCATAGGTTTGGTGGCTTCCTCATCTCTGAAGAGATAACTCAGGGAGGAGATGTGCTCGGTGTAAGTGGTAATAGATTAAGAAGGCCTTTAGCTTTTTGATGATGTAGCGTGGTAATGATTCCTAGTACAGACTTGTTCCCAGGCCACGTCCAGAGTTTACTGGGCTATGATCCTATGCCACTATAGGCAGCCTTTCTGCCTGTCTAGCAGAAATAGTCCTCAGACGTTCTGGATCCCTCGAAGTGAGCTGCTACTGCTGCACCTCCAGCCAGTGTCAATGTACTAGCCTTGCTTGGTGGATGTCTTACTCAGGAATGCAATCTCTGGCCCCCGGGGAAAGCATGTTTGGTAATCCTGATTAGAATGGAACTTTTGACTGGAGGCATTGGTGCCATCTTCAATTTTTGATACAGAAGTGTAAGATATAGTCGAGCAGTAGGAGTTTGAATTTCCTGTAGTCCAAGTAGCTACAGCTTGTCTCTCCACTGTCCTTTATAGCAGTCATGGCTGATTGTTGCATGTGGAAGGAGACCTTGCCCTAGTCGTTTCTTTGTGTCTTCTCAGTATAGGACGTGTGTTTACAAATGGGGTGAGGGTCCCCAAGACCAGTGTCATTCCAGGTGAGGAATGGCAGGCAAATGATTCTGTCAGTAGAGGACACCTCCAGTGCAGCCATATGTGCACAAACTTTTGCATCTTGGTTTCTACAGCACGCTGTTGAATAAGTGGGAGATGCAACTGGCCAAGTGTTCCTTGCACTCGCCGCTCCCTGTGGCTCTCTCTGTCATGTTGTAGCCTAACCTCCCCTCTTCTGCATTCTCAGCAGCTAGTCTCGTATCCCTCTGAGAACTACTCATCTGCTGCAGCCTCATCTCCCTCTCTTCAACACTCTCAGCAGCTAGTCTGTCCCTCATTTGCTGCAGCCTCGCCTCTCTCTTCTCCACAGTCTCAGCAGCTAGTCTCTCTGCTTGACAGCTTCTCATCTGCTGCAGCCTAGCCTCTCCCTCTTCCACAGTTTCATCGGCTCCTTTGCTGTAGTATAGCGTCTCATTTCTCAGGCCTGAGTGCAACGCCTATCTCTTTGACTTCTTAACCTTAAATTAGACAGAAATAACAGGGGATCATACTAGCAGAATATTGGTCTTCCTACCAACCTTGCTTCTCTTTGTTCAGGTTTCTCTGTCGAAAGCACGGCGTTCCCTTTCACGATCTCGCCGTGTTCAAAGCCTCTCCTCTCTCGCTGCACTGGTAGCTGATTGTTGTACTTGAGATTTCTTCTCTTTTTCCCAAAGCATCTTCTGGAACCGGCAGCAATGAAGTATCCATAGTAGGCTTGAAATCTGTGCATAGCTAGCTCAGCAAAACCAAGGGTGCATCAAGCCGCCGAAGGCGGCTTCGGCGGCTTGACGCACCCTTGGTAGAACTCTACACAGTACGCACGTGATTAACATTGCTCATACATAACACGTATATGCAAAAAAAAGAATTTGTACCCAGATTCGGTAAGACGTACCACCATATATTATACAGCCGCGGGGGCAGAATCTGACTTGCTAGTGTGGGACTTGCTCAGGCTCTTCCAAATGGTCCCACTTCCTTTCATCCTACTCCCCCCCCCCATAGGTTTGGTGGCTTCCTCATCTCTGAAGAGATAACTCAGGGAGGAGATGTGCTCGGTGTAAGTGGTAATAGATTAAGAAGGCCTTTAGCTTTTTGATGATGTAGCGTGGTAATGATTCCTAGTACAGACTTGTTCCCAGGCCACGTCCAGAGTTTACTGGGCTATGATCCTATGCCACTATAGGCAGCCTTTCTGCCTGTCTAGCAGAAATAGTCCTCAGACGTTCTGGATCCCTCGAAGTGAGCTGCTACTGCTGCACCTCCAGCCAGTGTCAATGTACTAGCCTTGCTTGGTGGATGTCTTACTCAGGAATGCAATCTCTGGCCCCCGGGGAAAGCATGTTTGGTAATCCTGATTAGAATGGAACTTTTGACTGGAGGCATTGGTGCCATCTTCAATTTTTGATACAGAAGTGTAAGATATAGTCGAGCAGTAGGAGTTTGAATTTCCTGTAGTCCAAGTAGCTACAGCTTGTCTCTCCACTGTCCTTTATAGCAGTCATGGCTGATTGTTGCATGTGGAAGGAGACCTTGCCCTAGTCGTTTCTTTGTGTCTTCTCAGTATAGGACATGTGTTTAATATTGCACAAGGCAGCTAGCCTGTACATGTTGTGCTCGTACATGTCATGATCATGGTGCCCCTCTCCTCAGGTTTTCTTTGCTGTGCTAATTGGAGCCTTTGCCCTGGGCCAAGCTTTTCCCAACCTGGAGGGCCTGTTCACTGCTGCTGGAGCTGCTGGAACTGTCTATGACATCATTGACAGGGTGGGCACTAATTAGAGTGTACCTATTTACGTATGGGAATAAAAGGTGTTTCGTGTACTGTGTAATCAAGGATATCCTTTAACAGACCTGGGGAGTTACGCGTAGGCACTAATGTAACATGCTTGTTTGCTTGTAATTTTTGTGCTTTTTACCCTCTGATTATCATTATTACGGTCTATTGTTTAGTCTTCATTCATCTGCATGCTTACACAACTGATACATGTATAAAACGCGTACATGTACATGCATGCTTATGCGTGCACCTACATTGATGCCATCATACATGGCACACATGCACATACATACACACACACACACACACACACACACACACACACACACACACACACACGCAGGTTCCCCCTATTGACTGGTCTTCAGACGAGGGTCTGATACCTGAGAAGTTTGACAGCACCATCCAGTTCAACAGTGTCGGCTTTTCATACCCAACCAGGCCTGATGCGAAGGTATGTACATGTACACGTATATATACTCTAGTATCAGTTATAATTTTGTGCACAGTGACAACAGTTTGATCAACTTTTATGTAATGTTCCTTCAGCTTTTCGTGGCATATGTGTTTTACCTGTTATCTTCATTCCCAGGTGTTGTCTGGCTTCAGCCTGAAGGTGGACGTGGGGCAGACGATGGCCCTGGTGGGCCCCAGTGGGTGTGGCAAGAGCACCACTGCACAGCTGCTACAGAGGTTCTATGACCCAGCTGAAGGAGAGGTGTGTTCAGGGGAGGAGGTGGTGTTTAAGGGTTATGAATACCATTTTGAGAGAATAATTACAGCTACATGTAGGTCCTACTGGCAAGCGCTGCTAGCTCTTTTGCTCTGTAGCTCAAGGGTAACTTGTAATGAGAAGGTCCTGGGTTCACTCCCCAGCTTGGATCTGGTTTAATTTCTTTACTCTCTCAATATCGTTTTTTGGAGTTTCTAACTCTCTCTATCAGTTACATGTTCCTCATTCTTAGACCTACACCCAGTGTGTGTGTGTCTTTGTGTGTGTGTGTGTGTGTGTGTGTGTGTGTGTGTGTGTGTGTGTGTGTGTGTGTGTGTAGGGTGACCCTGTTATCTGTATGCCATTTCACTTTTTGTAAAGCTATCGTGTGTACCATCTGCTCACCATGGAACCTTCATGCTTGGCAGCACAGTTAGTAGTTCACCAGAATGTTTAAATAAACAGAATGTCACATTCGATACTAACTCCAGTAAAGCCATTGATGGCTCACCGCGGGCTGTAGCAAAGCAGTTGGTCGTGTTGTCAAATTTCTTCCTCTCCTTTTCAGATCCTAGTAGGAGGGAAAGACACCCGCACACTGAGTCTCAAATGGCTACGGAGCAACATTGGTTTGGTGTCCCAGGAACCGGTACTCTTTGATACTACAATAGCTGAGAACATCCGCTACGGCAAGGAGGACGCTACCTTGGATGATATCACGACAGCTGCTAAAGACGCCAATGCGCACAAGTTCATCTCTGAACTTCCAAATGGCTATGACACTCTCGTGGGTGAGAGGGGGACTCAGCTGAGTGGGGGACAGAAACAGAGGATTGCGATCGCCCGTGCTCTGGTGAGGGACCCCAAAATCTTGTTGCTGGATGAAGCCACCTCTGCCTTGGACACCGAGAGTGAAGCCATTGTGCAGGCAGCCCTGGACCATGCACGCGAGGGTCGTACCACCATAGTGATCGCCCACCGACTCTCCACCATTCAGAATGCAGATATCATCGCTTCCATTGAGGATGGCCGTGTGGTAGAGATGGGTACTCACTCTGAGCTCATGAACAACGAAGGCCTCTACTACGAGTTGGTCACTGCTCAGGTTAGGGTTAATTTGACTGCATTGCATTGTAGGTACTGCAGTGTTTCCTCCAAGTCAAGAAAGAAGGGGGGGGGAGATATAACTTTTCCATGACATCAAAGCAAAGTAAACATTCCAATGGACACATCAAAGGAATCCAAGTTAGGAAAAGGGGGGGGGGGGCACCCTGGTACCCCCTTTGGGGGAAACACTGGTACTGGATCACAGTATGTGATTAGCTGAAATGAGTATGACAGTTGACTTGTGTCCTCCCCTTCCACAGTCGTATGCTGCTGATGAGGCCTATGCTGCCGGTGCGGCAGGGAAAGGCCATCCCAGGCGCCTTCTTTCTTCTAGGGGCAGCCGTCGCCAATCTCGGAAAGACTCTGAGGGTGGTCCCCCAGGCATCCATCGGCAGGTCAGCCTACAGAAACAGGCTTCTGTCTTCTCAGATGACAGTGGTCGGCCAGAGCTTTCCAGACAGATCTCAGAGAAGAAGCAGAAGGAGTGGGATAGGGACATTCCTGAGGTGCCCCTCCTCCGCGTGCTCAAGGCAAGAATACCAAGAGAATAATAATCATTGTGGGGCGAGCCTGAGTGAGTGCTTGTTGCATAACATCCAGTAGCAAGCAGATGTGCATATGCATATCAAAGTGGACTAACAATGTAGCCATGTGCTCTTGCTGGCCAGTAGTCTGGCCTTCCTTAAGAGAGGCCTTCAGGAGGGTAAGGTCACTGCCTGCATTGCACAATCAAGATTCTGCCATCAGAGAGTGAAGACCAGGGGCAGATTTTTACCAGCCTGGCGTGTGCTTTGCGTGCGCCAGGCTGATACGCTTTACGTTCCCATGTCTGTCTGTGTGTGTGTTTGTCCGCAATTATCACGTGTGCTAAGTTACATCATTCCATTACTATGCACGAGCGCAGTGGAAGCTACTGGAAGTTTGTAGGCTCAATAGGTCAAGGTACGTCAAGCTAGATATGTTTTGTGTTGCCTAGACGGCAAAAGAGTGGTAGGTAACGATGATAATTCTATTTGGCAAGTTCTGATCGCTAACTGGAAGCGCACTACAAAATTACTGTGTCAGCACTTTTGCTGGAAGCTGTACAAGATGAGACTGTCTAGACAAGCTGATCCATTCTACAGCTGTATTTAGGTTAAACTGACCTGTTACTGAGCACAACCTTCAGTTGGTGGATTTATGCTTTAAAAAAAACACCCGGCTGGTTTTTAGATATGAAATATCATTCTTGTTTTAGTAACAGTTGACTCTATAGTGTACTAGTAGCAGTGCTAACCTTATCGTGCTTCTGGTTGGTCCCACAGAGCCATCTGCCTTCGTCATTCACTGTGGGGGGAATTTGCCTTGTTTCTGTACCTGTATCATTAAATTTTATATCTATCAGGAAGTGCTCTTGTAGCATCTTGGTGTATTTAATTTAACTGCGTTGTTATTCTTACTAAATATTAATCTAGCTGATTGTGCCAGAGCAATAAACCGGCCGTCTTTTGTGTCTGCATGCTCGGCACGGTGTCATGCATAAAGCACTGCATTGACTCGTTTGTGCATGGTGAACTGCTGTATTATGTGACTCAGTTGGAAATACATGTACATGCACAATAATCAAGAGAGAAGAAAGCCAACCTGGTAATGGAGGTCAACTAGAGTTCAAGCCTCCTTGTGTGGCATCGAGCAAAGTCTTCCACCACCTCCTCGGGATCCAACATAATAATACTGTATCAATGCCAGTCCATTGAGTTGGTCCTCAGTCAGTGTAGTAAGCAAAATTGACTTAACTAGGTGTAAGTGACTACCGGTTATTTTTGTGGGGTTCTAATTTTTGCTATATTCACAGGCCTATCGTAAACTGCGAAATTTTCTTCCTGCATTGGGTTATGAAACCTAAACAAAGCGTGTTGTTACTTACCCGCTGGCTTTCTTTTGCTTCCACTCAATCAAGTCAGTGTGCGATGAAATCAATAATCGAAGTTCCATGCTCGAACCGCAAAATCAAAAACCGTGATATTTCTGCTGACGGTCAATATGGAAAAATTCCACCTGTGAAAATAACCAGCTAAACGATAATGGAACATTCACATTCACAGCTAGTTACTGGGAGAGTAGCCATGATCACCATGAGTGTACGAATGTTGGGATAGTAATCACTCAGGCTCACCCTAATTACCATATTAGAATAGTATGTTAGGTGAATATTATTTCCCATCCTAGAATGGCTAATTTGTCAGCATGTGCTGGTAAAGATCCACTCCCCAGCTCTTATTGTACTGTGTAACAAAGGTCTGCAATATATATAAGCATAGGAGTTAGAATATTCAACCGAGGTCCATAATGCACCTTGCTCAGTATCAGAGATGTCTGCGAACGTAGTATTCTAATGATCCCGTAGACCTCAAGATGTCAAGTACATATTACTGTGTCAGCCCGTCCTCCCTTATGTACATGTAGGTGAACAGCAAGGAATGGTGGGTCATCCTTTTGGGCATGTTGGGAGCTGCCGTCAATGGTGGGATCTGGCCAATGTTCGGGCTCCTCTTTGGGGAAGTTCTGGAGGTATTTTCCCGGCCAGCGGATGAGGTACTGGATGGGATCCACCTGTGGGGTGCGCTGTTCTTTGCACTGGGCATCGTCTCTGGTGTAGGAGTCTTCCTGAAGGTGAGGAATGGGTCTTACAAAGTATCCCATATGGGGCTGTGTTGATATGCAATATCTGCACTATCATTGGAACTACAAAGCAGGATTTTATTTGGGAGAGGGGGAGGGGGGGGGGGGCAGTGAAGGGGGGCATTCGCCCACGTTTAGAAATTTTGTGCCCTCCCACCCTTGGGATTCAGTATATATCTGCAAGAGTTTGCCCGAGACACTTCTGAGGGATATAACAAGTCATTTATCCCACTATCACTGTGATCTACAGTGCTACAGAGCAAGAGAGTAGATTTTCGCTAAATTTTGAATGGAAAATTGTTCAGACAAAGTAGACATACCAAAATGAAGTCCAACTCTTCCCAAGTACAAAACTAGACTTAATGCGTTTGTGGCATGTACAGTTACAGCTATATGGCTTCAAATCTTTACGGTATTGTGAGGGAAAAACGGTAGTGTGAGGGGAAAATGTGGGAAATGTGCAGCTAAAAATTTATGAACCTAACAATTTTGCTTGTCAAAATTTCTCCTGATTCCCAGGGATTTGTAGCCTCGTTTCCAGGCTCCACTGCCCAACGTTTTTTGCAACTTTGGGCAGGGAGCCTGGGCTCCTTGGTACGTCGCACGATGTCACGTACGTGACGTAGGGTGTGTGGTTTTGCTAAATCAAATTATATGTGACGTAACATGAGTAGGAGACGGCCTTACATGTAGTGCTAGCAGCTAGCTAACTGTATGGCCAAATACTTAGATATCATCCTTTATATAGCTAGACCATGGACGCAACTAGGAGCATGCACAAACCTCAGGCGTTGTGAACGTCCTGTCATCCCATGTAACGAGACCTGGTTATCAAAAAATATAGGGATAATAGCTAATCTGTAAAAGTATTTTGGTATCATTCCCACCTTGTTTGGATGCTTTCTTGGGATTCCATCCCCTATTATGTTTTTCATACTAGACCCGTAGCGTCTACTAGGTGAATGCTGGGCATTGTGGGGCAACTGTGAGCAAGCTACCCATGTTTCATGTTAGCAACTGAGAGTGCTTTGTAGAGGCAGTTTGGAATGTATGTTCAGAACAAGGGGTGAGTAGCCTTGTGGGGCTACAGCCTCACGGATGGTGTGCATGTGAGAGCAAGGGGTGAGGGGTGGCTCTTTCTCTCTCTCTCTCTCGCTACAACAGCCTCGCTTCTCTCTTAAGAAAAAGTTTTACTATGTGTATTATTGGATGCAAGCCTAGATATGTAGTATAGAAAATTATGTTGTGTGTGGCTAGATATGCGGTATATGTGTACAACTGTCAACTATTAACTCCAGACAGCTCGCGCTCACCTGTTTCGTGGCAGTTCAATACCTGTTTTTATGTCTTACAGGTGCTGTGTTTCACTGTCGCTGGTGAGAGCCTGACCTCCCGGCTACGCGCTAGGGCCTTCAGAGCCATGCTGCGGCAGGAGATTGGCTGGTTTGACCACGAGAGGAACTCAAGTGGAGCTCTCACCACCAGGCTGGCAAATGATGCAGCACAAGTGCAGGGAGTGAGTTGATACTTAATTTGATCTCTTAATAGGACACTGTGTGTGGAGACTGCATGTACATGTATGTGTGGCCTCGTTCCCAGGCCACACCCCTCCCCACGAAAGAGTGGCCTGGTATCCACTGTTTGCGCATGTGCGAGAGAATTGCAAGAATATACGGAACAGGGTCAGTAAATGTATCCGTGAACCGTCTTAGTCACATGGCCAGGAGTAGTATGGAGACAGTATACGAATATAGTAAGCGAAGAACTAAAAACCAGACTTTCTGCTACTGAAATGGCTTTCTAACCAGTCGGGCATACTAAAACAAACTGTGGTTTTCTATCTGCTACGATTATATAGTTATCTTACCCGAAGCGCCTCTCTCCTGGCAATACCTGTGAGCTGTGGATACCAGGCCACTCTTTCGTGGGACCAGGCTATGACGGCATACAATACGATTTCTTAAGAGCATGAATTATTTTATTTCAGGCGGTCAAAAATGGAGTTTGTGAATTATTGGAATTGCGAAGTATTGTTTTCAGTTAACTTTGACCTTTGCCGCATGCGTTCATAAATACGTAGTAAAGTGATGGCTACCACTAACGCTACAGAAAGTCAGAGATCAGGACAAGTCTATCACTTAGTTAACCAAGGAAGGCGTACTACAGCTCCCAGCTTAGTAGAGTTTGTGTACCCTCTGTATGAGTAGAGATATGAGCGCTAGAAACTAATAGCACGATGGAGAGATACGAATGTGAGCACAGTACTCTCCCATAGCAGCCATGGCTGATCCTTGATATTATGTTGTAGACACTCTTCGGAGACTAGTCGCTTTTCCGTAGCTTCTCCGGGAGCAGTGCTATGCGTGGTTAACAGGTTCTGGTTAGTTATTACCCTGCGCAGTACTCCGCTCTCTCTCAGCTGTCAGCTCCTCACCCACTGCTGCAGCCCAGGTATACTTATTTACATGGAAGCGTCTAACAGCATTCTCCAACACGAATTCTTCCAGTAGAGACATTGACTCCAAGCAAACATGTGTTCGCAATCCAAGTTCATTTAGCAACAAATCACGCACTATTTTATTTCAACCAGTGAAAATATTAGTTTCACGATTAATTAGAATCGTAATTTATTCAACTAAATACGGTAGGTATAATTAAGCATGTAGCAAGCAGCAGCATTGTAGTATTACCTTGTGATTACAGAGAGATGCATATACGACACTTATCTACCTTTCCTTCCAGGCGACGGGCACCCGCCTGGGGACGCTGTTTGAGACCATGTTTGGTTTGGTACTAGCCCTGGTGATTGCCTTCCGTTTCTCCTGGGTGCTGACCCTGGTCATCCTGGGAGTGGTCCCCCTTCTAATCCTTGGTGGCATCGCTGAGGTCAGGGCCCTCACTGGCAACACCATCAAAAGCAAGCAGGCACTTGAGAAGGCTGGAAAGGTCTGGTTGTGAGGTTACGTAAACATTACCGGACATGCTATTATGTTCATTATACAACTCGATAGGTTGCTGTGGACTCCATTGACAGTATCCGCACTGTTGCTTCACTTGGAGTGGAAGAGAACTTTTTCCAGCAGTACAAGCTGAATGTGAAGAAGCCCTACAAGTATGTCTTCCTTGTATAGCATATTAACACTGATGACTTTTTTGGTATGCATGCTATACACACACACACACACACACACACACACGCACATTAGGCAAGCGCTACTAAATGCTTCAGTGTATGGGATAACATACGGATTCTCCCAAAGTATCATCTACCTGATGTATGCTGTGGTGTTTCGATTCGGGGCTTTCCAAGTGACCAGGGACACTGGCAATGTTGCCTATGCTTCATTTGAAGATGTCTTCAGGGTGTTCATTGCTCTGATCTTTGGGGCTGTTGCTGTGGGTCAGGCCGGGGCCTTCGCTCCAGACTACACCAAGGCCAGACTCTCTGCCAACAGGATCTTTGCCCTCTTGGACCGTGTACCTGTCATCGATGGCTACTCTGAGGAAGGAGATGAACTGGTTAGTAAAGTGTTGTCATTTTTACCCAGATAGCAGTTTGAGAAAATATTAGAGGTTTAATTAATATTCGACAAGATTACAATGTGTTCAAGTAGGCAAGGCAATGCAGAAGACTAAAACATAAAACCAAGGCAATGCAAAACAAAAAAGGCAATAACAATGTCAAATTAACATGTATTAATACTAACAGTAATAAGATTAAGAAATGTTATTTTTATGCAGTGGCATATCTACACACACACTGTGCTGTTTGCAGAGCTATACTTGCTCCAGTACTGTAGCACTACTTCTCTCTGTGTAGGTCAAGGTCGATGGACAGGTTGCAGTGAGAGACGCGGAGTTCAACTACCCTGCCCGTCCCCAGGTGAAGGTACTGAAGGGGCTCAGCGTGTCTGTCAAATCAGGGCAAACCCTTGCCCTGGTGGGTCCCAGTGGTTGTGGCAAAAGCACCGTTGTGTCACTCATTGAGAGGTTTTATGATCCCCAGTCTGGAGACCTGACTTTCGATGGAACAGACTTGAGGGAATTGAAAATTGGCTGGTTACGCTCCCAAATTGGAATTGTATCGCAGGAGCCAGTCCTTTTTGATGTCAGCATTGCTGACAACATCCGTTATGGTGCAAACTTCAGGGAGGTGTCAGATGTGGAAGTGATTGAAGCAGCCAAGGCGGCCAATATCCACAGCTTTATTGAGTCCATTCCACAGGTATGGCTTCACTTAGTACCTTGCGGGATCTAAAGCAGAAAGCCCACTAGAGCAACTGCAGATAGCTATTTTGGGCACCAACAAATTCTATAGGTGACCACTAGCTAAGTATTCCATGTACCTATTCTTCCCCCAGGCCCTCCTTAAAACGGGGGAGAGCCTGGTATTTTCTCACGTGAGTGAAAGGACTTAATTGTGCATAGGCGAGCACAGTTCGCAGTTCTCGGACACTGAGGAAAGACAGCGAATCAATACTTCTTGAAGCGAATCTTTAGGCCTCATTGGTGCCATAGATTGAGCACTGAAAAGTAGTGTTGCCGGCGAAAGATAGAGAAATGCAGCCATTTTTTGATCGGTCCCTGGGTAAGTTGGATCACATGAGAACGAATACCAGGCTCTCCCCCATTTAAGGATTAATTTTTTCAAGGCGAGAGCCTGGGGACAAGGCTACTCTATACAAGGCACATTTAGCACAGTTTTCATACATTACTTTTGATGAAAATTTCTCTTCATTAGGGCTACAATACCAACGTTGGGGCAAAGGGCACACAACTCAGTGGGGGACAGAAGCAAAGAATTGCCATCGCCCGTGCCCTGGTGAGAGACCCCAAGATCTTGCTGCTGGATGAAGCCACTTCAGCTCTGGACACAGAGAGTGAGAAGATAGTGCAAGAGGCCCTGGACAAGGCCAGGGAGGGACGCACCTGTGTTGTGATTGCCCACCGTCTGTCCACCATCTACAATGCCGACTGCATTGCAGTGATCGAGGGAGGAAAGGTGGTGGAGAAAGGGACACATTCAGAGTTGCTTGCCAACAAGGGCCTCTACTACCAGCTTAATCGCTTTCAGATGGTTGAGACAGATGAGGTGCTGTAAACAGACTAGTATGCATAGATTGGCTGTTACACATCAGAATAATATTTAATCCAGTTAGTAGTAGCGATTTATAGCTTTTTTGTGCTAGATTTCATCGCACAAACATTTATACTTTCTACAGTATAGGGTGAAGTGTTTATATTTCACTTACATGTTGAGTTTTATATAATCCGAGTCTGTTCTACTTAGGCCTCACATTATTTTGTCTCCTTTAGGAACTATACAATGCTCTAAATCTGAGTGGAAAGGGTTGTGAAGCATATTGAGTGTGGCTCAATGGACCCTTTACCATTATGATGTAATGGGGGTGAAAGTGAGCACTAAATGGAGAAAAACATGTAAAACGTGTAAACAAGGGAAAAAGAATGTTCTCAGTTTGGCGAATATGTCCGAGTAGGCGTGACCTGGAAGTCATGTGATTTCTTGCCCCAACCATGTTCAACGATGCTACGTAATCACGTAAATAAATTTAACCCTTTCGTCAACGTAGTATTTTTAACCATGACAAAAGACATATACATGTATCTGCCTAACTGTTCTTATGTTTTTGGACAAGAAAACCACATCAAAGCACACGTTTGCTTGTATTTTCTCCATTTAGTGCTCACTTTTGCTCCCATTACATCATAATGGCAAAGCTAGGGCCTATTGTGCACCTTATAAATTTGGTTGAAATCTTGACACTAGCTGAATATGGTGCATTTCAGTAGATGACATAATAGTACAACTTCTGGTTCTTGGGGATTGAAATGTTTGTTCTGGACCAGAAAGAAGTATGTGGTCTATATGGTTGTACCTATATCTTGAATCGTAGCACATATGGCTTCTACTGGTTGAAAAAAAAAAACAATGTATTGGGTGCCTAGTTCCAAGTGAGTTCAAACTGGGCATCACAAGCAGTCCAAGGCAAGATGAGTCAATCAACAACAGACATGTTTTGTGGATTGTCTTTTAATTAAAGTATAGCAACTTCAGAATTTATCACCTTGGATCGAGTGACATCAACTTGTGCAAACCTGAACTAAATTTGAAATCTTATTCTTTACCAATCGTGAGATATTTACATAACACTTTTGCCCATAATGACGGTGAAAATAGTTTCTTCTGTCTCAACCCCAGAACAAACTAAATTTCAACAATCCAAGATGACCTGGCATCATGCATGAGACCAGGAAGAAAGAAATAATTTGTGAACGAATACTTCTGTAAAATTAATGCAATGTTTGACAGTGCAATATTCATGTACATGTACTGCACAGTCGATTTTACACAGTAAATTTCTAGCAGCAAAAAACTTTCATATCCGGTATAATCTAAGGTGCAGTACGTTTGTGAACTATTATTACTTTTATACTACAATGTACAGGAAGTACATGTAGCAAACTTCTATTGCAGCAAGTATTACAGTGGTTCTTCAAGAGTCAGAAGGACTAGAGCCATAGTTGTTACTGACCACGGGATCAGGTGAACTTTTACTCTTTTGCCTCCTGCATCTTTTCCATAACTGTACAACTGCCCTCTGGAAAGGAGGTCTGTTTTCCGTTCTGTATATTGGAGGGAGAAAGACAGACGCTACAGCCCCAGCACCCAGAAACGCTGCCACCAATAAGATAGGTAGAGAGCGGTCTGCATCAATGAGGTGTCCAAATGTTACATTGCCCAGGATGGCTCCAATTCTCCCCATGCCAGCATGTATTCCAAATGCAGTAGATCTGAAAACAAGACATAACATTATACTGTGTAAGTAATAGTTCTTGCCTACCCTACTTTTTTTACCAGCCGGGTGCATGCAAAGCGCACGCTCAGCTGGTAGTAAGACTGCTTTACATTCCCATGTCACATTCCCATGTCTGTTTGTGCGTTAAAATTACATCATTACGTTACCAGCTAGGGTTTCATACAGAATTTTTTGGCGAGGGTGTGAATTAAAAATGATGTATATTCCCCCCAGAAGAAATAGAAATTTACGTGCTCTGAGGTTGCTTCTGGTGACTCCAAAAAGGCTGGAAATTATACCTACTAAGTAACTACTCAGTATCAAAAAAAAAAGTCAACTTGGGGGGGGGGGGGGGGGGCTTAGGTTGCAATAAGTATAAGATAGACTACACCCAAGAGTGGGTTATGCGCCTATGTAACCCACGAGTTTGCGGTTATCCCGAGGCGAAGCCGAGGGATAAATGCAAACAAGTGGGTTACTGCGCATAACCCGCGAGTGAAAATACACGTTAGTGTGCTGTTAACAAGAAAGAAGCAGGCAAGCTACAAGATTGAGCTAGGCTAGAATGGGGCTAGCTCCTGGAGCGCGAGACTATAGGGTGGGGCTTAAACAAATGACTTTGTAGGTGGAGTGTAGGGTGGAGCTTGGTATCTTCTCGCTGGAAACACAGCTAGTACAGCCAGTACAGGATGAGATTGATGCTGGAACTAACTGTGGAACAGTGAGAGCAACGGAGCTGGTTAAAGGTAGGCCTAGTTTGGGAATAGTTCAACGGCAGTTGTCTCCTGGCTTTTTATTAGTCAGTTGCAAACTGGCTAAGCATTTCTATACTATTGATAGAACAATCCATTGGCACTACTAACTTTATACCGACAGTACTGATACTTTTCAGTGTGTTGCTACAGAAAAGTGTTACTATGCCCATGGTACAAGTCGGCTATATACCTCAACACAACTATACATCAACTTATGGGAATTTTCTGGACAATACACTTTGCAGAACTGTCAACAGCCAACACTTGGCAGTTTATTAGCTCCTAGTATATGACTCCTGTTCTCAGAGCACTCACAAAACTCAATGTACACTTGCACTTACCGTAACGCTGTCTTGTACGTGCTCATAACAACCACATCAAGAGAGCCAAACACAGTGACTGTCACGGCACTGAAGACACAGGACACAGCAAGCACTACAGCGTGGTTGTTAGGTACTTTCCAGATTGAGAACACACTTGCAGTAGAGAGGATCATTGCTACGGCTGAAACAAGGAGATATAACATTGTGTAACATGTGTATTTATCATGGTTAAAGAGAGATAGCTAGACTAGAGAAGCGCTACATACATATAGTTGTTAATAATTCTGCAATCTCATTGGTCGCTACCAAGTTTCTAAATTACTTAGAATACTTTCATTATGCCTTTAGGTACTTACAATACACCAATGCAATTTAGAAACTCTCAGGCCCTTAGTAGTGCCCTTGTTTTGTTCAGAACGCTACAGCCTCGGGCCTTCGAATTTCTAAATTGCGTAGATCCCTTGGTCTCGGTGTCTAACAGATATGAATAAATGTCACCCAGAGTCCCATTTTAATGGCCAGGAACTAGTCCATAGTGAAACTCAGGGCAGAAACTATAACCTAAAGACGCAATAAAGGGTGATATTTCATACCTAAAAACCAGCTGGGTATATTTTTATATCTAACGTGTGTGACGGTTGCACCCAGCAACAAGCTAAATGCAGCCATCAACTTGTCTCATCTTGCATAAAAGTACTGACTCTGGCAATTTCGTAGTGCACTTCCAATTAGCTGCCGGAACGTGCCAAATCAGAAGTATCATTGCTGCCTACGTACCACCTTTTTGCCTTATAGGCGACCAAAAACTAAGCTAGCTTGACGTATCTTGGCCTTTTGGGCCTGCAAACTTCATGCAGCTTCCACTCTATAGTGGCATAGCAACGTAATGACAGAACTTGGTGCACACAGACACACAGATGAACGGACAGACAAACGTGGGAAAAGAACCAGTGAAGTGCACATTTCACACATGCCCAGCTGGTTAATATCCTACAAAACAGCCATGACAGCAGCCAAGCAGAGTTCAAAGACAATTAAAAAACTGAAGGTCACCCAGCCCAAACTACACCAAGATTCATAAGAGTTAAAAATTGAGGGTTAAAATGGGGGAAGACTCCCTTGGTTTTTAGTGCAACCTTATGCCTTATTATAGGCCTGATAGATGGGGATCAATGTTTTGGTCCCAACCCAAGCAATTATATATTCAGGGAGTGAGCCAGGCGCTAGACCGCAGTGGAACTCACAACAATTACTATGCTATAGTGTACACATGTAAATTACTATAACGTGTACATCCTAACCTAGTTGCACTCTTGCTCCGATAACATTGATCAGAAGTGCTCCCGCAATGTTGCCAGGTAGAGACGCCAGGGCAACATACAAGCTATCCTGGTAGTATTGAAGGGAGCTAGAAGAGTTGGAGCAGTTGTTGAGGGGTATAGAGATAGAACAGCTTTGCTTTTGTAGACGCTTGAAGAACTCAGGAAACCAAAGCTGAAGTCCATAGTACCTACAGGAAGGGAAATGAGGTGTACAGGCCTGCACTACCAATAAAGTATCTGACTCTAAATCATTTTCACCAGTCACTTCAATATACAGTGCCACACACTCTACACATAATATAAACTCTCACTAAATATTATAGCCTATTACAAGACTTATAAGTGGGATGCAACATTTTCGATACTTACCTAGTAGGTACATACGTATGTGTATGACCTTGTATGATATGACCACAAGAGCCAGCGAGCTAAGGCAAGGCTGCAAATCTGCTATAGTGAAGCAATAGCTATTGCAATATTGCTGATCTGTCATGCCTGCAAGAATGCCACAGAAATGTTGCTGTGAAGATAAAACACTGTAGAGTTTTTGTACTGTTTTTAATGATGGTTGAAAATTGAATCTAATGAACATTGTGTACAAGGCTTAATCTACACAGTAGGAGGCTTGCTTCTGGGTGTGGTTCTAATGATGTTGTGTGGACCATTTGCATCCCACCTATTCCCTGTACATGCAGGGCATCTACGTATACTGTAAAAGGGTGAAGTTATGGTGTGGCACTGTCTATGTGACGTCAAAGAAAGGTTACGACTTAAAAAAAAGTTTCGCCTGTGCTAAAATAAACACTCGACAACAAAGCTGGTATGCCACTGTTAATATGCTTCACACCTGCTGTATAAATGGCACAGAAGATTAATGTACTATAAAATACGCATGTGTGAATCATGTGTTGTCTGTCTATATATAAGTTCTACAATGTACAATGCCATGATTTTTACTGAATAGACATCTGTGAATTTGTACTGCTAAAAATGCATAATTATGCGTGAGAACAAACTAATTGGTACATGTAGTGATCTCTGTGAAAAACGTAAGCATAAACATCCGATAACAAGAATCTGTAGTCCTCAGAAGAGCCAGAATTACGATGTTGAAGTAAAGACATTGCTGCAGTATGTAACCGGTTGGAATAAGGATTGGTTAAGCCCTATTGATGAGAGTAATTACATTGTTCAAGACTTAATAATGTGATTTGGCACCTACAATTTGCAGCAATGCCTGAAATTATTAATGGTTATAGAAGAGAAATCGTTCTTAATTACAATGTCTCATAATCAATTAGATGAAGTATAGTATACCTTTAGGTGGTACTGTACAAGCTTTTACTATCCGATCCAAATTTAAAAGTCATCATGGTAAAAAGTTACATAGATACAGTGTTAGACTAGTCTCAGCCTGTAACCATGCAATGAAGCTTGAGCAGTAACTACAGACTTGAAAGCAGATTTGGTGCTATTTGTGACAGCTAACAGGGCTATAACCGGACCTCGTTTGTCTCGATCTTGTGTCATACATGCCTGTGTTGGTTATACAGTAAGGAGCTTAAGTAGCTACTCTTCACGTTTTGTGCTGTATGAGCAATATGTGAGATGTGATTGTTTCACTAAATACTGCATGCCTTATAAAAGAATGGCTCAGAATATAGATGGGAAACACATGAGCAAATTGTCAATCAGCTAACAGTAAAGTTTACAAGCCCTGCATACCCATCAATATTCTGAGGCATTTATAACCTCGTTCCCAGGTGCTCAGAAGGAAGGAGTGCCTGCTGTTCGTGATTGTACAATAAAAAAGACGTAAAGTGTTGAACTTTTAAACTACTCCAAGTACATGATGCTGAGTAGTACGAAGATAGTACACAGGTAGACACTGCTTGATCTACAACAGAAGTGATCATATAACTAGTCTAGAAAGTCAGAGGGCAATAATTAGCCAAGGGCTAGCAAATGCTACTCAACTCCAGCTATCATAAAGTGCATCTGCCACTTGCTGTATTGCAAGAGCCTATACATTATTGATTCACGTGTTTGTCATAATATTATGTAATACAGTTTACAGTTTGTAGCTGCTGCCTTGAAAGTGATCAGTAGTTGCCTTTAGAAGGTTTAGAAAACACCTAAAGAGTTAGCAAATGGCTTCCATATATTAGTAGCTACCAGCTCTGCAGAAATACTTGCGAAGCCCATGCATGCACAAACGGCAGATACCAGGCCACTCTTTCAAATTTTAACACACTGGCCCAGGAACGAGGCTAAGGCATTTAGAGTGTATTACCATGGTCCTTGCTAATTTCCAAAAAGGTGTCTCTCCAGCATAGTTTTGGTTGCCATGGTAATATACTCTATAATGCTGACTAACCCAAAAGATTGTGTGAACCAGATAACAAGTAGAAGCAATGTTGCTCGAAGGTACATCCAGCTGAAGAGTCCCAAAGTTGCATCTAAGATCTATAAACCAAGAGCAATTAATAACAGACATACATGTACACAGCGATGCACTGTGCTACAAAATCCTCATAAAGGGTATGTAGGTACTGATGACTCACACTCATCTATAAGGACTACATTTGATAGGCTAAGACAACTTTGAGAATCTCTACGCAGTAAACAAACATTATGTGGGTATGAATCTGCCAAAGGTTTTGTAATTCAAGAGACGTTTGTATGTATGTAAACACGTAGGGTTACAAAAAGTGACATTACTACTAGCTAGGCTATTCAAGCAGCTAGCTAGTTATTCACATGAGAAAGCCACTAGTACTATGCAAATACACTACATGAATGATCTTTGATTGGTTACCTTCCGAGCCTTTGATGTGAGACAGTAATGAGCCTTTTTATGAGTGTACAGTTCATCAGTATGCTGATCAGTGGAAGTATTCATATTACGACTAGCCTCCATCTCAGTAGTAGAAATTTCAACACTTAAAAGCTGAGCGGAGTCCTTGTCCTGCAATTGAGATTAGTAAATGCAATATGATCTTGGGGGTCCATAGCTAGGGTACAGTAGGAGTGTACGAGTTGCCACAGGTGGCAAAGGAGCATTCAACTTGTTGTTGCACTGTAGAGTACGCATTAAGCACCCAACCTCCCTCTTCCTGAATTACTGTTGTTATTCTAATTAAAAAACACCAACAATCGAACTTTGCTACTTGATTTTGCTCACGGTCTTGGAATTTGCCTTTCAGAATGGTGGGCAGATACTACATACCATATGCGGACAGTATACATATTTAGTACCCACCCCCCTCCCCATGCTCTACTCTACGACAGTAACATTGAACACTGGCCTGTTCAAATCTTAAACTTCCTAATATGGCACTTAGTGGGTTGGTTGAATGGCCGTCCAGCTTTATGATATTGCAATGGTACCCATTCCTATCTAGCTAGCTAGAACTATAGCGTACTGTACTGTGTAGGCTATATGCAGTGACACTGTGAAGCCGTACGGCCAACCCACTAACTTCCATATTAGAATAAAGTTTACATAAGAGGATTTCGGAATAGAGTGAACTGCTCCTTTACCACCTTCACAGATATTACTAGATGTACGCATTGCGCAGATGGGGCCTCACGCAGAGGCATGACGTAAGTTAGTTAGCAAAAAAACACACCCACTAGAACGTTTGGGAGACGCATCGCCCATACAATTGCTGGAGAAGCAACGACTACATGAATGGGCCTTCAGGAGACGGATTTCTCTGTATACAACACAGTTCTAAGGACCAGTTATGGCTGCTACAGGAGAGCAGAGTTGCTTGAAACTCACGTTCATATCGCTCGCGATCGATCCGTGTACTCTCCGTCTCCAGCGGCCAGATCTCTGCTGAAACAGAGGCTACACAATCTCTAATCGCGTTGGAGCTGTGGTAAGCCTACCTGGGTAAAAAGAAGTAACTGATTTGTCCCAATCTGTAATCCTTCGTGCATCAGAAGTACAAAGGCGGCATCCATGCAACTGGTAGGACGCCATCTAGAACACGTGCTTGCCCCCCGGGGGTGAAAGCGTTACAGACATAGACATATACACAGTGGCGGCGGAAACATGAAACAAGTGGGGGGGCTGATAGAGTCGGGCTGCGTAGCGCAAATTTTTTTTCATTTGGCGCTTTAAAGTGGTCAAGAATCGCTCTCATGGGGTCTCTACAAATCAGTACTGGAAGTGCTCTTGGTAAGTCGAGCATGCAGGGATAGGCCCATGGCCGTAGACCTCGCTACCTCACCCAGAAAATCTCCTTGCCCGGTGCATACAGCGCACGTAGCGCCAGATTGGCTGTGAAGTCTTGGCTCGTCCAGAGTACAAGTGAAATCACAGTATCAATGAACAAATGCATCGGAAGAATTCAACTGCAAACGTCCCTACTACCTGCCATTTCCACGTGGCAATGTCGAAGTTCAAAGTACGTAGGAGGGGCGTTAACTTCAATTTTGGGGGGGCTCAGCCCCCCAACCTTCGCAATTGGGGGGGCTAAAGCCCCCGTAGCTCCCCTGCTTCCGCCGCCCTTGCATATACATACACTAGCTCAGATTCAATCCCCACACTGCAAGATTACTTGCCTCGCGCTAAGGCGCTCGGCAATAAGAGTATACTCACATTCTTCTGTTTCCAATTCAGATAACATACACAGCAGCTGTTGATTCTTTGGATCCGTCTCAACACTTTTTTGGCATCACCAAACCGCTTCATCTAAAAGGAATTCATGAAATTATTCTATACTTACAGGTACTGTAGAATCTATAATGTTGTAGGCAGGGGTGGTTTACTAAAGGACAGTCATCCCTACTGGCTAAGTGGAGCTATTATATAAGAGGCAAACAAGATCAAACTTGGCAACAACTTTCTTTCTGGCATAAGATCACACACTTAAGACATACAGTACCATATATGGGAATACTCCAACATTTGATTACTTCTCATAACAAGACTGATATATTCATATCTAAAAAGCGGTCGGGTGTTATTTACATAAGTCACCCAACTGAAAGGTTGTGCTCAGCAACAGGTCAGTCTAAGCTAAATACAGCTGTAGAATGGATCAGCTTGGCTAGACAGTCTCATCATGTACAGCTTCCTGCAAAAGTGCTGACACAGCAATTTCGTAGTGCGCTTCCAGTTAGCAATCAGAACTTGCGAAAACGGAATTATCATCATTAGCTACCACTCTTTTGCCGTCTAGGCAACACAAAACTAATCTAGCTTGACGTACCTTGGCCTATTGAGCCTGCAAACTTCCGGTAGCTTCTACTGCACTCGTGGCTATAGTGGCATAGTAACGGAATGACGTAACTTAACGCACGTGATAATTGCGGATGAACACACACACAGACAGACGCAAAAACGTAAAGCAATCTTATTACCAGCCGGTAAAAATCAATCCCATGCAGCAAATTAAGATTACCTGATATAGAAATGTTGGTGTCTCTGGCATGAAAATTAGAGAAACAGCCGACACAAAACTGGGAATGGTGCAGATCATGAGGAAGATTCTCCAATTAACAATGTGTAGACTACCCAGGTAGAAATTGACGGTTCCCTCAGCACTTGAGCCCAGCAGAGCCAATGCCAATAAAGCAGTGAAGATGATGCCTGGTTGCCAGCAGGAGGCTAAAATAACAATAACTGGGCCTCGCTTTTTCTCAGTGAAGAACTCGCTCACATAAGAGAACATCACAGGCTGAGATCCTCCAACCCTAAGTGTAAATAGCATGGAAACATAGTGTATTTATAAAGGGTACACTTGGAAAGATGTTAATCTGTATTCGAAATCTCCCTTCATATTTATAACAGTCATTAACAAGTGGCAGTCCCGGGTAGAAAATGAACATTATTCCGCCACATATTTTGACCGCGTCACTGCGTTCAAAGTGCTGTATCTTTGAACTTCCATTAAGGGCAGGACTTCATAACATGCTGTGTGAAGCCTTACATATAGCCTCGTCCCCAGGCCACACACTCCCACGAAAGAGTGGCCTGGTATCTACTGTTCGCGCATGCGCGAGATAATTGGAAGAATATACGGAATAGGGTCAGTAAACGTATCCGTGAACCGTCTTAGACACGTGGCCAGGAGTAGTATTGAGACAGTATAGTAAGCGGAAGAACTACAAACCAGACTTTCTGCAGCTGAAATGGCTTTCTAACCAGTCAGGCATACTAGAAGAACCTGTAATTTTTTATCCGCTACGATTATAATAACTATCTTACCATAAAATTTCGGAAGCGCCTCTCTCCTGGCAGTAACCGTGAGCTGCTCGATTTTCAATCGAAGATGTAGCCTTCTAGGCTTTTCAGTGGCAAACGGGATCGAAATTTCAAACTACCGATCACTGTCTAGGCACGTAGCTAGCGAAAAACCATAACTATAGGCCATCAACCCTGCTATCTTCATTTACACTTTCATGACACGAAAGCGTTAACGGATTCGTAACCGAACGTGACGTCATTATATACGGATAGAACACGATAGTTCCCGATTTACCTAGATTTCTGGTAAATTACGCGCATGCGCAAACAGTGGATACCAGGCCACTCTTTCGTGGGGGTGTGTGGCCTGGGGACGAGGCTACCTTACATATTGACGCGTCTACACACGAGTCATGCCCTTAACGGGAGTTTAGAGATACGGTGCTTTGAACATAGTGATGTGATCAAAATATGCGAAGGAATAATGTTCGTTGTCTACACAGGACTGCTTTTCCTAGTGTAATTAGCATTGAGGAAGCATACACTGACATGGATACTAGCTGTTCTGAATCTGAGTTAGGCCTGTCATAACTCAAAACACATTTATGTAGCCTGTACTACAGAATGGCAATCAGCACTAGCCGCAAAAAGGCCAAGGAAAGGTTATTATGCTGTCCAGTTGAAGATGAACTTTCCCCTCCTCTCTCATTGTAGTAGGAACCATTTCAGGATTCCAGGGATACGCAAAAAAACAACAACCAACAACAAAATTTAGTGACCAATAAATCACCAGTGAGGGTCACAGAAAGTGTACATCTTTGGGTTATGAAGAGAAAAGTATTATTCAGAAAACTCTTCAATCAAGAGCACAGGAGAGCTAGCTAACCTTTCTACAGCTTTTGCTAGACAGTTTATATTTTTGAACCTGTGTAAGTGCAGGATATAGGCTAAAGCGATGGGGGATGATATTCTATTGTACATTCTTACAGCCGGTACTATCTAGAGTTGTGCTATACGTACAACACAAAAGTTTGGAACCAAATTGCTTTCAGTGAAGTGCTCATCACCAACCCAAAGTAGCAGCACGAGCTGCACTCTATACTTCTTCAAAGCCAGTTTGTCACTCCTCATGGTTGGGCATTCAAAAATAACTCAGCCCTCCAAACCACTGCACCCCATACTTCCAATGTAGCCTTGGCACATGCATTGCCTGGCCATGCCAGTCAGTGGATATTAAAGTGGGCCATGTAGCAGCAAGCAGTGTACCTTACTCTAGCAACAACTCACCCTATTCCACTTGCAAATCTGAATACCAGGAAAAAGTAGAAGTTTGGACTGAAGGCAGAGATGATACTGAAGGTTCCATTGACAAACATAGCAGATATGAGACAAGTCCTCCTTCCTACCACATCAGACAGGCTACCCCAGAGGTAGCCACCAACCATCATTCCTAGATAAACAGATACTAAAGTAACACTCCTATAACAATTACTGTTGCCGAGCTGGAAGCAATGTATTGTTGCATTGAGACTCTGTGTATATATGAATGTAAGTAATGCGTGCAATTATTGTAACACATTTCTTGTGGGCATGGCATTGTGTGCACGTGCAGTGGAGCCAAAGAAAGGAGGGCATGCACTATGGTGGAGTCACCTGTAGCTACAGAGGTGGCGGTGATTAGGGAGGCTACATGCACAGCAACACAAAAGTAGTGATAGCGAGGAGAGGAAGGAACATTGGTGGGAGGTTCATCAACAGCAGGTAAGGCCGATTTGGCAGCAGGAAAGTGATGATTGCCGTTCTCAAAGCCTAGAACTGGCTGAATGGTCAGCTGAACAGCATAATGCAATTTGATTCCTGCGAGGCCCTCTGCATGGAATGCTCTAAGCATTTAACTTTTGTACAAACGGAAAAGTACACTCCATTCTGCTCCATTAGTATAACTTTTGTACAAACGGAAACATTTTAGGCAGAGTTAGCCAGTTTCAAAGGGAGCAGGGGGGGGCATGACGAAACCTGTGGCTACTTTTATTTAGCTGCCGGGTATGCAGAGGTGGAGTAAAGCAAATGGTTTTTTCTGTACGCCTGCCCTAAAAAATACCTCCAACAGGCGACTTTGAGGATTTAGCCCCAGCCCTTCCTTCCCTAGGGTGGGTATGAGGCTAGATCTAGAACACAGTTTTAATGACCATATTAGAGTGTCGGTAGACTCTCTATGTAGGATGGCACTGACATGCCCATTACATAATATAAAACAAAAGCCTCCAAAATTCTGTAAAAAATAAGCTTTTAGTGTAAGTGATCACTTATCGCGCAATACCAATTATCATGCAGTAAGTATTACTAAAATGTTTTTGCTTACTACGTTCATACATGTACAAGGTTTCTTAGTACAAGAGAACGTGAGACAAAGCAAAAATCAATTAGTAGTGACTAGTACCCTTACCTTTGTGCCAACTGCGCAACAATTGGTATAGCCGTAAGTATTGGTACCATGCGTGGTGCGTGATAATACGCGTGATAATACGTACGCGTGCACAATAATTGGTCATAAACAAGCTCCGTCTTCATCATTCACACAAAAAAGGGTTTCCGCCTACCTTCGCTTAAAAGGAGAGTACGATTGCAGAAGCGATGACGATTCTCCAAGTGAAGTTCTGAAATTTATACACCGTTCCATTCTGAAGTTATGGATCTAGGTACAAAATCTGTGCGATAATTGATCACTTACACGACAGGCTCCTAACCTTCATATTCAGGTGTTTCTGCAAACAACAAGACTCCCAAAGGTATCGCATAAAGTGGAAAAGCGGAAGGTAGCTAACTCAAATTTGATCACCGTGGTATTAGCACCAAAGAAATGCACGTTTCAGCACGTAGTTCCACAACAACATAGCAGCTTCTCAACTATATTAAAATGGAACTCGAAAGTGATAGGCCTACACAGTGTGCTCAATCTGCAGTCGCTTACCACTTGAAAAAGTTCAAGTTGATCGAATATCCCAAAGGGGGACAATGAATACACATATTAAACACATAGGATTGGTTGACATCCCCAACTGGAGATTATTTTAGTAATTCAACTATAATTATTACTATGCACCAAAATATATTTTGTAAGCAAAACGGACAGAAACCAGTTCGGACAAACATTTTCCTAAAAAGTAAAAAGATGTAGGGATGGAAGTGCCAACATGCAGGGTGGGCCAAAATTGGCAGTATGCTGTAAATTTACATGCCGCCTCTCCCAGTTTTGCAGCGCTGTAATTGTGCTTTAGGAGGGGGCAGGGTCTGAGCATGAGACTTACACGGGTAGGAATGGCGTCAATGAGTAACATGGATAAAGTGCTTAATCACTGTAAGTTTTACATTCGCGAAGCGTAGGTTTGGTTCTAGATACCGTTTGTGCCAGTCCCAGTGGTTCTATGAGTTTATGCTATTGCAGAGCCATGCCTTCTCAAGTTCTGCGAGCACAGAGCAGGCTTTAATTCCGAGCGAAGTGAGGTTCTACTCCAGTTTGATTGACCTTTTTTCGTCGTCGTCGTTGCCAACCTGTTACAGCCAGTTCTCCTGGTATAGGCTAACACACAGCGAACACTTATCTTCACTATAAAACTTGGAAGCGATCACTATCACGCTTGCCTCTGGTCTTCTGGGCACATAATAGCAAGTAGCCATTTTGTTTTGTGGGTGTGTGTTTGACCTTTTTCGTTTGTGGGTGGGTGCTATGGGCGTGCCACCTGCATGCATGCCCAGCAATTCTCGCGAAGCGAGGACATCCCTGCACACTGTGTATCACTAGTTTTACCCATCAGAAACGATCTCGTAAGGCCTAAAATCCTGGGGAGCATGGCCCCAGACCTAGCCATTAAAACGCGACGTCAGCATCTCAGCTTTCTCAGTGAGCCGGCCCTGCTATATCTATGGTCTAGGGTACTCGCGACATTGCGCGACTGCCCTAAGGCCTGCTTACCTACAAAGATGATGGCATCCAACCAGCCTTTGTCCGCTGAGGAGAGATGAAGATCGCGCTCGGCAACGGGTACGACGAAAGAGATTCCGAATATCTCTACGGCATCTGCTGCAACTGCCAGGCCAGCGATCAACAGTAGCAGGACGTGGAAGAGACCAAACCCCACGTTCTCGAGGCAGGCTTCAAGTTGCTTCACATTTTGATACTTTTCTCCGTCAGGTCCGTCGTTTTGTGCTACTTCATCGTCCCTTGTCGCACTGGAATTCGCCACTAGCAGCGAACTATTCTCATTCATGATTAACCACAGCAGCTGTCATTTCATGATCATGAAGTAAACGTGAAATGTTTATGGTCATCTATATACTCGTGGTCGGTGCACATGGCTACCACATGCACATGCAGCAGCATGAGTTGAACACGCATAATATTTAAATATGGCCAAAATTTCGAAAGTCCAGCACCTCCGGCTCCTGAAACAAGATACTATTCTCAAGTTTAGGGGAGCAAAGTCAATATCTGGTTCTGAGCCCTTTAAATTATTGCCTAGGGCATTGCAACTGCGAAGTGCTAGTGTTACAGGAATGCAAAATATTTCCTGTGGGCACGGCATTGCTGCCATGCACATTGCACAGCCACTATATCAGCTGCTGCATGCTACGAGGCCTTCTGCATAGAATACGATGTATGCACTAGTACTATATAGCACGGTGTTACCACTTGAACAGTGTTTTACATAGGCGATGTGGAGTTGCAGCTGTAATTGAGGAAGATAGCTAATGATTATTGACGCCCAACATTCATCCACTTTTGAATAAATGAACAGTTTTCATCTGTTTTCTCCTATAAAGGGACAGAGCGACTAATAAACATCCAAAAATTGACCATCCATTTTTGGATGGCAATCATTTACTTCCATAAATGATAATTGGACGACTTTGACCATCCATAATTGGATGAATGTAACAGTTGTCAAGAGCACATAAAAAATGCGCTCTTGCAGTTGTTAATACCATCCATAATTGGATGAATTTGACCATCAATAATTGTAACTTCATTAACACCATCCATAATTGTATGACTGACCACTGATCCGATTGTCAATACCATCCGACCATCCAAAGTTGGATGAATGTAACAGGTTAATACCATCCATAATTGGATGATTTCTACACTCCAAATTTGGATGATTGGTCCTTTAAATGACTAATTTATTTTAGAGGACTCATCTCAAAAATAATGTTTAGCTACATGTACTTTGTGCTTGTTTTGGCATGTGAATCATTTTTATTATGTGAATCATTATTATTATGTGAATCATTTTTATTATGTGAATCATTATTATTATGTTGTTAAAAATTACTATTATGCTGACAGCTATAGCTAGTGTAATACTAACAAAAAAATACACGACCATAATTATTATGTATAAGTGAGTGTCTCCTAGTCTCCTAATAACTAAAGGAGTACATTTATATGGGTTATAGATTCTTCTCTGGCCCTCTTGCGGGATGGCTGGTGTGATTTTGGAGTGGAAATGAGCTGCCGTGGTGTCGGAGGAAGAGGGCTTAGGATAGGATCCTGCTGCCAGTCTTGCACAGATGTGCTGGGGTCGAGGTCTGCTGGTTGTATACCCCTTTCTCGGGTATCCTCCGGGTCTTACATGCAGGGGCTACTGTCTTGATGCCTACAATGACAAGAGGATCAAAGCCATCAATTCTCAAGTAAATGAGCAGGCGAACTCCGGTCTCCAGAGAATCCGTGTACAGCTGGCCTACATGAGCATCAAGAACTTCTAGCTTTGAAGACTATGGACAAAGTTTCTGTACTTAGTGTGGCAAATCTTGTGCTGTAGCTAGTCATTGATTGTCTGTACAATGTCTTATTGTAAAATTGCTTCATCTTTTTGGTTCAATCAATGTGTTATCGTTCCTCACCCTTTCAGTGTATGTCTGGATCGAAAGTAATTCATCTTACAATTATAGAACATAGATCATTCAATTTTCTGTGCTATCAATAACTGTTACATTCTAATAAGTATGTAAAATTAAATCAGATTCTCATAATGGGTTGTTCATTCAATTGTGGTCTGTAGAAATCATCTAATTATGGATGCTATAAACAACTTACATTCATCCAATTATGGATGTCAATTATGGATGGTGTTAACAACTGCTATATACATGCATCCAACTTTGAAAGATCAAAGTCATCCGATTATGGATGGTATTAACAACTGTTACATTCATCCAATTGTGGATGGTCAAAGTCATCCAATCATGGGTGATTGCCATCCAAAAGTGGATGACCAATTTCATCCGTTTTTGGATGTTTATTAATCGTTCTGTCCCTCTATAGGATAAAACAGTCAAAAAGCATCCATTTTTGGATGAAAATTGGTCATTTGTTCAAATCATGCAAAAGTGGATGAATGTCGGGCGCCAATAATCATCCATGTTTGGAAGCGGACCTTACCTGTGAGGAAACACTACAGCTACTACTATAATTATCAGGATAAACTTGGAAACAATATTTGCCAGATTTACAGCAAACAGTGTACATTTCACATTCCTACATTTATGGTATACATGTAAAGTTATTCAAAAAATTACTACCTCAGCATTTCATAAAGCAGTTGCACAATATACAGCATAACCTTCGGCGCCCGTGAAATACCACTACTTTCATTGTTTCTTTACCTATTCAATGAGGTGGAAGCAGTCTTGATAGCCCACCTTCTGGTTTTGAAGGACTGGCCTTGGCGGGGCTGATCCAAGTTGAAGACCATGTCAGGTAGGGAGTTTGGCTGGGGCGGAACATCTATCAGACGTTAACTCAGTAAAAACGTACTTGATTTTGATTTTCAGTATGAATACAAACTGTGAAAGCATGGCCTATCAATCCCTTAGTCCCTAGGAGGTTTAGGCTTAGGGTAACTCAGAAAAGTTACCACAGGGATAACTGGTTTGTGGCAGCCAAGCGTTTATAGTGACATTGCTATTTGATCCTTCGATGTCAGCTCTTCCTAATACTGTGAAGTAGAATTCACCACGTATCAGATTATTCACCTGCTAACAGGGAACGTGAGCTGGGTTTAGACTGTCGTGAGTGGTAGAGTAGCCTTGCCGAGATTAAGCCCTAATGGCTCGCCAATTGTAACGTTAATCTTTGTCTGTAAAATTTAGAGAATTTTCACAGAAGCTCTCTGATGTTGATGTAGTTATCCTAACGGTAACTTTACACCAATATTTTAGCCATTGTTCCAGTTATTACGTGTTTAGGTCTTGGCTGTAAAGGTTAGAAGATTTGCACAGAAACTCTGATGTTGAGGTAGTAATTTTAACGATAAGGTAAATTTAGCGATATTTTGGATGGTGTTACAGATAACAGCGGCATCTTCGTTTGCAAATTCTGGAGAAAAGCTGATGTTGGCGGTGGCAATTTACACTCATAATTGCAAATTGAGCTTTTCTCAGATGCACAAGGATTGTGAGGAAACACTATAGCTACTTCTTTAATTATCAGGATAAACTAGTGGTTCTATTGCCCCTTCAATATGGACTGGCCAGGATTTCATGCTCTGATTATCAGCAAACGTTAATTACTAAGAACTTGTAAACTTTCCGAACTGGCCAACATTCAGCCAAAAAGGCACAAATATAGCTACCATAGAGGCGATAGCTAGTTGATCGCAAAGGCTTGATTTGTCTTGAAGATATGCATTGGTGAAATATGTTTGTTTTTTCATTGTGTGTGTGTGTGGGGGGGGGGGGGACAGAGGTTTCCCCCCTCATTAATAAACTGAAAGTAATGCGGTAAAACAAGTTACTATGTTCAAATTTGAAATAATTCAAATATAAAATAATTAACTATGGTTTAAGCTCAAACAGAGCTTGGGCTCAGGGGAAAATCAGTCCAATACAAATTTAATTAGTGAGTGACAATATCACATGCATTCATTTATGATTGAGACCGTAACCCATATTATAGCTATGCCCATCCTTTTGCTGTATAATCTACAGGAATTTCTCTCTTTTTTTTTTAAACATCTCCTTTTGTTTGCATGTGAGGGTACATACAAGGAGGCCTAGAGGTACAGCCTCTGTCAATATGTTAGGCTATCACATGGCACAAATTGAGAACTGTCTCTAGGGGCTATGGTATAAGTGATAAAATAACAATCCAATATAAAATGGTACTATAATGTTACACAACTAAGTGGAGGAGTTTCTAGATGACCAAATTCTGTGTGACTCGATGCTGGCCTTTCTGCTAATGTCCCACGAGAATAAAGTATTTTACCTCAACCATTAAGAAATTTCTTGCTAATACGTATTACAAACCACCATTGTATGGAGAGTGGAGTTCTGACAAATCTAGCTATTACATGTCAGTAGAATGGTGATTACCATCGTTATATGATTTCTGCGCAACAGACTGATCATGCTACATTGACATGTGGCTAATGGAAGCCTATTGGGACATGAACCATGCCTTATAAAAATCTACTATAGTTCAGCACGGCGATAACTATACCTGAAGGATAAATGAAGTAATAACTGGATGTCTGATAAGCACTTATCACCTCTTTCATTTGCTCCTATATATCCCTAGCCTCACATTCCCCTTAGTACACATTTTAGAAAAACACTAAGCTTTTAACTTCGGAACTTTTTACGTATACATGTGTCACCACCTGTATATACATGTAATGAGAGTCATGGAACAATTCTTACCTTTTTTTACATGGAAGACAGTTTGTAAATGAGGCTACAAGCAGGGAGTAGGGAGTCACTAGCACTACAGCTTGAAGTGCATGTGCAGTCAGATTGCTTAATACTAGCTAATTACTTAGCAACACACTGAAGTACCTGCATATTCTCTTTCACTCCCTCTCAGATTGAAGATCAATTTGCAAATCAAGAATGGTAGTACAACCAATAAAAGTTTACATTTACAGTTTATGAGTTGAGTTGTGCTAACATGGTCATGTCCATCTCGCACAATGAGTTTCTACAAACCAATGTGTATGTGACTCACGTGGTATGTGACCAGACCTCTGCTTGCCTCCTTGCCGATCACTACTATGAAGGTGGTATCAATAGACTGCAGACAGACTATTAAGGTTCTGAAAAATATAAAAAAAGTGCGAATTTCACGATATTTGC